>CM047811.1:42001270-42646312 GCA_026214975.1 Gentiana macrophylla | reverse complement strand
CAATTCGAGAGAAAGTCATGCATTAAATGCCCGTCAATCTAGGATCAATCAAGGCGCGATTTTACGCTATACGATTGAAGGAAAAATCCGATCAACGAAATCGGAGAATGCAATTAAGGGGAATCAATAATAAAATGAAGAGATTATTCCTCAATTAATATAGCCAACGGACGAGAATTTCAAAATCAAGGTTATTCAAGGCTATAAAAAAGAAGGCATTGACAAGTAAAAGAAGAAATCGAGGTTGGAAAAAGAAAAGTTAAAAGCGAGAAACTCTGTCAATTTGAAAAGCCTTCTATGAACTTACAGGACTTATCTGAGATCAACCTCAGGGCACTCCGAACTACAACTTCATATCAAGCAACTGAGATTGATCAAGCAAGTTTGTGAATCTCATTCACATCAATGAAACAAATGAATCGGAAGAAATCTGAGAAGGAGTTGTGTTTGTGATAGTTCTTTGAAGGATTTTGATCTCAGAAGGCGATGAAAGAGACTAAATCACTTTGAAGCTGTTGCGATCAAGGAGTGATAGTCTTGTTGATTGTGAAGCTTAGGGATCGAGTTCCTTTTATTTGGAGTTTAAATAATTGGATATTTATATATGTAATTTTCAAGATAATTATGTATATAATAAAAGAGATTTTGCGTTTTTATGGAAAAATGATTTAATTAGGATTAACTATATAAAAGGGATCTATTTATATACATTAATCCACAACACAAATCATTAGTCAAAAAAGAGAAGTGACCATACTTTTCTTCTTGCCGTCGACTTGGGAGAAAAAAAAAGGGTTAGAAACAGTTTCACCAAAATCTAGAGCAAATCCCAATCGCGTTTGAGATCGGGTTTGAGCGCCGGAGATAAGTGCGTGAGAAGAGCATCGTTGGATAAGCGACTTTGTTGGAAAGGCTGCAGATTTCAAGGCTGTCAGGACCTGGTTTTTTGGCTGCAAGACAAGTAAGAAGCTCTTCTACAATCTAATTAAGGTTTAGATTAAGGTTTTAAGTGTTTAGATGTAAGAAGGTTATGGCTTTTTTGTTGGTTAATGGTCCTAGATGCCGTGGTATGGATAGATATGTTTCCACGTGATTTTATGTGTTGAAATTGTTTATTATTTAGGTTAAGCAGTTGAAAATGCGTATTTGAAGATTTTAGGAGTTTTAGGTAAACCCGACGAGCAGTAGTCTGAACTAGTCGGACGGGCGTGCAGTGATTTTAATGTGGTCAGGCGGGCGTCGACTAATTACAGACGGGCGTCGGCGGTAGATTTTGATCGGGTTGTAGCGTTCTTAGGAGGACGGGCGTCGGGATTAGTGGGCGGGCGTCGATTTCAAGCGGGCGTTTGCTTTAAGCGGGCGGGCGTTTGAGGTAATGATTTACATACACAGTTGTAGCGATTTTAAGTGAGCGGCGTCGGTATTAGTGGGCGAGCGTCCATGGAAGGCTCAAACAGCGTTTGGATTTATTACCTTATTTACATTACTTTAATTGTTGTTTCAAGTTTGATCATCATGTCCTTTATTGTTTTTAACTCTTAATCGCTATATGTTAAGATTAATTAAGCATAAACAAGCTTGATTGTAGTATACGATGCGTTCGATTAAAACACCGAATGTACTCTTAAAGGGAGTTGAAGTTCGGATCCGTCGAGAGAAAGGGCATGAAAGGGCTTGTGCTTTGGTGAACCAGGGTTCATCAGTAGTCGGTGTATTTGCTAGGACTTGTCGCGTCTAGTGTGTCTAAATGCGAGGTAGGAGATAATGAGGAGCTTACTTGAAACACTAGGGATGGCTAGTTAATTCACATCAATACATACATATGTAGTAAAAGATAAAACATCATCTATTCTCGGTTAGACACCTATTTCATATCGGCGATGTGATACGTCCATAAAGGAGTGGACAACAACTGCGGCCTTAAGCGGTGAAGGTAGTGGAGGAAATCCATCGGACGTATCATGCATGGGGAGAACCGGAGCTAATCGGTGCTAATCACCGTTAGTTAGCAAGTATATCTTCGGTGATGAGCAGCGCCAAATGCGCGATGTCCTGGGTAGTGATGTAACAAAGATAAGCTAAGTAGAAAACGTATAGTCACGGCGTGTCGATGGGCATGAAGTGAACCCTGGGATTGAGTCGTTCTAAGCCAAGATAAGCTTTTAATAATAACCTTAATTAAATTGTATCTTCTACTTCTTACTATGTACATTGTACTTACCTCAAATGCATGTTTATTTATGTGTTTGGGGAGAGAAATGAAACGAGGTTGGTGAAGGTTTGAGGAGGACTTTGATGGCGGCGTTTGAAGGCGCGCGGAGTTGAAGACTCTTATTTATTTTGGTTCTTTCATTTATGCTATTTCATAGACTTGGATTAGTTGGATGTAAAATAGTTATCTTAGTATCATTGGATTTCGTTGGTTTCTTTGAATGTAATAAGTATTACATTTATTCTATCTTTAGTGGTTTCTATTCTTTAATGTTTGGAAAAATTTACCCGAGTCTTTGCTTCCGTTTGCTTTTATTTGATACGACGTAGTAGAGGCTTCGTGTAATGTATTATTCATTTAATGTTATGCGTGCGAGCGTTTTCGATTTCAGGATAAGGACTCGGTGTCTCGAAACAGGCGTTACAAAAATAATTCTCATTAGTTTCCCACAACCTTTTGAATCTGAATTTTCTTCCTCGTTGAAGAGAGAGAGAGAGAGAGAGAGAGATGGTGTGGGAGCAAAAAGAAAGGGTGAGAGCTATACTTTGCAGATTAGAGGATGCTTGCGGTTTCGGATCGAGTAGAGCAGCGGAATCGTCGTGAAGAGGCGTCGATTCAATACCAAAGGTGAGACTTTGTCAAGGTTTGGTGGGAATAGCTTGCTAGAAGGTAAGAGTGTAACATCCGACTTTTACGTAAAGGGTAAAATAGTCATTAGGTGTATTTCTACGACTAATCATTATTTATCTTTTAATTAATTAAAAAGGATTTAATTAAGGGATTTAGTTATTATTTAAAATGGATTTAAATAATAACTATAAAAAAATAATCCCCAAATCACTCCTTTTTATTTCATATGCATGTTGCGAAAAGAAGAAGAAAAGAGAATGGCGACAACATAGCAGCAGCAGGAAGAAAGCGAAAAAAGGGAGAACGTAAACTTCAACCGTGTGACTAATCCATTCATCTGTTCAAGATGCATGCGGAGAGAAAAAAGTGATCACCATGCGAAGAGACACAAATTTGGAAAATAACAACTCTTAATTTTGTAACTTTTTCATGTTTAGCCTTAGTTTTTAGTAACGGGTGAGTTCGATTAACTTGAAATTCTTATCTTTTAATCCGTAGCTCTGTCGTAGCCATGAAGTAGTCGAAGCGATCATCTTGGGCGTAGATTAATCTAAAATTAATTTGTGATAGTTAATCCAGGTAATCTATAGTTTTATGCACTTTTGATTTCATTTTTAGCCAGAAAAATAGGATTTTAGGGTTTTGTTCATCAAATAGGTTTTGGGGTTTGAGGATCAGTCAGTTATTCTGCGATTGATTGGCGTTTTCTTGTGGTTTTGCTAGAAATTAAGGTAAGAGTTCTTCTAATGAATAATTATAGTTTAATTAGGTTTAGGTTGAGTTTGGTATGATTAGATATAATCTTATGTTTTTCTTGTGTGCATAATTCGATGCTAATTGGTTTAGAAGCGGATTACAAATTGTTAAGTGTTTAAATCGGATTTTAGGGCGGCGGAGTAGAATGCCTGCGTATTGGCGAGCAATGCGCACATTCACGATCTGAGGTTTGCGGTGTTTGTTGGGCCAGGTGTAATGCGTGCACGTTCAAGAGATACACATAGCATTCTTTGATTCGAGGAGGTTACGGTTTTGTTTCTATTTTTGAATGCGCGCGCGTTGGTTGGACGAGAGAGTTCGGTTTAGGATTACGTGTGGCAGATATGCGTGCGCATTAAGAGCAATCATGCGCATTGATTAAACATCAAGTTCGGCGGAGGTTTGGAGATGTAGAGAATGCGTCGCATTCCGGCTAATCTTGCCGCGCATTGCCCCAGATTTTAATAAAGTGTTTTAAGCCTTTTAATAAGATGTTAAATGTTATAATATGACCCGATAACAATAATTAAATATGAACAAGCTTCGAATGAACTTCTGATTCGTTCAGTTAAAACACAGAAATGTACTCTTAAAGGGAGTTGAAGTTCGGATCCGCTAGAAGGGCATGAAAGGGCTTGTGCTCTGATGATCTAGAGTTCATCAGTATGCATTGTATTTGCTAGGACTTATCCTTGTCTAGTGGTCTAGGAAAGAAAGTAGTGTATGCATGAGGGAGCTTACCTAAAAAACACTTAGGTGGCTAGTTAATTCACATTAATAATTACATACTTGTAGTAAAAGATAAAGCGTCACTTATTCTCGGCTGGGCACCCTTTTCATATCGGCGATGTGATACTTTCAAAAGGTGAACAATCTTTCTTTGGCCTATAATGGTGAATGGCGGTGGAGGAAATTCATCGGACGTATCGCATGCCGGGAGAGACCCGAGCTAATCGGGTGCTAATCACCGTTAGTTAGCAAGTATATCTTAAAGTGATGAGCATGCCGCTTGTGATGTCCTTGAGTAATGATGTAACAAAGATAAGCTAAGTTAGAAGCGTATAGTCATGACGTGTCGATAGGCATGAAATGAACCACTGATTGAGTCGGTCTCATAAAGATAATTTAATAATCATAATAATAACCCTTCGTTGTATAACCTGAGTTATTATTTAGCTTCTCACTATTACTAAGTACTTTGTACAAACCTCCTTTGCATTTTCTTTTGTATGCATTGTCGGGTGAGAAGGCGAATAGGTTGATCAAGTGTAGATGGCGACTTTTGAAGGTTTAAAATCTTGAATGAAGCTTATAGTTTATTCCGTTGTAAAGGTTGTACTAGGCGAGTTGTATTTCTTTTCTTAGACTTGTTGTACTTCTATTTTTAAGACTTACGTATTGTATAAGTCTTTGGGTTGTTCTTCGTTGTAATTTTAACAATCCATCTTTGGTATGGTTGTATCTATTCTTAGTAGCATTTATGTTATTACCGAGTCCTTTTAGCTTCCGTTTGCTTTTATTTGATACGACGACATAGAACGCTTGCGTATAATATTATATTTATTTAATTCTATCTGTTGCCAAGCGTTCGCTTCGGATAAGGGCTTGGTATCCGGGAGTGAGGCGTTACAAAGACTCTTCCTATAATTATTATGGTTTAGAGATGTTAGATCATGTTTCGATTCATTTTGTAAGACAGGATTTTTATATTTGCATAATTGATGTTGTTTTGGTGTTAAGGTGAAATTTATTTGGGGTTCGTAGTAGCTGTCGAAAAGGAGGGTCTGCTGCATAAATATCTGATGCATAAATACCCACTTGCTGTGTATATGTTTGCCAGAATGGAAGTTAAATAAATAAAACCTAGCAAATAGTCAAGATCGTATCATCTGTTCGTTTTAGCTGTCTTACTTTTGGTAGGTGTAGCTTTTGTTTTATTATATAATATTATTCATATATACATATTGTGGTTTTGAATGGTACTCAGTTCAATCCGTAGTATGGTGCAGGTAGAACACACAAAAAATGGGGTTTTGATTTAATATATATATATATATATATATATATATATATATATATATATATATATATATATAGTTGTTTAGATTATTGTGATGTGTTATTTTCTTTTGAAAAACATGAATATCGATTTGATAGACAATGGATTTTGTGGCTAAGGTTACTTTGATGCTTAACAGAATTGTTTTGTTAATGAGCTTAAATAAGATTAAATTAAGCGTAAACAAGGCTCGATTGAGTTTTCGTCGTTTGGTTCCAACACCGGACGTACTCTTAAAGGAGTTGAGATTCGGGACCGTCGGAAAAGGCATGAAAGGGCTTGTGCTTTGATGAACTAGAGTTCATCAATGTGCATGTAATTATGAGGCCTTTTCCGTGTCTAGAGGTCTAGGAAGAGAGTTGAGTTTGTGAGGAGCTTACTGAAAATACTTACGTGGGCTAGTTAATAACCATTAATAACTACATACTTGCATAGTAATAAGATTAAAAATCAATCCATTCTTGGTAAGGCACAAGTTTATATCGCAATGTGTAGGCTTTTCTCGGATAACACGAGTAAACTTGGCGGCCTTTCTGAAAGCGGCGAGAGTAGAGGGTACTCATGGATGGATAATTTTCTTTGGCCATTAGAGGCACCAGGAGTAGAGGACTTCACCCGAGCAGCGTATACTATCGGGACTAGCCCGTGGCTATTGGTGTGATCGACTAATAGGTTGCACCCAGGATACTTCATGGTGAGTAGCACCATGCGTAGTACTGCTGAATCTTGATGTAACAAAGATAAGCTAAGTTAGTGATTAGTCATGACATGTTGATGGACATGAAGTGAACCACTAGATTGATCGGTTTCATAAAGATAATTATTATAATAAAACTTGTTAAAGTGCCTTAGTTAATTTGTAGCTTACACCTCTTGTTGAGTACTTTGTACTTACCTCAAATGCATTATTTTCTATGTGTTTGGAGGAGAAGATGAACATGTAGGTCCAGGAGTTCGAGGCAAACATTGATGAGCGGCGTTGGAGGATGCGGAGTTGAGACATTTTCTTTTGTTCTTTTCCTTATTATACTATAGACTTGTCTTTTCTTTGGGAAAGTATTGTAATTTCCTTTTAGTTTCTTTTAGAGGATTACGTATGTCATTTGGTTTTGGTTGGTTTTCCAATGTAATAAATATTACATTTCTATCTTTAGTATGTTGACTTCTTTTCATAGTAGCACTTATAGAGTTTGCGAGTCTTTTTAGCTTCCGTTTTGCTAAACTCGATCACGGCGTAGTAGAGGCTTCACGTGTAATATTAGATTTATTTAATATTATCATGCGTGCGGCGTTTACGTTCGGATAAGGACTGTTATCGAGGGGCAGGCGTTCTGATTGGTATCGAGAGAGAGCGTCTTCTAGGCTTGCTTTCTTAAGATAAGATGTCCTTAGATATTTTGAACCTTTACGATCTCTCTTGATCTTGGTAGGTAAATCCTAAAGACTATGTCCTTAAACCGTGGTCAAATTGGACTAGGACCAAGTGAAGAGTCTCCTCGAGTTCGTTCCTTTAGGATCCTTAATAGAATCCCTCTATTCTTTTGGAACTCTTAGACTTCCCTCACACTTTTTTTTCTCTTGGTGGATTTAAATATTTTTTTATTTGCTACGTTTGGTCCTAATAATTTCTTTTTGTAACTTGGTTATGCAAAATGAGTAAACGATTTTGTTCACATTTCTATATGCCTTGTAATATCATCTCTGAATGCCAAAAATTCTGTAAATTTTCAGCCACTTTGAAAGTTGTCTTATCTACAACTTATCTCTTTACATCAACTCTGTTTTCAAATTGGACCGTTCATAAATTTCATGACAAGGGTGGCGATCTGTTCGAAAAATCTGCAGGCGGTACTTTACTTATCAATCTATTTTCAATATGCTTAACATCTTCAAATGACTTGGATTTTGATATATTTGTAATGCCCGTTCCCGGACACCGAGTCCTTATCACGGAAAGAGCGTTGGCATGTATAAAATAAAAAATAAATTCATTTCATACGTAAGCCTACTACTACGTTGTATCAAAAACAAACAAACTAAAGCAAAGACTCGGGTATAAAAATTTCCAAACATCCAAGAATAGAAACAACATCTAAAGGTGGAAATGTAACTTATTACATTCAAGGAAAATACAAAATCCAAAAGAGCGTCGATACTACAAGTCTCGAAAGACCAAAAGTCTAAAAACAACGAGTCTAAGAAAGGATAATAAAAGGACAAAAGTAAAATCTTCAATGAGGCGTCTTCAAACATCATCATCGAACTCCTCCTCGAAAATATTATCGACCTGTTCGTCTTCCCACCCTCAAACACATAGAAAACATGCATTTGTGGTAAGTACAACGTACTTAATAAGAAAGAGAAGCTATGACAACAATCACAATTTATAAAGATAAGATAATTAAAAGTTTAGTTGTTTATGTTTTACCGACTCAATCTAGGGTTCATCTCATGTCCATCGACATGAATTGACTAAACATTTCTACTTAACTTATCTAGGTTACAACACGCACTTGAGACCTTCTACGCTGATGTATATCCACAAGGAGATATCAATTGCAACATATTAGTGGATCACACCATATCCACGGAGGCTAGACTAGGTAGGCTCCGATAAGTACGCACACCTCGGTGGAGTCCCAAACTTGTGCTTCTTTTGACCTACGACTCTTCCACCTTGGTAGCACACACATCACGATATAGACTAGTGCCTATCCAAGAGAGACATGTTGTTTAATCTTTTACTAGTCAAATCGTGATTTATTAGAATGATTAACTAACCACCTATGTGTTTTCAATTAATCTCCCTCACCTTGACTACTCCTTTCTAGACCACTAGACATAGACAAGGCCTAGCAATTACGAGACATTGATGAATGCTAATTCATCAAAGCCTGAACTATCATGCCGCTTCCGAAGCGGATCCGAACTTCAACTCCTTTTAAAGTACATTGATTGTTTTAGCCAGAGCGAATCGAAGTTCAATTCAGGCTTATTTAAGTTATCCAATATTATCATATCATAAATAAGGAGTTTAAAACAATAATAACATGATTATGAAACCGAAACCAAACTAGAATGATAAAACCGTAAAAAAACAAGGTAAAATAGGCCAGACGCCCGTCCGACCTCCTGTGGACGCCCGTCTGTAATCAAACGCCCGTCCATTAAACCCCAAACGTCCAAAAACAGCTACATCTGAATCAAAATCTAACCTCAGGCGCCCGTGCACTAGTCTGACGCCGTTTAAAGCTACTAGGGTTGCGAGCATCCGTCCGCCTATTGCGGATGCCCGTCCGCTGAATTTTCCCAAAATGCTAAAGTCATCAAGACTACGATTTCAAATCCGTTTCGACCTAATGGCATCGAATTAAACACGAGAAAAACATAGTACAACACATCTAAAAATCCATGAATACATGATCCTTGATCGAAAAAACACACCTTTCTAGCATCTACGCATCTTAAAACATGATCTACACTTTCTGAATCATAAGCGAGATCATAGGAAGAGTTTCTTACCTAATTGCAGCCACTAACGATTCAACGGCCTTGGCGGTCTGCGACCCTTCCTGGCGATATCCAAGCGATGTGCTCCTACATGCGGTTCCAAAGCTCTACTACGATGCTGAAAGCGATCAAACAGCAGCTTGAGATATTACAACAACTCTCTTAGCCTTCTTTCTTCTCCAATTTGCCTGGAGAGAGAAGATGTAAAAACAGATTTTGATTTAGTCTAGGTTATGGGATTATTGTGTGTTAATTTTTCCTTAAACACCAATTTCCCATAAATCCCTTTTTCCTTAATTGTCCTTTAATTACCAAAATCAGAATAATCCCTTAATTATATATACATATAACTCGAAAATTATGTATAAATAATCAATAAAATACTTAACCCCAATAAAAGAAAAGGAATACTAATATTTTGTTTTCACAAAATGACAAATCTACCACTTTCGAAAATCGAATATTACAATGTTGTACAAAACATCTGAACTAAATTTTGTGTTTTAGAACCAAGTGCAAATTCATTTTGTTTGAGCTGTCATAACCTGCACGATTTGTGAAATCACGCATTGTTTTTCTATGTGTTTGGGTGAGAGAAGATGAGCAGGTAGGTCGGAGTTGAGGCGGACTTTGATGGCGGCGTTTGAGGGCGCTTAGAGTTGAGTATTTTCTTTTTGTTCTTTTCCTTATTATACTATAGACTTGTCTTTTCTTTGGGAAAGTATTGTAATTTCCTTTTTAGTTTCTTTTAGAGGATTTACGTATGTCGTTTGGTTTTAGTTGGTTTTCCAATGTAATAAATGTTACATTTCTATCTTTAGTATGTTGAGTTCTTTTCATAGTAGCACTTATGGAGTTTTCAGTCTTTTAGATTCCGTTTTGCTAAACTCGATAGAGGCTTACGTGTAATATTAACTTTATTTAATTTTATACATGCCAAGCGTTTCGTTTCGGATAAGGACTCGGTATCCGGGGCGCGGGCGTTACACATGGACTTCTGAAAGCCATCTCTAAGCGATGTGCCCACGACCGAAGAATAGGCCGTGAATCAAGGCCCGGCCATGTCGTAATCCTAGTAAAGAGATAAAGTCCGCGGCCAGTTAGATCGCCCAATAATAAGCCGAGACACGCCAAGATATGAGCCCGCCTCATGCCTCCAAAAGCTCTTGCCATCAGCCGAGACGAAAGATGACCAACATGTACACAACCTAGCTCGGACGCCGGGAGCCAATCAGCTCGGATGAAACCCAAAACCAACATACAAATAGTCACGGTAGCGGGCTCGCAGCGACCTCGAGCATAAACCCACCCATTAGAGCTCGCCCACATCGCTACTTCACCGGCCTCTTATGTGCCCGGCTATAACATCTATAAATAGAGGTGTCCTTGCATACCAAAACTACGTCATTGGATTGATCCCTTACACTCCAACGGTATGTGGCGACCACCTCGGCTCGTAAAATCCACCCAAAACACCCCATTTTTATTGTATTTGATCTCCATATTGTTCTTGAGACTAAATGACATAAAACACTCGATTTGCAACCTAATTAGCTAGATATCCACCAATTAATCTTATTTGTGATAATTCCAAAATTTTTATATGGCTCCGTTAATGGGATGCTAATAGGAGCATATTTGTTGGGATTTTATCGTTTTTAAGGAGTCATTTCTAGGGAGATATCGCTTTCCGGGGTGTTTGGTGTTGTTTTGCGGATTGACAATGATAATGACTTAAAGGAGTGTTTAGGTAATAGTGAAATCGTCAAAGAGAGAGTAGTTGGAAGATGATGTTCTTGCTCGAAGATGAGAGAGATGGTTCATGTTTTGACAATTTTGAAGTGAGGAAGAGGATGCATGTATGCGCCCGTTCCCGGACACGAGTCATTATCGAAAATGGAGCGTTCGACACGTATAAAATAAAAGTAAATTTCACTTTATCGTAAGCCTCTACTACATCGTATCAAATTAAAAGCAAGCGGAAGCAAAAACTTCGGGTATAAAATTTCTAAGCGTTTAAGAATAGAAAAAGGAAATCTAAAAGCAAAAATGTAAATTTATTACATTTGAGAAATCTGAAAATCCCAAAGAAAAGTACTACACGTCTCGAAAGACCAAAAGTCTACCTCAAAGTATCAAAAGTAATCCAATTGTAAAAGTAAAGCGGTAAATGATAAGTCTTCAGCGGCGCCGTCAAGCGTCGTCGTCGAACTCTTCCTCGAAAACTGTTAAATCTTCTCATCCCCAAACACATAGAAAACATGCATTTGAGGTAAGTACAACGTGTACTTAACAAGAAAGAGAAGCTATGATAACAAGCTGTAGTTTATAAGGAAAGATATTTAAATCGATTGGTTGCTTATGTGTGACCGACTCAATCTATGGTTCATTTCATGTCCATCAACACGAATTGACTAACTATTTCTACTTAGCTTATACGTATTACAACCGCACTCAAGGGCCTTGGCGCATCCATCTTTGCGAGTCCTCCGTGCTTAGGGTCATTATGACTCGGAGTTCTTACACCTCGGGAACACTCTTTTGCAACATATTAGTGGATCACACCAATATCCACGAAGTCTAGAAAAGGTAGACTCCGATAGCATGCACGTCTCAGCGAGTCCCTCCGTGCCAGGGTCTTTTGACCTCTGAGTTCCTCCACCTTCCAAGGTAGCACATGCATCAGCGATTTAGCACAGTGCTGCCAAGAGAGACATGTTGTTTAATCTTTTACTAGTCAAATCGTTGATTATTAGGATGATTAACTAGCCACCTAAGTGTTTTCAAATAATCTCCCTCACACATACTACTCTCTTCCTAGACCACTTTACATGGACAAGTCACAGCAAATACCTGAGACATTGATGAATGCTAACTCGTCAAAGCACAAGCCTATCATGCTCTTCCGGCGGATCGAACTTCAACTCCTTTAAAGTACATTCGGTGTTTTAAGCTGAGCGAATCGAAGCTCAATTCAGGCTTGTCGAGTTTATCTGATGTTAACACATCTCGTTTAAAGGTGTAGAAATGATAAAGCGTGCTTATAAGGCTGAACAACAACTAAGCGCCCGTTTAAAGACATGGGCGCCCGTCTGGAACCTCTTGGGCGCCCGTCCACTTTTCCCGACATTTCGTTCACTCTAAAACGACTACAACTGAATGTAAAATAACACCTCAAGCGCCCGTCCGGAGAAACCACCGCTTGTCGAGAAATGTGACCAAAGCGGGCGCCCGTCCATATGAAGCGAGGCGCCCGTCCGACTGGGTTTCGGCTAGAACCTAAAATATCCAACACGATTTCCACATCGTTTCTCAACCAAACATCGAGCAAAATTAACACATTGAAATCACGAAAAACCCCATCTAAATGCCATATCATCCTGAGTCATTAACCAAAGCAAACTCATCTTCTAACACCAAAACTTCTTAAGAAAATATCTAATCCTTACAACTAAAATTGAAATCATAGGAATAGTTTTCTTACCTATTCGCACCCCAAAGCGATCAAAACCTCAACAAAAGCTGCGACTTTGCCAACCAAACATGTATCGGGGCGATGCTTTCCTCACGATGATTCCAACACTCTAAATCGATCTTAAAACAACCAAGAATTGCTTGATTATTGGTACTTTCCCAACTCTCAATTCTCTCCTTGAATGCATGAAGAAGAAAACATGTGGGTACTTCTTTTGTAATTAGGTTATGGGGATTATCGATCTAATTTTCCCTTTAATTACCACTTCCCACAAAACCTTAATTTTCCATAAACACCCTTATTACCAAAATTCAGATTTTATTTTCTTATATATATATAAACTCGAAATATATATATATACCACAGCCAATTATTTAACTCCGAATAAAAGGGCAGAACCCAATATTTCATTTCATAAAAAGACAAATGCCTTTTCGAAAATCGGAATATTACATTCTCCCCCCCTTAAAAGGAGTTTTGTCCTCGAAACTAGAACATACCTGGTAAGTCCACAAACTCTTGGAACTCACTGATCATGTCGCTTTCAACTTTCCAAGTTGCGTCCTCGGGTGAATGATTGCTCCACTGAACTAACACCAAGGGAATCATCCGCCTCTTAATCGTCTTTTCTTTCCGGTCTAAAATCTTGATAGGTCTTTCGTCATAAGCAAGATTATCTTGTAGAATTTCTGGATCAACCGTAGTTTCAACATCGTTCTTTGTCAGACATTTCTTCAACATCGAAACGTGAAATACGTTATGGACTCTCGACATTGATTCTGGCAACTGAAGCTTATAAGCTAACGTTCCAACTCTTTCCAAGATCTCAAAAGGTCCAACATACCTTGGACTTATCTTTCATTTCTGTCCAAAGCGTTTCACTCCTTTCATCGGTGAAGCTCGGAGATAAACTCTATCACCGACTTCAAACTCTAGCTCTCCGTTTGGTTTCGGACTGGATTGGATCTATTTGAGTCATGAGAGAGAAAATAAAATAAAATAGTGTAAAGTAATGATTATAAGGTTGAAATGTTGTATTAAAGTTTGTGTTGATGAAGAAATGATTGGTCAAATGATTGGTGAGAGAAATATTATATTGATAAAGTAATGGTTGAATAGTGTAGGTGGTGAATAAAGTGAATTGATTAATATTATTTTATTTGTTGATGGTGAAATGATTGGTGAAATAATAGTAAATAAGATAGTGGGTGAATAAATTATTAAGTTGGTTCCAAATAGATCCAGTCAGTCCGAAACCAAACGGAGCCCTAGGGTCTTCTTCTAACATCAGCCCAACTTTTCTGCCTGTCTTGAGCTGCCTTTAAATTCTTCTTGACCAACTGAACCCTTTCCTTTGCTTGTTCAACCATTTCCGGCCTGTGTCTGTCTCTCCTCGACTTCATCCCAAAATAGTGGCGTCCGACATCTTCTCCCCTTCTAGCGCTTCAAGCGGTGGCATGCCTATGCTTGCATAAAGCGTTATTATAGGCAAACTCTTCTACCGATAGGTAATCATCCCATGATCCGCCTACCTCCAAAACACAAGCTCTTAACATGTCTTCAAGTGTTTGATGGTCCTCTCAGATTGTCCATCATGCGAGGATGAAAAGCCGTGCTCAAATCAACTTAGTTCCAAAGGCTTCTTGTAAGCTCTTCCAAAACCATTAGCGAACCTCGAATCACGATCGAAACTATGGAGATAGGAACTCCGTGTAGCTTCACTATATTATCCGGATATAGTGTCGTCATCTTCTTCAACGGCATGTCAACCTTGTATGGCAAGAAATGGGCGATTTGGTCAATCTATCCACAATTACCCAAATTGCATCATGCCCTCCGCTTTGTCGAGGTAATCCGGTGATGAAATCCATTGTAATCTTATCCCACTTCCATTGAGGGCGTCCAATGGCTTAAGCATTCCCGGGTCTTACATGTTACTGCTTTAACCTTACGACAAACATCACACTCGACACAAAATTGGCTATTTCCAACTTCATCGAGGCCACCAAAATCTTTCCTTTAAATCTCTGTACATTTTAGTAGCTTTGGATGAACATAAAAGCAATTACATGTGCCTCTTCCATAACTCTTTGTCTTAGAGTGCCCGACATTAGGTACACCTGAGGCGATCCTGGTACCCTGATTTCCACTCTTATCTAGCACGTAACAAAGCTGTAGGCTTCTCACAAGCCACCGCTTCAAATCAGCAAAACCGGATCTTCATCTTGCTTCTCCCGAATGTCATCCATCAACTCGAGATCTTGCTAACAACGGTGCCACAAGCTGCCGGTCTTGATCGATCAAAGCTTGGTTTGCAGCCCATCTAGCCTTTCTTCCACTACCTCAACCTTTGGAAGAGCTGCAAACAACGGTTTCTGCTCAAAGCATCTGCTACTACATTTGCTTTTCCCGGATGAGTCTTGAATATCCAAATCGTAATCCTTTACAAATTCTAACCATCTCCTCTGTCTCGTATTGATTCTCTTGGGTGAAGAAATACTTTAAACTCTTATGGTTGGTGAAGATCCTTGCTTTAACTCCATACAAGTAGTGCCTCCAAGTCTTTAAGGCAAAAACTACCGCTGCCAACTCTAGATCATGTGTCGGGTAATTCTTCTCATGCACTTCATTGCCTAGATGCATGGCGATCACTTTCCTCCTTGCATCAACACACAACTGACCATGTCGACGCATCGGTATAGACATCGTAATTATCAAAGATCTCGGGCCTGCTAAAAGCGGGGCCGTAGTCAACTTTCTCTTCGATTAATGAAAAGCTATTTCACACTCTCTAGTCCATTCAAACATCACATTCTTGATGTCGACTTAGTGAGTGGAGTAAGCTATCTTGAAAAGTCTTGTACAAACTTCCGGTAGTAACCAGCCAACCCAAAACTTCTTACTTACGAGGCGGTGGTAGGTCTGAGGCCAATTGTCAAGCGCCTCAATTTTCACTAGATCAACTTGAATACCATCTCCGAAATCACATGATCCAAGAAACTAACTCGATCCAACCAAAAGTCGCACTTTGAAAACTTTGCATATAAGCGATTCTTCTTGAGTCTCAACACTATCCTTAAGTGTACCTCGTGTTCTTTTTCATCCTTTGAGTAGATAAGGATATAAATCATGAATAAAATCACAAACATATCCAAATACGGCATGAAAACACGTTGCATCAAATCCATAAATGCAGATGGAGCATTAGTGAGTCAAGCGGCATGACAAGGAACTCATAATGTCCATATCTGTCTTGAAAGCCGTCTTGGTATATCGACCACTTTAATCTTCAAGCGATGATAACCGGATCTCAAGTCAATCTTGGAGAACACTTTCTTGCCTTGCAAGCGGTTAAGCAGATCAGCTATCCTTGGTAGAGGTACTTATTCTTGATGGTAAGGTTATTCGACTCTCGGTGTCGATACACATCCTCATGCTACCATCTTTCTTCTTCATGAACAAAGCAGGGGGCTCCACAAAAGCGAGTCTTGGGCTGAATTATGTTCCTTTCAAGCATATCTTTAAGTTGAGCTTTTAACTCCTTCAATTCAGCCGGTGCCATCCTATAAGGTGCCTTAGCAAATGGTGCAGCTCGGTAACAACTTGATCTCAAACTCGATTTCCCTATCGGCATGTTTCGGTAACTCTTCTTGAAACACCTCGGGGTACTCTCTTTACTATAGGAGTTTCTTCTAACCGGCTTCACTTGTTCCACATCACTTTGCATACAACAAGTAGCCTTCACAACCATACGACAAGCCACGATGGCCTTTACATTGAGATGATCGTATATAAGCTTCTTACGGCTTGTACACATTCCCGCTTGATCGTCTTGTGCGATTTTCCGAGGTACTTTAAAGTCACTTTCTTCTCTCTACGGTCCAAGTGAACATAATTCTCGGATAGCCAATCTATTCGAGGATTACGTCAAAATCGAGAAGTCAAAGCGTGAAGTTGCTCTTGCATCGATAAGGTCCAACTCGAACTTCCACTTGGGGTATCATCCTAGTCACCTTTGTTACCTTCATTACTTGGTGTAGTTATTTCAAAAGTATTCCTTAAAGGTTACGAAGGTATGTTCAATTTCTTAGCTACCTTGGTTGACACAAAAGTATTTGGCGCTCCGTATCAAACAAAGCCTTGACCACTAGGTTTTCTAACATTATAAATTACCTAGGATGCATATTCATTTATTTAAATATAGTTACAACATGAATAATCACGCTATAAAATACCTTAACAAAGAAAAAAAACAACAACATGGTACACGAAATAACGTCATCCTCTGGGTTCCACAAAACCCCGACATCAATGCAAAAGCTTCGAACCGGGTCGGCAGGGCGCGCTCTTTCCGCTTCCTTGACTCGAACTACCTTTGTTCCCTCTATTTGGACACGCTCTAGAAAAGTGTCACGGCTCTCCAGCGAGATGTAGCAACTTGATCTTTGATTACTTTGCACTCTCTGAGTGATTTACTGTTACACTTAGAGCAAGCGATTGCCTTTTGGGGCCTTAGCTGCCGTGGGGCGTATGATCGTCTTCTTCACGTTACATTGCGGTGCTCCCTAAAATTTCCTTGACTAGTCCCAAAGCTTCTCTTGTTCCCAACCACTACTGTAGCCCTCTTTCTAAAGGTCTCGACTTCCAAAGCTTTATTCAGTAGCTCTGCAATATTCTTTGCTGTAAATCCCAACATGCCTGATTGGATTTCATAAGCCAAGCCGTTCTTGTAAAGAGCCATCTTTCTTTCCTCCCCAATTCATTAAACTTATTGGTGTACTGGGTCACCGTGCATTGAGTACCTTGCTTAAACTTCAAAAACTGACTTGCCTTATCAGCTTGCACCGTAGCCGGGAAGTATTCGTTGTAAAACATGGCTTTAAAACCTTCCCAGTCCGTTATCTTACCGTTACTGCTTTGAATGGCATCAATCGAAACTTGCTTTGTGCCTAGAGAAGCCATTGCCGGTGTGCCATTTACGTCTCGGGAACATGTATATTCTGCAAGCCTTCTCAAAACCTCTCGACCATTCTTGACCTTCATATGTTCCACATTTCCATAAAGTTCTCAACCCAATTCCTTCTTAACCTTGTATACCAATCCTGGCCGTGCTTGCTCAAAAGCCGGTCTAGCGGTGGGTAAACGGTGGGTAACCATAGGGTATCTACTGTGGATCTTGTTGTTGATGAGGTAAGCGGATTAAGCTTGAGTGCAGGCTGGTAAGAATAGTATCCACTGAGTAAAAGCGGGTGAGGCTGCGAGAGAGTGCTGAGTTCTTTGAAAACCAAAGGTGGGTGACCAATGCCTTGTTGATGATCAAGTCGTGGTGAAGGTGAGTGCGGTAGGTTGAGGCATGACCTACGAGGAGGGTAAAGACTGCTGCTGCTTGAGGATACACTTTGGTGGATAAACACTTGTTGGTGGAGGGTACACGCTAGCCACAGGTGGTGGTACATAGCCAGCTGGGATATCACTTACCATGGTGAACTGACCCGAACTTCCCACGTGCAATCGTGGAGGTCGTTCCTGATGAGATCGGGGTGACAAACTCTGTTGAGACCTCGGTGATGGTGTCGCCGTATGTGGTGGTGGAGACAAACTCTGCTGGGATAAGGGTATCGGCCTCACTGCACCACCCCCTACAACCGGTATGGGACTTTCCC
This sequence comes from Gentiana macrophylla, assembly GCA_026214975.1. Classification (NCBI taxonomy): domain Eukaryota; kingdom Viridiplantae; phylum Streptophyta; class Magnoliopsida; order Gentianales; family Gentianaceae; genus Gentiana; species Gentiana macrophylla. The sequence goes on along the minus strand of CM047811.1, from coordinate 42,628,007 downwards.
CTCGAACTCTGGAACACTCTGCACCCGCTCCAGTCCTCGTGAACACCATCCTGATGATCAAGAAAACCAGACGTTACTAAAAGATCTAAAGAAGCTTATCTTAAAAGAAAGGAAGCCTAAGGGCGCCAGCTCGATACCAAGCTATGCGCCCGTTCCCGGACACAGTACTTATCCGGAAATGGAGCGTTAAGCGCGTATAAAATAAAAGTAAATTTCACTTTATACGTATGCCACTACTACGTCGTATCAAATTAAAGCAAACGGAAGTAAAAACTCGGGTATAAAATTTCTAAACGTTTAAGAATAGAAAAAGGAAATCTAAAAGCGGAAATGTAAATTTATTACATTTGAGAAAGTATGAAAATCCCAAAAGAAAAGTACTACACGTCTCGAAAGACCAAAAGTCTACCTCAAAAGTATCAAAAGTAATCCAATTGTAAAATTAAAGCAGTAAATGATAAGTCTTCAACGAGCGCCGTCAAACGTCGTCGTCAAACTCTTCCTCAAAAACCTGTTCGTCTTCTCATCCTCAAACACATAGAAAACATGCATTTGAGGTAAGTACAACGTACTTAACAATAAAGAGAAGCTATGATAACAACTGTAGTTTATAAGGAAAAGATATTTAAATCGATTGGTTGCTTATGTGAGACCGACTCAATCTATGGTTCATTTCATGTCCATCAACACGAATTGACTAACTATTTCTACTTAGCTTATCTGTATTTACAACCGCACTCAAGGCACTACTGGCGCATCCACCTCAATGAGAGTCCCTCCGTGCCAGAGTCATTATGACTCTACGGTTCTTCCACCTCGGGAACACTCTTTTGCAACATATTAGTGGATCACACCAATATCCACAATGTCTAGAAAAGGTAGACTCCGATAGCACGCGTCTCAGTGAAGTCCTCCGTGCTTAGGGTCTTTTGACCTCTGAGTTCCTCCACCTTGGAGGTAGCACATGCATCGCGATTTAGCCTGGTGCTAGCCAAGAGAGACATGTTGTTTAATCTTTTACTAGTCAAATGCGTTGATTAGTAGGATGATTAACTAGCCACCTAAGTGTTTTCAAATAATCTCCTCACACATACTACTCTCTTCCTAGACCACTTAGACATGGACAAGTCCTAGCAAATACAGACATTGATGAATGCTAACTCATCAAAGCACAAGCCTATCATGCTTTTCCGGCGGATCCGAACTTCAACTCCCTTTAAGAGTACATTTGGTGTTTTAAGCTGAGCGAATAAGAAGCTCAATTCGAGGCTTGTCGAGTTTATCTGATGTTAACAAATCTCGTTTAAAGGTGTAGAAATGATAAAAGCGTGCTTATAAGGCTGAACAACAACCAAGCGCCCGTTTAAAAACATGGGCGCCCGTGCACGGAACCTCTGGGCGCCCATCCACTTTCCAGGCGCTTGTTCACCCCAAAGACAACTACAACCTGAATATAAAATAACACCTCAGGCGCCCGTCGAGAAACCGGACGCCCGTCGAAAATGTGACCAAAGCGACGCCCGTCCACATAAAAGCGAGCGCCGTCCGACACGGGTTTCGGCTAGAACCCTAAAATCTCCAACACGATTTCCACATCGTTTCTCAACCAAACATCAGCAACATTAGCACAGTGAAGTACGAAAAACCCCATATCATCCCTAGTCATTAACCAAAGCAAACTCATCTTCCTAACACCAAAACTTCTTAAGAAAAGATCTAATCCTTACAACTAAGAATTGAAATCATTGGAATAGTTTTTATTACCTATCGCAGCCCCAAAGCGATCAAAACCTCAACAAAAGCCTGCGGCTTTGCCAACCAAGCGGTATCGAGGATGATGCTTTCCTCACGCTTGATTCCAACGCTCTGCGTCGATCTGAAAACAACCAAGAATTGCTTGTTATTGGTGAAACTTTCCCAACTCTCAATTCTCTCCTTGAATGCGCAGAAGAGAAGAAAACGTGGCTGCTTCTTTTGTAATTAGGTTATGGGGATTATCAGTCTAATTTTCCCTTTAATTACCACTTCCCACAAAACCTTAATTTTCCATAAACACCCTTATTACCAAAATTCAGATTTTCTTTTTCTTATATATATATAAACTCGAAATATATATATACACTTCCAATTATTTAACTCCGAATAAAAGGAACCGAACCCAATATTTCATTTCCGCAAAAAGACACGTCTGCCCTTTCCCCGAAAATCGGAATATTACAGTCTGGAAATGGTATGAGCATACCGTTGTCCTAGTTTGAAGCTGAAATTGCAAATGCTAAAAGACATTTAAGTGAAGTTATTTTCTGATTGGTAGAAAGACCTTATTTTCTATTGGCTGGTCTTTCTTAATTTCTGATTGGCGGATCATTAAAAAATTTGGGACCCACTTTGCTTGGAAAGTGGCGTGGATGAGCAATATATTTTTATATATAGGCATTTGACAATTAAGGGGGATAGATATCATCAAAGCTAGGGTACGTATGACTGGGGAGGGAAAGGAGACTGACGGCTGCATTTTTATTTCATCTTTTGTGATCGAACCACTTATTATTTGAGTTATTTTGTGATTGCTTCAACAATGGTTAGTTTCTAATTTCTTTTATTCCAGTTGAAGAATTATTGAAACCTCGATGTAATTGACTGTGAGATCAAATTGTGTTTCTTCCTCGATTTGATTTATTAGTATTTGTTCACCTTTTGCTATAATTTCTTTCACGATTATTAGTTGGGTTAATTATTTATCTGAGGTAATTGATAAAACTAATTAATCGATTGTCAATTGAAATGATAAGTCCGTAATTGCCTCTTAGTTTTAATAAAATGACGGGTGGTATGATTGTACTTGTTCGCAGCGGGTTAATCCGCTACCACGAAGGTGAATAATCTGGATTAAAATTAACCCGCGTGTGTGTTAATATTCAGAATCGGGTCTCTTAAATATTAATGCTGCCAGAACACCAAACTCTTATGACCGTGTCTAGGAGTGTCTTTCGGTTAGAGTATAATTAATGATCGTGTCTTAATTATCGAATTTAGGAGATGCTGGTAACATGGCGCATGTCAATAACTATAACTGGTTTGTTAATAAATTAATGAGTATTTTTGCATCTATGATCGATCGAGTAAATTGAGGTAGAAATAATCAACTTCGAGATGGAGCCTTCCGATTATTGATTTTAAATCACTACTTGATTTCACACTTTCTTGATTATTAGAATTTTTTTATTTTAGTTATTGCACTTTTAGTTAATTCACAATAAATTGGATTTTTCTATTTTGTTACGAAGAAATAATCATCCGTTCCACGAGGATTCGATCCACTGCTTCCACTATACTAGTTATAGAGGTTGGAGGTGTTTATTTTGGTGGTTTAACGACACACCAAATTTTAGGCGCCGTTAATTCGGGAAAGGCTATTGTATTATTTCTTTCTAGAAATTTGTCACACTAATCGTTTGAGTGCATGCCTAGATCTTCCAGAACAGGAGAATTGATATTCGACCCAGAAATTGAAAAGACAGCTAAGAAACTGACAAAGGAGGCAAAGAAGCTAAGAGGCAACTTCGAGGCATCCACGTCTTCACTGATATTGCACTAGATTCGATTCATGGCGATTCATCGTGAAGAAGAAGTTTTATCTGGCCGATGCGAAGAGATGGCGGCGAATGAAGAGCACAAGGGCGTTAAGAAAATGGCGACTCAGTTTGATCAACATCCCATATGCATAGCATTCCGGAGATGGACCAACCATTTGAGTTCGGGCATCACTAATGCACACGCCTAAGTATCATGGATCGGCGATAGAAGATCATATAGGCATTTAATGGATCATCATTTGGCTTGTACCACACACGAGAGACTCGAGGTATGACCGATGATCAAATGAAACTCATAACTTTCACATACACCTTAGTGGGTAAAGCCAAGAGTTGGTTCTATTCACTTCCAGCCGGATCTATAACAACATGGACTGCTATGAGGGCCAAATTTATGGAAATATTCTTCCCTGCTTCACGGCTTCTAACATCAGAATAGATATATGTGGAATCAGACAGCAGCCAGGAGAAACATTGTTTGACTATTGGGAGAGATTCAATCATCTTCTTGCAAGTCGTCCACATCATCAGATTCCAGAACAACTACTCATTCAGTATTTCTATGAGGGTCTTCTACCAAGGGAAAGGAAAATAATAGAAGCAGCTAGCGGTGGAGCTTTCATAAACCAAACATGCGATGATTCCAAGAAGTTGATTGAGAATATGACAGCTAATGCGCAACAGTTTGGCTTAAGAGAGGATGTGGCTCAAACAGTGAAGAAAAGCAAACTTCTCCGCCATTGACCAATGCCTTGACACATTAACATCATTGGTAGAGAAAATGGTGACTGGTCAAATGCATAAAGTGAAGGCATGTGGTGTATGCTCGATGGTGGGGCACCAAGCGATATGTGTCCTACTTTGCAAGAGGAGAGTTACGAGCAAGTGAATCGGCGGTGGTTTCCAAGGGCAGCAACAGAGGAAGTATGATCCATATTCAAATATGTATAATCCAGGTTGGAGGGATCATCCTAATTTTAGCCATAAGCCACAAGGAACACAACAACAATTTTTGCCTCAGCCGCAATACCAGCAACCACAAGCACCGACACCTTGTGGGCCCTCTATGGAAGACATGATGAAGAATCTAACCTCATCTTTGCAACAAACTGTACAACAAGAAGTCCAGAAAATACAGCAGGTTCACTTAAAATTTCAATCTGAGACAAGAACAGGACAAAGAAATCTTGAGATCCAAATGTCTCAATTAGCCTCCACGGTAAGTCAATTGCGAGAAAACCAAGGAAAGCTCCCATCACAAGTGGTCCTCAATCCAAAGAGAATGTGAGATGCCGTAGTTACGAGAAGCGGCAAGGAATTGCAAAATCCACCTCCGAAAGATGAGGCCGGGAAGGAGAAAAAAGGAGGAAGAGGAGAATAAAAGAAGGATGAGTCAAGCTGTGAAGGAAAATGAAATATTATTGAGACTAATCCTAAATTTGTTGCTCCTCCACCTTTTCCTGGCAGGTTAGCTAAAGATAAAAAAACGGAAGAGGATAGAGCTTTGATGGAAACCTTTAAGAAGGTTGAAATAAATCTTCCACTTTTGGAAGCCATTAAGCAAGTTCCGAGGTATGCAAAATTCCTGAAGGAGCTTTGTACCAATAAAATGAGGCTGAAATCAAATGAGAGAGTGATGGTAAATGAGAATGTATCAACATTTATTCAGAGAAAGTTGCCACCGAAATGGAAGGATCCAAGTATTTATGCTATACCTTGCATCATAGGGCATAAAGGGATAGAAAAGGCCATGCTTGATTTAGGTGCATCCATTAATGTCATGCCATTTTCGGTATATAATGAATTGAACCTAGGACCATTAAAAGAAACAAGGGTTGTAATTCAATTAGCGGATAGGTCGAATTCATATCCCGAGGGCATGGTTGAAGATGTACTTGTATAGTTAAATGAGCTAGTTTTTCCGGTGTATTTCTACATTATTGACATGGATGATCAATTCTCATCACAACCGTCTCTTATCTTGTTAGGAAGACCTTTCATGAAAACGGAAAAGTCAAAAATAGATGTTGATAAAGTACTCTAACTTTTGAGTTTGATGGTTGAGTTGTCACTTATAATATTTTTGAGGCCATGCATTACCCTATTGATTACGAGTCCGTTTGTCATGTTAATGTGCTTGATTCTTTGGTGTATGATGTTTGGGAAACTAACCATGTGGTAGATGAGATCGAATATGTTTTGCAAAAGAAGTTTGTGAGATGGGGATATACATGGTGGGATGAATCACGGAACTTAGAGAAGCTATCATGTCATTGCACTCCGCAAAAGAGTTCATTCCCAGGTATTCTTCTCCGTTTCTACCATTTCTTGTTTCTACCGAGAAAATTGTTCTATCGACTGTGCAGGCACCAAAGCTTGATCTAAAAGTATTGCCAGAACACCTTAAGTATGTTTACTTGGGGGAAAATTAAACACTTCCTGTAATCATTGCAAAAGGGTTGGATCGTTGCAAGAGAGAACCTAATCCGGGTGTTGAAGGAGCACAAGGAAGCGATAGGATGGAAAATGGCTGATATCAAAGGGATAAGCCCATCCATTTGCATGCGCAGGATCTTGCTCGAGTCAGACTCCAAACCGGTAAGAGACCCTCAACGTATGTTAAACCCAATTATGAAGGAAGTTGTTTTAAAAGAAGTATTAAAGATGTTGGCTTTAGGAATTATATATCACATATCTGATAGTCAATGGGTAAGCCCAGTTCATCTAATACCGAAAAAGTCTTGCTTTCAATTGGTTCCGAATGATAAAAATGAATTGGTACCCATGAGACCTCAAACGGGGTGGAGAATGTGTATAGACTTTCGTAAATTGAATGATGCGACTAGAAAAGATCACTTTCCACTCCCGTTTATTCAGAAAATGGTTGAGCGTTTAGCTGGAAGTGTTTTCTTTTGATTCTTAGATGGGTATTCGGGTTACTATCAAATTATGGTAGCCCCTGAGGATCAAGAGAAAACGACTTTTACATGCCCATCTGGGACTTTGCATTTAGGCGCATGCCATTTGGACTGTGTAATGCACCCGGAACCTTTCAAAGATGCATGATGAGCATATTTTTAGACAAGTTAGAAGAATGCATTGAAATTTTTATGGATGATTTCACGGTTTATGGTAGTTCTTTTGATCAATGCCTAGATCATTTGGAAAGATTTTTAAAGAGATGTATTAAACGAGCCTTGTTTTAAATTATGAAAATGTCATTTTATGGTTCGAGAGGGTATTGAGTTAGGCCATGTGGTGTCATCTCGTGGTATTCAAGTAAACAAGGCCAAGGTTGATCTTTTCACTCAACCTGCCTACCACTCTAATGTCAAAGATATTCATAGTTTTCTTGGTCATGCAGAGGATTCTACGGAGGTTCATAAAGGATTTTTCAAAGATAGCACAACCATTGTCTCGGTTGTTGCAACAAGAGAGTGCAATTTGAGTTTGATGAAAAATGCAAGAAGGCATTTAATGATCTGAAGGATAAGCTCACCTCTAGCCCTATCATACAACCTCCAGATTGGACTTTACCATTCGAGATAATGTGTGATGCTAGCGACTATGCTTTGGGGGCGGTTCTTGGGCAAAGGGTTGGAAATTTGAGCCATGTGATTTACTATGCGTCCAAGACGTTGAATTCAGCACAATGCAACTATACAACCACGGAGAAAGAGCTCCTTGCGGTAGTTTTGCTTTTGAGAAATTTTGTTCTTACCTACTTGCTCGAAAGTTATTGTGTTTCTGAGATCATGCGGTTCTCAAGTGTCTACTATCCATGAAGAAGTGAAACCAAGGCGATTAGATGGATTCTTCTTACAAGAATTTGATTTTGAGGTAAAAGATCGCAAGGTGTGGAAAATTATGTGGCGGATCATCTGAGTCATTTGGTTCGAGAGGAATAACCAATTCCCATCATTGAGACCTTTCCGGACAAGCACCTTTTCGCGTTGTGAGGTAAAGGAGGTAAGGAACCGTGGTATGCAGATATTATGAATTTTCTAGTATCCGGTGTTTTACCATATGACATGAGCGTTGCTTAGAAAAATAGACTAAAAAGTGAGTCAAAGTATTACATGTGGGATGACCCGTATTTGTGGAAAATTGGTTCTGACCAAGTCATTCGTAGATGTATTCCTAATGATGAAGTTCATGATATCCTCACTTATTGTCATAGTCTTGCTTGTGGTGGTCATTTTGGTCCTAAAAGGACGGCTAGGAAGGTTTTGGACAGTGGTTTTTATTGGGAAACTCTTTTTAGAGATTGTTATCAATTTTGCAAAAGTTGTGCTAATTGTCAAAAGGTTGGTAACATAACTTTAAGACATGAAATGCCTCAACGTCCTATCTTATTCTGTGAAATATTTGATGTATGGGGGATGGATTTTATGGGCCATTTTTCTCAATCATGTGGAAATCTCTATATTTTATTGGCTGTGGATTATGTTTCTAAGTGGGTGGAGGCTGAGGCCACCCGGACTAATGATTCTAAGGTTGTGTGTGGTTTTCTCAGGTCACACATTTTTAGTAGGTTTGGGACTCCGAGGGCAGTGATTAGTGACCAAGGTACACATTTCTGCGACCGTGGTGTTAAAGCCTTGATGTTAAAGTATGGAGTACACCATAGGGTGGCTACCACATACCACCCACAAACCCATGGACAAGCGGAGGTCTCAAACCGAGAGATAAAGAGCATTTTGGAGAAAGTTATGAATCCGAACCGTAAGGACCGGAGTTTGCGTTTGGATGATGCTCTTTGGGCGTATCGCACGGCCTATAAAACCCCATTAGGATGTCGCCATATAGATTGGTTTTTGGTAAGATGTGCCATCTACCTGTTTCCATTGAACATCGTTCTTATTGGGCGATTAAGAGTGTAACTTGAGCACAAAGAAGCGGGATTGGAAAGGAAGCTACAACTTCATGAATTGGAAGAATTGAGATTTGAGTCGTATGAGAATGCTCGCATGTATATGGAGAAGACAAAGATGTGGCATGATAAGCTCATCCGTCATAAGGAGTTGCATCCGGGTCAGAAGGTGTTGTTATTCAATTCGCGTTTGAAACTAATGCCGGGTAAACTTAAGTCAAGATGGATTGGACCATTCGTAGTGGTAAGTGTGTCTCCTCAAGGTGTGATTGAAATTAAAAGTGTGGACACCGACAAAACCTTTGAATGGACCTGAACTTAAGCCGCACATCGAGATTTGTGAAGTGTCACACAGTGGAGTATTGATTTGATTGAGCCGATGTATGAGTTTTGAGATCATCCTACGTCTAGCCAAAGACGCGTTAAATAAAGCGCTAAATTGGGAGGCAACCCAACATTTAAAATAATAAAAAAAAAAAAATCAATTTGTTTTTAGTTGTTTGGCTTCACAGGTGTTTGATTCATGAAGAAGGAAATAAGTGGTGCAGTTTGGGTTATGGGCAAAATGGTATGATCATACCATTTTTAAGCTACTGAGGATGTCAATTAATGGGAGAGTGCAGATGTGAAAAGAAAAAAAAATGGTATGATCATACCGTTTGGAAATTTAAGCTCTGAATGTAAGTATGTTTCTATTGGGATGGAAATGGGATCATATATTTTATTAAAAAAAAAATTTAAAAACAAAAAAAAACTTCTCGGCATCTAATATATCTTTTCATAAAAAACTATTCTTTTTATTATTTACTCTCTTCTTCCCCTTTTTCTTTCCCCCGTCCCTTTTTCCCAAAACCCATTTTCCTTCCCCTGTTCCAGCCGTGAGTGACTCCGGTAACCTTTTTTCCGGCTTCGGTCAACATAATACGGCCCAAAAGCAAGGCCAAGAAGAAGATAGTCCCATTCAACAAGTAATTTTTAATCTCCTTCCATTCCTCCAATTGATGAGTCCACCTCTCCTTCTCACCAAGCCCTTCTCCACTGGTAACCCGACTGCCCCGTCGAAACCCATGCCGGAAAAGACCACAACCCGACTCTCAACCCACTAATAAAAAGCCGAAGACCGGAGCCTTTGGTGATTCTTCCAACCATTCCGTCGCCGCCAAGGAATTGAACCAGCCGGCTCCTCTACCACCTGTTGTTGCTTCACCTTGCAGCAAATCAAATTCTTCCGGTGCAGTTATCGGCAAGTATAAAGCACCTCTTCCAACCCGACAGAAAGCTCGTTCAGCCGCCGGTGGAGCTACACTTCTACCGTCTGGTGCTCAACTCAATGGGTGCTTACAATTTCCCAACAAAAGGGCGCCGACAGTATAAAATCTTGGCTACTAAACCTTTTGTTCCTGCAAATTTATTGATCTTGATGTGTTAGACAAATTGGGAATTTTAGAGCAAGTGACAATTTATTTAAAGAATATTGGTTGGGAAAATTTTCTGTCATTTGGTTATCCTGGTTACACCGAGTTGACACAAGAATTTTACGCCACATTCCACTATGCACCACCACGAGATTTTACCCCGACACCCGGGTTTGATTAATTTTAAACTTGATGAATCGTCCATTTAAGTTATCTTTCAACAAAGCTGAATATTGCATTAGGCTTTCTTAGTCGGTTTAGCACAAACTTGGGGTATCGCGGAGTATATGTGTGATTTTACTGATGAATTTTCTTGTGAAATATATGGTTTTGGCATGAGATAAGCGCGACAAAGCGACACTAGCGCTAAATAATCTAAAGCTTATTTTCTTAAAGAGCCGGCTTTGCTGATCCTTTATAAATTGTTGGCACATAGTTTCTCGGCTAGGAATAAAAGGTCTAATGTGTGTACCAAAGCGGAATTATGTTTTTTGTGGTGCATGAAACGCAATAAGAAAGCAAATTTTGCACGTTGGGTCATCACACAATTCAAAAGCGTGGTCGAAAACAAGTCAACAAAGAAAGTAAATGGCTTAATTTTAGGGTCTTTCATCACTCGTATATGCTGTGCATTATAATTTAATTGATCTAAATAATTCGAACTTGCCGAGTCGCTGCCTGTTGAGTGGATCGATCTACCTTGTCTCATTAAGCGCCCACATAGTGAAAGATAATAATGGAATTACAGGAGTTTAAACCTCCGGGAGTGTGCATCGAGGAAAACTAACACTGCAGGTACCGAGGCATCACGTGAGGATGAAATGGAGATTTTTGCCATCCAAGACCGTTTGAACAATTTGCAGACGAAGCTAGATGCTATAGCTCGTACACAAGAGCAGATTTTGTCGGATAATGCTAGTCTCAGGGGCATGGTACAGCAGTTACTAGCTCGAGAAAGCGACCAACCACCTCAACCATCGTCTTAGGGAAGTCCCCATTTTATTTTTTATTTTCTTTTTCGTGGTCACATTGTGATGTGATATATGATGAGCTTTATGATGAGGAGCCAGATCCATTAGCATCCATGAAGAAGAGTGATCCATTGGTCATTAGAGATGGACCTTTTACAAGGCTCTAGAGGAAGAGAATGAGAGAAGCCTTGAATACCTTGCTAAAAGAAATCCATGAACAGTTTGGGCAGCCCAAAAGGAGTGATGAAGCTTCATATTATACATTCACTCGCTTTTGGGCTTTAGAGGAAGCGCCTAGTTTAATCAGTCTTTTTATTTTAGTTTTGTGTCAATAATGGCTAGTTGGGCTGAAGTGTGGTTTGTGAAGTCCATCTAGTGGGAGGCACATTTTCATTTAGGTTTGCTTAGTTTTAAGCTAGTTTTCCGTCCCACATTGGAAGATGGAACATTGAGTCGGTTTTTGTAGCCTATATATATGCCAACACTATCTCTTTTATGAACAACATATATTTGAGTGAAATTTTATTATTTAATTAAGCTTGTCTTAATTGTGCACGTTTATGTGTGAGATTCTCTTGGATTGGAGGATCGCCCCTTTGAGAACTTATCAACGTAATCGAGCATTACGTTGTGGCGTTCCAACCGTTTCTTAGATACAGTTTCTTCATGGGCAAACAAAGGATTTGATTCGTAAGGATCACATCAGTTGGTATCGAAGCTCAGTAACTGAAGGTAATCAAATATCCTTTCCCTTTAATTTTCGTTTTTTTTTTGGATCTTACAAAAAAAAACACGTCTTTCTTTTTCGTTTTCTTTTGCCATTTTCTTCTTGGTCTTGGCCGAATCAAACCCTAGGTTTTCACAACCCTAATCCGAATCCTTCAACCCGAAACCTTCAACTTTTCTTCAAACCTTCTTCATCGCAGCCCGGATAATATTGCTACAATACACACAAAACCGTAGCAATCAGCCTACCTAAGCCCTAAACATCCCCGGATAATAAGGTTGCAACACCCCCAAAACCGCAACCTTTCAACCCTAAACCCTATTTTCACACCAAGAATGATCAAGAACCCTAGTTTGTGCTTATTGGTTTCGTCAGTCATTTATTTGATGTGCGTATAATTTTGTTGTTTGTGTAATCGTCCAAAAGGCATCCCGGCCTAAATAAAAAAAAATATTTCTGTTACGAATTTTTTAATATTTTAGCTTGTGTTGTGTCGTAAAGTTCTTGTGCAAAATTTGGTGTTACGAAAATTTTTGTGATAAAAAAACAGAATAAATTGGCGGGAAAATTCGACAAGAATTTTTTTTTGTTTTTTGTAGCTTGTGTTGTGTCGTAGACTTTTTGTGCAAAATTTGGCGTTACGAAAATTTTGGTGATCCGAACCCGTCCCAAACCGAACCCTAGCCTAGATTCGTTTTGGTCATTATTCTGATTCGTTTGTAAAATGGTGCTTTACTTTCCACAAGAGAGAGGGTGAGTGTAAACACGAGTGTATTGGTGAGGCTTGACTTGTTTATCCTATGGCGGACGATAAGAGTGATGATGATAATGTATTGAGAGATGAGTATTTTGAAGGGATATTGGCTACTCATGCCAAGGCCGTGAATGATGTGACTAATAATAAGATTGAGAGGTTTCATAGGGAAATGGCTGATCAGCTGGCTGTGATAACGGCGTCCATTCAACATTTGTCCATGCAATTAGCTGATCGTGATCATGGCGGGCAGCCCGTTGGTCGTGGAGACCGAGGTGTTGTTGGTACAACGAATCAAGTTAGGCAACTAGTCCGTTTGAATAATGTTCCGCAAGCCCAAAATCTGAATGCTGATGTAATTGATAATGGTATAGAGGCTGGGAACATTCCAGATAATAACATGACAAGGGTAAAGATGAAGCTTCCTAGTTCTACGGGATCCGGTAGTGTACTTACGTATCTTGATTGGGAGACTAAGCTTGATCAGATTTTCACATGTAATAATTATCTTCGATGAGAAGAAGTGCAATCTAGCCTAATTGGAGTTTACAGGTTATGCTATGGTGTGGTGGAATCATGTACAATTCATGCGTACCAAAGATAGACAGCCACCCATCCGTACATGGACACTTTTGAAGGAGGTAATGCGATCTTGATTTGTTCCTATGTCATATTATCAAGATCTCTATCGTACTCTTCAGACTATGAAACAAGGAGAATGTTCGGTGGATGATTTCTCTGAGGAGATGATGACTACACTAGCGAGATCACAGATTGAGGAAGAGGAGATGGTCACCATGCAACGTTTTCTGTGTGGTGTGCGTTTGGAAATTGGACAGCCATTGAGTTACGTGGTTGTAATACATTGGATGAGATGTTACAAACAGCTCGGGCGATTGAGAGGCAGTTGAAACGCCTAAAACCCAATTTTAATAAATCAATTGGAGGTAATTCTTCTTCTTTTCGTTCATTTCAGCCTATAGGAGATAATCCAAATTTTGCCTGAGAGTGCACCTCGAACGACCCTACTACTACTTCTGGCGCTTCTAAAGCTAAGGAAGGTGAGAAGATAAAGTGTAGACGCTTGCATTATGTAGCCTTGTGGCGTTAAATGTTTTAAATGCACGGTGTTGGTCATGTTGCGTCTGAGTGTCCTACTAAGCGTAGCATGCTAGTTTTAGAGAGAGGTGTAGATGGTGATGATTTTGATGGAGAGGACTTTGAGCAGGCTGATTATGAGGATGAGGAAGGTAATATTGAGTGTGACCCACTTGAGGGGTTCTATTTATGTGCTTAAAAGGTGCTAAGCGCTAGTGCTAAACTTGAGGACCGGTGTCCAACGTGAAAATATTTTCCATACACGCTGCTTCTTTGAATGGTAAACTATGTTCTCTTATTGTCGATTCGGATGCATTTGTGCTAATGTTGTTAGTCTTTATTTTGATTGCTCGTATGGGTTTACCTACTATTCCTCATCCCCTTACACCCCTACAAGTTGCAATGGTTGAATAGTGTGGGAGAGCTGAAGGTTACACAAAAGGCGTTGATTTCTTTTAGTATTAGGAAATCTGAAGATGAGGTGTTATGTGATGTTGTCCTTGCAAAGTCAGCCACATATTGTTGGGTCGCCCTTGGCAATATGATAGAAAGGTGTTGTTTGATGGGTTTTGAATAAGTACACCGTTCATCGTAAGGGCAAGAATTATTCTTTATCGCTCTCTTACCCCTGAACAAGTACGTAAAGATCAGCTTGCACTTTTTCGAGCTCGTGAGGAAAAGCAAAAGAAAGAGGGAGAACAGTTGAAAAGTAAAGATAAAAAATTGACGGAAGAAAAAAAAATGAGGGTCTTAGGAATGAGGGCAAAATAAAAGTTGAAAATCAAAAAGCAAGGGAGGTCGATTTAGTTTCTACTTGAGGAGTACTAAAGTTGAAAAGTCAATTGCAGTGTCGGTGCCATCACTAGTGAGGAGTATCTGATTGAAAAGTCAAAGGTGCTTGCGCGTGTATCGGAATTTCGCCAAAGCCACTGAATTCATTGATACTATTGAATCCAATCAGGTTGTATTTCTTTTCTTATTTAAAGGTCCCGTGATCCCTTCCCCTACACATGCAGCCGGCCCCACACACTCACCAAAGGTGACTTGGCCGAGTGGCTCCCTCCCTTCCCCTCCCTTCCCTTTGTTTAATGCTTGTAAGTGATCTCATCGGTTCTCTACCTAGTGTTGTGTGCTCTGTCTTGCAAGAGTTTGCTGATGTATTCCTCGAGGAGGAACCAAGTGGCTTGCCACCATTGTGAGGCTTGGAGCATCATATTGACCTCTTGCCGGGCTCTGCGTTGCCCAATCGTCCGGCTTATAGAGCCAAGCCCGCGGAAACTTTAGAGATCAAGAAGCAAGTCGATGAGTTCCTAGCTAAAGGGAAAATTCAAGAATATATGAGCCCTTGTGATGTGCCAGTGTTAGTAGTGCCCAAGAAAGGAGGTGATGGCGAATGTGCATGGACAGTCGTGCCATTAATCAAATCACGGTAAAGTATCGTTATCCCATTCCTCGTTTAGATGACATACTAGATGAACTTAGGGGTGCTAAAATATTTACTAAAATTGATCTTAAGAGTGGCTATCACCAAGTTCGAATTAGAGAGGGTGATGAATGGAAGACAGCTTTTAAAACCATGTTTGGGTTATATGAATGGCTGGTCATGCCCTTTGGCTTGGCTAATGCACCTAATACTTTCATGCGTTTGATGAATGAGGTGCTTCGAGAGTTCATAAATAAATTTGTGGTAGTTTATTTTGATGATATTCTGATTTATAGCCATAATTTAGATTATCACCTAGTTCACCTACGTGCTGTTTTGTCTACACTTCGCAATGCTCAGCTATATGCTAATCTTAAAAAATGCTCCTTTTGATTGGATAGAGTCGTTTTTCTTGGTTTTGTGGTAAGTGAACAGGGTGTTGAAGTTGATCGTGACAAGATTAAGGCTATTTAGGATTGGCATACACCACAAACGGCGGCTGATGTGCGTAGTTTCCATGGCTTGGCGAGTTTCTATAGGCGTTTTGTCAAGGATTTCAGCAGCATAGCAGCCCGTCTTAATGAGATTGTGAAGAAGAATGTACCCTTCTATTGGGGTCCACGACAAAAGGAGTCTTTCGAAACTCTAAAAGGTCGTTTAATTTCAGCCTCTATACTTGCACTTCCTGATTTTAATAGGCACTTTGAGATTAAATGTGATGCATCGGTGCGGGAATTGGTGGTGTCTTAACTCAGAGAGGTAGACCTATTGCTTATTTTAGTGAGAAACTTAAGGGTGCCACTTTGAATTATACTACTTATGATAAGGAATTGTTTTGCGTTAGTTAGAGCCCTTCAAACTTATCAACACTATTTACATACTGAGAGTTTATCATACACACCTGATCATAAATCACTTAAGTACTTGAAGGGCGGGGGTAAGTTAATTCCTCGGCATGTTCGTTGGGTTGAATTCATTGAGTCTTTTTCTTATATCATTGAGTATAAGAAGGGTCAAGATAATGTGGTAGCCGATGCTTTATCTCATAGACACCTTTAATTACCACTATGCAAACTAAATTCCTTGGTTTTGAGTTTATCAAGGATTTGTATCCTTCGATCTCAGATTTTCGGGATATTTGGCATAATCTGCTAATAAAACCGATGGTAGGTTCTTTTCGACGCTGAGGTTTTTGTATCGTGATCATGTTATTTGCATTCTCGTTGTTCTATCGTGACTTGTTGGTGCGTGAGGCACATAGTGGTGGTCTTATGGGTCATTTTGGCATTACTAAGACGCTTGATATGCTTAAGTCACATTTTTATTGGCCTCGTATGAAAGTTGATGTTGCTAAATATTGTGATGCTTTTATCACTTGTAAGGCTGCTAAATCTACGTCCAGCCCCCATAGTTTGTATCAGCCCCTTCCCATTCCTACACAGCCTTGGACTGATTTATCTATGGATTTTGTGTTGGGCTTAACCCGTTCTAAGAGTGGTAAGGATTCTGTGTTTGTGGTGGTGGATAGGTTTTCTAAGATGGCACAATTTATTGCATGCTCTAAAACTAATGATGCTTCTTATATTGCTGATTTGTTTCTTAAGGAAATTGTTAGATTGCATGGTTTGCCTAGAACAATTGTGAGTGATAGGGATTCCAAGTTTATTAGTCATTTTTGGAGAGTTTTGTGGACGCGTTTAGGAACTAAGTTGCTTTATTCTACTGCATTTCATCCTCAAACTGATGGTCAAACTGAAGTTGTTAATCGTGTATTAGATTCGATTTTGCCCGTTGTCTTGTTCAGAAAAATCTCAAGAATTGGGAAGCTTGTTTACCTTTCACTTAATTTGTTTATAATAGGTGTAAACATTCAGCTTCTAAATTTACTCCTTTTGAGATGGTTTATGGTTTTAATCTAGAAACACCTTTTACCTTGGCTCCTTTACTTGATGTTGCGCAGGTTAGCTTGGATGGTGAGCAGAAGGCTATGCTTGTTCGTGAGCTACATAAGACAACAAGGAAGAATGTGGAGGCAGCCACGGTGCGGTATGCTAAGCAGGCTAATAAGGGTCGCAAGGAAGTCATCTTTGAACCTGGCGATTATGTTTGGTTACACATGCGCAAGGATAGGTTCCCAAAGCAACGCAAGACCAAACTGCACATGAAAGGCGAAGGACCGTTCCGAGTGCTCGAGAGGATCAACAACAATGTTTACAAGATTGACTTGCCACCAGATTGGAATATTTCTCCTTCTATCAACGTGGCTGATTTGACACTTTTTGATAATCCCTTTGATCTGAGGACAGATCCTTCCCAAACGGGAGGGAATGATTTGATATATGATGAGCTTTATGATGAGGATCCAGATCCATTAGCACCCATGAAGAAGAGTGATCCATTGGTCATTAGAGATGGACCTTTGACAAGGCTCTAGAGGAAGAGAATGAGAGAAGCCTTGAATACCTTGCTGAAAGAAATCCATGAAGAGTTTGGGCAGCCCAAAAGGAGTGATGAAGCTTCAATATTATACATTCTCTACGCTTTTGGGCTTAAGGAAAACGCCTAGTTTAATCAACCTTTTTATTTCAGTTTTGTGTCAATAATGTTAGGAACATTTTTATTGTGTTTTGATGATGACCATACTAAGCTGTTATATCAAGCCTGAAATAAGTTAGAATTCTCTGTATAAGTATTTACTTAGAGTCTGACATGTTGTATGCGTTGAGTCAGACAAGTATTGTACTAGTTGGTAGGACGGCAAAGTAAAAATATACATTCGGCAGTGAAGTCGACCAAGCACCGAGAGATACAATGAAGACATTATGATCGACTTATACCCGAGGAAGTCTGTGATGACCTTGGATAAGTCTAAGTTATGGTTCAAGTGATGGCCCGAATATTCAAATATGGTGTGCACTGATCTCACCCCAACCAAGGATCGGTGAAGTACAAAGAATCTCCTTAAGCCAAGCAAAGAAGGAAGCAGTGAATCGGTGAGTAAAGCTGACTTTTGGTGATAACGCACGAAGCGGTGAAGAAAGATTCAAACGGCTAAGTCAGAAGGATCACTCGACCGTTCAGAAAACGGCGAAGTAACTCTTACCAGATCAGATTTAATATATGTTGACAATTCAGAAGATCATGCATTAAATGCACAATCAATCTAGGATCAATCAAGGACAGATTTTCTGCTATACGATTGAAGGAAAAATCCGATCACTGAAATCAAGGAGAATGCAATTAAGGGGGAATCAATAATAAAATGAAGGATTATTCCCTCATTAATATAGCCAACGGACGGAATTTCAAAATCAAGGTTATTCAAGGCTATAAAAAGAAGGCATTGACAGAAAAAGAAAGAAATCGAGATTGGAAAAAGAAAAGTTAAGCAGAAACTCTGTCAATTTGAAAAGCCTTCTATGAACTTACAAGGACTTATCTAGAGATCAACTCAGACATCAGAACTACAACTTTATATCAAGCACTGAGATTGATCAAGCAAGTTTGTGAATCTCATTCACATCAAACTGAAGCAACTGAATCAGAAGCAATCTGAGAAGGAGTTGTGTTTGTGATAGTTCTTTGAAGGATTTTGATCTCAAAGAGCGAAAGGAAAGAGACTAAATCATCAAAATTTATTTGCGAGTCAAGGAGTGATAGTCTTGTTGATTGTGAAGCTTGGGAAGCCAAGGACAATCATACTATTGTATCTATGAAAACAATAGTTAATTCCTCCAATCATCACATGAGAAGAGTGGATTAAGGGATTACACCACCCTGAACCACTATAAGCATTGTGTCAATTTATTTTCTACAATTTACTTTACAGCATTTATTTAAATTGCCTAGATCATAACTTATATACTGTTCGCCTAAACTGATTGGAAAACAATATAGTAAGAAGGACTTATCCAGCTGCCCAAAAGCTTTTAAACGAGAAGAAAAGTTTTGAAACTCCACTATAGTCATTCACCCCTCTCGACTATAGTTTCACCCTTCTCTGGGACCAACAATTGGTATCGGAGCAGTGTTCCTAGTATCAGAACCTGTTCGGATCTAATTTCTAGTTACAAGGAGATCACGTATTTTCAAAGTTGTTTTCAAATTTGAGCTTTCCATTCATTCACATATAGATCTATTATTTTCAACTTATGGATTCCTCAAACTTTTTGTCAAAAGTACGTGTTTTTAATGTTAATAATTTTGATCAATATAAAATAAGAATGATGTCTCATCTTGTAGCATTTCTTGAAGAGATGCTGGATGTAATCAATGATGGACCAATCATAATCACTACTGTGGTAGGCACAGGAGCAGATCAAGGGAAGGAAGTTGATAAACTTAAAAAGGATTGGACCAAGGATGACAGGAGAAGAGCAAATCTGGACTTTGTTGCAAAAGACATGATTTTGAAGACCCTAGATAGCAACATGTTCACTTGAGAATCAAAGGCGCAAAAATAGCAAAGGAGATGTGGGACAAGCTATCATTGATAAATGAAGGATCTGAAGCAGTTAAAAAAAACAAATTATCTGTTGCAAAACAGAAATTTCAAAATGAAGACTGGTGAATCCATTGATCAAATGGACAACAGATTCTCTAGTATCATCAATGAACTGCAACAGCTTGGACACACATATCCCAGAAAGAAGTATGCTTGAAGATCTTGAGAGGACTACCTAAAAGATGGAAGATAATAACATCGGTAATCAGAGGAACAACAAATCTTACAAGCACGGACACTCGACCACGATGTCACAATTAAAGATCATGAATTGAATTAAGCGGTGAAGATGGTGCTCGGCAGAGACACAAAGAACCACTTTGCGGATGCACACCAAACAAAAGTAACTTTGCCGATTGTATCAGCAAAGAGACACATGAACTTAAAGAACAGGTAGCTCTGTTAGTTAAACGTTTTGACATGTTTAGCAAAAAGAAGCCATTCAAAGGAAACACATCATCAAACAAGAGATCAAGCTCAAACAAAGACATGAAGAAGAAAGATGAAGAATACAGATGCTTCAACTGCAACAAGAAAGGCGACTTCAAGGCTGATTTCCCTGAAGTAAACGATAAAGATGATAAGAAGAAGTACAAGCCATTTGAAAAGAGAAAAAGCAAAAAGGCACTCAAGGCTAAATCCAGCAGTGAAAAGAATGAAGAATCATCAGACAAAGATTCAGATGGTAGTGATGAAGAAGACAACTCAGACAATGAAAAGGCATGTCTATGTCTCATGACCAAAGAATTAGATGAGGATGAAGATGACAGCTTAGACACCGACTTATGTCTAATGACCAAAGAATCAAATGAACCTGAGGTAACATCTAGCTCTCACTCTTCATCTAATGCATCCACATCTGACACTGCACAATCTTCTGCTCTCCCATTGAATACAGCAGACCTAGTCCAAAATCTCATGACTAAATTTGATGAAATTGAAATGAATCATGAAATTCTGGAAAAGGAATGCAAGGATCTAAGAAAAGAGAATAAGAGATTAAAGAAAGAATTGGATAAAGTAAAAGCTGAATTAACCAGTAAGGAGACCCACTTAATTTATCAACAAAAAGCATATGATCATACATCTGTTATTGACAGATCAATCAAGAAAATCTCCCCACCAGTAAAGGTAACCACTGCACCACTAAATGCACCAGCTTACAAACCCTTAAAAAGGTTTGGATCCAGATCTGGTCTTAGCTTAACAAATCGAGGATGAGTAGGAATAATGGTCAACACAATTCTAAATTCAGGACCAACAATGGACCAAAATTTAGAAAGGGACAAACCATAGTTCCAACAAATCATCCCGCTCCGGTGAAGTCAAAACCTAGTGCAGTGAAACAGCAGACTAAATCCTCACTCCAGTCAACCAAAAACAAAAGCCTACTGAAAGGTAAAGGAAGACTTTACCCTTCGGAGGATGATTGGAATGTTCCACCTCCAAAATACAAGAAGAAACCATTCCACAATATGCATCATATGTTTAAGAAAAACCAATCTAGATATGTTCCTAGACACATGAAGCAAGAAAGGTTTCCCACTGCATATTGGAAAGTAAAGAAGGATGTAAATGCACCAAAAGGTAGAGAAAAGTATCAGAATACCTTCAGCCAAAATATTAGAAGCTATTCTGCCATGCCTTATACATATGAAGTTGATGACTTCAATTATCCAAAAAGAAGAACTTTTGGATATACACTTGGTATGGGAGGCATGACTACTAACAGGTATGGAACCAAACAGTGTTGGGTACCTAAACTTAATTAATTTGTTTTGTAGGATGTCTGGTATATAGACAGTGGGTGTTCCAGACACATGACATGAAATTAGAAATGGCTCACTGACTTCAAAGCTTTTGATGGACCCAAAGTCACATTTGGAGGCAAAGAAAACCCTGGCAAGATTAAGGGGGAAGGCACAATACTCAAGAACAAATTGAAGATTCAAAATGTAGCATATGTTAGTGGACTTAACTTCAATCTGATGAGCATCAGTCAATTATGTGACAAAGGCTACATTGTACATTTAGATGAGGAAGGATGCAAAGTGATTCACGACCAAACCAACACAGTAGTTCTTGCGGAAGAAGACAAGACAACATGTATGTGGTGGATTGGAAAATTGACAGGCGAAACACAAACTCAGCTTGTCAAGAGTAAACAATCAACCAGCTGGATTTGGCACAGAAGGTTAAATCACTTGAATTTCAAGACCATTAACAAACTTTCAAAGAATAAGTTAGTTGAAGGTCTGCCAGAGATCACATTCAAGAAAGAAAGTCTATGTGATGCATGTCAGAAAGGAAAACAAATCAAAAGCTCATTCAAGTCAAAGCCTTATCAATCTACAACAAGAGTTCGACATCTGTTACACATGGACCTGTTTGGACCAGTCACATCAGTAAGTGTAAGTGGTAAGAAATACACCCTAGTAGTGGTGGATGACTTTTCAAAATACACCTGGACCATTTCATGAACAAGAAGAAAGAGACACTCAAAAAGCTGCCAGATTTGCTGAGAAGACTCCAAAATGAAAAAGAACTGAAAATCATCAAGATCAGATCAGATAGAGGCACTGAATTTCTAAATGAAATCATCAGAACCTACTGTGAAGAAAATGGAGTGTCACATCAACTGTCTGCAGCAGGAACTCCACAACAAAATGGTGTAGCAGAAAGAAGAAACAGAACTCTCAAAGAAGCAGTTAAAACAATGATTGCTGAAGCATGCTTAACAAAAAGATTTTGTGCTGAAGCAGCAAACACGGCATGCCATACACAAAATAGATCAACCATCAACAAACATCATGGAAAGTCTCCATATGAAATATGGAATGGTAGAAAGCCTAATGTCTCATATTTTCATATGTTTGGATCGAAATGTTTTGTTTTGAACAGGAACCAGCTGCATACCTTTGATGAAAAGGCTGATGAAGCAATCTTTATGGGATACTCAGATACAAGCAAAGATTTCAGAGTACTCAACAAAAAACCTTGGTGATTGAAGAATCAATACATGTAGTTTTTGATGAACCAAATATAAATGGTGAAGATCTTCAAGATCAAGAAGAGGAAGCAGCACAAAGAGAAATCTATACAAATGCAACCATACCACCTTCTATCCTGAATCATCATTTTGAAAATCAAGAGGAGCCCTATATCAATACAACAGAAGAAGCACCAGAATTTGAAGTTCATGCTCAACATGAAGTATGGAAGCACCAAGTGAAGAACAACTTCAACCTGATCTAAATTGGCTAAGAGATCATCCTGAAGAACAAGTCATTAGAGATATTCACACAGGAGTTAGAACTGTAAGACAACCTGAGCACATTCTAACATGTTTTCTATCACAAGTGGAACCCAAGATCATAGATGATGCAATCGAGATCACAGATTGGATCACAACCATGCAAGAAAGAACTAAATGAATTTGAAAGAAATGAAGTGCAGGACCTGGTTGACGTACTACGGATATGGCCAACATCATTGGAGCAAAATGCGTATTCAGAACAAGATGGATGAGCAAGGGATCGTTGTCATAAACAAAGCAAGGCTAGTTGCAAAAGCTACTCTCAAGCGAAGGATAGATTATGATGAAACATTTGCACCAAAGAGGAAGATTGGAGGCAATCGGACTCTTTCTAGCATTTCTTCGCATTCAAATACTTCAAAGTCTATCAAATGGATGTCAAGAGTGCATTCCTAAATGGACTCTTGGAAGAAAAAAATATATGTAGAACAACCTCACGGCTTTCAAATCAAAGGAAAAGAAGACAAAGTATACAAACTCAATAAGGCCCTCTATGGACTCAAGCAGCACCTTGAGCACAGTATGAAACACTATCACAATTTCGAATCAAGAATGGATTCAACAAGGGAACTATAGACAAGACTCTATTCAAACTAGAGGAAGGAACAAGTACATTGCTAGTATAAATCTATGTTGATGATATCATCTTTGGATCAGAGGATGAAAAGTTATGTGAGAAATTTGCAAACCTGATGAAGAGCAAATTTCAGATGAGCATGATGGGAGAATAAAATTATTTCCTTGGCCTTCAAGTAAAGCAAATGAAGGATGGTATTTTCATTAATCAAGACAAGTACACAACAAACTTAATACACAATTATGTAATGGATACAAGTGGCACATCAGACACACCAATGTGTGCAAGAGTCATTCTTGGAAAAGATGAAGCAGGAAAAGATGTTGACCAGAAAATGTATAGAGGAATTATTGGATCCTTACTGTACTTAACTGCAAGTAGACCTGATATAGCATTTGCAGTAGGAGTATGTGCAAGATTTCAAGCTCAACCAAAAGAATCACATTCTTACAGCGACCAAAAGGATAATCAAATACTTGAAAAACACTATAAATGTTGGAATTTGGTATCCAAAAGATGAAGGATTTAAATTGATATCATATTCAGACTCTGACTATGCTGGATGCAAAATAGATAGAAAAAGCACCTATGGAACATGTCAAATGTTAAGCACCAGACTAGTCTCTTGGTTCAGTAAAAAGCAAAACTCCATATCTACATCAACAAAATGAGCGAATATATATGCGAAGAGGTGGTTGTTGTGCACAAGTACTTTGGATGGGACAACGGTGAGGGATTATGGAGTGGAGGAGGAAACAATTCCAATCATGTGTGATAACACAAGTGCAATATCTATTACTGAAAATCCAGTGTTGCATTCAAGAACAAAGCACATTGATGTGAGATATCACTTTATCAGAGATCATGTTGAAAAGGGAGATGTCATTCTGAAATACATACCCACTGAAGATCAATTGGTTGACATATTTACTAAACCACTCAGTTATGAAAGATTTAGCATGTTAAGAACTGAGTTAGGAATGATTGAAATTGACTAGGTAACAAAGAGCAACTAACTAGAGTAATCGGCTAAGTGACCTCATCAACTGGTTAAACCTTTGTCGTTACAGGGGATGTAGCAGGTAAGGCACTGGTATCCAGTGAAGTTATCTTGACTGATTGTTTGGAACGGTTAAATCAAGCAGCTCAGTGAAGAATTCACTACTTCGGCCAAGTGACCAGCCAAGGCACTTAACCGAATTAAAGACTTGGACAAATTAAAGTGTGAACAAAATCAAGTTTTACTACACGTGGAGAATAAGGAAATTATGGAGAATTATTCTGTGGAAGATTATACACGTGGAGATCAACTTATAATTATGGAGGTAACCATATTTTTTTTAAATTACAATTGCCTCGATTCCCGGGCTCTATCATTACTTACCTCAAACCTCTCCCCCATTGCGCTCGAATATCACGATTTACATACACAAAATCACGCCATTATGTCACAAAATCCTTCCACATTCAAACCACATTCACCACGTTCACACTACCCAAATCAACCTATATAAAGGCTACTTAGAGATTTTCAGAAATCTTTACACTCTCTTGCAAATTACAAACCCTATTTTTGATTTTCACTGAAAACTTGAAGAACTCTTATCTAAACATCAATTAACTATCAATGGCTTCGTCTTCCACAATCTCTCCCACTGAAAAATACTATGAAAAATCAATCATCACTGGTTCGTTTTTCAAACCAGAACTCTATCTCTCGTTCTGTGATAACGATGCACAAGCGCAACGCTTGGTCGATTGCTGTGCAAGTTTGGGGCTTATGACCTTCTTAAACACCCCAATAACTGGAATCTGCTATGAAAATCTGATAGCATTTTGGAAAAATGCCAAGTTTATGCCCAGCACAAAGAAGACTGAAGTCGATCGCATAACAAGCTCAATCTTTGGAAGAGAAATAGTCATCACACCTGGTGTACTCAACAGATACCTTCAACTCCCCTTGATTGGTCCTGCCAATGTCAAACTTGTGACAACAGACATCACAAAATTCTGGGCTGAAATAGCCAAAAGTCCCAAGAAAATAGCAAAGCATAATCTACTCAGAGATCAAAGCTCAAACTTCCGTTTCTTTGAATTTATGCCGGTCATCACAAAGAATATCGAAGGCGAAAAGGGTCAATGGAAAACCTAATCGAGGTAATGAATCAAACCGATGGCATAATCCACTTAACGCATCAAATTCGATCAGGCAACTTTTGTGTTCAATAGATTGAAGGATCGATTTCAAAAGGAAATTGATTTATCAATAACAGCAGCAAGCAAGGGCTTGCAGAAAAAGGGTGATTTCTGGGAGAGGAAATCATATGGATTCCCACTTCAGCACCTGTTCAATGCATTGAAAGTACAACCCACCAATTTGCAGTCACCACACAAGTCTAAGACAATGTTCACTTACATCAAGGCATCCATGAAACCCAAACCCACTTCTGAGCAAAGAAAACAACCTCGAAACTAGTAGATCAGAGTGGACGAAGAACCGATCCCGAGTGGAAAAGAGAATACCACTGTGACTAGCACTAGCAACTTGGATGAGCCTGTGACAATCAGTGATGACACAGCAACAACATAAGAAAAGCAGGAAGAGGAAATCACCTACCTTGAGGAAGGTGAGGAAGGATATAGACTGACATCATCTGAAGAAGAGGAGATAGATGAGGAAGAAGCTGAGTCAGAGGATGAACACTCAGGGAGTGATCATTTTGAAGCAATTCAAGAAAATCTGGAGATTTATGATGATGAACTGACTCTTCAAGAAGTGATTTTCAAAAGCACTGGCAAAGTTGACAAATAGCTAAGTGAGCCAGCTGATAAAGCTCACTCAGCCGAACTTGTCCACTCCCCCACAATTGCACAAGGGGGAATAGTGGCAGATGAAGCAGTCCACACTCAACAACAACCTCTAAATGACCCCGTGTCTAATGAGAAAGAACAAGAACAGATGGAAGCAAGAGAAGAAGAAGCACAAAATGCAAAGGAATAAGAAGAAGAGGAAAAGGAAGAAAGAGAAATTGAAGTGGAGAATGAGAAAAAGCAAGGTGGAGATGCTGAGGATGAAACTGATGGAGATGAAGAGGATGTCCATGTGGCACCAGAAGAAATTGATCCAGAGAGAGTCTTCAATCTGGACATTCAACCCCTCATTTTGGACATGGAAAGGCAATATTACAGCAGGCAGAACCTGAAGAATGCCTTAAGTAGTGAAGCAAACTCCTTCAACCACAAGATTGAGGCCCTCATCAATCATATCAAGATCCAAGATGAGGTCATGGAGAGACAAGGAAACCTGCTCTGCAATTTACAGCTACTCATTCCTCACCAT
Source organism: Gentiana macrophylla (assembly GCA_026214975.1). Taxonomy (NCBI): domain Eukaryota; kingdom Viridiplantae; phylum Streptophyta; class Magnoliopsida; order Gentianales; family Gentianaceae; genus Gentiana; species Gentiana macrophylla. The sequence goes on along the minus strand of CM047811.1, from coordinate 42,601,413 downwards.
GTCCAAACCAATCTTGAGTTCCATGCTGAGACAATTGAGAAGAATCTTAAGCCATTGGTGGACACCCTCAATGCTCACACTCATCAAATTCGGCATCTGGATGAGGTGATGGAACAATCAGGCAAGTAATTGGACCTTTTAATCAAAATTGTTGAGGCCAACAACAAGATACTGGAAAGGAGGTATGGTCCTCTCCCTGCCTCTGATGCATAACCAACAAATCTTGAAGCATTATTTAGTCATGCCAAAAAGGGGGAAGGAAGTTCTAAGCCTGAAAGCTCCAGTGAAAAGAAGGCAAGACCAACAGAAAAGGGAAAGGGCAGCAAAGGCAAAGGTATCAGGTTTGAAGAAATGAAGAAGTAGACCAGATACTTAATGTGATAAGGGAAAGGGCAGCAAAGACAAAGGTATCAGGTTTGAAAAAATGAAGAAGTAGACCAGATACTTAATGTGATTTGTGATTTTTTGCCTTTGTCTTTAAACAAAAAGATGCAATATCCTATTGCCCTATGATGGATGAATAAATTGTTGAGTTTTTGTTCTATTGTTATAAAAAAAATTTGGATTACTTATGTTCAGGATTATCAGGGTTTTGGCATCATCAAAAAGGGGGAAATTGTTAGGAACATTTTTATTGTGTTTTGATGATGGCCATACTAACTGTTATAGCAAGCCTGAAATAAGTTACAATTCTCTGTATAAGCCTTTACTTAGAGTCTGACATGTTGTATAAGTTGAGTCAGACAAGTATTGTACTAGTTGGTAGGACGGCAAAGTAAAAACCGACATTCGGCAGAGTGAAGCCAGCCAAGCACCAGCAGAGATACAATGAAGACATTATGATCTGACTTATACCCAAGGAAGTCTGTGATGACCTTGGATAAGTCTAAGTTATGGTTCAAGTGATGAAACTTAATATTCAAATATGGTGTACACTGATCTCACCCCACCAAGGATCAGTGAAGTACAAAGATTCTCCTTAAACTGAAGCAAAGAAGGAAACAAGATGAATCGGTGAGTAAACCGAATTTCGGCTTTGTAATATACGAAATAGGTGAAGCAGAAGATTCAAACGGCTAAGTCGGAAGGATCACTCATTTCGTTCAGAAACAGCGTAACTCTTTACCAGATCGATTTAATACATGTTGAAAATTGGAAGATCATGCATTAAATGCACAATCAATAGAGGATCAATCAGGAATGATTTTTCGCTTTATACGATTGAAGGAAAAATCCGATCACTTTGAAATCAAGGAGAATGCAATTAAGGGGTAATCAAGAATAAAATCAAGGATTATTCCCTCATTAATATAGCCAATGGACGGAATTTCAAAATCAAGGTTATTCAAGGCTATAAATAGAAGGCATTGACAGAAAAACAAAGAAATCGAGATTGGATAAAGAAAAGTTAAGCATAAACTCTGTCAATTTGAAAAGCCTTCTCTGAACTTACAAGGACTTATCTAGAGATCAACTCAGACATCAGGACTACAACTTTATATCCAGCACTGAGATTGATCAAGCAAGTTTGTGAATTTCATTCACATCAAACTGAAGCAACTGAATCAGAAGCAATCTGAGAAGGAGTTGTGTTTGTGATACATGCTGAAGGATTTTGATCTCAGGAGCGAGTTGAAAGAGACTAAATCATCAATTTATTGCGATCAAGAGTGATAGTCTTGTAGATTGTGAAGCTTGGGAAGCCAAGGACAATCATACAATTGTATCTCAGAAAACAATAGTGAATTCCTCCAATCATAATAAATGAGAAGAGTGGATTAAGGGATTACACCACCCTGAACCACTATAAGCATTGTGTCAATTTATTTTCTTCAATTTACTTTACAGCATTTATTTAAATTGCCTAGATCATAACTTATATCTGTGACTGCCTAAACTAATTTGAAAACAATATAGTAAGAAGGGACTTATCCGCTGCCCAAAAGCTTTTAAACAGAAGAAATTTTTTTGAAACTCCACTATAGTCATTCACCCCCCCTCTAACTATAGTTTCACCCTTCTCTGGGACCAACAAATAAAGGCTAGTTGGGCCTGAAGTGTGGTTTGGCGAAGCCCATCTAGTGGGAGGCGCATTTTTCATTTAGGTTTGCTTAGTTTTCGCTAGTTTTTCCGTCCCACATTGGAAGATGGAACATTGAGTCGGTTTTTGTAGCCTATATATAGGCCAACAATATCTCTTTTATGAACAACATATATTTGAGTGAAATTTTATTATTTGATTAAGATTGTCTTAATTGTGCACGTTTATGTGTGAGATTCTCTTGGATTGGAGGATCGCCCCTTTGAGAACTTATCAGCTTAACCGAGCATTATGTTGTGGCGTTCCAACCGTAGTCTTAGATTAAGATACAGATCATAGCTCTCATTGATTGCAATTCATTTTCTTCCTGGGCAAACAAAGGATTTGATTCGTAAGGATCACATCACATTGTGCATAGCCATCACTCTAGTTGTAGCCATCGCATCGTCTTACCATTTGACTCAGACATTGAGGACAATGCTAGATTCAAGTGCGGGGGGAGTTGTGTCATGCATTTTGTAAATTTTTCATCTAAAAAAAACAAAAAAAAACACACATTTAGATTTACATTTAGGCCTTTGTAGTACCAACAATACGCATACTTGACTTCCTACGAACCTTTTCGTTTCTACCTTGTGTGAAGTAATGAGAATCAAACGGCAAGCAATCAATGTATGCACACACTCTTGTTGATGCACACTCACTTTATAACATCTGTTTATGAGTTTTTGAGTGATAAATCCTTTAAACCCTAACGAAAGCCACTTAAAAAGTGAGGTTTACTTAACCTAAAGAGCGCACTCGCTCATGTATTTTTTCCTTTCGAGTGGTATCACACTTGGATTGAATGTTCTAGAACTTGCACTGAAATACATATCGAGACCATATCGGTTTCAGAGTCTATGCATTAAGATGATAGAGGCACCTAGGTTTAACCCCTTTTGGCCTACTTTTGTTAGCCTACCCTCATGATTTTCCCCTAGTTAGCCCCGTCTGGCCTGACCGTTTCTTTGCTCAAGCTCAGAAAAATTGAACCAATAGCCGTTTCGATCACTATTTCCCCTCTTTTGTTTAATCCTTTTCGGTGTTGACAGGTATATGAATGACTTACCGTTTGTCTGCGCTTGATCCACCAATGTGTGTAGTTGATGTTATGGCCTTGTCATATTGGATACATGTATGAGTAAGTCTATGTTGACTTTGAGGTTATATTTGTGAGCTGCAGGGATATATGGATTTAGTTATAAAATAAAAAAATAAAAAATAAAAATAAATAAAACAAAGAAGAAAAGAAAAAAAACGACTAAAACAAAAGCAAAAAAAAAAAAGTGAAAAGAAAAAAGGAAAAGCAGTGTGTGGTGATGAGCTGTTTATAATGAGAAGAGACGTCTGTGGGAAGTATGGGCCATTTGAGCGAAATAAATGTTTTGAGTAGATGGTGGCGTGTAGTGTGTTTGTAATAATGTGGTCATTCATGTAACTCTTCAACACTTTAGCCCTTATTTTATCCTTTTTTATATCCCACCTTTGTATGTCCCTAGCCCCGTTACAACCTTTAAAGACCTCTTGATTGATGGATGTGTGGTATTCGGAATTGTTAGTGGTGGAGACTTGATTGATGTGCAAGCCTATGGTAACACCTTTCCTTGTGTTGATTTTGAGTGTGAGTGAAATGTCCCGATACTTTATTCGAAATGATTTCCGTGAGGACAAGTTGGGGGTTTCTTTGGCTTTACCATTCTAAAAGTTGTGAACTAATGTGATAAGGTGAGTTGTATGAACATTAGTGTGTGGAATATGTTGTTTGATTGCCCCTTGTTTTGAGTTACGACATATGAGATGAATCATGAGGTTGGACTTGAGTCATGTTTTTGGTTGTTTTGGTACTATGCATACATGTAGGATCATGCATTGCATTTAGCATTTCATGGCTTAGTTTAGGTTAGTTTGATGCTTGAGGACTAACATCATTCAAGTGTGGGGGGATTTGATAGGAGCATATTTTGATGGGATTTTATCGCTTTTTCGAGGTCATTTCTAGGGAGATATGCGCTTTTCCGGGTTGTTTGGTGTTGTTTTGCAGGATTGACAATGATAATGACTTAAAGGAGTGTTTCGTGTCGTGAAATGCGTCAAAGAGAGGAGTAGTTGGAAGATGATGTTACTACTAGAAGATGGGAGAGATGGTTCACGTTTTGACAATTTTGAAGTGAGGAAGAGGAGCCTGGAAATGGTATGAGCATACCGTTGTCCTAGTTTGAAGCTGAAATTGCAAATGCTATAAGACATTTAAGTGAAGTTATTTTCTGATTGGTAGAAAGACCTTATTTTCTATTGGCTGGTCTTTCTTAATTTCTGATTGGTGGATCATTAAAAAATATGGGACCCACTTTGCTTGGCAAGTGGCGTGGATGAGCAATATATTTTTATATATAGGCATTTGACAATTAAGGGGGATAGATATCATCACAGCTAGGGTACGTACGACTGGGGAGAAAAAGGAGACTGACGGCTTCATTTTTATTTCCTCTTTTGTGATCGAACCACCACTTATTATTTGAATTATTTTGTGATTGCTACAACAATGGTTAGTTTCTAATTTCTTTTATTCCAGTTGAAGAATTATTGAAACCTGGATGTAATTGACTGTGAGATCAAATTGTGTTTCTTCCTCATTGATTTATTAGTATTTTTTCATCTTCTGCTATAATTTCTTTACGATTATTAGTTGGGTTAATTATTTCTGCAGGGTAATTGATAAAACTAATTAATCGATTGTCAATTGAAACGATAAGTCCGTAATTGCCTATTAGTTTTAATAAAGTGATTTAGTGGTATGATTGTACTTGTTCGCAAATGGTTAATCCGCTAACACGGCGTGAATAATCTGGATTAAAATTAACCCGGCGTGTGTTAATATTCGAATCGGGTCTCTAAATATTAATGTCGCTGAACACGAAACTCTTATGACCGTGTCTAGGAGTGTCTTTCGGTTAGAGTATTATTAATGATCGTGTCTTAATAATCAGATTTAGGAGAGGCTGGTTACTTGTCGCATGTCGGTAACTATAACTGGTTTGTTAATAAATTAATGAGTATTTTTGCATCTACGATCAGTTGAGTAAATCGAGGTGGAAATAATCAACTTCAGCTGGAGCCTTCCTATTACTGATTTTCATCACTACTTGATTTCACACTTTCTTGATTATTAGAACTGTTTATTTTCATTATTGCACTTTTAGTTAATTCACCACAAATTGGATTTTTCTATTTTGTTCTGAAAGAAATTATCATCCGTTCCCTGAGGATTCGATCCCTGCTTCCACTATACTAGTTATAGACGTTGGAGGTGTTTATTTTTGGTGGTTTAACGACACACCAAATGCGCGGTTCAACGACTTTTCCTATAAAATTTGCAGTTGTTTTCCGATCTCCGACAACTCAGAACCGCCCAATTTTTTATTTCCGTCCTCTAATCATCATGGTCTTCACCAGAATCTTCCAAAGGCACCCAGATCTCTGTCATGACTCAAACTAGATCTACCGGACCTGCTCAGTGTTAGGAAATCAACTAGTTTAACACAGCAGAATTTAAAATTTGATTTCCGATCCCATGATCGACTTTGTTTAATACAATTAACACGCTAAGTAGTTGATGGTGATTCCCTTGCTTGATCTAAAAGATCGACACTTTGACCGTCAACGGAGAGTAGTAGTCCACGCGAGCCATCCACATGTCCGGCCTCTATCGATATCCACACGAGCACCTAGCCGGAATCCTCCTTGGATTGCTACTTGAAAAATGCGGTTGCGAGACTGGTCTTTTCTCTCTCTCTAAAACCCTCTAGAAGTAGCTCTCTATTTTTCACAAGAATTATGAACTCTTGGAATTCTGATGTACAAAAGAGCTAGCCAACCCTTTGCTTATATAGGAGTAGGTGGCGCCCATATGCCCCTAATCTGATTAGGAAAAGATTCCTAGTAGATTGATGAGAAAGGAAATATTTTTCTAATAAAATAAGGAAAATCACTCTGATTGATTTATCTCTTTTAATTTAATATATTATATTAACTAAATCTAAGATATTTCCAATATATAATACTGAATATCTTTATCTAATTACCATAAATCTATTTTTCCAAAATGAATTAATATCCAATATTAATATATGATAATATCATTAATTAAATTGCACAATTCATGTGTATCTCATACACATAGTATAGGCGCCCCATATGCCAATTAATTGGCTTTTGGAATATTATTTAATTAATCAATATAATTAATATCTTGTATTTAATTTATTCATAATAAATAAATACCGTCATATTAATTTAATCACTAGAATACTTTATAGTCGAGATAAACTTTCCTTATTTGGTTATCACGATAACCGCATTTTAATCCGGCTTGAAGTTCTTATGTGTGTGACCCAACAGGCTTCTGAATATGTTGGCTGTAGACAAAAAGTGCAAATTACGAAAATGCCTTTCTTACCGAACGATCACGGAATAGCGTCTAACAACACACCGTGACCCCCAATCATTGGAATAGTTGAAAGCAATCACTACTACCTTTCATGTGAAACAGTTAACGTGTAAATAGAATCCTATCGTTGTAATAATATCCGTACGATCGTATCTCGAGTGTCAGTATATCAACGATCGATCTTATAATCTATATCATACTCTCTCGGAATAACTCATTTACTACCAATATGCAAAGATTCAAGAGATCTAGGCATTCCTTATAAGAAGGCCATTTCGGATAATTACTCCTAATCACAGGTTACACGATTTCCGGCCGAATAAACATGTATCCTACGTATGCTTCAATATCACACCCGAGCACTACCGCATGATCGCCCTATGGCTAAGAGAAACCTCAATAGTGTCAAAGAATGACAATCCACACCGGGATGCCATGAAGACTCAGGTCTCAGGATAATTACACAACTGTCACATATTGCGACACTTAATGTAAGTGGGTCAGTCTAACGTACACATTCTCTAATACCCGTCCACGTACAGTCTAAGTGTCTCTACACTTTGATAGACAAGAACTATCGCTATCTTAAATAAGATAGAAGACATCCAATACATGCTAGTCTAATCATACCATCAATGTCCCGTTCGACAATACATGTGACTAGAGACACTTAAGGATCAATCTTGTTAAAGTGAATAGAGCTCTCATCAACCATAATCCGTATCATGGTTTCTCTATCACGGCTTAATACTAAGGACATTACAATATATATATATATATATATATATATATATATATATATATATATATATATATATATATATATATATATATATATTCAATAACATGAAGATAAACAAGATATATAATAACAAAAGTGCTTATATTAATCATAATAAAGTTATTACATGAACTATATAGACTGTAAACGACCCGACCCTGTCGGATCCGGCCAACCGATTGGGTTTAGGACACTATTTCAACACTCAGCTCAGTGGCCTACCACCTTCGACAAGGAGATATGGCCAAAGATTCGCTCAGACAACCAACGAGGCATACATTGGCCAAACTCAAGCACGACATCCCTCGCCGGTACAGCCCTAATGCCCTCTTAGCATCCAGCCCAGCCCGACATTAAGACTTTCCTCAACAAAAGGGAGAGGTCAAAAGAAACCGTAGCCTCTACAACTCGGCACAATAGGGGAAAACGGACAGTCGGGACATCTCGCTCAGCCCGTCCACACTCCCATTGTCCTGCCGACAAGTCCTATGACAGGCAGTATACCGAAACGCTACTTGAATACGCTAAGTATGTTCAGAGGGTCAGTCGAGTTTATCAAGAAATCTTGGCATTCGGAAAACCACCTCTCCCAATCAACGACTTTGTGCCTCCGCTGCCTCCAGCCGGGTCTGAACAAGCAGCTCGCCCAATTTTCTCACACAACACTTCTTTCCGCTCCGGCAAGGAACAAAGCGCCCACTCAGCAGCTGGCCGAGTTCCAGATTAAGGTCTGCATTAGACCGTCTGGGATCAAAATTCTCACCGCAAATAGAGCAGAGCAGAAACACAGAGGTTCAGTCAACCTTTCGTAATGTCAAAGAGAGATTGGGAGAGAGGTTAGATGAATACCATCATCGGTCCGCAAGGTGTCTCTCAGATAAAGTGTCCACATACCCAGCACCGACCTCTTTTCGAGCTGAGGCAGCGGAGCTCAGAAAACATGTCGACGAGATCCACAGAAAAAAAAATCGATAAAGAGAAAAGTGCCACCTAGGGGACCAGCGTGATAAAGGACAGACTCATGGAAGAGGCACCCGAGGGGGTCCATTACCATAACTTTCAGAGCTACACGTGTACGACTTGTCCCTATGACTGGTTAGCCGCCTTCCACAACAATGTCTCCTTAGCTACCAGAAGTCAAGCTGCATGGTGCATCACTTTCATTGGCGCTATGTAATATAAGGCATCCAACTGGATCAGAAATCTACCGCCAAAGTCAATCAGTTCATGGGCCGACCTCCAAACAAAATTTATCGATGAGTTCCAATGGGCTGGTCAGTCAAATAAAACCCTGGACGACATTTATAAAATCCACTTGGAGCTATTATGACAGATTCGTTAAAACTTACGATCACAGCAGGGGTCTCACCGATAACGTGGTCATCACAAGATTCCAAAGAGGCCTAATAAAGGCCCACTCAAAGCCGAATTCGCCCTTAGGCCACCCGAGAATCTACAACATATGCTCTTCCCAGCTAGAAGTTTTCTGCCTCAAAGTTGTTCTGTGTCCACCACTCAGGCGAAGAGACAATGCAGAGCCCAGCTCGACTAAAGAGGGACCTAGCCCCAACAGAGACATAAAAAGACCTAAAAATTCAAAGAAGAGAAGCACACCCCGCTGACTGCCACAATCAAGGAGATTATGCACGATGTTAGAGGTGACCTCCCCAATCCTCGTCTAATAAGGCATGATCAACGCAAAGATCATGATATGACCAAGTACTGCGAATACCACAAGGATCACGGTCACGACACCAACTCCCGCGTTTTGTAAAACGGGAAGTCGAAAAACTGGTGGCCTGAGGAATTCATGACAGGTACAAAGACGAAGAAAATGAATGTCCTTGGGATAATGCCCTGGTCCGCCCACCAAGAAGAGAAATCCATTAACCGTGGGTGAGCCAAATCAAGTGGTTCGCTTCCTCTCAAGCAACCTCACCTTTATTTATTTTACTGTCATTTCAACGCTCTTCCACGGCGAACATATGACGAGACGAGCTTAGTTTCTCAGTCACTATCTAAATAACATTAACATTCCTTCAATTTTGTGACATTTTGTTGTTAACCTTGCCATGCTTTGGTCATATTTTACACGAAGTACGCGAGACGACTTGGATTTCTACTTCACTACGCTTCGGTCATTTTTTACACGAAGTACGTGAGATGACTTGGATCTCTACCTCGCTACGCTTTTGGCGTTCATTACACGAGGTACGCAGGAAAACATGGATTTCAACCTCGCTACGCTTCGGTCATTTTTTACAGAAATTACACGAGACGACTTGGATTTCTACCTTGCTACGCTTCAGCATTTTGTACACGAAGTACACAAGACGACTTGGATTTCTACCTCGCTATGTTTCGGTCATTTTCTACATGAAGTACACGAGATGAATTGGATTTCTACCTCGCTATGCTTTGGGTGTTTTTTACGCGAAGTACGCAAGACGACTTTGATATCTACCTCGCTACGCTTTGGTCATTTTTTACACGAAGTACACAAGATGACTTGGATATCTACCCATTACTCTTCGGTAATTTTTTACACAAAGTACACAAGAAGACATGGATTTCTACCTCGCAACGCTTCGGTCATATTTTACACGAAGTACACGAGACGACTTGGATATCAACCTCACTATGCTTGGATCGTTTTCTACATATTGAATGCGAGTTGACTTGGATTTCTACCGCGTTATGCTTCGGTCGTTTTTTACATGAAGTATGCAAGATGACTTGGATTTCTACCTTGCTAAGCTTCGGTCGTTTTTTTACACGAAATACGCTCACCATCGGCTGTTAACCTAGAACCTGTTTCTGACTAGCTCCCCATTCATCACCCCTCGACCTTGCCATAAAAAAAGGGCCCAATATGTACTACGATACCGAGTATTCTAGCTCAGTAGCTCAACACCCAATCATTAAAGAAAAGCACGAGGCAGAATAAAATGAAACAAGCTGAAAAGACAAAATATCAAAAATCAGCTCATACAAAAATAAATAAAAGAGGCAAAAAATGCATGGCAAGGACCAAGTGAATGTTTTACAAAGAAAATTATTGATCATGAAATTACAAAGGGATCAAGAGTCAAGAGCGGCATGCTAATCTTAAGACATGACATTGTGCTGAACTGCAGGAAGTGTAGTCGAAGCGAGTATATCCTCAAGCATCTGAGCCTTCTCAGCCGTCCGCTCGGGCATCACCACAAGAGCAGGAGAAGTATCAGTAGCAGGAACCTCATGACGAGGCGGACTGGGAAAGTCACCATCCTCGGTTCCCAATTGATCTGCCACTAAGGTCGACAGATTGACCGACTCAGGAGGGACCCATGCATCGGAACCGGCTGGTTGTTTCTTTAAATATTTATTCAGATCCTCCTTGGTATACAGAATTTGTGCATGAAATCCCTCAAAGTCAGACTGAACAACCTAGATGTAGCCCATTCTGAGAGCCAATCCAAAGAAGGGGCGTACTCGTCCAAATCCCCCAACATGCATCTCGCCGCATGAGAGAAGCCTTGATCAAAACACTTCTCAGCCTCCCCCGACACGGAAATATTGAATTCCTTAGACTTTTTAATGTCGGAAATAGCCCGCTCGCTAGCTTTCTTCAGGAAGTTCGGCCCCCGGGCCTTGAACACTACCATCACGTTAGCCACATCAGCAGCCTGCTCTTGTTCTTTATCAGTAGCAACCTGAGCCTTCTCGATCTCCTGATTCATTTGTGCCATCTGGTCGTTGAATTCCTTGGTCTTTTGTTTAGTGATAGACCTAGCATTACAAAGCTCTATCTTGGTTGCCTGCCTCGCCAACTTCGTGTCATGGTCAACCTTGTCAGCACGATTCCTGGCAATGGTGATTTTATTCTGGGACTTTTCCATCTCGCTTAAAGCTTTTTCAACCTCCTTTCTCGGATGCATCTGAATAGGCTTCCTCGAAAGAAGGACACACGCACAATGCTTAACCCCGTTCACCATCTAAAAAGGATAACAGATCATTATATGGCTTCGACATAAATGGCAATAAGATAAGGTCACCAGAAGATTCATTTTAGAAAGAAGATTTACCTGGCATTAACTAATCAAAGAGATATCAGTAAACTATAAAAATTCACAAAAACAACAAAACACAAAATCGACTTCCACCACGCACAACCGGCCGACGCCGGCAACTCCTAGGGGCTCCGACGCAGCCGACAGTAATATGGCAGGGGGCCGCCGCTTCGGCCGAGCCTGTAAAACCGATTGTTTTTTTTCGTGTTATTCGTTTCGTGAATTTAAACCATGCATCTATAATAATTACTACACAAATTAACTAATGCTAAGTGCTTAAACTCGATGCTCTCTTGGATACCACTATTAGGAAATCTACGAGGGAACGCAACGGAATTTAAAATTTATTTTCATTTAACCCAAGATGGACTCCGTTTAAGCAACAAGCATAAAATATGTAGACGTAGAATATACCTTGAATGATCTAAAATAGATCGTCTCTTTATCTACGGTTGTAGTTTCTTCATGAAGCCGCCCACGTGTTCTGCCTCTACCGTTGATCCTCATGAACAACCCGCCAGAATCAACCATTGGATTGCTATCAGAAAAATTCACCTGCTAGGCCGCCTTTTTCTTCCTCTAAAAACTCTCTCTCAAGAAGCACTCTTCATTTTCTCATAGAAAATAAGACTTGTAAATGTGATACAAAAGAGCTTGACACAGTTAGAAGAACAAAACATAGAGAATTTAGATATTCTTCATATCATAATCATCATCATCTTGATGAAGAAGATATTAATGTTTTTTCACACTGAAGATAAGGATATCAACCCACACTCCTATTACACGACAACGCCTAGAGATCTGTGCAAGATTCTCTGGTTGTTACAACCTGCCACATGGCATACACACCACTATCCAACACACCATAATAATAATAATACCATAACTACCCTTACAGTATTTAATTTATTTAACTCATCCCCTCAAACTAAATGTGGTGGGAATCACATTAAGTTTGCTTCGAAAACCAGTGAGTTGTGGTGTTGGCAAAGCCTTTGTTAGGACATCTGCAATCTGAGAGCTGGAAGGAATATAGCCGACTCTCAACTGCTTATTGATTACTTTATCATGGATAAAATGAACAACAAATTCAATGTGCTTCGTCTGAGCATAAAACACTGGGTTTTGTGCCAAAGAAGCTGCACCAAGACTATCACACTATACCAGAGGAGTGGCAGTTAATTTGATCTTTAACTCCTTCAAAAGTTCAGTAATCCAATATATTTCAGCTGAGAGATTGGCCAAAGAACTTTAATCAGATTCAGTGCTGGATCGTGCAACAACAACTTGTTTCTTGGAACACCATGAAACAAGTCAGGAACCAAGGAACACACAGAAACCTGTAACATATTTTCTGTCTGAAGGGAAACAGGCCCAATCAGCATCAGAAAAACCCTGGAGATTAAGACCATTACTTGCAGGAATAAAGAGAGCATAATGAAGTGTTCCTTTAATATATCTCAGCAGTTTCTTGACATCACTCCAGTGATCTTTAGTGGGAGAATGCATGAATTGACTTAGGTAGTTCACTACATAAGTTATATCAGGTCTTGTAGAAGTAAGAAACTAAAGACCTCCTATATCACTTCTATACAGAGTGGGATTAGATATTGTCTCTCCTTGTGTGGGACTCTGATGAACCCCAGTAGAGATAGGTGTTTGAATAGGTTCGATATTTTCAAGATTCAATCTTTTCAGAAGTTGTGCTGCATAATGTTGTTGAGATAACACCAGTCCTGTGGCATCCCTTTTTACCTGCATTCCCAGGAAATGAGCTATATGACCTAGTTCCTTGAGAGCAAATTTAGAAAGCATCTCAATGAACTTAGAGATCAGTATTCTGGAGCTACTTGTTACTAAGATGTCATCCACAGAAATTAAAACATACATTATATCTGTTTCAGTTTGTAAAACAAACAGAGAGTTGTCAGTCCCAACTTGATGCAAACCCCAATACGACATCTGATTTCTGTGAGCTGAAAACCAGGCTCTAGGTGATTGTTTTAAACCATACAAGGCCTTGTTAAGTTTACACACAAATTGAGGTATATGTTGATCAATGAAACCCCCAGGTTGAGGCATGAAAATAGCTTTAGAGATGGGACCACTGAGAAAGGCATTGTTGATATTAACTTGCCTCACATCCCAGTTATAGCTTACAACAATGGCCAGAACATTTCTGATAGTGGATGCTTTTGCCATAGGACTGAAAGTCTGTAAAATCCACACCATAGACTTGATGAAAGCCCTTGGCTATTAATCTTGCTTTATACTTTAGTATAGAACCATCAGGATTAATTTTCAACTTGAACACCCATATGTTTCCAACAAGGTTCTGTCCTGCATAAGGTGGCACCAAGGTCATGTTTGATTTCTTTTGAGAGCATCAAACTCTTCCATCATGGCCTGCTTCCATTCAGGTACTACAAGTGCATCAGATACTTTTGCTGGTTCAATAATGTGTGCAGGAACATTAGACTGTGTGATAGAGGTTTGATAGACTTTAGGTTTGTAGATACCACTTTTGGATCTTGTTTGCATAGTATGACCAACATTTTGTGTTGGTTGTGGTTGAGGTGAAGGTGAAGGTGAAGGTTGAGGTGAATAACTATAGGGACCATAAGAAGTAGTGGACAGTTCTCTGGGATTTATACTTGGACTGTTATTTTGAGGACCCAGAGACATAAGGATATGAGGAGATTCTGGTGACTCAGGATCATTGACTGGAATGGGAGTGTTGATGGACATTGGAGTTTCTGTGCACATAGGTTCAAGAACAACAGGAGCAGTAGGAGAAGATGCCTTCCTTAAAGGGAAACTGAGACTCATTGAACACAACATCCCTACTTATGTATATTCTACCTGAGGTATTTAAACACTTGTAGCCTTTATGTTTGGAGCTCAGCCCTAGATTGACACACTTAACTGAGTAATAACTAAACTTTTTTTGGGCATAAGGTCTGAGATTTGGAAAATAGGAGCATCCAAAGATTTTGAATTTCGAATAGTCAGGTTGAATGTCCAAGAGGAATTTTGATGGAGACTTGTTATCAAGGACATGTGTAGGAAGGGAATTGATTATGTGGACAGCCTGCTGAAAGCTGTGCCACCAAAATTTTAGGGGCATAGAAGATTGAGCTAAAAGAGTAAGTCCCATTTCAACCACATGCCTATGTTTCCTTTCCACCCTCCCCTGCTGTCCATGGGCATGTGATTAGGAGTGTCTAAAGATTATTCCATTGTTTTTAAGATAGGTTTCAAAAGGTCTGTACTCTCTTCCCCAATCAGATTGAAGACACTTGTTGGTGGTTTTAAACTGATTTTCAATAAGACTTTTATATTCTAGAAAAATAGATAGAGCTTCAGATTTAAGTTTGAGAGGAAAAATCCAATTGAACCTAGAAAAATCATCAACAAACAGAATGTAGTAGGAAAAACCTTCATTGGTTTGAATAGGAGCTGGGCCCCAAATATCAGGGTACACTACATCAAACATTTTTTGAGCATGAAAAGCTGATTTAGAGTAAGGTAGGGCATGCATTTTACCTAAGTGACAAGCATCACAAAACATAACATCATTCTCAACACTAAGTTTAAAATTATTTAGGACAAGTTGCAGAATTAGTCTAGAAGGATGACCAAGCCTTTTGTGCCAAACATTCATGTCTTTTTCTAAACTTAAAGAAGCACGCAAAGCATTACAATTATTCAAATGAGGGGCAGAAGTAACTTTGGAGTGAAGGGAGATCAATTTGACACAAGAACCAGAAAGAGCAGAGGCATCTTTGGTGATAGGGATCTGGTACAGTCCTTGCTTAAGAGTTCCTCTTTGAAGCAGTCTCCTTGTTGCCTTGTTCTTAACTTAACATCATTTATCACCAAATTCAACAATGACAGGATAATCACTAGTTAATTGAGACACACTAACAAATTCTTAGTTATGGAAGGAACATGTAAGGAATTGGTTAGGTGTAAATGAGAGTTGGATTGTGTGGGAATGACACATGTGCCTGTATGAGAGATGGATAGAAGCTCACCATTACTTACAGCAAGAGTATCTGATCCTGAGTAGTCTGAAGAAAGATACAGGTTTTTGATGTCAGAGGTGATGTGATTTGTGGCTCCATTGTCCAAGTACCAAGCAGCATCTCCAACAATTTGAGAGGTAGCCATAAGAGCAGTGTTCTATCTTGAAACTCCAGAATTTGGAGGCACACAATCTTGTTCAAATCTATGCCAGCAATCTACCACAGTGTGGCCACTCTTGCCACATAACTAACAGACATGTGTATTTGCATTGTTGGCATTTCTACCTCCTCTACCATCACCTCTATTTCTACCTCCCCTTCCTCTATTTCCAGTATTTTGAGTGGCATTTTGAGGTCTAGAGGTAGATCATTGTCCAGGAGATCTGGGCCTTGATCCAAAATTAATAGCAACATTAGCACTGGAGCCTGATATAATACCACCCGTATAACCAAGATTGAATCTGGACAGAAGTCTTTCATGAGTTATGAGCTATGACTGAACCTCCTACCAAGTTAAAGAACCAATCCTAGTTGTCAGATTCACTATAACAACTTCATATTCTCTTTCTAAACCCTTAAGGTGGCCAAAATCAGCTCAGATTTAGAGATAGGATATCAAACAGCAGCTAAGTTATCAGCATAAGACTTCATTTGTGCTAAGTAGTCATGAATTTATTTAGAACCCTTTACATCTCTTGTAAGGGCACTTTTATATTCCAACATTCTTGATTCCTTTAGCTCTTATGCATTGATTTAGGACTGACTGGTAAACAAAGCTTCCAAAGTGACCCATATTTCCTTGGCTGAGTTGCAACCAACAATTTCCATAAGAGTAGATTCAGTCATAGACCCCATTAACCAACCCATTAGCAACTGAACTGTAATATTCCATTCCTCTTGGGTTTGAGGTCTTTGGAAAGGAGATCCAGATAGACCAACATGCGGTGATATGGATCTATTTAAGCATTCATTTCCTAAAACATGACCTTCGAGCCTATGATTGCGAATAATGGGTAAGCCTGTGGATTTCCATAGAAGGTAATTATTCCTATCAAGTTTAACATTGCAAAACTGAGTCAAATTGTTGGTGAAAGGTAGATTCTGAGTAGATGGAACACCCATAGAACCAACAGAAGTCAGAGGTGGTAGATTGGGATACATCGAGCACAGAAAACATGGAATTGATTCCGTTCTTCCAAAATTGAGTCCATAATAGAAGGGAAAGCTGCTACTGATATTTGCTCCAGTTGACATAAACGGAGAAGACATCATTCCTAAGGTGGGAATAGTTGGATTTACACTCACACTCGGAATAGAGGTGACGATGGAATTGTTAATCCCAGAAGACAAAGGTCCTCCGGTTGCAGTGACACCAGGAATCGATACTCCTCCGGTGACAGTACCACCACCGGTAGCTGATGCAGTGGCTGCGGTGGAATTTAGCGGTGCTCATCGAAAACCAAGGCTCCGATACCAAGTTGGAAGAACAAAACACAGAGAATTTAGATGTTCTTCATATCATAATCATCATCATCTTGGTAAAGAAGATTGTAATGTTTTTCACACTGAAGATAAGGGTAGTAACCCACACTCCTATTACACGACAGCACCTAGAGATCTATGCAAGATTCTCTGGTTGTTACAACCTGCCACATGGCACACACACCACTATCCAACACACTATAATAATAAAAATACCATAACTACCATTACAGTATTTAATTTATTTAACTAACACCCGCACTATATTTATAGTGTAAGTGGCGCCTCAATGCACAACCCAATCTAATTGGTAAAAGCTTCCTAGTAGATAGAGTAGAAAGAAAACCAGTTTCCAATAAAATAAGGAAAATATATTTGATTGATTTATCTCATTAATATCTAATACCTTATATTAAATACTTTCCAAGATATATATTGCCAATATCTAATATTTAATATATCTTTATGATATTACCATAAATCAATTTACACATATGTGTAAATCTATACACGTTAATATCTAATTTTAATTTCTGATAATACTATCCATTAATTTGCACAATCCAAGTGTGTGTTATACACTACAAACTTGCGCCCCATATTTCCATTAATAGGTTTCTGGAATATTCTCAATTAATTAATATAATACTATGATTAATTAATTCTTAAAATACATGTATATCATATATATATATATATATATATATATATATATATATATATATATATATATATATATTATATTTATATTTATATATTTTGACATATGCATAAAATATGTATATTTAATTAGTCAGCAATGACTACTACCTTTCATGTGAATCGGTTACCGTGTAAATAGAATTCTATCGCTGTTACAATATCCATACGGTCGTATCTCTAGTGTCAATACGTTAACGACCGCATCTTATTATCTGGATATCATGCTCTCTCGAAGTAACTCATTTACTCCTACTTTGTAAAGATTCATGAGAGTAAGACATTCCTTATAAGATGGCCCTTTGGATATTTACCCATATTCATAGTGTTGGTCCCAGAGAAGGGTGAAACTATAGTCAGAGGGGGGGGGTGAATGACTACAGTGGAGTTTCAAAAACTTTTCTTCTTCTAGTTAAAAGCTTTTGGGCAGCGGATAAGTCCCTTCATACTATATTGTTTTCAAATCGGTTTAGACAGTCACAGATGCAAATTATGATGTATACAAATTGAATGAATGCTGTAAAGTAAATTGCAGAAATTAAGTTAACACAAGGCTTATAGTGGTTCAGGTGTTGTAATCCCTTAATCCACTCTTCTCTGTGATGATTGGAGGAATTCACTATTGTTTTCACGAATACAATAGTATGATTGTCCTTGGCTTCCCAAGCTTCACAATCTACAAGACTATCACTCCTTGACCGCAGCGGCTTTCAAAGTGATTCAATCTTCCTTTTGTCGCTCCTGAGATCAAAATCCTTCAACAGCTATCACAGATTCAACTCCTTCTCAGATTGCCTCTGATTCAGTTGCTTCAGATTGATGTAAATGTGATTCACACACTTGTTTGATCAATCTCAGTTATGAATATGACTTTGCAGTTATGATATTTGAGTTGATCACTAGTTGTATCCTTGTAAGTTCATAGAGAAGGTTTTTCAAATTGACAGAGTTTCTGCTTTCATTCTTTTTGAATCATTGTTTCTTTTTCTGTCAATGCCTTCAATTTATAGCCTTGAATAACCTTGGTTTTTGAAATTCCGTCCGTTGGCTATATTAATGAGGGAATGATCCTTGATTTCATTCTTGATTCCCCTTAATTGTATTCTCCTTGATTTGATGATCGGATTCTTTCTTCAAACGTATAGCGAGAAAATCCGTCCTGATTGATCCTTTAATGATTGTGCATTTAATGCATGATCTTCTCGAATCTTCATCGATATCAAATTTGATCTTGTGAATGTCTCTTCGCGCTTTTAGAACGTAGAGTGAGCCTTCGACTTAGCCGTTCATTCTTTCTTTGTCGTTCTCTTTGCCGAAAGTCGGTGTACTCACCGATTCACTTTGTTTCCTTCTTTGTTCTAGTATTTGGAGAGTCTTTGAACTTCACTGATCCTTGATTTGAGTGAGACCAGTGTACACCATACTTGAACATTTGAGTTTTATCATTTAAATCATAACTTAGACTTATCCAAGGACATCACAGACTTCCTTGGTTATAAGTCAGATCATAATGCCTTATTTCTTCTCTCCTGGTGCTTGGCTGGCTTTCCTTTCCCGAATATCTGTTTTTGCTTTGCCGTCCTACCAACTAGTACAATACTTGTCTGACTCAACTTATACAACATGTCAGACTCTAAGTAAAGACTTATACAGAGAATTCTAACTTATTTCAGGCTTGCTATAACAGCTAGTATGGCCATCGTCAAAACATAATAAAATGTTCCTAACACATAGGATACGCGATTTCCGGACGAGCAACATGAATCCTACGTAGGCTTCAGTATCACATCCAATCACTACCGCATGATCGCCCTATGGATAAGGGAAACCTCAATAGTGTCAAAGTATGTCAATCCACACCGTGATGTCATGAAGACTCTGGTCTTAGGATAATTACATAACCGCCATATAGTGAGACACTTAATAAAGTAAGTGGGTCAATCTAACATAAGCAACACATCCACGCACAGTCCACGTGTCTCTACACTTTGATAGATGAGATCCATCCCTACCTTCAATAAGATAGAGGGCATCCAATATGTGCTAGTCTAATCGTACTATCAAGGTCCCGTTTCACGGTACATACGACTAGAGACATTTAAGTATGAAACCTTTTACAGTGAGTCAAGATCTCATCAGCCATAATCACTATTATGATTTCTCTTTCACAGTTTGACATTAGGGACGTTATCTTATATACAATCACAAATTGGTTAAATAAACATAATATATAATAACATAAAAGCCATTTAACATATGTATAAACATAAAGAAATAGTAGAAATGATCCAACCCGGTTGGATCCGTTCCAACCCGATTGGGTTTAGGACGCTATTTCAATAGTCTACACTTAATCAGAAAATGTAGAAGTTATGGAATATCAAGCATTTAATGCAGAATCAATCAAGGACGGATTTTATGATGAACATTTGATGAAAATCTGGATCACTAAAATCAAGGAGGAATAAATCAAGTCAGAATCATAGATTATTTTGAGCATTAAATAGCCAACGGACGGAAATTCAAATCAAGGAATCATGGCTATAAATAGAAGGCATTGACAGACAAGGAAAAAACGATTTTTATAATCAAGAATTCTAAGTGCAGGAACTCTGTCAAACACAAACCTTCTTTCCGAACATTAAAGTTATATCCAAAAAATCAATCTCAGAATTTAGAGCAGAAAAGATACAATCTATTCAAAGTATTGATCAATCTTGTGAATCTTATATTCACAGAAACTTGAAGGATCTCTTTGATCAAGCAATTGAATCAAGTTGTCTGAGAAGGAATTGCAACCTTGTGTGATAGCTGCTGAAGGATTTGTTCACAAGGAGCAGTGTGTGAAGACTGATTCACTGAGGATTTCGTAGCTAGGGAGTGATAGTCTATAAATTGTGAAGCTTTTGTAGCGAAGGACAATCTTAACTATTGTTTTTGTGAAAAAAAATAGTGAATCCTCCAATCATCACAAGAGAAGAGTGGACTAAGGGATTACACCACCCTGAACCACTATAAACTCTGTGTTCATTTATATTCTGCACTTTACTTTACAACATTTACATTCAGCAGTTTACTTTATTTGTGTGCGTGGTTAAATTACTTTGAAACAACAATTTGGAAGGGTTTTATCCACTTCCAAAAGACTTTTTATCAAGAAAAGTTTTTAAAACTCCTATATAGTCATTCACCCCTCTCTGACTATATAATCACCCTTCTCTAGGACCAACAATCGTTATCAAAACAGTGTTCCTAGTATCAGAACCTGTTCAGATCTGATATCTGGTAACAAGGAGATCATATATTTTCAACGTAGTTTTTCAAATTTGTGTTATATATAAAGATATCTGCTTAAATGGAATCTTCAAGTTTTATGTCTAAAGTTCTTGTATTTATTGTTAATAAATTTAAGGAATAGAAAATAAGAATGTTATCACATCTTGCAGCAACTCATGACGAAATGCTTGATGTTATGAATGATGGTCCTATAAAGATCATCACAGTTGTAGGCACAGGTCCAAATCAAGGAAATTATATTGAAAAACCAAAGAAGGATAGGACCAAGGATGATAGAAGAAGAGCTAATCTTGATTTTGTTTCAAAAGGAAAGGTCATGAAAAATCTGGACATCAATATTTTTAATGAGGATCAAAGACTTCAAAACAACAAAAGCAATATGGGGCAAATTGGCCCTAATCAATGAAGACTCGGAGCCAATCAAGGAAAACAAACAGTCTGTGGCAAAATAGAAGTTTGAAGATTTTAAGATGAAGACTGGTGAATTCATTGATCAGAAGGACAACAGATTCTCAAGTATCATCTATGAACTACAACAACTTGGCCACATTTATTCACATAAGAAGTCTGCTTGAAGATCTTGAGAATTTTGCTAGAAAGATGGTGAATAATCACCTCAATGCTCAAAGGCATATTGGATCGTGAAAACACTGATACTCTAACACTAATGTCATAGCTGTCAAGGAAAACAAACTGTCTGTAGCAAATTGGCCCTAATTAATAAACGCTCTAAGCCAATCAAGGAAAACAAATTGTCTGTAGCAAAACAGATGTTTGAAAACTTCAAAATGAAGACTGGTGAATCCATTGATCAAATGGACAACTGATTTTCAAACATCATCAGTGGACTACCACAACTTGGACACACCTATACAGAAAAGGAAGTATGCTTGAAGATCTTGATAGGATTACCCGAAAGATGGAAGATAATCACAGTTGTCAACAAAGGCACATTGGATCTTGCAAAGACTAATACACTCACACTAATGTCACGGTTAAATGCTCATGAATTTGAGTGAAACAGTGAAGATGGTGTACCAACAGAGTTACACAAGACCAGTGCACTAATTGCACCCTAGCAGAGTAAACCAGCTGACTCAGCTAGCAAAGAGACTCAAGAGGCAAATGAGCAGGTTCCTTTGCTAATAAGAAAATTTGACAGATTTAAGAAGAAGCAGTTCAAAGGAAGTTCATCATCAAAACACAAGTCTTCTACTAGTAGAGACACCATGAAGAAATATGATGAAGGAAGATGCTTTAATTTCAAGAAGAATGGACATTTCATAGTTGACTGCCCTGACAAAAATAAAGACAAAGATGAAGAAAAAAGGTACAAATCTTCATAATAGAAGAGGCATTCAACTAATAAAAAGAAGAGTATAAAGGCACTAAAAGCTGAGACAAGCAGTGAAGAGGATGTCAGCACATCAGAGTCATCTGACAATGACTCAGATGGCAGTGAGGGAACCAGCTCAGACAATGATAAAGCATCTCTATGTCTGATGGCTAATGAAATTGAAGAAACATATGTACCATCTAGTTCATCCTCATCTAGTGCATCAACATCCGACACTGTACAATCTTCTTTATTCCCCTCTTGATTCAACAAATTGGATTCAAAATCTCATGAATAGATTTGAAGAAATTCAGTCCTTTTGTGAAATTCTTGAAGAAGAATGTGAGAATCTAAGGAAGGAAAATAAAAGATTAAAAAAGAAGTGGATATGAAAAAATCTTATTTAGCAAACAAAGAAGTTCACTTAGCAGCTCAACAAACTAAAGATGACCAGTCATCTGATGTTGACAGACTGGCTAAGCAAACTACTGTACTAGTAGAGAAGATTTCTACATCAACTGAGGCAACTAAATGCACCAGTTTACAAACCCCCAAAAAGGTTTGGATCTAGATCTGGTCTTGGCTACAACAGTCAAGACGAGGGAAGGCATAATGGTCAACAAACTGGTCCTAAGTTCAGAAAAGGATAGACCATATAGTCTATCGATCATCCCGCACTGTGCTAAGTCAATGAACAAAGGCAAGAAACAACAAAGTAAACCATCTTTGACTACCAATAGTGGCCACTAAAGGCAAAGGTATACCAAAGGATTCGAAGGGCAATAGACGTAGGCTCAAATTTTACCCTTCGTGAAGATGATTGAATTCCCCACCAAAGATATAATATTCGACCAGCATAAACAATCAAATGTATTCAGGAATAACTAGCATTGATCCACTGAACACGCATTCACTTCTCCCAAATCCTTCATTTAGGTGCGTGGGTTAACTAATCCTTTAATCCGGACATGCCAAAACCGGCCCCTTTTGATATTAATATAAAAGTGCCACATGAAATCAAGATAATGGTGTCAGGTGAAAACTACTATTCGTGGGTGGATACGGGATAAATGTACGGTGTCGGGTCAAAGGCGCGTTTGATGGGAAGGAATCACCTCTCCGCTTCTCGGTGTAAGCAGTAATGCGGACTCCCGTACGCATACATCACTAGGATATAGATAGTATGAGGAAAGGTCACCACCAACATTCTGGATGGTGAAACAAGATGACAAAATGCCAAAAAGAAGGAAAATGTATCATAATACTTTTAGTAAAGAAATTAGAAGTTTTCCTGCCATGCCCTATAATTATGAGGTTGATGATTTCAACCCTCCAAGGAGAAGATATGATTTGAAGCTTTAGATGTCCCTAAAGTAACTTTTAGAGGCAAAGAAAAACCTGGAAAGATTATGGGGGAAGGCACTATGTTAAAGAGCAAATTGAAGATTCAGAATGTGGCATATGTCAAGGGATTGAATTTCAATCTCCTAAGCATTAGTCAATTCTGTGACAAATGCTACAATGTGCACTTCAGCATAAAAAGATGCAAGGTGATTCACAAACAAACCAACATAGTTGTACTTGTAGGAAAAAGAGAAGACAACATGTATGTGGTAGATTGGAAGACTGCAAAAGTAGAAACTTGCTTACTAGTCAAACAGAAGGAATCACCTAGTTGGATTTGACACAGAAGACTCAACCATATGAATTTCAAGACAATCAGCAAGCTGGTAGAAATTAAACTTATGGAAGGCGTCACATTCAAGAAAGAAAGTATATGTGATGCATGCCAGAAAGTAAAGCAAATCAAGAGCTCATTCAAATCAAAACCACACCACTCAACAACAAGAATGTTACAACTTCTGCATATGGATCTATTTGGACCAGTCACACCAGTAAGTGTAAGTGGAAAAATGTACACTCTAGTGGTGGTTGATGACTTCTCCAAATTTACATGGACCATATAGATCATCACAGCTGATCATTGGAACCAAATGGGTATTTTGAAACAAGATGGATGAATAAGGAGCAATTGTTACAAAGAAGGGAAGACTGGTAGAAAAGGGTTATTCACAAGAAGAAGGAGGATTATGATGCAACATTTGCAGCAGTAGCAAGACTGGATGAAATGAGACCGTTCGTAGCATTCGCAGCTCACAAATACTTCAAAGTCTATCATATGGATTTCAAGAGTGCAATCCTGAATGGACTATTGGAAGAAGAAGTATATGTGGAGCAACCTCCTGGATTTCAAATCAAGGGAAAAGAAAACAAAGTGTACAAACTCAAGAAAGCACGGTAGGACTCAAACAGGCACCTAGAGCTGGGTATGAGACACTTTCACAGTTCTTAATGAACAATGGATTCAGCAAAGGAACCATTGAAAAAACACTTTTTAAGTTATAAGATGGATCAAGAACCTTACTTGTCAAAATATATGTGGATGATATCATTTTTGGATCAGAATATGAGAAGCTATGTGAAAATTTTGCAAATCTGATTTGAGAAAATTCCAAATGAGTATGATGGGAGAACTCAACTATTTTCTTGGATTACAACTGAAACAGATGAAAGATGGCATATTTATCAATCAAGCCAAGTATACAAAGAACTTGATAACCAATTATGGAATGGGCACAAGTGGAACATCAGAAACACCAATGTGTGCAAGAGTTGTTCTTGGATTAGATGAAAATTGGAAATATGTAGACCAAAAGATGTACAGAGGAAATATTGGTTGACTACTTTACTTAACTGCCAATAGAACATATATTGCATTTGCAGTAGGAGTATGAGCAAGATTCCAATCACAACCCATGGAATCTCACTTACTAGCAGCTAAGAGAATCATCAAATATCTAAAGCATCCATTGAATGTTAGGATTTTTTAATGAAAAGATGGTGGATTCAAGTTAAATTCCTATTCAGATTCAGATTATGCTAGATGTAAAGTTGAAAGAAAAAGCACTTCAAGAACCTGTCAGATGCTAGGCAGCAGACTAGTATCACGGTTCAGTAAAAAGCAGAATTCCATATCTACCTCAACAGCTGAAGCAGAATATATAGGAGCTAGTACATGTTGTGCACAAGTATTTTGGATCAAGACAGCAACTAAGAGACTATGGAATAGAGGAGAACACAATTTCTGTCATGTGTAACAACACAAGTGCATTATCAATTATCGAAAATCCAGTGCTTCAATCAAGAACAAAGCATGTTGATGTGACACATCATTTCATCAAAGATCATGTTGAAAAGAGAGATGTAATCTTGAAGTATATATCTACTGAAGATTAATTGGCTGATATATTCACTAAGCCACTTAGTCATGAAACGTTTTGCAAATTAAGAACTGTCTTGGGAATGATTTAAATTGACTTAGTTAAATGGAGCAACTAACTAGAGTAACCAGCTGAGTGACTTCACCAGCTGCTTTTCCATTTCAGGTGCGCTCAATTGGCCGGTAAAGCACTGGTACCAGCAAAGTCCACTTAACTGGTTGTTAGAAATAGTTGTTTTGGTGAAACATATCAGTAATAAGTGTCAGTATAGACCCTTGACCAGCCGAGTGAACAGCCAAGTCAATCAACCACTCCAAATTAGTGGAGTTAGCAGTGAAATGAATCAATCATTTATACATTTGGAAATTCAGAGAATTATGGAGCATTAATTATTAGAGATTACACACGGGATTTTATTTTAATGAGACAGAAGGATTAAAATATGGGAGTTATTTGAAAAGAGGGGATGACGGCTACACTTCAAAAACCAGGATTTATCATTACTTCTCTCGTTCCACTATCTATTATCCTTATTTACCGTGATTCTTATTCAGATAATCATGCTATTAACTGCATTACATCTGTCCAAATTCCTTTTACACTCAATTGTGTAAATCTCCGTTCACACTACAACCTCTCCACTACATAAACAACACTTCACCAATTTCATAACCTTTACGCTCTCTTTGATTTCAAACCCTTATTTTTCAAGAAATTTTCAAGCTTTCTACTCTCAAATTTCTCTATTTGAAATGGCTTCATCTTCCACAAAATCTCTCCCAAATAAGTAATATGACGACATCATTCAAACTGGATCATTCTTCCAACATATACATTATCTCAATTTTTTTGAAAGCAATCTACAAGCACAGAGGTTGGTCACTGGGTGTGCCGATTTAAGGTTAACAACTTTTCTCAACCAACCGTTTGCAGAATTTTGCTATTTTGTTGGCAAATGCATTGAGGAAAAGCTAGGAGCATTGAATGCTATGACTGAAGTTAGTAGCAGACTAATGGAAATAATCTATGCGGGGCTGGAGTTTGACTGGGCAACATACATCTTCAACAGGTTTAAGAAGCAAATTGAAGGTGAAATTGAAGCAGGAAGGAAGGATGCAAAGAAAGGAGAGACAAAAACCGATCCATTATGGGTGGAGAAGTCCTTCGGAATTCCACTCTACAACCTTATGCAATTACAGGTACAACCCATTCAATTGCACAATCCTCATAATTCTAAGGTAATGTTTACCTACGTGAAAAAGGGAAAGACCACCCAGAAAAAGAAACATAACGATGACAGTAGTTCTAGACAAAGAAAGAGAACTTGGTCATTTACTAGAACACCAGCATAACAAAGTAATAAAGCAGGATTTGTTGTGATTGATGAAGAAGTGGATGAAATTGTAAGGGAGGATACCACTCAGAGGGAAGAAGAACAAGATACTAGAAAATGAAATGAAGAGTTGGAGAATATGTAGACTGGAAATTGGTTTACTTGCATGCCAAATTTTCAAATTCTGACAAAAGAAGCATGGTTTTCTCTTTCATGGGGATAACCAGCTTAATTCGACTCATCAATGAGAGGCGAATATGGGAAATGGTAGCAGTAGCAAAGACAAGGATGCTGCATTCTGAAGATGAAGATGATCATCCGGATGATACTAATGATGGTGACAAGAATTATGAAGGTGAAGAAGGAATGGCTGACAAAGATGCCATTGATGGTGACAATTTGACTCTTTTTGAGTTTGTGTAGCAAACTGCAGCATCACAACACCGGCAGCAGAGTGCACCAGTTGACAAATAAGTTATAGAGGCAGTTCCAACACAATTGAGAACACCCAACAAGTCTCAACTGATGTATCAGAAAGGACAACAGATCTAATACCCATCCAAGACACTGGATAAGTTGTTGCCACACCAGTAAAAACCATCCCCAACATAGAGCAAGGAGGAATTGTGGCAAGTCTTACTCAAGAAGTCTCTGTTACTCAAGTACTTGAAGAGGTAGCAGGAGAGGATATCACTCAACCAGGGCAACCTCTTCCAGCTGACTCGACATGTGCACTGGTATCTACTTCATTACAACAAGAACCAGTTTAGCACACTGAAACTACACCAGCACATATACCACTAATATACTTAAGGGAGGCAATCTCACAAATTCCAACTGTTGTATCTGATTAATCTTTTTAGTCAGCTGTTGATGATATGGTAGATGAATTGGAAAAACAAGCATTAGTCTTAAAGAATCTTCAGACTGCACTGAAGAATGAGAGAAGCTCTCTACATAATAGATTTGAAGTTGTATCTATAGAGAGCTTCCCTCATAGAGCAAAAGATAGATAAATGAACAGCTTAGAGCAAAAGACAGAGAAATTAAAGTCGGAGCTGAGGCTGAGGAGAAGCGCAGGAAAATTCGAGAAGAAAGGGAAAAATGCAAGAAATGATTCTTGCATTAGCTTGCCATTCCTAGTGCACTGAAGGGATGATGACAGAGATAGACCAGCCAATCAGCAAAGGCCTGGATCTGGCAAACAACAGAAAATGAGTCACCATCAAAGAGGTACTTATCGCAAGTTTAAAAGTCAATAATAAGGAAATTCAAGTAGCTTTAGTCATTGAAGACACTCTTAGAGCCACAAGAGAAGCTCCACTGCTCATAAATATAAGGAGACTCATGAGGAAGAATTTAACAGGGAGATAAATCAGTTCTTACAATATTTGACTCACTATATCCTGACATGACTCAGGATGAGGCTTGGTTAGATTGGCTATCAAAACATGGAGAAAGACTTCAGCCCGACATTTCCAAGGTGTATGCTCAAATAAAAAGAGTGTATTTATCTCAAAGAAGAGCACTAGCTGCGAGGGAACCGGTTTCATAATAGAAATGATCAGTCAAAGCCCCTACAGACCTAAATAGCCCTGAAGATATCACTGAGGAATGAAGAACAAATTTCAAGGAGATGAAACGAACACCCAGACCTATGTCTGGAAAATCATGTCAAGAACAATAGGAAATGTACAAAGAGCTAAAACTTGCAAATAGTGATATTGTTGTAGTCAATAGAGAATTAGAAGATTATTTTGGCATGCCACAGACACATGAAACAATACAATATTTCAAGAAGCTGTTTCACAAAAGATATTTTGGCAATATGCCCCCGGAAACTGCCTTAGCCTACTGGATGATGGCCATACTAGCTTTTATAGCATGCCTGAAATAAGTTAGAAATGTTGGTATAGGCTTTACTTCAAAGTCTGACATGTTGTTTAAGTTCAGTTAGACAAGCACTATACTAGAGTGGTAGGCCGGCTTAGTACAGACAACAGACCAGTTCAGTGAAGAGAACCAACATACCAACACAGTGAAGTGAAGACCTATGGACTGAATTACAACCAAGAGAGTCTGTGATGACCTTGGATAAGTCTAAGATGTATTACAAGTGAGGAAACTTAAGTTTGTATAATATGGTGTACACTGATCTCATACAATACTAAAGATCAGTGAAGTAAATGACTATCTGCTGATAAACAAAGCAATAACTGAGTAAAAGATCAAGCAGCCGAGTAAAGCGGTCACTTGACCTGTGAAATAACTAAGGAAGCAGTCAAGACAGAAAAGACTGATCTAGCTCATTAATGAAGAGGCAGTAGAGTCAAGTAATATGTCAACACTTAATCAAGACATGGAAGTTATGGAAGATCAAGCATTTAATGCAGACTCAATCAAGGGCGGATTTTATGATGAACGTTTGATGAAAATTCAGATCACTAAAATCAAGGAGGATTAAATCAAGTCAGAATCAAGGAATCATGGCTATAAATAGAAGGCATTGACATACGATGGTAAAAACGATTTTTATAATCAAGAATTCTCAGTGCAGGAACTCTGTCAAAATCACAAACCTTCTTTCTGAACTTTAAAGCTATATCCAGAAAATCAATCTCAGAATTAAGAGCATAAAAGATACAATAAAGTTCGAGTATTGATCAATATTATGAATCCTAAATTCACAGGAACTTGAAGGATCTCTTTAATGAATCAATTGAATCAATTTGTCTGAGAAGGAACTGCAACCTTGTTTGATAGCTTTTGAAGGATTTGTTCTTAAGGAGTAGTGTGTGAAGACTGGTTCACTGAAGCTTTTGTAGCCAGCGAGTGATAGTCAGTAGATTGTGAATCTTGTGTAGCCAAGGACTTAACTATTCTATTGGTGAAAGACAATTGTGAATTCCTCCAATCACAAGAGAATAGTGGACTAAGAAATTACACCACCTTGAACCACCAAAAACTCTGTGTTCATTTATATTTTGCACTTTAATTTACAGCATTTACGTTCAGAAATTTACTTTATTTATGTGTGTGATTAAATTACTTTGAAATAACAATTAGGAAGAGTTTTATCCGCTGCCCAAAGACTTATTATCAAGAAAACTTTTTCCAACTCCTATATAGTCATTCACCCCTCTCCGACCTTATAATCACCCTTCTCTAGGACCAACACACGCACGTGAGAGAATGGTGACGCCTTGTGCCGATTTGATTTCGGAACTTAAAGATGGCCTTCACCGCATCAAAATTCAAGGCTTGGTCTCCGAAAGGATAGATTTTGGGTACTTGTCGGATCACTGACCGACCCTAAGGCGGCATACTCGGGGCGTGCTTTCAGATTTGAAATAGTAGGTCACACTCACAAGGTTATTTATGGAAATAACTTGGTTGAAAAATGAAGGTAATTATATGGAGATGTCTGATTTTTAGTTAATTGTTGAGAGAGATTATCTCAGTTTAATCGTCACCTCTTTGACCTACCCTAAGGCGGCACAGTAGGTGTGAGATTCAATCCTTGGAATGGGTGGATAAGCTGCATGCGTGACATCACATTTATAATTCCTAAAATAATTTTTGTTGTGGTGTATGATTTGATTTATATTTCTATCATAATTTATTTTTACAACTACATATCATCTCTAGGTATCCAAACTGCTATGATGATTAAATTGACTAATAATGACTTCATGAAAGTGGAAGAGTAACAAGATTGTTGAACTCATTAATCAAGATTGCAATTAATCTTCGCTAGAGGATTCTACTTTTAAGCCTTCAAACTTAAGTGACATTGATAAGAACGTCACTGTTATCACTAGTTTTGAACCTGAGACAAACGAAATTAGTCCAAATATGATGAGATGATTTGGTATCAATCTCACTAGACATCTTACAGTTCTGGAGTAGTGTCTACTCAATTGAACTGCTTGTACATGGCCATTTCATTTAAAGAAAGCCAAGAATGGGAAGGTAAATGTCTATAAGTGTAAGTCATCTAAACTAAATAAGTCAAAGGATAAACCAAAATATTAATAAAAGAAAGCATAGGATAAGGAATGTGATTTCGGATTACTAACCTATGAGTCCTTAGAGACATTCATAACATGGATTATGACTCAGAAGCTAAGTTCTTTTGTAAGAACAACGTAGCAAGGCATTAATGATTAAAGATTAGACAACGGGCAGTTATTTCAACTGAGATAGTTAGAGTGATATAAGGAAAAAAATTTGGATTATAATCCTTCAATATCATAGAAATTTAGTTTTTTTTTCAGATTCGTTGGAACAAATGGATTCACTTTCACATCGATGATATAGTTTCCTTAATGAAAGTGAATATGACATTCGTAGTACGAATCCGATACTCGGAATTTTGTCTAATACAGTCAGAACCACTAAGTAATGCTGAAAAGGTATATGTAACACATCGTAAACCATTAAGGGAAATGGTTTTTGTTTTAATATATTCGATTCTTCAGCATCTATTATTTAGTGCATATATACTAAAGATAAGATCTGAAGACTGGCTAAGGGTGATTCCTATCTCCGAGTCTAAGAACACTATCTCAAAGGAAAAATGACTAAGTAACCTTTCAATTAGGAAAAGGGTAATAGAGCTTAAGAAATATCATAGATTGTTCATATTGACCTTCGGGGTCTTATGAAGGATACAAGCTAATAGGAGTTTTTGAGTTGTACACATTTTGTCTGATGACTACTCGAAACGCCGATTAATTTATCTGAATATTTGGGGGAATCTATGATATACCAGAGAAGATGGTATTCCACCCTCAGATATAGGCTATAGCATGCATTTGGCTCTGATGCTCGGCCTACCTCTGAGTGAAACAATTTCACTGAAAGGATAAACTATGGATTGTCTTATATTGTTGTTGATGTGCCACAATACACTGGTTAACTCAATTAAGATAGTGGTTGCAAAATAACAGTTTACATTTATATGTAATACCAAGAAGTCTACCTTGAAGATGCTTATGAATTTTTGGATAAGGAGTGAATTACATTCACCCCACTTCCGCAAATAAAGGCATTTGGCAATTATGCTTGAAGGTAGGACTGTAGATTTTGCATACACATCCAGATGGTGTCTGTTCGTGAAATGTCTTAATGCAATAAATAAAGGTTAGTCATAAGATTCTTAAGATTGGATAGTGACAGTTGTACTATCGCAGTCTTTCTAAAAGAATGTTTGAATAACAACCTTGGACCTTGGAGTGAAGTTGCTTAAGAAAGTTACTATCTGATTCAATAAGACCACATCCAACATTGGTTTATAGGGATTACACTAATAAATACTACTGAACCAGATCAGAATATCAATCCACCCAAATTCAGTGAAGGTATGGTTTAACCATTGACATGCTGTGATTATGCAGACTTAAAGTCTGCTGGGCGTGATTGATCACCTATGGCATTTTTGTAAAGGATTTATAGGATTCTGATATTATAAGAAGTTGCCTGAAGGTCATAAACTTGTATGTGGAGTTTTGGTACACCATGTCTGTTCACACTCTTGTAGAACCATCTGAATGTCTCAGGCCTAGTGGGAGCAATTGGATATGCGTGAAAAGAGTTGAATGAATGGGAAAGTTTATCTTTTAAAGAAAAGCCAATTGGTTTAAAGGTAATTCCCTGAGAAGTAGAGAGTTGACCAGGGATGATGCCCTGAAACTCTCTCACCATTCAGCCTTGCTTGACTCCCTGGAAAGTAGAACGATTACCAGGGGTTGATGACGGTCAATTTACACCGTTAATTATCTACTTATTATCCCCGATTCTAGCTTAAATGGGCTTTAAGTGGTTAATAATCAGTCGTCTCGTGCATAAATTACACCCAAACTGAGTTACGACTCATTATTATGTAATTAGCCATTTCATTATATTATTTGATATTACAAGCCTTGTTTTATGGTTTATTTGTAGTGGGCTTGATTTGGAAGCGATTGGAATGGACTTCGGAGGAGAAAAATGCACAGAAACGGACCAGGAACGGACCAGGCGAAGTATGCTCGCTGGAAGCGAGCCCTGCTGTGGCTGCCAGTGAGTTGACTAAATTGTCCCTACTGACGGCTATTCTAAGTCGGTTTTACAGCCTATATAAACTCCCTTTCATTATACACTTTTTACATCGACTCATAACACAAATTATAAGTTTTTCAGAGCAGTTTTTATACAAATTTCCAGCAGCAATAATGTGAGTTATTTGTATTTATTTCTTCTTTTTGTTGTAATTAGATCCCCCCCAATTATTTTTTATCGTTTGAGATTATTTGTTGTTAGTTAAACGATGTAGATCTAGGATTACGACGTGAGGCAGTGGGGATTCCTCGTCTATAAGGATCCACACGCCCACGCCTATGTCTCGTGACCTATGTATGACTTTGGTATGCTCGACAATCGTGTTTCTAGTAGATCTATATAATTTCTTGATAAATCTCTATTTTATCCGTTACGTATAGAGAAACGCTACGATTTAGGTTTTCGCCGCATCAATCTAACCACATATTTATGGTGAGGTTGTCCACCTAGAATTTCTTATCTTAGTAGGTATGGCTACGGCTACGTTGCTCGTCTGTTTTAATTAGCGTATGATTAGGAAATACAAATATAGGACTCCTAGGTCGGCTCACGAATTGATCTTTCGGGACTTTCAATGAGATCTAGATCTGCTTAGATTCGGGAATTGCATGCACCTAGTTATAATGTACATCGTAGATCAACATGATACTATGAAGTTAGTGTTAATGGACGGAGACCGATGCGATCGCCTAGAAATACGACTAACCCACGGGAATGTTGCCTAGGTGAGGAATACGGTTAATATGGGCATCCCTAGTTTTGTAAGCGTCAGGAGTTATATCGATGGAGGCTGCATGCGAACTCACGTAATGTAGCACAGTGATCTAGATGGCCTAACCGGAGCTAGATCTAGTTTAGGGGATGACTACCGTAGCCAATATAAAAGAAATACGAATCGGATTAATAGTTGTCGAGTCTAGCTTAATTATATAGAATCTCTAGATCCAAACGATAACATAATAATTGGGGAGGTTAATTACGTTGTTTGTGTCGCGTCCTTTATCTTTGTTGTCTCTTGTTGGTGGTAGACCGCTTTGTGTACTTGACATGAATAATTAATTGTTTGTATATAAATGATCCACAAATGGTTCCCTGTGGGATCGACCTTGATTCTCTATAGCTATACTACGATGGACCTAGTCCTCTTCCTAGTATTGGTTTATGGTGGTCAAGTATTTTATTATCACTTGATCTCATCATCAAGTTTTTGGCGCCGTTGCCGGGGAACCAACGGTCAATTTTATATATAAATAATTTTTTATTCATGTTAAGTTTTTGTTTTGGAGTCCTGCTTTTACGCTTTTGAGTCCCTTTGGTTGTCTCAGAAGTTGTGAAAATTCCAGATTCGAAGAGCTGTTCGCCCCAAATGCCGGGTATCACTCGGTGCCAGCGATCCAGTCACTTTTTCTGGGATTTTGTGTGTCTGTTTATCTCCATATGTTTAATCCGTAGGTCTGATAGCTGTATGGGAAACCATGCTAAAGTCAGTCTACGGTCTGTTTGTTTTTGTTTTTTTTTTTTGTTTGCAGAAACCAGGGAAGCTATAATCTGAGTCAGTAATTTTTTGTGGGCATTGAGATAAGAACCCAGCAACATGTGGAACTATGAATCTACGATAGGAAGAGCGATGGAAGCAACACCTTTAAAGCACCAAGATGGCTCCGAGAAAATAAAATAACAATTAAAAGTCTTAAATTCTTCGTGGTATAATATTAAAGGCAAGGTACTACCTTTTTTTTGCTTATTTTTTACTATCTTTTGGTTTTTTGAACATAAGTTAGCCTATACATGAACCTGAGTATGAATCTTAGCCCGGAGTTGGTTTGTATGATAATTTTATTAGTGCGGAAGGTTCTGCCCCAAATCTGTCTCATCTAGAGGGTGTAGGGAAACATGTAGTCGTTGAAAGGAAGCTGTGAATAAAGAGTTCCTCGTAGTTCTGTTAAAATCTCTTTGTCCTAATGCATGAGATTGCTTTTAGTGGCCATGGGAGCAACAATTTGTGTAGTTTTAAGAATTCTCAATCTAAAGAAGACGTTGAGTTTTGAGAGAGCATAATGAAGCAGCGTTATAGAGGATACGATTAAAATAGGTCCCTAGGACTGAGTCTCAGAATTCACTAGTTCCTAAAACGAGAGCCAAGGTAAGAGCTTTGTATAAATAGTATGGATATATGTCGTCTCCTAGGTCTCACAACCAAGGGAAGGGTATTAATCCGCAAAAGCGACGAGCCCACCTCATAGTGCTCAAGGGGTCAATATCTGGCGATCCAAGAAGGATAACTGACAAGGATAATTTTTGGAAAGTCGAGCTGAGGACTTTAAACTCAGAACTACTTCCTTAAAACCCTTAGGATTTCTTTTTAGTTTTTTATGTTTTGTTTTCTTTGAGTCAAATAAGAGTAATGTGACATGTGTTGAGGTTTTTTATTTGCCGTGTTCCGATGGCCATTAGGCTAAGGATGTGCAAAACATTTTTACTCAATATAGGCCACGTGAAGTAGAGTTCCGTAGGAGAGTCGAGAAATTGCTAAAGAAAAGGAAATTTAGCAATCAACCTTAAGATGGAAGCATTGAGAGAGCTTGAGAATTATTGAAAATGTAACAGAGAATGATTGGTGTAAACCGGAACGATTTTGGTCAACTTCCAAAACTTTTTAGAATGGCGATCCGAGTGAAAATCCAAAGTTGCGTGCAATTCGTTCTGCAACTACCCTTATCCTTTCCTTTATACCTTTTCACCCTTCAACCTTTTCTATTCTCTCACCAATCTGCCTCAACAGTTCACATTTCTAACCATTATTTCATTCCCACTCTGTCTTTCCTTCTGTTTCACTCGCCCACCCTACCCCAATCCCTTAAACACTACCTACCCAACAAATTTCCTTAACCAATTTTCAACCCACCCAAACCACAATTTATTACCCACCCTTTATCTTTTCTTACCATCCTTATGTATATCTTTTCTAAACCCATCATATTCTAAACCTCCATGTTTTTTACAAAATACCCGTCTGTTGCGGAATTAGAAATATTGCTAAGTTTTAGTGATTATCTTTTATCATTTTGGTTTTCATGATCCTAGCTGGGGTAAGTGTAGCTCTGTACCAAGCTAGATTTTATAAGTTTTTGGTTCGATCGAAGTACAACTTATCTTCCTGCCGGAAGATTTCCATTTCACTTTTTTCTGACCATTCCGGCACATATAGATAATGAGTTTTGTTCTACAATATCACACCGATCCGACCTTGTTGATGACGTTGAGAACTTCTACATGCTAAATTGGGTAATTAGTAATTTCGAGGATGTAGCTACATCTCCCTAAGTTTTTTATATAAAATCAAAACGTGAAGAGTCTGCGCTCAGTATCTGATTTAATCTTTAGCCAATAGGTCCCCCCAATCTGTTATACCTTAACCAAGTTTCTCTTTTACGCTGGATTAAATACATTGTCGATCCAGTCCACTTCGTGTTTTTCCACATGGGGTAATGCTTTTTTCTCTTTGTCTTCTCCACCCGGTTTCACGAATATTTTTGTGGTGGAGGATATCGATTAAGACTACCATCTTTAGATGCTTGTTTCTTTTTTCTTTCTATTTAGTATTTTTTTTTTGAGTCCGTATATCCTTTATCTTATTCGTTTTAGTAATTCGTGTCTGAACGAGTAGTTTTAATGCTATAAAATAAGCATTGTGAGGGCTTAAACATCGGTAAAAGGTTTATTTTATTCCTTTTACTG
Organism: Gentiana macrophylla; assembly: GCA_026214975.1. Lineage (NCBI taxonomy): Eukaryota > Viridiplantae > Streptophyta > Magnoliopsida > Gentianales > Gentianaceae > Gentiana > Gentiana macrophylla. The sequence goes on along the minus strand of CM047811.1, from coordinate 42,564,751 downwards.
CCCATTTTTTATTATTACTTTTTATGGGCTAACGCTGTAACGAGTTTCGAGCTTTGTTGAAGATTTGTTTTGCAGCGATATATCTCTTGTTAGTTATAAGGTCTATCTATGTGCCCCGAAGTTCATCGACTTGTTCCACTTCAGCGCTTGACCGAAGCTAAGTTCCTATGCTTTACTTTCTTTTGATGAATTGAGGACAATGGATGGTTTAAGTGGGGGGTACATGAGTCACTTTGCTTCCGTAGATCAAATAATTAATAAATGTGTTAAAATTAAAATTTTAAGCAAGAATCACATTTCCTTTTGTGAAAACCGAGCATGTATAGATAATGAAATAAGCTTTTAAGCGTAATTATAACTTATTTTTGCCATGATATCTTCAGAATTGTTTAGTAAATATCATATCACGCTGTGTGAGTAGTTTTGTATTAAACATATATTTTGTCGTGGAATCAACCTCTTTAAGCACGTATAAATTGAATGCTAAGTCTGAAAAGTTAGATAAGAAATCATTTTTTCCGGAAGGTTGAAACATGAACTACTTGAATTTGTGATACTTCTTCTTGTCATACTTCCGATAAGGCTAATATCGATGATAGTGAAGCAAAAACCAGGCATGAAAAAAACAGGATTTGGTTTATTAAAAAAAAGGAAAAAAACAAAAAGAGTGAATAAAGTAAAAAGTGAGGAATAATATGAGCGTTTAGGTTAGAGACTGCTAAACCGACGGAGCATAAGATGCACGGTTGTAAAACAAGGCAGTAGGGTAGCAAGTTCATGGAGATTTGAAGGTAGTTGCTTGCTAGGCACCGACCATAGCAAGTTAGTGTCCCTAGAATCTACGCGGCCCTGGCAAAGAAAAAAACATGAACAGAGAAAAGTTTCTTGGTTTCCAAATCCGCCCCGCATCACTCGAATCTGGTATTACACCTGTATTTTTTGTTAACGATAAGGAGGCGTCACAAAGTTTTGAGTGGTGAAAGTTGCATCTAGAGGACATTATAATTCGAATCTCTCTATTTCAAATACTCTGCATGACGGTTATATCACACACACGTTGATTCAATGACGAAATAGTGGTTAATGCCTAACTGACAAACGTGTTTGCTATTTTATTTACTTTGGAAATTTGAATGAGCCTGCTATCAATTGGTAAATTATGTTTCGGTGGTTCTTTCGCCTTCTGTGTTTGCTCGGGACGATCAAAGGCTAAGTGGGGGGTAGTTGATGATGGTCAATTTACACCATTAATTATCTATTTATTATCCCCGATTCTAGCTTAAATGGGCTTTAAGTGGTTAATAATCAGTCGTCTAGGCATAAATTACACCCGAACCGAAATTACGACTTCGTTATTATGTAATTAGCCATTTTATTATATTATTTGATATTACAAGTCTTGTTTTAAGGTTTATTTATAGTGGGCTTTATTTGGAAGCGATTGGAATGGACTTCGAGGAGAAAAATGCATAGAAACGGACCAAGAACGGACCAGGCAAAGTAGGCAGAGGCCCAAAGAGAATCCTCGGGCTCATTGGAAAGCGAGCCTGCTACCTACTGTGCCGAGTTGACTAAATTGTCCCTGCTTCTCCAGACGCGTTTTCTATCTCGTTAGGGTTTAGGATTTATGAATTAGGTCGGCTGACGGCTATTCTAAGTCGGTTTTACAGCCTATATAAACTCCCTTTCATTATACACTTTTTATATCGACTCATAACACAAATTATAAGTTTTTCAGAGCAGTTTTTATACAAATTTCCAGTAGCAATAATGTGAGTTATTTGTATTTATTTCTTATTTGTTTGTTGTAATTAGATCCCCCCCCAATTATTGTTTATCGTTTGAGATTGTTTCTTCTTAGTTAAACGATGTAGATCTTGGATTACGACGTGAGGCAGTGGGGATTCCTCGTCTATAAGGATCCACACACCCACGCCAATGTCTCGTGACCTATGTATGACTTTGGTATGATCGACAATCATGTTTCTAGTAGATCTATATAATTGCTAGATAAATCTCTATTTTATCCGTTACGTATAAAGAAATGCTAAGATTTAGGTTTTCGCCGCGTTAATCTAGCCACGTCTTTATGGTGAGGTTGTCCACCTAGAATTTCTTATCTTAGTAGGTATGGCTACAGCCACATTGCTCATCTGTTTTAATTAGCGCATGATTAAGAAATACCAATATAGGACTCCTAGGTCGGCTCATAAATTGATCTTCCGGGACTTTCAGCGAGATCTAGATCTGTTCTGTATTCGGGAATTGCATGCACCTAGTTATACATACATCGTAGATTAACATGATACCTACAAAGTTAGTATTAATGGGATGGAGACTGATGCGATCGCCTAGGAAGTACACCTAACCACAGGAATGTTGCCTAGGTGAGGAATACGGTTAATATCGGTATCCCTAGTTTTGTAAGCGTGCGAGTTATATGAGATGGAGGCCTGGGAAGCGAAGTCACGTAATGTAGCACAGTGATCTAGATGGCCTAACCGGAGCTAAATCTAGTTTAGGGGATGACTCCCGTAGCCAATATAAAAGAAATACGAATCGGATTAATAGTTGTCGAGTCTAGCTTAATTATATAGAATCTCTAGATCCAAACGATAACATAATAATTGGGGAGGTTAATTACGTTGTTTGTGTCGTGTCCTTTATCTTTCTAGTCTCTACTTGGTCGTAGAGCGCTTTGTGTCCTTAACATGAATAATTAATTGTTTGTATATAAATGATCCACAATTGGTTCCTTGTGGGATCGACCTTGATTCTCTATAGCTATACTACGATGGACATAGTCCTCTTGCTAGTATTTGTTTTTGGTGGTCAAGTATTTTATTATCACTTGATCTCATCATCAGGGGTGATGCCCTGAAAACTTATTTCCGTACAATAGTGCTTGAACTCAATCAGAACGGAAGGATTTTAGCTTAAAGCTAGTGGCAGATTGATTGCCTATGCTTATATGCATTGGTGGATTAAAAGCGAACCTCTAGGTCATTCAAAGTCACGTGTTTAAATATGTGGGATTGACCTAAATATTGATGAGTCTTTCGTAGACCAGAGAATCAATATTGGTAATGTAGTGAACGTTAGTGTTAACAAAGATAACACTGCAACAATTGTGAATAACATGGGTTTGTTATCTGAAGTCAAGAACTGACAAGCCAAAGCTTCTCTGACTTAGAAAAGTAGACTCTATTCTTAGAATTTGATTCGGTCGAATTCTTGAGAACAAGTTGTGGCAGTATCCTATCCATCTTATTGGCTAAGATGAAAATTCATATTCGTATGCAATATTCAACGAGAGGTTTACTACCCAACCCCTCACAGAAAAATTCTCTCAATCTTCGGATATAGATAAAATGTGATAATTTCTCTTTTAGATAGTGAAAGTCAGGTTATTATAAGTCAGTTAATGTCAAATCTTGGATTCGAGCATAGATAGTAGTATAGTACATCCTCAAGTATCTTCGAACACGGAATTATATGCATCTATATTTGGGTGTAAACATGAGTATTGTTAACTAAACTTATTCTAACTTTCAGTCAGATTATAGATGACCATTAACCGATCTCGGGCTCAATGTTTACTCATTGTGATGGAGCTATAGTCTTGAGCAATCTAGCACCGCCAATTCGACTTTGTAAGTCGAATACGTAGCAGCTTCAGGAGCATCTAGAGAGGCAGCATGGCTTAAAAGTTTCCTTGCTGATCTGGAAATAATTCCAGGCCTAGGTAAGCTGATATCACTTCACTGTTGAAATAGTGGAAAGGTAGTTTATGCAAAGGATCTTTGCAGTCACAAGAAGTCAAAAGCATATTGAGAGGAAATACCACCTGGTCAGACATACCGTGTAGAGCGGTGACGTTTCGGTCCTAAAAGATCACCTCGAGCAGACAACCTTGCTGATCAGTTTACCAAGTCGCGTGGCATTTAATGTCATTGATAAGCTCTTTGCAAGTATTGATGATGGTTAAAATAACATATTTTATGGTATCAATATTCTACCCATTATGAGCTAAAATTAGTTGTTTCGGCCTTTCAATGTGAAACATTTGTGTTGAAAGTGACATGTTGGGTTCACGGGATGAGAATTTGGTATTTTTCATTATTATTTCCATAATTGGTATTATTTCATTGATTCTTTTCACGAATGTACGATCACGAAAGACTTATCACACGACACATTGGTGCATTGGTGAGTAATGATTAATGGGGAGCTTATGGATTGTTACATGACATATGTTCTGCCTGAAATCTTTATTGAGCATGTTAGTCAGTGGGGATTGTTTTTGGTGTGGAAATGGTGTCCTAAACCTAATCGGGTTGGACCGGATCCGACCAGGTCGGGCCGGATCCGACCAGGTCGGGTCATTTACAGTCTATTTAGTTAATGTAATAACTTTATTATGATTAATAAAATCACTTTTATTATTATATATTGTTTATCTTTATGTTACTATACATAATAGTAATGTCCTTAGTATTAAACTGTGATGAGAAACCATGAGGGTGATTATGGTGTGTGAGATCTCTAATCGCTTTACTAAGTTTGATATTTAAAGGTCTCTAGTCGTATGTACTGTCAAATAGGAGATTGATGGTATGATTAGACTAGCACGTATGGGATGTCTTCGATCTTGCTGAAGATAGGGATAGATCTCGTCGATCAAAATGTAGAGACTCTTGGACTATACGTGGATATGAATTAGAGAATATGTACGTTAGACTGACCCACTTACATGAAGTGTCGCAGTATGTGGCAGTTGTGTAATTATCCTGGGACCGGAGTTCCGTAGGATACAAGTTTGTTCATCCAGGAATCGTGTAACCTAATAGTAGGAGTGATTATCTGAAATGGCTTTCTTATAAGGGATGTGTAGATCTCGTGAATCTTTGCAAAGTGAGTGTAAATGAGTTATTCCGAGAGAGCATGATATCCAGACTATAAGACATGATCGTTGATGTATTGACACTCAAGATATGATTGTATGGATATTGTAACAGTGATATGATTCTATTTACACGGTAATTGTTTCATATGAAAGGTAGTAATCATCGCTTTTGACTCTTCCGATAATTGGGGGTCACAATGTGTTGCTAGACGATATTTCGTGATCGTTAGGTATGAAGGGTATTTTAGTAAAATGCACTTTATGCCTACAGCCAACAAATTCCGAAGCCTATCTGGTCACACACGTAAGAACATAGCCGGATTAATATGCGGTTATAGTGTAACCAAATAAGGAAAGTTTATCTCGACTATAAAGTGTTATAGTGATAAATTAGTGTTGTGATATTTATTTATTATGAATAAATTAAATTCAAGATATTAATTATGTTGATTAATTAAATACATATATATGTATATATGTGGTGCCAATATTAGTGTATAAGATATACATGGATTGTGCAATTAATTAACTGTGATATGTATTAATAAATATAGATTTGCACACATTTGTAAATTGATTTATGGTAATACATTAAAGATAATTAATATTAGATATTGACAATATCTTGGATTTATTTAATATGGGATATTAAATATTAATGAGATAAATCTCGAATATCTATTTTCCTTATTTTACTAGTAATAAGTTTTATTTCTCCTTACTCTACTCAGAAGCTTTTCTCAATGGGATTGGGAAATATATGAGGTGCACCATCCCCTATATACGCAAGAGTTGGCTAACTATTTTGTAAACCACAATTCCAAGAGTTCATAATTCTTGTGAAAAATAGAGAGCTTCTTCCAAAGAGTTTTGAGAGAGAGAAAAGGCTAGTCTAGCAGCTGGGTTTTTCTAGTAGCTATCCAAGGAGGATTCCGGCGAGAGGCCGGAGACGTGGACGGCTTGCGTTCACTACTACTCTCCCTAGACGCTCAAAGCGTCGATCTTATAGATCAAGAAAGGTAATCATCGTCTACTACTTTTATGTGTTTATTGTCTTAAATGGAGTCGATCTTGGGATCAGAAATCAAAATTTTAAATTCCGCTGCATAAACTAGTTGATTTCCTAACATTTGGAGGTACATTCCGACTTGATAATGTGCTCGAGGACGAGCAAAGGGCTAGTGGGAGGTAGTTGATGATGGTTAAAATAGCATATCCTACGGCATCAACATTCTACCTATCATGAGCTGAAAATAGTTGTTTCGGCCTTTAAATGTGAACCATTTATGTTGATATGTCGGGTTCACGGGATGATAATTTGGTATTTATCATTATTATTTCTTGAATATGTCTTATTTCGTGTTTTATTGGATTATTTTCAGGTAACGAAAGTTGGACCACGAGTTAAGGACGGATTATGAAGTGGGCTGATGAAACGGATGGCCTCAGGGTATTCCAGAATCTTCCAAGTTGAGTCGGCAAAAGAAAATGCATGAAAATAACCTCAATTCATTAGGAGCGGACGTTGACTTATCAAGCAACTAGAACCTTCCAAAACACGTTTTCTTGGACGAGTGTAGTTTTTAGGGTTAACAAAGTCGGTTTTAGCATAATAAATAAGAGGTACCAACCACGGTTGTCATTGTACTTTAAACATCACAAGTTATATGCAATCAAAGTTCTTCGATATTTATTTTATGAGTTCAAGTCACGGATCTGATGGATTGGCCTCTTAGGGAGAGATCTGAGGAAGATCTACTCTCATCTTCGAGGGTATGATTTTCTGGCTTTCTCAAGACGTAGATCTGTCATTGGTCTTGTATGATTAGTATTTTTTATTGTTATTATTAGTTCTAATTATGCAGTAGCTAGTATATTTTATCCCATATGTGTATAGATTTGAACCGTTGGTGAAGAAATCATGAAAGAGTGGTTGCATTCTTCAGATCTGCGACAGTCTTTATCGCTAGATCTGAATACCTAGTTAATCTTTTTTCATGTTAATCGGTGCCAGTTACGTCTGATAGAAAAATTTAATTTACATGTTTGTAACCTGATCAACTATTTGCATGTCATCGTAAATTAACATGAAGGACGATAAAGTGAAGTATGTGTTCGGACTTAGTCTTGATCGATCCTTAGGAACGTGCTAGTCAATCCACGATAGCAGCTTAGGGAGGTCTTCGGTCTTGAGCCGGCTAGTTTTAATTCTTATTGCATGTGAATTAATTCAATCAACGAAGGAGGTTAATTGCACATAGGCACCTACTATCCTTTCAATGGAAGTAGCACAACAATAGGGATTATCATCCCTAGCTGTTAAAGATCTAAAAACCACCACGGGGTAGATCAATTCATATATTAGGGAGGGAATAACTAATAACTCATAATTAGACTAATACATTGGAAACTTTTGTGTGTTTTGTTGAACTTGCATAATCTAGTGTGTTTATTGGCACCATTGTTTATGTTCTTGCACCATAGTTGGTCGTAGACCGTTCTTGTGATACTCAATCTTGATTAAATGTATCTTACGAGTCTTTGTGGGATTCGACCTTGACTCGCCAGTACTCTGCTATGATCGACCTAGTCCTATTGCTAGTAGTTGTGCATTACACACGGATCATGTATGGATTTGAGAGACATGTCTTATCTACTTTAGAACATGTGGGAGAATGTTCTGAACAGGATAAAGGGTGTGCTCAAAAAATAATTGTTGGAGATTGTTGGATGTAGTGCCCGAAAGACAATTTATGTAATTGTTTTTATAATTAATAAATGATTGATTTATTCTCATGTTATTACTTGCTTTGTGCTCATAAGTAATACACTACTGATAACCCCAAGTTGTATCGTATGTAGCCATATAACTTAGTGTGTGACACACATGCAGATTAAGTTTATGGTGATACACTTGAACAGTTAGTCCGTGCTGAACTTAATCAAAATATGGGTCTATTGATTAAACCACCATTAATGCGCCCAAAACACTTTATGGTGTGACCGTCTTATCAAGACCGGTGATATTTGTAATCTAAGTAAGGCATTTATATATGTTGTAGTCATATAGGACAGTACCGATTTAGTCTGCATTTTGCATATAATTCCATAATTGAGAAATCTTATTAAATCACAAGTGATCACATATGTGTTAACCTTAATCATGAAGTGATTGCAGACACCTGCTTGTCTCAAGATAGTGTTTGATGTATTCGTTATGGATTGCTAAGAGGCGCGGTCAGAATAAATTTCACGTTGGCACTATCTCGGTAGAAACAAAATACCTTTCCTCAGGATCTTTTCAAATAAATATAAAGAACGTAGTAACTAGAAAGATTGTTAGAATCACTCTCTTCTAGAGGGATCAGCGCGAAAAGCATAAAATTTTTTTGGTTTTAACACTGAGACACCGAAGGACTCGAAAAAAGCCCTATAGAAACCTTTTCAATTTAAACCGAATTTACAAATAAAGCATGGGGATTGGCATTCCATTGTTGTCATTTTATATGTATATGGTTACAATTATCTACGCTCCCAATGTGTCTCACAGATACGGAATCCATTCATTCCTGTGGGAAGTAGAAAATAATCCCATTATTTGCTAATCCTAGAAACTGATCGATCCCGGGAGTTCATATTGGTTATGAACTAATTGATCACTAATGTGTTAACGGTAAATAAGCATAAGATATAATGAAGAAGTTTTACGGAAACAGTCCCGCTTCATTACGGATAGTCTATGGAGGGTAAGTATTTATTTAACGACTATATAAATGGACACTTATTCGACACATATTGAGAATAAGTTAAATCTATAATCGATACAGTTTAGTTTCAGATTTATGGTGGCGTAATTCCGGAATTAAAAAGTTGAATAGAAATGTTATATTCGATAAATATTTTATTCAATTTATTGTAGCTACTTGTTATAGGTCCATGGTCCCCGAGTTGCGAGTGAATTCTCTTATTGTGGAACCTAGCAGAATAAATTAAATAGTTGGTCTATTTAATGAATATGCGAAACAATTTTTTGTCCCTTGAAAAGGCTTTGGTTAAGTTTAGAGGGGGGTGAATAGTCTGCTGACTATCAGTACTATGCTGACTATTAAAGCTCATGAGTTTGTTGCAGCGGAATATATTAAATTAAGCCTTATTACTTGTTGTTTCCAATATGATACTAAGTATTGGATACTCAGTAGTGCATATAGTGTGATTCAGTTGCTGGTTCAGTAGGTTGATGTGTTAAACATGCAAGTAAAGTAAATTGCAGAAAGTAAATGCAGAAAAGTAAAGTAGGCAAGATTTATAGTGGTTCCAGGTGGTGTAATCATGTCAGTCCACTCTTCTCCTGTGATGTTGGAGGAGATTCACTAGAGACTTTTGGATTTGCAGTTACAAAAATCCACAAACCGTTTGTCCTTGACAAATTGTTGGTCCCAGAGAAGGGTGAAACTATAGTCAGGGGGGGTGAATGACTATAGTGGAGTTTCAAAAACTTTTCTTGTGTTTTAAAAGCTTTTGGGCAGCGGATAAGTCCCTGCTTACTATGTTGTTTTCAAATCAGTTTAGACAATCACAGATATGTGTTATGATGTAGGCAAATTAAATAAGTGTCTTTGTAAAGTAAATTGCAGAATTAAATTGACACAAGGCTTATAGTGGTTCAGGGGTGGTGTAATCCGCCAATCCACTCTTCTCTGTGATGATCGGAGGAATTCACTATTGTTTTCCACAGATACAACAGTATGATTGTCCTTGGCTTCCCAAGCTTCACAATCTACAAGACTATCACTCCTTGACTCGCAATAGCGGCTTGGTGATTCGATCTTCCTTTGTTGCTCCTTGAGATCAAAATCCTTCAACACTATCACAGTTTCAACTCCTTCTCGGTTGCCTCTGATTGATTTGCTTGATTTGATGTGAATGTGATTCACTCACTTGCTTGATCAATCTCAATTCTGAATTTGACTTTGTAGTTACGATATTTGAGTTGATCACTAGATGTATCCTTGTAAGTTCGGAGAAGGCTTTTCTAATTGTGAGTTTACGCTTTTCTTTCTTTTTCAATCGTTGTTTTCTTTTACACAATGCCTTCTATTTATAGCCTTGAATAGCCTTGATTTTGAAATTCCGTCCGTTGGCTATATTAATGAGGGAATAATCCTTGATTCCCCCTTAATTGTATTCTCCTTGATTTCAGTGATCGGATTCTTCTTTCAAATGTATAGCAGAAAATCCGTCCTTGATTGATCCTTCAATGATTGTGCATTTAATGCATGATCTGCTGAATCTTCAATGTATATTAAATCTAATCTTGTAAGTGTCTCTTCACCGTCTGTAGAACGGTGGAGTGAGCCTTCTGACTTAGCCGTTAGTTCTTTCTTTGCCGTTTGTTTTCTCTTTGCCGGCGATCGAGTGTACTCAGCCGATTCACTGTTTTCTTCTTTGCTTTAGTTTCAGGAGAATCTTTATACTTCACTGATCCTTGATTTGGGTGAGATCAGTGTACACCAAATTGGAATATTGAGTTTCATCACTTGAAACATGACTTAGACTTATCCAAGGTCATCACGGACTTCCTTGGTTATAAGTCGATCATAGTCCTTCTCTCAGTATCTCTGCTTGGTGCTTGGTGGGCTTCACTCTGCCGAATGTCTGCTTTCTTTTTTTGTCCTACCAACTAGTACAATACTTGTCGACTCAACTTATACAACATGTCGACTCTAAGTAAAGACTTATACGAGAATTCTAACTTATTTCGAGGCTTGCTATAATAGCTAGTATGGCCATCATCAAAACATAATAAAATGTTCCTAACAATTTCCCCTTTTGATGATGCCAAAACCCTCATAAGCTTTGAACATAAGTAAAAAAATTCATAATAACCAACAGAACAAAATTTCAACAATTTTATTCATCCATCAAGGGGCAATGAGATCCAAAGAATTTATTCAATGTTACAAACTACATTTTGCTTAATTCAGCCTTGTACCTTTTGAACTTTGTAGTCTGAACCTCTTCAATGTCATTCCAATCAATTTACTGAAACTTCCACTTCGGTAAGCCAAAGCTGTGTATTCGGATACACCCAAAAAAACTCTTTTGGCAAAAAGTCTATTGAAATCGAGGCATGGTCTCATTGGCCTTAGGTTCTCCAAAATATTTTTCAAGTCTTTCCTAGCCTCGACAATGTGTGAGTCTGCAAGTTTGAGACTTTTGTAGAGACCCCACTGCTTCTGTTTCTCCAATCTCCCAGTGGGATTGAAGAATATTGCCATGTATTTGAAATCTTCTTGTTGTGCGGGTTGGAAAGTCTTCTGGTCCCTTTGCAGATAGTGGTATGGCTGAACTTGGTTTGTTGTTGGTCTGTTTGAGAAGTGCAAATTCTCTTTTGACTTCATTGTAGAGTTTGGCCATATCAGTTCTCATCCTTTCATCCTGATAGTTTAGCCAATCAGCCCAAGCTTCATCTTGTGAGAGGTGAGGATAAAGTCCTTCATGTACTCTAAAAAATTCTCTTACATGGTCCAGTACATCTGCATCATATTCTGCTTTGCTTTGGTGACCAGTGTAAGTTTTGTGCTCACTAGTATATTTGGAGCTCGCTGCCGCCTCTGCTTTAGTGTTCCTCACAGTGTTTGAATCTGTGTTGACTGACAGATCCTCTTTGCTGGGTGGATCCAGGCCTTTGCTGTCTGCCGGACCTGTCTCTATCATCATCTCTTCGTTGAATAGGATGAGGAAATCCAATGCAGGGTTCCTTTGTGGCTTTTTCTTTTTCTTCTCGATCCTTATTTGTTGCTCTTACCTTCATTTCTCGATCCTTATTTCTCATCTCTTGCTCTCAATTGTTCTTGATGAAATTAGGGGTTTGAAAGTTGATCCTTGAGGCTTATCCAGATTTTCCCCACTTTTTGGCGATCATCCCTTTGTTTGTAGTAGGATGCTATTGGTGGCCTCTGCCGTTCCAATCGTGAGAGTCAAGTTTTGATTCAATAGAGGTGAATCTATTGTTATGATCATTCAATTTCTCATTGACACTCCTAAGTCTAGTGCCAAAAGCTCACGCCAAATGATTCGTTTTCTTGGGAAATGTGTTGCCTGAGGCCTGCAAGACTGTTGGTGATATTGATGTTAAGCTGCTTCATCAGACTTCCCTGTTGTTGAACCACAATGTTTTGTGCATCAATGTACTCGGCAATGGCTTGAAACTTGTTTTCAATGGAGGAGCTTTTGTCATTAAACGCTGAAGTCATGGATCTGAGATACATTGCTTGCTGTTCCAATTCTTCAGCCAGCAAGTCTGCCGCTTTCTCAAAAGTTTCATTTGTAATGCCAGTGTTCAGCTGAGAGAGTTTGTGCCTTGTTTCAGCTGGTTCTGGATCTGTTTGCTGGCCCTTGTCTTGATGTTGAGTGACATCTGCATTTACATCTAGATCTTCAAGTATTTGGGTAGATGAGTATACTGGTGTGGCTTGAGCTGCTGTTCCCCCTATCTCTATGCCGGGGTTGTCTTGGTGGAGTGGCGGAAATGAACGATGTCCACAATGTTTGTCTTTGTTAGCTTGAACATTGACAGATAGCGATTGAGTGGCTTGTCTTTCTTTGAGAGTTGAATACTTGCCGGAGGCTTGTGGTTTCAAAAATGTACGGAGAAGAGTAGTGTCATCAATTGCATCTGGTGCAAGAGCATCCTCTTCTCTGTCTTTACCTAAATCACCATCATTATTGTCATTACAATCATGATCATTATCATCATCATCATCATGATCATCATCATCACCACCGTCTGAGTCATCATTACGTCTCCCAAAGTGTCGGAGCATCTTTGCCTTGGCCGCATCAACCAATTCCCATAGTGGTGATTCATCAAGTACTCCTACAAGTGTTGTGATTCCCGAGAAAATCAAATAACCAAGCTTCTTGGTGAAGCATGTGGTGCGTGTCTTGAAGTTGTTATGCAGAATCGCCTTTCTTCCATTCAAGATATTCTTGCAATTCGGTCATCTATATCGTTTCTGAGTCAATTGTACAGCCTCTTCTGAGATTCCTCATCTTCTCCAAGTGTTTTCTTCATTTGGATGTTGTTTCATCCTCACCGGCATTTTCTTCTACTTGCTTTGTGCTTCCTCATTATCGTAATCCTCTTACCTTCTTCTTCATCAATTAATTTTCCAAAGTCTGTTTTTCAGGACTTACTTTGACCTTTTGTTTCTTTCTTTGACTTGTGGTGTTGTGTGAGGATTTCTTCCTCTTTCCTTCTCCTCGCCTTCTTTTGTGGTTTGACATAAGTAAACATGACTTTGGATTCATGCGATCTGTGGGAGTTGTCTGAGGGACTTTGAGACATTACAAATGAGATAGTGCACCATGTATCCCATATGACTTTTTCACCTAGAATTGTCCTTTCATTGTCTTTCCCTCTTTTATCCCTTTTTTTGCTGCTTTTACTTCACCTTGGATTTGCTCTTTAATTCTCAAAAGAAGTATTTTGCCCAATTAAATCGTAGCTTGTTATAGATGATTCCATTAACCGCATTCTAATTTCTGTCATGGCATGATTTGCTCCCAACTTTCCTTCAATGGTTTTGCCAATTAGGGCACTAAACTCATTAAATGGCCGCTTCAACTCGGATCTGAGACAATTTACTTTTGTGGATCCAGGTTTGCCGTTTTGCAATGATTGCCCAGAATTCATCTAAGTCCTGTGGTATCAATGTCACTTTTGCTTGACCCTTATTTGAAAGTTTGAGATGTTTTGGGATTACCTTTCTTTGTAATCACCATGTCTTTGCCATTTATGGATGCAACAATCTTGTCTTCTTGAATCCCGGTCACCTTCTTCATGGGGCCAGGCACGTATTGTGCAATTTCCGAGGAAATCGGACTTTCATAACACACTCCATGATCATAACGTGATCGCCACGTGTGTACTGAATAATCCTCCATAATTTCATTATTCTCCACGTGTATTTAGAATTGATTTTGTTCACACTTTGAATTTGTCCAAGTCTTTATTTCGGTGAAGTGCCTTACCGGTCACTTAACGGTCCAATGAGTTCTTCAACGAGTTTGCTTCATTGAATCATTCTAACAATCGCTTAAGTTACCTTTGCTGGATACCAGTGCCTTACCACCGCTACATCACACCGTAACGGCAAAGGTTGTACCGATTGATGAAGTTACTTAGCCGATTACTCCAGCTTAGCCGCTCGTTGATACTTAGTCAATTTCAATCATCCCTAACTCGATTTCTCAACATACTAAATCTTTCATAAGCGAGTGGTTTAGTGAAGATGTCAGCCATTGGTCTTCGGTGGATATGTATTTAAGGATGACATCTCAGCTTTTCAACATGGTCTCTCGATAAAATGATGTCTCATCAATGTGCTTTGTTCTTGAATGCAATCTTTGGATTTTCTGTAATAGATATTGCACTTGTGTTGTCACACATGATTGGGATTGTTTTTCTCTTCGACTCCATAGTCCCTTAGTCTGCTTTCTTATCCACGAGTATTTGTGCTGTGACTACCTGTTGCTATATATTACCTTGGTTGTTGATGTAGATATAGAGTTTTGCTTTTGTCGAACCAAGAGACTAGTCTGGTTCCTAGCATTTGGCATGTTCCAGAGGTGCTTTTTCTATCTATTTTGCATCCAGCATAGTCAGAGTCTGAATATGATATCAGTGTAAATCCTCCATCTTTTGGGTACCAAATGCCAACATTGATGGTGTGTTTCAAGTATTTGATTATCCGTTTAGCTGCTAGAAGATGTGATTCTTTTGGTTGAGCTTGAAATCTAGCACACACTCCTACTGCAAATGCAATATCGGGTCTACTTGCAGTTAAGTATAATAATGATACAATAATTCCTCTATACATTTTCTGATCAACATCTTTTCCTCCTTCATCTTTTCCAAGTATGACTCGCACACATTGGTGTGTCTCACTGTGCCACTTGTGTCCATCCCATACTTGTGTATCAAATCTCTTGTATATTTTGCTTGACTAATGAAAATGCCATCCTTCATTTGCTTTACTTGAAGGCCAAGAAGTAGTTTAATTCTCCCATCATGCTCATCCGAAATTTGCTCTTCATTAGGTTTGCAAATTTCTCACACAACTTTTCATCTTCTCGATCCAAAGATTATGTCATCAACATAGATTTGTACTAGCAATGTGCTTGCCCTTCCTCTAGTTTAAATAGAGTTTTGTCTATAGTTCCTTTGTTGAATCCATTCTTGATCGAAATTGTGATGAGTGTTTCATACCGGCTCTAGGTGCTGTTTGAGGCCATAGAGGGCCTTCTTGAGTTTGTATACTTTGTCTTCTTTTCCTTTGATTTGAAATCCAGGAGGTTGTTCTACATAAACTTCTTCTTCCAAAAAGTCCGTTTAGGAATGCACTTTTGACATCCATTTGATAGACTTTGAAGTCTTTGTGTGCGACAAATGCTAGAAAAAGTCTTATTGCTTCCAATCTTGCTCTTTGGAGCAAAGGTTTCATCATAATCTATTCCTTCACTTGGGAATATCCTTTTGCAACTAGCCTTGCTTTGTTTCGACAACAGATTCCTTGCTCATCCATCTTGTTCCTGAATACCCATTTTGCACCAATGATGTTGGCCATTTCAGTCTGTCAACAAGTTCCCGGACTTTCATTTCTTTCAAACTCATTTAGTTCTTCTTGCATGGTCGTGATCCAATCTGCATCTTGGATTGCATCATCAATGGTCTTGGGTTCCACTTGTGATAGAAAGCAAGTTAGCATGTGCTCCATTGTCTTCTTGTTACGACTCAGTGTGAATATCTCCAATGACTTGTTCTTCGTGGATGGTCTCTAAGCCAATTTAGGTCTCAGTTGAAGTTGATATTCACTTGGTGCTTCCATACCTTCATCTTGAGCATGAACTTCAATTCAGGTGCTTCTCTGTTGTATTGATATGTGGCTCCTCTTGATTTTCAAAAGATGATTCAGATAGTAGTGTGGTATGGTTGCACTTGTATAGATTTGCCTCTGTGCGCCTTTCTCTTCTTGGTCTTGAAGATCTTCACCATTTGTATATGGTTCATCAAAAACCACATGTATTGATTCTTTAATCACCAATGTTCTTTTATTTAGTACTCAATGCTTTCTTTGGTGTCTGAGTATCCCATGAAGATTGCTTCATGACCTTCTCATCAAAGGTATCTGAGATGATTCTGTTCAAGACAAAACATTTTGATCCAAACATATGAAAATATGAGATATTGAGTTTTCTACCATTCCATAATTCATATGGAGTTTTTCCATGATGTTTGTTGATGATTGATCTGTTTTGTGTATGGCATCTTGTGTTTCTTTGCTTGACCCAAAATCTCTTTGTAAGCATGCTTGACAATCATTGTTCTCATTGCTTCTTTGAGAGTTCTGTTTCTTCTTTCGCTACACCATTTTGTTGTGGGAGTTCTGCTGCAGATAGTTGATGTAGTACTCCATTTTCTTCACAATAGGTTACGATAATTTCATTTAGAAATTCGATTGCCTCTCTATCTCGATCGATTTTGATAATTTTTAGCTCTTTTCATTCTCGAGTCTTCTCGGCAAGTCCGGTAGCTTCTTGAGTGTTTCTTTCTTCTTGTTCATGAAGATGGTCCAGGTGTATTTTGAGAAGTCATCCACCACTTTACAAGAGTATATTTCTTACCACTCTTACTTACTGGAATGGTGGTCAAAAGCAGTCCATGTGCGATAGATGTAGAACTCTTGTTGTAGATTGATGAGGCTTTGATTTGAATGAGCTTTTTATTTGTTTTCCTTTACGACAAGCATCACACGGACTCTCTTTCTTGAATGTGATCTCTGGCGGGCCTTCAACTAACTTGCTCGCTTTGATAGTTTGTTGATGGTCTTGAAATTCAAGGTGATTTAATCTTACTTGCCAAATCCAAATTGTTGATTGTTTATTCTTGACAAGTAGACATGTTTACGCTTTGGTCATTCTCGATCCACCACATACATGTTGTCTTGTCTTCTACCTGCAAGAACCACTGTGTTTGTTTGATTGTGAATCACTTTGCATCCTTCTTTGTTGAAGTGCACATTGTAGCCTTTGTCACGCAGAATTGACTGATGCTCATGATTGAAGTTAAGTCCTTGACATATGCCACATTTTGAATCTTTAGATTGTTTTTGAGTATTATGCCTTCCCCCTTAATCTTGCCAGTTTTTCTTTTCCTCCAAATGTGACTTTGGGTCCATCAAAAGCTTTAAAATCGGTGATCCATTTCTTGTTTCTGTCATGTATCTGGAACATCCACCTGTCTATGTACGGACATCCTACAAAACAAATTAATTAAGTTTGGGTACCCAACAACTTGTTTGGGTCCATATCTCATTGTGATCATGCCTCATTACCAAGTATGTATCCAAAAGGTCTTCTCTTTGGATAATTGAAGTCATCAACTTCATATGTATAAGGCATGGCGAGAATAGCTTCTAATATTTTTACAGAAGGTATTACGATACTTTTTTCACCTTTTTGGTGCATTTATATCCTTCTTCACTTTCCAATATGCAATAGAAACCTTTCTTGCTTCATGTGTCTAGGAACATAGCTAGATCGATTTTTCTTAATCACATGATGCATTTTGTGGAATGGTTTCCTCTTTGTATTTTGGAGTGTGATATTCAATCATCCTCTCGAGGAAAAAGTTTGCCTTTACCTTTCAGATGGCTGTTGTTTTTGTATGATTGGAATGAGGATTTAGTCTGTTGTTTCACTACAGTGGGTTTTGACTTCACTGGAACAGGATGATCTGTTGGAGACATGGTCTGTCCTTTTCTAAATTTTGGTCCATTAGTGGTCCTCAATTTAGAATTGTGTTGACTATTATCCCTACGTTCATCATGGTATTTATTATAGCCAAGACCAGATCTGGATCCAAACCTTTTGAGGGTTTGTAAGTTTGGTGCTTTTAGTGGTGCGGTGATTACCTTTCTTTGGTGAGGAGTTCTTCTTAAGCGATCTGTTGGTAACAGATGTATGGTCATCTGCTTTTGTTGATCATTTAAGTAGGTCTCCTTACTAGTTAATTCGACTCTTGTTTTATCCGCTTCTTTCTTTAACCTCTTATTCTCTTTTCTTAGATCCTTGCATTCCTTTTCAGAATTTCATGATTCTTTTCAATTTCATCAAATTTAGTCATGAGATTTTGGACTAGTCTCTGGCCAGTATCTAATGAAAGACTAGAGGATTGTGCGATGTTAGATGTGAATGCATTAGATGAAGAACAGAAACTAGATGTTACCTCGGTTTTCATCGATTCTTTAGCCATTAAACATAGGCTTGTTTCCTCGATTATCGAACTATCACTTTTGTCTTCATCCAATTCTTTGGTCATGAGGCATAGGCATGCCTTTTCATTTTCTCGTTTGTCTTCTTCATCACTATCATCAGAGTCATTGTCGGATGATTCTTCATCTTTTTCAACTGCTGGATTACGCCTTAAGTGCCTTCTTGCCTTTCTCTTTTGGATGCTTTGAATTTCTTCTTTTCATCATCTTTGTCATTTTCTTGAGGACAATCGACCTTGAAGTGACCTCTCTTATTGCAGTTAAGCATATCTGTATTCATCATCTTTCTTCTTCATGTCTCTGCTTGAGCTTGACTTTTTGTTTGATGTTGAATTTCCATGAATGGCTTCTTTTTAAACTGTCAAAAACGTTTCACTAATAAAGCTACATGTTCTTTTAGTTCTTGTGTCTCTTTGCTGATGCATTCGGCAAAGTTACTTTGCTGGGGTGCAACTAATGCAGTAATTTTGTGTGTCTCTGCCGGACCACCATCTTCACCATTCAATTCGAATTCATGAGCTTTCAATTGGGACATCAGTGTCAGAGTGTCAGTGCTTGCAAGATTTGTTGTTCCTCTGATTACTGATGTTATGATCTTCCATCTTTCAGGTAGTCCTCTCAAGATCTTCAAGCATACTTATTTTTGTGGATATGTGTGTCCAAGCACATTGCAGCATCAGATGATGCTTGAGAATCATTGTCCATTTGATCAATGGATTCACAGATCTTCATTTTAAAGTTCTCAAATTTCTGTTTTGCAACAGATAATTTGTTTTCTTTAATGCTTTAGATCCTTCATTTATCAATTATAGTTTGTCCCACATCTCCTTTCTCTGTTTTGCAGTCTTTGATTCTCATGAACATGTTGCTGTCTAGAGTCTTTAAGATCATATCTTTTGCTACAAAGTCTAGGTTTGCTCTTCTCCTGTCATCTTTGGTCCAATCTTTCTTGGGTTTGTCTATCTCCTTTCCTTGATCTGCTCCTGTGCCTACCACAGTAGTGATCATGATTGGGCCGTCATTGATTACATCCAGCATCTCCTCATGAGTTGCTGCAAGATGAGATAACATTCTTATTTTATATTCATCAAAATTATTAACATTGAAAACATGTACTTTTGACAAGAAGTTTGAGGAATCCATCAGTGCAATTGAAGAGAATTTTTTTTTGCAGTGAATGAAAAACTTCAGATTTGAAAACTACTTTGAAAATATGTGATCTCTTTGTTACCAGAAATTAGATCTGAACAGGTTCTGATACTAGGAACACTGCTCCGATACCAATTGTTGGTCCCAGAGAAGGGTGAAACTATAGTCAGAGGGGGGGTGAATGACTATAGTGGAGTTTCAAAAACTTTTCTTGTGTTTTAAAAGCTTTTGGGCAGCGGATAAGTCCCTTCTTACTATGTTGTTTTCAAATCAATTTAGACAATCACAGATATGTGTTATGATGTAGGCAAATTAAATAAGTCTTTGTAAAGTAAATTGCGAAAATTAAATTGACACAAGGCTTATAGTGGTTCGGGTGGTGTAATCCCTTAATCCACTCTTCTCTGTGATGATCGGAGGAATTCACTATTGTTTTCCACAGATACAACAAGTATGATTGTCCTTAGCTTCCCAAGCTTCACAATCTACAAGACTATCACTCCTTGACTGCAATGTGCTTGATGATTCGATCTTTCCTTTGTCTGCTCGCTTGAGATCAAAATCCTTCAACAGCTTTCACAGCTTTCAACTCCTTCTCAGTTGCCTCCGATTCAGATTGCTTGATTTGATGTGAATGTGATTCACGCGCTTGCTTGATCAATCTCAATTATGAATATGACTTTGTAGTTCTGATTTTTGAGTTGATCACTAGATGTATCCTTGTAAGTTCAGAGAGAAGGCTTTTCTAATTGACAGAGTGTCTGCTTTTCTTTCTTTTTCAATCGTTGTTTTCTTTTTCTATCAATGCCTTCTATTTATAGCCTTGATTTTGAAACTCCGTCCGTTGGCAATATTAATGAGGGAATAATCCTTGATTTTATCCTTGATTCCCCCTTAATTGTATTCTCCTTGATTTCAGTGATCGGATTCTTCTTTCAAATGTATAGCAGAAAATCCGTCCTTGATTGATCCTTCAATGATTGTGCATTTAATGCATGATCTGCTGAATCTTCAATGTATATTAAATCTGATCTTGTAAGTGTCTCTTCACCGTCTGTAGAACGGTGGAGTGAGCCTTCTGACTTAGCCGTTAGTTCTTTCTTCGCCGCCTTGTTTTCTCTTTGCCGACAGTCAGTGTACTCAGCCGATTCACTGTTTTCTTCTTTGCTTTAGTTTCAGGAGAATCTTTATACTTCACTGATCCTTGATTTGGGTGAGATCAGTGTACACCATATTGGAATATTGAGTTTCATCACTTGAAACATGACTTAGACTTATCCAATGTCATCACAGACTTCCTTGGTTATAAGTCAGATCATAGTCCCTTCTCTGTATCTCTGCTGGTGCTTGGCTGGCTTCACTCTGCCGAATGTCTGTTTTCACTTTGCTGTCCTACTAACTAGTACAATACTTGTCTAACTCAACTTATACAACATGTCAGACTCTAAGTAAAGACTTATACAGAGAATTCTAACTTATTTCAGGCTTGCTATAACAGCTAGTATGGCCATCATCAAAACATAATAAAATGTTCCTAACACAAATGACTATGGCTTCACATACTGAAAAATAGAAACATGTGGTATTGTTGTTCCTAAGTCTTCCACTGGTCCTTGAAGGGTAGGATTGCCTCTTCACTAGATCCACAACACAACAACAGTTCTTGACACCTAAGTGCTTCTCTGTCTTCAGTAAACTTCTTGAAAAAGAAGGGTTGAATCAAAAAAGTGATTCTAGTTTCAGTAGACTTCTGATCAGGATGAATGAATCAGTAGCCTAAGTTCTTCAAGTGTGTAAAACTAAATAAGTCTTGATTGCAGGAGACACTTGAAGAAAAACATGATCAGTAGATTAAAGCTCTATGTATCAGCAGGAGTCAGATTGCACAAATTCTTGCTCAAAAACTTAGTTGCTTCTTGTGAATTCTTGGTATATTGCAATCTGAATCATGAGTCCTCTATTTATAGGTGTAGATCGTCTGATTTTAATTTAAATTTTATTTTGAATTTGAATGATAACCGTTACAGGATTATCTAAAAAATCCTGAATATCCTCTGTTGTACCTGACTGACACTGACATTGTCCTTCTGACACTCTAGTCTTTCAACCCATGATATAATTCCATTTAATATGGCTCTGAAATCCTTACAACGTTCTTTTTGTCTTGGCCATTGATTGACTAATTAATCCAAGCATTGTAAGTCATCCTTATCCATTTAATCTTCCAGAAAAACATGGATTAATTCGAATTGAACATTCAGCAGATATTTGATGTATAAGTCTGGGGATGTCCTTGATTTTCAGCTGACTTTTAGTCAGCTGTGATTTGATAAACACTTCAGCTGACTGCTTCTCATCTAACTTTTTATTATGAAGTTAGAGTACACCATTTTGAACATAACCAAGTTCCAAACACCTTTCAACTTTAATGGAACTTAGACCTTCTACAAAAGGTATATATGATCAGTGTAGGTCATCACAGACTTCCCTAAATTCTGATCTCATATCCTTGACTTTATATACTAAGTTTGATCCCTTAGCCTTCAATACTGAGTTTGAAGCATCAGCCTTCATTACTGAGTTTGAACCCTCAGCCTTCTACCATCAGCAGTTCCTAGACAATCTACTGTCTTAGATACCTTACTAACCTAGACAGGTCTGCTGAACAAGTCAACTGACCTCTTTACAGTGCATGTTTGATCAAACCTATAACATGTTTGAGTAAACCTATACAATTAATCAAGACATCTTTGTGCCATTGCTCTATAACAGCTAGTCTGGCACTCATCATTAAAACCAAAATATGTCTAACAAGTTTTCTATATTAAGAGAGTTCCTCCCAACACAATGGACAATGAATTCATGCGCTAATTTTATAGAGGAAATGGGAGGAAAATGAGTTTCTTGTCTTAGCCATTAGGAAGAAGAAAAACTGGATTCTTGGGTCACATTCATGGAGTTCAAATATGGGATCGACGTCCACCAGTCGTCGCTTGGAGATACAACTCGGAAAATCACAACTTCTCTTCGGTTGGGTAAATCTTCATCCATCTTGTAGATTAGATTAATTAATTATGTGTTTCATATCATGGAAAAATCATAAATGAATTTTGATTCATTGCTTCCACTGTGCATGATCGAGTGTCTCGATAGGTTCTGTGAATTAGATCTGGTGATCTGAAGAAAAGAGGAAAAGTGCCCCGGCAATTGCGAGAATTCCCCTCACAATTGCAAGAATAGGAAAATGTCCGGATCAGGTTTTTCCTGCGTTTCAGTTCCTGATTCGGTTTTATGTATATCCAGCAACTGTAATATAGGGATATCAATCCCTATAAGCAATATGTCGTCTACATAAAGCACTAAGAAATGATGGCACACCCACTACCCTTCTTGTAAACACATGGCTCGTCTTCATTCTTGATGAAATCAAATTGTTTGACTCTCTCATCAAAGCAAAGATTCCAACTCCAAGAAGCTTGCTTCAGTCCATAAATGGAGCTTTGCAACTTGCACACGATCCTAGCATCATCGGTTTTGAAACACTCAAGTTGTGTCATATACACTTCCTTAGACACATTCTCATTAAGGAAAGTCGTTTTCACATCCATCTGCCGTATTTCATAATCATGGTATGCAACAATAGCAAGTAGAATTCTAATGGACTTCAGCATAGCCACTGGTGAAAAGGTTTCATCATTTCAACTCCTTGTCCTTGATTATAAATTTTTGCCACCAACCTTGCCTTGTAGGTAACTACATTACCATCTAAGTCAGTATTTCTCTTAAAGACCCATTTACACCCTATAGGAACTATTTCTTCAAGTGGATCAACTAGGTTCCAAACCTGGTTGTCTTTCTTGGATTCCATTTCAAAATTCATGGCTTCTAGCCATTTCTCTTTATCATGCCTCATCAACACCTCCTCATATGTTTAAGGGTCCTCATCTTCCATGAGGTATATACCAGTGTACCTTTTGGGTTCACTATGTTCCCTAGTGGATCTTGGTGTCTGTGTTTCTAGAGCAGGTGTATCCACCTCATCTGTATACGGTGCCTACTCTACTTCCATCAATCGACTGTTATCTGTAAGTGGCTATTGAATTTCATCAAGATCAATCTTACTCCCACTGACCCTTTCCAGAATAAACTATTTCTTTAGAAAATGGTTAGTCCTCTTTACCCACAAACACACATTTGTCTGATCCGGCTTCTAATTTATTAGGCATCATCCGCTTCACATAAGTTTGACAACCCCAAGGTTTAAGATATGCCAAATTCGGTCTCTTCTTTACCCATACCTCGTATGGTGTAGAATCCACCATCTTTGATGGAACTCGGTTAAGTGTATCAGATGTTGTTTCTAGATCATACCCCCAAAACAATTTTGGAAGAGCTGCGTAGCTCATCGTGGATCGCACAATGTCCAACAAGGAGTGGTTCCTCCTCTCAGATACGCTTTTCATCTGAGGCGTTCCGGGAGGGGTCCATTCAGGTAGAATCCCATTCTCCTTTAAGTAAAATTGAAACTCACCATCTAGGTATTCTTCACCTTGATCGGATCGAAGTGTTTTGAGTTCTTTACCCAGTTATTTCTCAACTTCACTTCTACATTCCTTGAACTTTTCAAAGGCTTCAAACTTATACTTCATTAAGTATACATAACTGGGTATCCTCTTCACCTTTAATCCAAGCCAAAGGAGGATACTTTTCAAGCTAAGTATACTTTTCATCTATGAAGCTAAGTATACTTAATGGTCATCTGTGAAGGTGATGAAATAAGAGTATCCTCACTTGACTTGGATTGACATGCTGCATGCATCAGTATCTATGAGATCAAGTAATTCATTGGATCTTATCCCCTTGCCACTAAATGGTGACTTTGTCATCTTTCCAAGTAAACAATCTTCACATGTATCAAATGATTCATAATGAGAATGATCCAATAATCCATCGTTATGGAGTTTGGAAATGCGGTTTTTATTGATATGACCATGTCTACATTGCCATAAGTAGGATTCATTCAAGTCACTTGTTTTAGCTTTCTTGTTGTCTATATTAAGTATATCAACATTCATATTTAATATGTAGAGACCTCAAGTTTTCTAGTACCATAAAATATTTCATCACGTGAAAAAAAACAACATTTATTCTCAGACATAAAAGAAAATCCTTCAACGTCTAATGCAGAATTGAAATAATGCTCTTTGTAAGAGCAGGAACCAAATAACAGTTATTTAATTCTAGTACTAGCCGACTGGGCAACATAAGAAAATGAACTCCTACGGCTAGGTCTTGCTCCATTCCCCACGCGTAAGTTCATATCTCATTTGCTCAGATCTCTAGTCCTTTTTAGTGACTGCATATTCGTACAAATATGAGAACCACAACTAGTATCTAATACCCAGTAGTTAAAATTAGATGAGGAAATATTGATCTCAATCATAAACATATTTGGAGTCGAAGCATCGTTATGAATGTTCTTCTTAGTACTCAAGAAGGCCATGCAGTTTATCCTTCAATGGCCAGGCTAGCTACAATGGAAGCAAGCATCCTTTGATTGTCTTTTTCTATCTGAGGATTCAGCTTGGGAGCCTCCTTAGCCTTCTTTGTCTTCTTTTGGGCCTTTTTCTTGCCATTGGAAGAAGTCATGAGCAACATTTCCTTACCCTTGCAAACAGTGCCCTAATCAGTCTTGAGCATGTTCAATAAATCTGCAAATGGGCAATGAATATTGTTCATGTTATAGTTCATCACAAACTGCGAGTAAGAGCCGAGTAGAGATTGCAAAATCAATTCAACACTTACTTCACATCCCATCTTATGGCCAGCTTCTCAAGCCTCTCTATGTACCCGATCACCTTCTTTGGTCTGTAAAGCAAGGCTTGTGAGAGTTCATGAGGGGGGTGACTGAACTCTTTTTGATTTTGGGAGTTTCTTAGGTAATGAACAAGACTTGATCGGTAAAACAGACTAGTAAAGTGCTCATATGGTTTTACTAGTCTGGTCTAAGTCAAAAGGTTAGTGCAGCGGAATAATGATGTAGTTCAAAATAAGCCTTGGCTTGGTTTTCAGTACTGAGTAGTGTGATATGGAATATGCAAGTAATGAAAGTAAAGTGCTGAATGTAAATGAGACACAAGTGTTATCGATCTTCAGAGTCGTATAATCCCCTACATGACCGCTTCTCCTATGACTTAGGAGGTATCTGTTGGAAATAATATTTATGTTTTGATGATGATTCATCACTTAATCGGTTATTGTTATTAACCCCATTGATGAAGTGTCATAACTAGCTGTTATAGTGCAAAGCAAAAAGATGTCTAGAGATTAATGTATAGGACTTTATAGAGTCTGATATTTGTATAGGTTAAATAAGACAAGCACTGTAATAGTTCCAGGCTGTGAATTGGGAAAATAAGAAACTGAGTTTGAGTTAAACTGAGATTCAATAAGAAACTTAAAAACAGAGCACACCAATATGAAAACAGAAGAATGTAAGTACGCTGAGGGATACAGACTCAGTTGGCTTATCTAGAAGATTAAAGAACTGAGGGTCACAGACTCAGTTACAGAAGATTGAAGAACTGAGGGCTCAAACTCAGTTATGAAGACTACGATGAGACTGTAAAGTTAGACTTCAGGCAAGATTGTGGTGACCTGAACTGACTTTATGGATCTTGTATGAAGACCTAAGAATCATAAGGACAATGAATTCTAAGAAGATAATGAGTCATGGTGTACTCTGATTAAGTCAATTATAATCAGATGAAAAACTGGAGTACAGATATTTAAAGAAGAGTAAAATCTCAGTAAATGCTCCAAGTCAGCCAATAAACTGACAAGTGATAATCTCAGTATAAAACAGAGTTTTAGAAAACTCAGTTTTATATGTCTGTCATCCAACAAGCTGAGAGTACAGTCGAACGTTATAAAGGAAGCAATTCTATTGGATGAAATACTGACACAGTAGAACGGTCACAAAATATAGCCGTTGCAAGATTCAAGCAGGGTGAATGGTGAATAAACCCTTATAAATAGACTACTTCTACAACAACAATAAAGGGTGTGAGAAGGAGGAATTAAAAACAGATTTAATTATAAGATCTAATTAAGGGGGAAAGCCAATTTCGAAAGAATTCCGGCTAAGTACTTAATTGCAAGATCAAGAAATTTCTTCAAGTATCCAAGCATATTCAAGCAAAATCAAGATCTATCATTTGAAGAAATACAGAGCCGTGCAAAATTTAACTATCCAGAAGAAAAGCTCAAATCACAATTGAATCATAGTTATTGATTCAGGTCTCAACTTTGATTTCATCAAAGGTCTAGACTATGAAACACCAAGAAGGTGTGAAGGACAGTTGAGTGCAGTCAGGAAAACTGTGTTTGTGATGAGCTGGTGAAGAGGCAATTCTACCCTTCAAGGACCAGTGTTCAAACAATAGAAGAGCAGCAATCCAACCTGTTCTACAAGTGTTTAGATAGTGAAGCTAGGGATTAGTCAAGGACTATCAGTTTAGAACTTTTTGTAACCGGGCCATCTCAAAGAAGTTCTAGTGGAATTTTCCTCCTCATCATAGGGGAAGAGAGGACGTACAGGATTATACCACCTAGAACCTCTATAATTCTTGTTTATTTATTTCATGCATTCATTTACCTCATTACAACTTTAATAATCTAGTTCTCGCATTAAAACCAAGTCAACAAACTGTTTGTTATCTAAAGGCTAGTTCTATCCGCTACTAGTTGACTAGACTAAGGATAAGTCAGTATTGACTTAAACTCAGTTGAGTTAACTAAACTCCGCACAAGTTAAGGGACATGAACAAAACTGAACTGAGCATCAGTTTAAGTTTCGGAGAAACTCAGTTCCTGGGGTAGTTTCAGTTTTAGGAAAGTTTTTGGTGACAAGTTTATTCACCCCCCCCCCCCCCCTCTAAACTTGTGTTAGCTTTTCTAAGGGACCAACAATTGGTATCAGAGCAGTTCTTCCATTTGGAAGTGATTCAACGATATCTTACAATCCAGTTGTTGAAAACCCCTTACTATATCAGTCATAGAAATACATTAGTGAAATTAAATGGATACATCTAGAATTAAAAGCTGGCTGAATAACCCCCTTACTGAATATTTGCAAAGTGTTATTTATGAGATTCAGGATCAAGTATTTGAAAGATTCAGCACTACAAGCTCTCACACAAATCCGGAACCTCATTTCAGTTATGATGAAGATATTGACTTTAACCCATATAAAGATGAATCAAGAGGATTTCCATCCCTAAGTGATCTTTCAGAAGAAGCAGAAAAAGAATGGCTACGAGTAGCTGAATATATAGAAGAAAATTTGACTGAAAACATTACTGAAGATCCATCCGTTTGTTTGCGGTTTTATGCAAAGTAGTGATAAAATATAATAAATAAAACCGATGTCAACCCCAAGTGCGAAGGTTCGCAGCTATAGTGATGAAACCGGGTCGTATCCGCATGAGGACTTATCACGAAAATAGTGTTTTTGCTTTCGATTTCTTTTGTAAGGTTGATGACTACGATCTTGGATTAAAAAAAACAATAAAACAAAGAGTTTGAAAATTGAAAATAAAAACTAGCACGTAACAAATCTTTCCGTAACAATTATAATTAAACAACTAGAAGCACCGTTGATCCACCACCCCACCGAAATTAACAAGAAAGACGCACATTCGTTTGTGAGCCTTGGATTATTATCTACTAAAAAGGCGTTTCCTCTCTCGATTTAACACCGTTAACTAGTCCACCTCTCGATGCAACTAACAAATTTACGGAACAAAGATATGGATATGTAATCCTAATCTAACAATATTCTCCCTCAACTTTCGTTTGTTAGAAGAAATATTATCACTCTCCTTCACGGCAATCTATGAATTTATCAACTATCGTATGTCTAAATTCAATCAGCATGCAACACAAGTATAGTCATACACATTGCACATAAACAATTCAAAACATGAAGGAAGAACAAGAAACTTACTAGAACGAATAAATGCAAAAATCCTTGTTTATTCCGGTGATGGTGGCTTCACATTGGTGGTTCTAGCCTCGGGCCTTTAGCCACTCATCTTCTTCAAAAACATCCTTATTTGCTGAATTGAAATTGAAAGAAAAATAAAAGAAAGACTAACTATGAATCTAATTTATTGCTAATTGCTATACTAATTTTACGATGTTTACGGATGTACATTTACCTTTCAGAATGGATCTTGCTTATATAGGAGTTTGTGGCCGACATAGGGAAGGATCTAAAAAGCGCGTCGGATTAATTTACAGACCTCGGTAGATCGAACCTCTTGGCTCGGTCGACCCGAATAGCAAGGCTCGATCGACCGAGCGTGCCACTTCTCTGCGTTCACACCGTAGCCCGTAAACATGTTCCCCACTCCACTCTTTCGCTCACGATCGATTTATCCTTCAAATGCTGATCCGATTTTCTTCTTTATTTTGAAATCCTTGATTGAATGACATAAATCTTCTCAATAAATAATATCCCCTTGCATTTCTTTATTTTCTGCAAAATTATTGTTACACCAAGTCATCGAGTAATAATAATAATAAAATGTGTAACAAAATAACATTTAATCCCAATATTTCCTCCTAATTAAATTATAAACCCTCAATGAACATTATATGAATTTATTGGTTAAAAACATGCTTTTCTCATTTATTTCCTTTAAAAACAAGGTAAATTGTTTAGGGATTAAGCCCGAAAATATAGTAAAATATACCCTAAACACCGTTGCAAAGGTCAAAGAGGCTATACTACCCATGAGTTATGGAGGTGAAAGTGATGAGGAAATCATACTGCTAGGAGCAGCACAGGAAAATGCTAATAAAAAGGGGAAGAAAGTTTTAATTAATGACGATTCCTCAACAGAAAATCTATCCATCGAAAATCAGGAGGTAATTGCATCTACATCCAGCACTCACACTGCCATGAACAATCAGAGAAATGAAGATTTCAATAAATCCTTGGACATACTCATAAAGAAATTAGAGGTAATTCAAAAGAAATATGAGGATGTCAAAAAGGAGAGAAAAAGTCATTGAAAACTGAAATTTCGAGATTGAATGCTGAGATCAATTTAATCAAGACTAATAATGAAATCAAGGTAATTCGACCAAGCGATGAATCGGCGAAGTAATAAACGTCACAGAATCATCAGTTGATCCAATTCCCAGTGTTCAATTCAAACCTGGAAAACCTTTTAGAGACAGATCTGGTTTAGGATTTGTTAATCAAAATGACTCTAAGTTAAGATCACGTTCAGTTGCATTAAAATTTATGACTACACAACGATCAGGAACTCAGAAAACTGATAAAATTATTAGAACTGACAATTACTCGGCCATGACCATTTACACAAGATAAAAACTGAAAAATCAGTTGGAAAAATACACCAAGCCAACAGATTTTACAGAAAGACTCAAAAGGCTGAAAAAGGCAGAACTGATCAGAGATCGGTAAGAAAAATCTTCAAACCATATGCATTCAAAAATGAAGGTTATTCATGAAATGATAAAATCAGAGGGAAAGGAAGACTATTTCCCACTGATGAAGATTGGAATAAACCTTCACGTCAGTTTCACAAACTGATCAAATAAAAAACTATCTGGTCAAAACAGGAAAAGCATGTAAAAACTGACTTTACTCAGTCAAAATGTCAAGAGAGGTATAAAGTCAAAAATAAAATTGTATCATCGAAAACTAACCAATTAGGACCCAAACAGAGATGGGTACCAAAAATGTCTAAATTTGTTTTGCAGGAAAATATCGGTAACTGGAAGCCGAAGAACTAAGTCTTGTTCACAACTGAATTTTTGAATTTAGTATAAGGACAAGACTGAACGTATACAGCTGTAGATACACCTCATCTACCCTATTCACTGCTGTCTAGCTACAGATGTCAAGAAAAGACATGGTCCTTCTCAATCTAAACCTTTTATATTTTCCACTCATCAACCTTTTCACAATCTCAAAACATTTATGACAAGACGTTATGAGTCCCACCCAATTCAAAACTACCTTTCCTACAAATTATAAATAACCCAGAATTTTATTTTATAATTCTTTACACTCGAATTTTGAATTTGCTTTCTCAATCTTCAAATTTTCAAATTCTCAATCAAATCCAGAAAACAATGACTTTCACTCTTGTTGAACCCGGAATGATCATATCTCTTGACCAGTATATTGCAAAATACACTTATCAAACTTTAGGCAAAACAATTGCAGCAAAAATTAAACAGATCAAAGGATTGGATGCGGCCTTCAACGTTGATATGAAAAGTGTATGTCTGGAAAGCATTGGAGACTTCTATGAATTTGGAAGAACAGCAATAGAAGGAGAAGACACACACACCTATACCACTACTGTCAATAATAAGCAGATCAAGGTCACCGAAGATCTAATTGCAGAAATCTTTGGGTTTGACAAATCCTGAGGAACAGCAGCCATCAAATTGACCAAAGAACAAAAAGAAAAACTATGGAAAGATATAGCAAATGATGCATAATCCACAGTTTTACAAACCGGGAGCATAATTAAGTCTACTCAAACCAGAATTCAATTTTCTCTCAAAGATGTTGGCAAATTGCATAATTCGAAATGCAGGAACCTTTAGCAATCTATCTAGAGCAAAGTTGGATTTACTTTATGTGGTTTGGTTTGGAGAAAATTTTACTTGGCAAAGATATCTGTTTGATCAATTAGTGGCTCAATCAATTGACTTACCCAAGAAGAAGACTGATGTTAAGAAATGTCGTTTCTAACACAAGAAAACTCTTGCATTAGTAGTCCAAAGAATACTCGACCAGTTTGGAATCGCAAAGAGAAAAGAAACATCAGTTGCTAATGGGAAGATTGTTGTTAAAGAAGAAAAAACTGGAAAAAGGAAAGCTGAGGGTTCAGTAAGTGAACCTAAGAAGAAGAAAAGCAGAAAATCAAAGAAACCTGCAAATGGAGATGAAGTCTTGGAACAGATTGAAGAATTAAGCAAGAGAAGAAAACAATTGAAAGATTTAAAGAAAAATAAATCTAATATTGTTACACCAATAACTGAAACAACAATTTCTGAAGGATCAGCACAGACAGAAAGAACTGCAGCTATTCTTGCTGAATCTACTCCAACTCCAGTAACTGAAGCATTACACATTCAAGAACCAGTTTCACAAGAAATTGTGATGACAAAGGAAACTGAAGTTGTCAACCAAGAATAGACTGTTGAAACTGAATTACAGAAGAAAGCTGAGACTCAGAGGGAACAGACCCTAAGAGTTGGACATGTTGACAAAGATTCTGACAGTGATGGAAGATTGATCGATAAAACAACGTTGGAAATGCTGTCGCTACTTTAAAAATCCAGATCTACCCCCCAGAGATCTTTTTCTCAGCCAAAGGATTTTCAGCTTCTAAATCTATGGAAAAAGGAGCCGAAGCAGACTCAAGTTCAACAAAAATAATTAACTTGGATGAGCAAGTCAATGAGGAAGAACTCATTGAACCAACTGTGAAAGAAGTTCCAGTTTCTGAATTGGAACTTGAGCCTACTAAAAAACAAGCTACGGAAGAAATTGTAATATAAAAAGTTGTGGAAACCGAGCCGACAATCTCAGTCTCAGTCATTGAAAAAGAATCATCAGAAATCCCAATTACTACTGAGGGAGGAATCAGCCCTGTGCAAACTGAAGATGTTGCAAGAACTGATCTTATGCAAACTGAAGATGTTGCAAGAACTGACCCTATGCAAACTGAAGATATTATTCTAGAAAGTAGTCAGGAAGTCACAAGAGAATCAGAAAAGATCATCACTCAATCATCAAGAGATCATGGAGAATTAATGTCAGCTGATTATGAACGATTGCGCAAATATCAAGCTTGGAAGTTCAGTTCCATTGCAAATCAAAGGAATCAGCTAGTAGAATTGGAAGCTACTGAAAAATGGGTATTTGATTTATACAACATTACAAGTCTATCAGAGATAATCAATACAAAAGATTTTCTGAAGCAGGGATATGCACTGATAAGAAATAGCTACTGGGAGGAAACCACAGTTGGTGGAAATTTCAAAAAGAATAATGATGATGATGATTCTCAGGAAGATGCCAATCTGAGAAAGGGATTCTAGCCTCCTTACAAGAAAAGAGAACTAAAACTGATCGGACTACTGATAATGAGTCTAGTAGTTCTGAAGAATGCAGTGAAAGTTCTAGTTCTAAGAATGTGTCTGATGCACGACAAGAAGAAAAAGAAGGTTATAAATCTCCTACAGACAAGTCTTTTCTGGAAATAGCGAGAACAGTGGAAAAGATGGCTGGAGAAGATTCAGATGAAGAATTGAATGTTCACATATCACCTAGAAGAAATATTGATCAATCAAACTTGGAAGAAGTTAGAAAACAATCTGAAGAAAGAAGAAGATCGGCAGAATACAGGGAAAAATTGAAGCAAGTTGTTGTCTCACCACTAAAGCAAGCTAAATCAACTGGAACTGAGACAAACAAAGTCACTGAACAACAAGCTGGAAGCTAACAAGATGTTCCTACTCAGGTTGATCTCATTAAATATTATCACAATGAGATAATCATAATTCAAAAGGATGACAACAGCTTATTCGGAAAAGTCCTAAAGTCCTTAGAAGCTAGTCAAGATGAAAGAACCAAACTTGAAAAGAAGATGAATCATCACCTAAAATCACAAAACACTTTGATTGAACTTCGGAAGACAACCACTGAGAATGACGCAAGATGAGATGAAACTCAAGACAGATGGGAAGGCATTCTCAATAATCTGGTTGATAGAATGATATTAATGGAAAATGGAATGAAAGACTCAGTTGTAGCTAAAACCATTTTGGCATCAACTCAACAAAATCTGCATGCTTACATCAGAAGCCTGATTCACAAAGATGATGTCAATAAGGGGGAAATTTTGGACATCCTAAAAGTCAATGCAACTAAAATTCCACAAGTCCTTGCAAATGCTGATGATAAATTGAATGAACAAAAGAAAGCTAGAGGAGAGTTTACTGATGAAGAAATGGAGTTAATTGTTAAATACTCAGAGCCCATTGATAAAAGAGTTTGTTTGGATTCTCGCATATTCAGTCTATTCTGAGATTTACCAGCAAGAGAAAGAGTATCAAGAGAAGAATCTAAAGAATCATTTCTATATATGCAGAAGTTGCTCATGCACTACTTCAATAAACTCAAGAAATGGAAAGCAGATGGTATTATAGATAAGGAATCAGAGAAAATTGAAAAGGCTGAATGTTGGTCCCAGAGAAGGTGAAACTACGATCGGAGGAGGGTGAATGACTATAGTGGAGTTTCAAAAACTTTTCTTGTGTTTTAAAAGCTTTTGGGCAATGTGGATAAGTCCCTTATTACTATGTTGTTTTCAAATCAGTTTTAGACAATCACGATATATGTGTTATGATGTAGGCAAATTAAATAAGTCTTTGTAAAGTAAATTGCGAGAAATTAAATTGACACAAGGCTTATAGTGGTTCGAGGTGGTGTAATCCCTTAATCCACTCTTCTCTCTTGATGATCGGAGGAATTCACTATTGTTTTCCACGAGATACAACAATATGATTGTCTTGGCTTCCCAAGCTTCACAATCTACAAGACTATCACTCCTTGGCTGCGCAACGGCTTGGTGATTCATCTTCCTTTTCTTGCTCGCTGAGATCAAAATCCTTCAACAACTATCACAGTTTCAACTCCTTCTCGAGTTGCCTCTGATTCGATTTGCTTGATTTGATGTGAATGTGATTCACTCACTTGCTTGATCAATCTCAATTACGAATATGACTTTGTAGTTACGATATTTGAGTTGATCACTAGATGTATCCTTGTAAGTTCGGAGAGAAGGCTTTTCTAATTGTGAGTTTACGCTTTCTTTTTTTGAATAGTTATTTTCTTTTACGTCAATGCCTTCTATTTATAGCCTTGAATAGCCTTGATTTTGAAATTCCGTCCGTTGGCTATATTAATGAGGAATAATCCTTGATTTTATTCTTGATTCCCCTTAATTGTATTCTCCTTGATTTCAGTGATCGGATTCTTCTTTCAAATGTATAGCAAGAAAATCCGTCCTTGATTGATCCTTTAATGATTGTGCATTTAATGCATGATCTGCTGAATCTTCAATGTATATTAAATCTGATCTTGTAAGTGTCTCTTCACCGTCTGTAGAATGGTGGAGTGAGCCTTCTGACTTAGCCGTTAGTTCTTTCTTCGCCGTTTTGTTTTCTCTTTGCCGACAGTCAGTGTACTCAGCCGATTCACTGTTTTCTTCTTTGCTTTAGTTTCAGGAGAATCTTTATACTTCATGATCCTTGATTTGGTGAGATCGGTGTACACCATATTGAATATTGAGTTTCATAACTTAGACTTATCCAAGGTCATCACAGACTTCCTTGGTTATAAGTCGAGATCATAATCCTTCTCTCTGTATCTCTGTGGTGCTTGGTGGCTTCACTCTGCCGAATGTCTCATTTTCATTTTGCCGTCCTACCAACTAGTACAATACTTGTGCGACTCAACTTATACAACATGTCGGACTCTAAGTAAAGACTTATACAAGAGAATTCTAACTTATTTCAGCTTGCTATAACAAATAGTATGGCCATCATCAAAACATAATAAAATGTTCCTAACAATTTCCCCCTTTTTTATGATGCCAAAACCCTCATAAGCCTGAACATAAGTAATAATAAAAAAAAAATTCATAATTGTCAACAGATTAAAAACTCAATGATTTTATTCTTCCATCATAGGGCAATAAGATATTGCATCTTTTTATTTAAATGAACAAAGACAAATGATAAGATAGATTGAATTGAATTAAGCAACAGGCAATTGGTTTACTTCTTCATTTCTTCAAACTGATGCCCTTGCCTTTGCTGTCCTTACCTTTGCTTGCCTGTCTCTTTCCACTTGGGAGCTTTAAGGCTTTGAGTTATCTTCCCCTTTGTGGCAGCATCAAAATGTGCCTCAAGTTACGCAATTCTTTGCATCGACGACTCGAGGAGAGGGCCAAATCTTTCTCCAAGAATTTGTTGTTGGCCTCACCAACTTTGATGAGAAAGTCGAGTTGCTTGCCGAGAATGCTCCATGATCTCATCCAGTGCTGAATTTTGGATGTGTGAGCATTGAGGGTGTCCACCAAGGGCTTGAGATTGTTGTCAACCGTCTCGGCATGGAATTCAAGATTGGTTTGGACATGGTGAGGATGAGGTGTTGTAAGTTGCAAATTAAGTTCCTTGTCTCTCCATGACTTCATCTTGGATTTTGATGTGGTGATGAGAGCCTCAATCTTGTGATTGAAGGAGGTTGCTTCACTCCTTAAGGCATGCTTCGAGGTTTTACTCTTTGTAATATTGCCTTTCCATGTCCACAATAAGGGGTTGAATGTCAGGATTGAAGACTCTCTCTCGGATCAATTTCTTCAGTGCCACATGGACATCTTCTTCATCCTCATCATTTTCACTCTCGACATCTTCACCTTGCTTTGCTCCTCGCCCCACTTCAACTTCTTTTCTTTCTTTTCCTTCTCCGCCTCCTCATTTTGAACCTCTTCTTTTCTTTCCAACTTTTCTTGTTACGCCTCATTAGGCCGGGGGTCATCTAGAGGAGGTTGTTGGTATTGAACTTCTTCATCATTCTTTTCCCCTTGTGCAATTGTGGGGCGTTGGCAATTTCACGAGTGAGCTTTATCACCGGCTCATTGCCGTTTGTCAACCGTATCAATGCTTTTGAAAAGTACTTCTGGAGGAGTCGAGTTCATCGTCGATATGCCCATATCTTCCGATTTCTTGCATGAGCTTCACCTTCTAGGTGCTCATCTTCCGACTCATCTTACGCCTCGTCTCATCTCTTCCTCTTGAGATGAGGTGATTCTATATCCTTCCTCACCCTCCTCCAGGATAGACAATTTCCTCCTGTTGCTTTTCTTCTTATGTTTCGTGTCATCACTTAATATCATAGGCTCATTTAAGTTCTTGATGTTGGGCACAGATGGTATCTACTTGTGCCTTTTGAGACACAGTTCTTCGTCCCACTCTGATCTGCTTTGGATTCGGTTGTTTCCTCTTTTGACCCGACAGCGGGTTTCGGCTTCAGGAAGCCTTGATGTAGGTGAACATTGTTTTGGACTTGTGTAGGGACTACAAATTTGTGGGTTGTAATTTCATGGCGTTGAACATGTGTTGAAGAGGAACCCGTGATGATTTCTTTTCCCGAAAATCGCCCTTTTCTCGCAAACCCTTGTTTGGTGCGGTGATTGATAAGTCAATCTCCTTTTGAATCGATCCTTCAATCGATTGAATACGAAGGTTGCCCAATCAAACTTTATTCGTTCGTAGATTATGGCCATCGGTTTGATCGACCTCGATTAGGTTTTCCAGTGACCCTTTCTCCCTTCAATATTTTTGGTGATGACCGGTGCAAATTCGATGACGGAAGTTTGAGCGTTGATCTAGGTAGATTATGCGTTTCTTTGTTTGGCTTGGGGCGTTTGGCTATTTCGACCAGAATTTTGGGATGTCATGTCGTCACAAGCTTGACATTTGCGAGACCAATTTGGGAGGTTCAGGGAACTGTTGAGTGTATCGGGCGTGATGACTATGTGCTTTCCAAAGATTGAGCTTGTGATGCGACCAACTTGATCTTCTTCGTCTTTGGCATAAACTTTATGTTTTTCCAAAATGCTATCGATTCTCATAGTAGATACCGATTATTGGGGGTTTAGAAAGGTCATCATTTAAATTTGTCTGAACAATCGACCGGGCGTCGTGCTTGTGCATCGTTGTCACAATAAGAGATATAGTACTCCAGGCATGAAAACAGGCCGGTTATGATTGATTTTTCGTAGTATTTTTTCGATGTGTGATGATTTGGGAGGATGAAGCCATTGATAGGTAGAGGAGGATTAGAAGATTATATTTTGAGAAAAGGTAGGGTTTGTAATTTGCAGAAGTATGTAAAGATTTCTGAACATCTCTAAGTATTGTTTATATAGTGTGATTTGGGTAGTGTGAACGTGTTTTGAATATGGAAGGATTTAGTGACATAATGGCGTGATTTTGTGTATGAAAAACGCGATATTCGTAGTAGAGGGGAGTGGTTTGAGGCAAGTAATGATAGAGCCGGGAATCGAGGAGTTTATAATTCAAAAAAATAATATAATTACCTCCATGATCATAAAGTGATCGCCACGTGTGTACTGAATAATCCTCCATAATTTCCTAATTCTCCACGTGTATTCAGAATTGATTTTGTTCACACTTTGAATTTGTCCAAGTCTTTATTTCGGTGAAGTGCCTTCGCTGGTCACTTAACCGGTCCAATGAGTTCTTCACTTGAAGCTGCTTCATTGAACTGCTCTAACAATCAGTTAAGTTACCTCTGCTGGATACCATTGCCTTACCGCTACATCTCACATAACGGCAAAGGTTGTACCGGTTGATGAAGTCACTTAGCCGATTACTCAGATTAGCCGCTCGTTGATACTTAGTCAATTTCAATCATCCCTAACTCGGTTCTCAACATACTAAATCTTTCATAAGCGAGAGGTTTAGTGAAGATGTCGGCTTGATTGGTCTTCAGTGGATATGTATTTTAGGATGACATCTCCCTTTTCAACATGGTCTCTGATAAAATGATGTCTTACATCAATGTGCTTTGTTCTTGAATGCAATACTGGATTTTCTGTAATAGATATTGCACTTGTGTTGTCACACATGATTGGGATTGTTTTCTCTTTGACTCCATAGTCCCTTAGCTTGTTGTCTTATCCACAGTACTTGTGCACACTTGACTACCTCTTGCTATATATTACTGCTTGGTATTGATGTAGATATAGAGTTTTGCTTTTTCTTTGAACCATGAGACTAGTCCGGTTCCTAGCATTTGGCATGTTCGGAGGTGCTTTTTCTATCTATTTTGCATCCAAAGATAGTCGAGTCCGAATATGATATCGGTGTAAATCCTCCATCTTTTGGGTACCAAATGCCAACATTGATGGTGTGTTTCAAGTATTTGATTATCCTTTTAGTTTGCTAGAAGATGTGATTCTTTTGGTTGAGCTTGAAATCTAGCACACACTCCCTACTTTGCAAATGCAATATCGGTGCCTTGCGATTAAGTATAATAATGATCCAATAATTCCTCTATACATTTTAAGATCAACATCTTTCCTCCTTCATCTTTTCCAAGTATGACTCGGCACACATTGGTGTGTCTGTTTGTGCCACTTGTGTCCATCCCATACTTGTGTATCAAATCTCTTGTATATTTTGCTTGACTAATGAAAATGACATCCTTCATTTGCTTTACTTGAAGGCCAAGAAGTAGTTTAATTCTCCCATCATGCTCATCCGAAATTTGCTCTTCATTAGGTTTGCAAATTTCTCACACAACTTTTCATCTTCTGATCCAAAGATTATGTCATCAACATAGATTTGCACTAGCAATGTGCTTGCCCCTTCCTCTAGTTTAAATAGAGTCTTGTCCATAGTTCCTTTGTTGAATCCATTCTTGATCGAAATTGTGACAAGATGTTTCATACCAGGCTCTAGGTGCCTGTTTGAGGCCATAGAGGCCTTCTTGAGTTTGTATACTTTGTCTTCTTTTCCTTTGATTTGAAATCCAGGGAGGTTGTTCTACATAAACTTCTTCTTCCAAAAGTCCGTTTAGGAATGCACTTTTGACATCCATTTGATAGACTTTGAAGTCTTTGTGTGCGACAAATGCTAGAAAAAAGTCTTATTGCTTCCAATCTTGCTCTTTGGAGCAAAGGTTTCATCATAATCTATTCCTTGACTTAGGAATATCCTTTTGCAACTAGCCTTGCTTTGTTTCTGACAACAGTTCCTTGCTCATCCATCTTGTTCCTAAATACCCATTTTGCACCAATGATGTTGGCCATTTCAGGTCTGTCAACAAGTTCACAGACTTCATTTCTTTCAAATTCATTTAGTTCTTCACATGGCTGTGATCCAATCTGCATCTTGGATTGCATCATCTATGGTCTTGGGTTCCACTTGTGATAGAAAGCAAGTTAGCATGTGCTCCAGTTGTCTTCTTGTTCTGACTCCGGTGTGAATATCTCCAATGACTTGTTCTTGAGGATGGTCTCTAAGCCAATTTAGGTGCAGTTGAAGTTGATCTTCACTTGGTGCTTCCATACCTTCATGCGGAGCATGAACTTCAATTTTAGGTGCTTCTCCTGTTGTATTGATATGTGGCTCCTCTTGATTTTCAAAAAGATGATTCAGGATAGTAGCTGGTATGGTTGCATTTGTATAGATTTGCCTCTCTGCAGCTTTCTCTTCTTGATCTTGAAGATCTTCACCATTTGTATATGGTTCATCAAAAACCACATGTATTGATTCTTCAATCACCAATGTTCTTTTATTTAGTACTCAATGCTTTCTTTGGTGTCTAAGTATCCCGTGAAGATTGCTTCATCGACCTTCTCATCAAAGCTATCTTGAGATGATTCTGTTCAAGACAAAACATTTTGATCCAAACATATGAAAATATGAGATATTGGGGTTTCTACCATTCCATAATTCATATGGAGTTTTTCCATGATGTTTGTTGATGATTGATCTGTTTTGTGTATGGCATCTTTGTGTTTCTTGCTTGACCCGAATCTCTTTGGCAAGCATGCTTGACAATCATTGTTCATTTGCTTCTTTGAGAGTTAGGTTTCTTCTTTCTGCTACACCATTTTGTTGTGGAGTTCTGCTGCGAGATAGTTGATGTAGTACTCCATTTTCTTCACAATAGGTTCCGATAATTTCATTTAGAAATTCGATTGCCTCTATCGATCGATTTTGATAATTTTTAGCTCTTTTTCATTACAGAGTCTTCTCGGCCAAGTTTGGTAGCTTCTTGAGTGTTTCTTTCTTCTTGTTCATGAAGATGGTCCAGGTGTATTTTGAGAAGTCATCCACCACTACAAGAGTATATTTCTTACCACTCACACTTTTGGAGTGGTGGTCCAAACAGTCCATGTGCGGTAGATGTAGAACTCTTGTTGTAGATTGATGAGAGCTTTGATTTGAATGAGCTTTTTATTTGTTTTCCTTTACGACAAGCATCACATAGACTCTCTTTCTTGAATGTGATCTCTGGCGGGGCCTTCAACTAACTTGCTCCTTGATAGTTTGTTGATGGTCTTGAAATTCGAGTGATTTAATCTTACATGCCAAATCCAGCTTGTTGATTGTTTATTCTTGACAAGTAGACAAGTTTCACGCTTTAGTCATTCTCCATCCACCACATACATGTTGTCTTGTCTTCTACCCGCAAGAACCACTTGTGTTTGTTTGGTTGTGAATCACTTTGCATCCTTCTTTGTTGAAGTGCACATTGTAGCCTTTGTCACGAATTGGTGATGCTCATCGATTGAAGTTAAGTCCCTTTTACATATGCCACATTTTGAATCTTTAGATTGTTTTTGAGTATTGTGCCTTCCCTTTAATCTTGCCAGGTTTTCTTTTCCTCCAAATGTGACTTTGGGTCCATCAAAAGCTTTAAAATTAGTGACCCATTTCTTGTTTCTGTCATGTATGTTCTGAACATCCACTGTCTATGTACGGACATCCTACAAAAAAGCAGATTAATTAAGTTTTGGGTACCCAACCTTTGTTTGGGTCCATATCTCATAGCATCATGCCTCCCATACCAAGTATGTATCCAAAAGGTCTTCTCTTTGGATAATTGAAGTCATCAACTTCATATGTATAAGGCATGGCAGAATAGCTTCTAATATTTTTACAGAAGGTATTATGATACTTTTTTCCACCTTTTGGTGCATTTATATCCTTCTTCACTTTCCAATATGCAATAGGAAACCTTTCTTGCTTCAAGTGTCTAGGAACATAGCTAGATTGATTTTTCTTAATCACATGATGCATTTTGTGGAATGGTTTCCTCTTGTATTTTGGAGGTGTGACATTCCAATCATCCTCTGATGGAAAAAGTCAGCCTTTACCTTTCAGATGTCTGTTGTTTTTGTATGATTGGAATGAGGATTTAGTCTGTTTGTTTCACTACGGTGGGTTTTGACTTCACTTGGAAGAGGATGATCTGTTGGAGACATGAGTGCATCCGCTTTCTAAATTTTGGTCCATTAGTGGTCCTCAATTTAGAATTGTGTTGACTATTATCCCTACGTTCATCCTCATTTATTATAACCAAGACCGGATCTGGATCCAAACCTTTTGAGGTTTGTAAGTTTGGTGCTTTTTTAGTGGTGCGGTGATTACCTTTCTTGGTGAGAGTTCTTCTTAAGCGATCTGTTTGGTAGCAGATGTATGGTCATCTGCTTTTGTTGATCATTTAAGTAGGTCTCCTTACTAGTTAATTCAGCTCTTGTTTTATCCAGTTCTTTCTTTAACCTCTTATTCTCTTTTCTTAGATCCTTGCATTCTTTTTCCAGAATTTCATGATTCTTTTCAATTTCATCAAATTTAGTCATGAGATTTTGGACTAGGTCTGTTGTATCTAATGGAAGACTAGAGGATTGTGCAGTGTTAGATGTGAATGCATTAGATGAAGAACAGGAACTAGATGTTACCTCAGTTTCATCTGATTCTTTAGCCATTAAACATAGGCTTGTTTCTCGATTATCTGAACTATCACTTTTGTCTTCATCCAATTCTTTGGTCATGAGGCATAGGCATGCCTTTTCATTTTATTTTGTCTTCTTCATCACTATCATCTGGTCATTGTCGGATGATTCTTCATCTTTTCAACTGCTTTGGATTACGCCTTAAGTGCCTTCTTGCCCTTTCTCTTTTCAAATGCTTTGAATTTCTTCTTTTCATCATCTTTGTCATTTTCTTGAGACAATCAGCCTTGAAGTGACCTCTCTTGTTGCGGTTGAAGCATCTGTATTCATCATCTTTCTTCTTCATGTCTCTGTTTGAGCTTGACTTTTGTTTGATGTTGAATTTCCCTTGAATGGCTTCTTTTTAAACTTTGTCAAAACGTTTAACTAATAAAGCTACACATTCTTTTAGTTCTTGTGTCTCTTTCTTTGATGCATTCGGCAAATTTACTTTCTTTGAGGTGCGGCTAATGCGATAATTTTGTGTGTCTCTGCCGGACCACCATCTTCACCGTTCAATTCGAATTCATGAGCTTTCAATTGGGACATCGGTGTCGAGTGTCGATGCTTGCAAGATTTGTTGTTCCTCCGATTCATCGATGTTATGATCTTCCATCTTTCGGTAGTCCTCTCAAGATCTTCAAGCATACTTCTTTTTGTGGATATGTGTGTCCAGGTATTGCGATTCAGTGATGCTTGAGAATCTGTTGTCCATTTGATCAATGGATTCACCGGTCTTCATTTTAAAGTTCTCAAATTTCTATTTTGCAACGAGATAATTTGTTTTTTTTATTCGCTTGGATCCTTCATTTATCAATGATAGTTTGTCCCACATCTCCTTTCTTTGTTTTTGCAGTCTTTGATTCTCATGAACATGTTGCTGTCTAGAGTCTTTAAGATCATATCTTTTGCTACAAAGTCTAGGTTTGCTCTTCTCCTGTCATCTTTGGTCCAATCTTTCTTGGGTTTGTCTATCTCCTTTCCCTTATCTGCTCCTGTTCCTACCACAGTAGTGATCATGATTGGGCCGTCATTGATTACATCCAGCATCTCCTCATGAGTTGCTGCAAGATGAGATAACATTCTTATTTTATATTCATCAAAATTATTAACATTGAAAACAGGTACTTTTGACAAGAAGTTTGAGGAATCCATCAGTGCAATTGAAGATAAAAATGGCAGTGAATGAAAAACTTCAGATTTGAAAACTACTTTGAAAATATGTGATCTCCTTGTTACAAGAAATTAGATCTGAACAGGTTCTGATACTAGGAACACTGCTCCGATACCAATTGTTGGTCCCAGAGAAGGGTGAAACTATAGTCAGAGGGGGATGGGGGTGAATGACTATAGTGGAGTTTCAAAAACTTTTCTTATGTTTTAAAAGCTTTTGGGCAGCGGATAAGTCCCTTCTTACTATGTTGTTTTCAAATCAGTTTAGACAATCACAGATATGTGTTATGATGTAGGCAAATTAAATAAGTCTTTGTAAAGTAAATTGCGAAATTAAATTGACACAAGGCTTATAGTGGTTCAGGGTGGTGTAATCCCTTAATCCACTCTTCTCCTGTGATGATCGGAGGAATTCACTATTGTTTTCACAGATACAACAATATGAATGTCCTTGGCTTCCCAAGCTTCACAATCTACAAGACTATCACTCCTTGACTGCAACAGCTTCAGTGATTCAGTCTTCCTTTTGCTGCTCCTTGAGATCAAAATCCTTCAACAGCTATCACAGTTTCAACTCCTTCTCGTTTGCCTCTGATTCGATTTGCTTGATTTGATGTGAATGTGATTCACTCACTTGCTTGATCAATCTCAATTCAGAATATGACTTTGTAGTTCTGATATTTGAGTTGATCACTAGATGTATCCTTGTAAGTTCATAGAGAAGGCTTTTCTAATTGACAGAGTTTCTGCTTTCTTTTTTTTTGAATAGTTACTTTCTTTTTCTGTCAATGCCTTCTATTTATAGCCTTGAATAGCCTTGATTTTGAAATTCCGTCCGTTGGCTATATTAATGAGGGAATAATCCTTGATTTTATTCTTGATTCCCCTTTAATTGTATTCTCCTTGATTTCAGTGATCGGATTCTTCTTTCAAATGTATAGCGAAAAAATCAGTCCTTCATTGATCCTTTAATGATTGTGCATTTAATGCATGATCTGCTTTAATCTTCAATGTATATTAAATCGATCTTGTAAGTGTCTCTTCACCGTCTGTAGAGCGGTGGGTGAGCCTTCCGACTTAGCCGTTAGTTCTTTCTTCGCCGTTTTGTTTTCTCTTTGCCGACGGTCGATGTACTCGGCCGATTCACTTGTTTTCTTCTTTGCTTTAGTTTCGTGGAGAATCTTTATACTTCATGATCCTTGATTTGGGTGAGATCGGTGTACACCATATTGGAATATTGAGTTTCATAACTTAGACTTATCCAAGGTCATCACGAGACTTCCTTGGTTCTAAGTCGAGATCATAATCCCTTCTCTGTATCTCTGCTTGGTGCTTGGTGGCTTCACTCTGCCGAATGTGCATTTTCACTTTGCCGTCCTACCCGGCTAGTACAATACTTGTCGACTCAACTTATACAACATGTTAGACTCTAAGTAAAGACTTATACAGAGAATTCTAACTTATTTCAGGCTTGCTATAACAGCTAGTATGGCCATCATCAAAACATAATAAAATGTTCCTAACACTGAACCT
This sequence comes from Gentiana macrophylla, assembly GCA_026214975.1. Classification (NCBI taxonomy): domain Eukaryota; kingdom Viridiplantae; phylum Streptophyta; class Magnoliopsida; order Gentianales; family Gentianaceae; genus Gentiana; species Gentiana macrophylla. The sequence goes on along the minus strand of CM047811.1, from coordinate 42,519,995 downwards.
GAATTTGTTCAAAATCTACTAAGAACAGCCACCAATGAAAGACTAAGGGCAACTGTCTTCACCTTCGCAGTACTTTCCAAAAGCAAATTATTCAGGAATCATAGAACATTTGGGCAAGCATCCATGGGATTGAAAACTCAGCTACAAATGATGCTATGAGAACGGTTGCAGAAACTTATGATAATCAATTTACTTTAACTGTCAAGTAAAAAGAAACTATCTTCTAGTTCTTTTTATTTATGTTGAATTTTATTACTCAGCATTGTAACTCAGTTATCAAATAAATTCTCAGTTTCTCAGTTCATCTTGTCATTTACTATATTATGTTTTATCTTTTTGCATTGCTTTTAATGAGGGTATTGACATCATCAAAAAGGGGGAAATTGTTGGAAATAAAATTTATGTTTTGATGATGATTCATCGCTTAATCAGTTATTATTATTAGCCCCATTGATGAAGTGACATAACTAGCTGTTATAGTGCAAAGCAAAAAGATGTCCAGAGATTAATGTATAGGACTTTATAGAGTCTGATATTTGTATAGGTTAAATCGCACAAACTGCAACGTAATAGTTCTAGGTGTGTGAATCGGAAAAAAAAGCGAGATTCAATAAGAAACTGAAAAATAGAGCATACAAACATGAAAACTGAAGAAGGTAAGTTCGCTGAGGGATACAGACTCAGTTGGCTTATCTAGAAGATTGAAGAACTGAGGGTCACAGACTCAGTTACTGAAGATTGAAGAACTGAGGGCTCAAACTCAGTTATGAAGACTACGACGAGACTGTAAAGTTAGACTTCAGGCAAGATTGTGGTGACCTTAACTGACTTTATGGATCTTGTATGAAGACCTAAGAATTATAAGGACAATGAATTCTTAGAAGATAATGGGTCATGGTGTACTATGATTAAGTCAATTATAATCAGATGAAAAACTGGAGTACTGATATTTAAAGAAGAGTAAAATCTCAGTTAATGCTCCAAGTCAGCCAAGAAACTGACAAGTGATAATCTCAGTATAAAACTGATAAGAAAACTCAGTTTTATGTGTCAGTCACCCAACAAGCTGATAGTACAGTCGAACGTTATAAAGGAAGAAATTCTATTGGATGAAATACTGACACAGCAGAACGGTCACAAAATATTGTCGTTGCAAGATTCAAGCAGGCTGAATAGTGAATAAACCCCTATAAATAGACTACTTCTACAACAACAATAAAGGGGGTGAGAAGAAGGAATTAAAAACAGATTTAATTATAAGATCTAATTAAGGGGGAAAGCCAATTTCGAAAGAATTCCTGCTAAGTACTTAATTGCAAGATCAAGAAATTTCTTCAAGTATCCAAGCATATTCAAGCAAAATCAAGATCTATCATTTGAAGAAATACGGAGCCGTGCAAAATTTAATTATCCAGAAGAAAAGCTCAAATCACAATTGAATCATAGTTATTGATTCAGGTCTCAACTTTGATTTCATCAAAGGTGGAGACTGTGAAACACCAATAAGGTGTGAAGGACAGTTGAGTGCAGTCAGGAAGACTGTGTTTGTGAAGAGGCAATTCTACCCTTCAAGAACAAGTGTTCAAACAATTGAAGAGCAACAATCCTACCTGTTCTACAAGTGTTTAAATAGTGAAGCTAGGGATTAGTCAAGGACTATCAGTTTAGAACTTTTTGTAACCGGGCCATCTCAAAGAAGTTCTAGTGGAATTTTCCTCCACATCACAGGGGAAGAGAGGACGTACAAGATTACACCACCTAGAACCTCTATAATTCTTGTTTATATATTTCATGCCTTCATTTACCTCATTACAACTTTAATTATCTAGTTCTCGCGTTAAAACCAAGTCAACAAACTGTTTGTTATGTAAATGCTAGTTCTATCCGGTGCCAGTTGACTAGACTAGGGATAAGTCAGAATTGACTTATACTCAGTTGAGTTAACTGAACTCTGCACAAGTTAAGGGATAGGAACAAAACTGAACTGAGCATCAGTTTAAGTTTCAGAGAAACGCAGTTGCTGGGGTACTTTCAGTTATAGGAATGTTTTTGGTGACAAGTTTATTCACTCCCCCCTAAACTTGTGTTAGCCTTTCCAAGGGACCAATAGTATCACTATTGTACACTGTACTAATACAATAGGTAAGTGAACTTGACACCCCACAGATGCTTCACACTTTAAATAGCCAATCCTTGACACCCCGCAGATGCCTCACACCCCGCAGATACTTCAGTACTCAATTTACATGCAGCTCGTTTGAAGAACTCCCTTTCTCCATTGACTCATCTATTCTTCTATTTGTTCACACCCTGAAGAAGCTTCAACTGGTTATCTTCTTCCTTGTAGACTGATTGTTGATTGAGTTGGTGCTTTATCAAATTAATGATACAAATATGAGAGCTTTATTGAATCTGATTTTTGAAGTTTAGGTTGCTGCTCTTTTGATCAAGTAGAACACTAGATATTTTCGTTTTGAGCTTCTTTTGGGTATATCTAATTTATTTGTAGACCTAGATTGGTGGCTTGCAGATGAAGTTCTTGTTCTTGAAGAGATTGAGTCAGTGATAGCTTTTTGAATTTTGTCAAGAAATTTTTAACTAGCTCAACTTCTTCATTATTTTCTTTTTTTCATCCTTATATAGTCTTCTAAAGGTTGGTGTACCATTGAGCAAATGAGTGGTTCTCACTGATTGCTAAGTTGTCATTTAATTTCAAAAAGTGCCCATTCAGATTTTGTCCGTGGGAGACTGTACTTGATGGCTTCTAGAATGTAACTTACAGCATTAAATGTTATCTCTTCAGTTGTATGACTCCATAGCCTTAAGATCAAATGTTGATCGTGTGGATGGCTACACACCCTTTAATTTATTACATCATTTATCTTTTAGTCACTTAGGAGCATTAGTCGTATCTGGTCTGATCCTTGACTCGTCTAGATCTCGATACTTTACTCGTCTACTCTTGGCTTTGCTTGCTGGTCCATTATGCCTCAGAATATTCTGACTTGAGTAGTCTTCTTGATGGATGGCCAAAATTCTAGGCTTCTAGTCTTATGGTCTTCTTGTCTTCAAGTCTTCAAGTTTAGACTATATTTTATTGAGGGAAAATACAAGGAATGACTGACTAATCCTATACAATTCTCATGTCAGACTACTAACCAAACCTATACTTGGTTTCTATACCAACTATTTTGATACCATCAAAACTTCTAATATATGGGGACCTAACAAATTCCTCATTTTTTATGATGCCAAAACAAGACAAGCATAAAGATAACTTATAAATTAAACATTCAAGCACATGCCAAAAACTCAAAAAGGTTTGACTTGTAGAGAATACATAGATTTTATAAATGTAAGGCGGAGTCTCTAACAGGATAAACCAAAATAAAGATAAAGTACAGATGTCCTAAATACAAATCATTATTCTTGATTTCTTCAAGGCTTCCACCAGACTCTTGTCGATCTGTCCTTTCCAAAGGGAACTTTATAAAATGGCAACATCATTAGCTCTAAATTCCAGACTCAAACATTCTCTTTTCCTTACCCAGATCCAACAATAGCTTTATCTTTGCCAACTTCTCCCTTTTTCGTATTATCTAAAAGAGAGTTTATGAAGACTTTGTTAAATTTAGCTTGGTTAGTCATGAATGCACCGATGGTTGTAGATAATGAGGTGTCTATTTCCTTGTTGGATCCGTATATTTGTCCCTGTTACACTTGAATCAGCATGTGCCCTTAGGCCATCAAGTCGATCAATTTTGTGGTATGTATGGTCATGTTTGCTCCCTGATAAGTCTGTTCCTATTTGGATCTATGCAAACACTTCTTGATGTTGATTGACCATGTAATGGTCAATCATGTAATCCATCGTACTTCTAGTGTTTTGGCAAAAGTGGGAACTTCTTCCCTCAATGCTGAAGTTTCAGCTTTTGATTCTATGAGCTTGTTGGTCAAGCTTTTCAGAGCTCTCCCATCCAGATATTTGCTGGAAATAAAATTGATGGAAATAACATTGTTGTTTTCATGATGATTTATCACAATTAAGAACATTTTATTTGTTTTGATGATGGCCATACTAGCTGTTATAGAAAGCCTGAAATATGTTAGTAATATCTTGAAACTGGGTTTTGGGGTATGTCAGTTTTCAGGTGGAATAACTGAGTTGTTCAGTTCTTAGAGCATTAACTGAGTTTTTACTCTTCTTCAAACTAAGTACTCTGTATTCATCTGATCTTTATTGACATGATCAGAGTACACCATATAAATTCATATCTTTTAAGTGTAGTTTGTTGTAGTTTAAATAATAGGGTGTGCTCTAAAACAATTAATCACATGCTTTCATGCAAGTGGGAGATTGTTAGGTGTGATGCCCGAAAGACAATTTTGTAATTGTTTTATTTAATAAATGAAATGATATTATTATTCATATTTATTATTCTCATAATCACCAATGTGACAATAGTATTTACACTACAAAAAACCCTAAAGTATATCGTTTATGTAATCACTTAACTCAGTGTATGGGATATACACGGGAGGATTGAGTTAGTGAAGATGTACTTAAAATACAATTAGCCTGTAGTGAAGTTAATCGAGAGTATCGGGTCTCTCCTTTAACGTGCTATTAATGTGCCCAGAACACAATAGGTGTGATTGTCTTATCCGGACTTTCGGTTAAGAGAACCTAGTGGGGTATTTATATATGATAGATATATCAGATAGGGCTGGACCGATTTGATTAGAGTTCACGATATAATTCCGTAATCGAGAAGTCTTATCAAATCAATCGATGATCATATTTATGGATATATCTTAATCTGAGGTGATCACGATCCAAGCGCTTCAATCGATATGAGGTTTGACTTGACGATTAAGGATTACACTTGAGTCAGTGATCTCGAATTACCTATCTTGGCATTGTACTAGATTGAGTGAATAGTCGTGTTATCACGAATCACGGAATCCATTCCTTCTATTTACAAAGTAGATAGACATTTCCACTTATTTGTTAATCCTACAAAGCGATCGATCCATGGAGTTCATATTACAATCGATTAGCTACCGGTGAGTTGTATGAATTAATTGATCACTAGGGGTTAATGGTAAATAAGGATAAGAGGTTACGAAAAGGGTTAACGGTAACTTCCCGATTTAGAATGAGCAGTCTATGGAGGATTAATCCATATGTAATGATTATATCAATGGGCGCTTATTATCATTCTCGTGAGGAGATAAATATAATCTCATAATCGAGAGAGTGCGATCACGGGATTATGGTGGCATATTCTGTGATTGAATTATCGAATATAATTATTACATTGGTAAGATAATTATTTATTTGATTTATCCGAGCGATTATTAGTCCATGGTCCCCGACGTGCCTCCAATATAGCATAGCTATTCTCGGACGTCGAATCCTAATAATATTAATTTAGTTCTTATTAGAAGTTAATTAAAACGATATGTGAATTAATTGTTTAGTGGGCAATTAAATTAGTTGGGCTAAATAATTAAATATGTGAAAAATACATTTTTCATAATTTTTGCCCAATTTGGTGTGTATATTTGTGAATTATAACTATTGTCATAGCTTCTCTTTCTTATTAAGTACGTTGTACTTACCTCAAATGCATGTTTTTCTATGTGTTTGGGGATGATAAGACGGACAGGTAGATAATATTTACGAGGAGGAGTTCGATGATGACGTTTGAAGATGCCTCATTGAAGACTTTACTTTTATTATTTTGTTATTCTTCATTAGACAGCATTAGACTTTTGGTCTTTCGAGACTTGTAGTACCGTTACATTTCTTTTGGATTTCGTACTTTCCTTGAATGTAATAAATTACATTTCCTTCTTTAGATTTCATTTCTATTCTTGGATGTTTGGAAATTTTTATACCCGAGTCTTTTGCTTCCGTTTGCTTATTTTTGATACGACGTAGTAGAGGCTTACGTATAAAGTGAATTTATTTTTATTTTATACGTGCCGAACGTTCCTTTTTCAGATAAGGATTCGGTGTCTGGGAACGGGGCGTTACATCATTAGTAGAGTACCAATACTTAACGTTGGTGTCTCTATTTAAGGATTTTATCCTTAATACTTGTTCTTTCTTAAAGATATATGGTGTATACGAAATGTCTTTAAGATTTAGATAATTTCTTATTTCCAGTAATTTCCCGTAAATAGATTTCTTCTTGAAATCAATTTAAATTTGCATGACTAAAAAATATTTTCATAAGAGAGATTGGTCTTCCTGTAGGATCCCGGATTACTGGTACCTTCATAGGTCTTTTTCCTAAATGTTTTGTATCTTTAAGAAAATTTTCTTTTCTAAAGAATGGATCTTTATCCATTATTATTTGAATTGATAACTCGATTCAAAATAAAATGCTTGTTTAAAAGACCATGAAATCTTTAAATGCTTTCGAGATATTTCTCTTAAATAAATATCTTTTTGGAATTTACTTATTTTACTAAGAAGTTTAATTCTTTCGTTTGCCCAAAGTGTTTGATAACACATGGGTTTTTTTCTTAAGAACCCAAGTATCTTCCTTGGTTTCCATTCTATCCACAAAGCTTGCATAGATTCAGACCTGTCTAGCAAGTTATTTCTAGCAATAGGAGTTTTAACAAAGCTCCTTCTTGCTGAGGTTTCTCCAATAGGGAACCTTTTACTTGATATATTAGGTGTTTCTCCTAATATTGACTTTCCTTTAGCAATATCCATTGCCCAAGAGTCTTTGTTAGAATCTATATTAGAAAATTTCTTTTCTTGTGTAGTTCCTATTTCTGAGAAGACATCATCTAATTCGATGTATTCTGTTTTTCTATAGTCAATACTATGATGACTATTAGTTAAGGCATAACTTATTAAGTAAGTTACACTAAAAGGTTTATCACCTTCATTCATCAAATCTTCACGCTCAAAGTGATGTATAAGTGATAACGCTTTATCTAAATTATTTCTATATATACTAAGTACAAGCTTAGGATAAACTGCAAACATAAATTTATTGTAGGCTAGGTTACCTTTTGTTGCACCTAGTACACAATCTTGTCTATTCTTAATCCTGTTATCGATTAACGCTAACTTGATAGGTGTATTAATGCCTTCTTGAAATTCATATTTTAATAAAATCTTTATGGCTCCAAGATGGACCATACTGATCTTTGATCTATGTTCTTCTTTTATATTAAGAAGATTTTTATTTATCTCTTGTTTAGTAAGAAGAGGTAAATATACTTCTCCTTTGACATCCTTAATGTCGACATGGAGTTCGTTGGTACCAACAAAATAGAAATTTTTTTCTCTTCTAAAGACGCTGCTTACGAAGCTAGGCATTCTAAAGATTTTTTCTTTCTTAAGATCTAACTTAGAGGCTTTAATTTTAGATAATAATTCCTGTTGAATCATTATTTGACCATTGAATCCAGAAGAGGAATCATTGAATATGAGTTGAGACTCATTTTCTGATTTATTATCAGAATCATGATCTAGATCCAATGGATCTTTTTCCATATATGAAATTTAACTGTAGAACCTTAACAAGGCTCTGTTACCAAGTTTTGGATGAAGCTCAAGGATCCGATACCAATTTCTGAAGCATGTACTTCGGAGTTTTTATCTAGATTATAAAAATGGACGGCGGAAATGGGGGAGTTTCTTATATGAGGGGGATAGTAAGGATATAAGATATAGTCATGGTTTTTATATAAATTCAAATCTTTTTATGAATGTAATTAATATTTTCATAGAAATAAACACAAGTTTAAAATTTCATACAATATACCTCTCAAGGTCTTCTTGACTTAAGTGTATCAGCACAAATGGTCACGACTGCGGGCGCTTTCCCTAACGGCCTCCTGCCTAGCGGTACTCTCCCTGTGTCGTATCAGACCACTTCAGGTTCTCAGATTATTCTTAAGTGTTTGAATCTTTGAATAGCATATAAAAGAAAGATTAAAAACTGATTTTTTTTCATCGAAAAAAAAATACTAACATACTACTATAGAATTTACATAACCATAGTTTTCTTATATCCTCACTTTGGAGGATTACTCACAATCCATAATTGAAACTAGAAAGGGTTGTGAAAATGTTTAGGGAAAAACAAGATATCTTACAAATGCAAGAACTTTGTCATTTTATAGTTCAATGAAAGAAGGATCCCGAATAATTCTTACAAATATTCGTTTTACAAATCGTCATTGCTGAAGATTTACATTCCACTAGCCTTAACTTTAATTATTAAAGCTGAGTTGTTGATGACGCGGATGCTTTATCCTTTGTCTTTTTCTGCCAATGGCCGACAGCTTTTTTCCACTGAGAATAAACTATTCTCAATTATTTGTGTCTTTGTCATCCCTGACGTTTTATATTTCATCCGTATATTCTGATGACGATCCACTTGCAAGGTCCTTATCATCAATTTCAAGGCCAACAATGTCCTTGTCTTTTTTGTTACAATATTTACAAGTGTATTGTGTTTTAGCTTTATCAAAAGCTTTTTGTAACAATAAGCAAATTTCCTTGTTGTGTATTGTCATAACTTGACCATTACGGAATGATCTTTCAAATGCCAAGAATCTTTTGACGTCTTCCTCATTGATTTGTTTAAAAGTTTTGGGAATTACCAAAATGTGATAATCTTGATAATTTACTTTAATTTGAGAGTTATCATTAATCTTATCAATTTGATCAATAATAATTCCAAATCTTCAGATATTTATTCTTTCAATATCCTTTATTTTTAAACTTGAAACCATTACCTTTGAATGCAAATATTCCTTCTCTGCTCTGGAGATTCCAATTCCAATATGATGGAAATGGAGTTGAAGTGTCCCATTTTTCCATATAGGCAGAGTGCTATTGATTTTGAGATAAACCTCTCTATCTGCCTCTTTGATGACTTTTGTTCTGTAAACCTTGATCGCTCTCTTGATTTCTTCAGAAAATAGTCCTTTCTCCAAAAGATTTTTACTAGGATATATCATCCTCGTAAGTCCATATCTGAAGTCTTTATTAACAGTATTAGGATCAGCACCGTCAATAAAATTATACAGACTGATATTTTGTTGATCTGTTGTGAAGAAATTTTCAGTGTTGAGATAATCTTCATTGGCTTCTCGTGCATGTCTGAATAGATAAGAAAAGCTTTCTTCGTGAAAAACGGAATTAACTGGTGTCTCAATAGGTTTAACAATTGAGATTCTTCCAATTTTTTTTTGGTTAAATGTAAATAAATAAAACAAAGGTATGCAAACTACAAGACAAAGAACTAGTCTAGTATCTACAAAATGTTGAGAAGAGGTTAGATTTGTTGATTTCTAGCAGCATAAGACCCCTGAGGTTATATGCTACAAGAAACAACAGCCACTAAACCCCTATCAACACTCAAAACTGCAAAAGAGGGGTCATATGAGAGCATAACTCATAGAGCAAATCCCTTGGTGTGTAGGGAAAGAAAATTATCTCAAACAGCCACCAACAACTACAAAAAGATAAAACAAAAGATATACAAAACCCTAACATCATGGGGTGAAGGTGTGCAAAGGAAAAATAGCTTGCATTATGTAGTAGATATGAATCTTAATACAATGCATAATGTCAGGTATTTTCATCAAAATGCCTTCACATCTTCTCTTGGTTCTCATGTACCATAACCAATACACCACAACAGAGATAGAAGCAGTTCTAGCCACATTCCCAAAGGAAGTTCCCCTACACTTTCTGCCAATCCATCTAACAGAACTAATCAAGGTTTCCAGTATCCTACTAATGCCAAGCCACAATCTGGTTTTACCCCAAACCATACAAGAGATATGACACTGGGAAAACAAATGAGAAACAGACTCATTAACCAAACCACACAGGGGGCAAGTCCTGTCATCAACAACCAACCTATCAGAAGTAAGTAAGGAGTTTTTCAAAGCCATCCACAAAATGAAGCAGTGTTTTGGAGTAGCCCTAGAATTCCAGACAGCCCTGCACCACCAAACTTTAGTCCCTTTTCTTCTAAAGAAGTCATAAGCCAGTCTAGGCCTTAGATAAGAGCCAACAGACCAAGACTGCAACAGATTTACAGCAGCATCAGTAGAGCCTGTGGTATCCAAAATCCTATCTCTGATTCTGAACAGTGCTTTAATCAAAGCTGAGTCCCCATGCTTATACTGATAATCCCATATATCTTTGTCCTTCAAATACTCCTGTTGGTCCTAGAGAAGGGTGAAACTATAGTTAAAGGGGGGGTGAATGACTATAGTTGAGTTTCAAAAACTTTTCTTTTGTTTGAAAGCTTTTGGGCAGCGGATAAGTCCCTTCTTACTATGTTGTTTTCAAATCAGCTTAGACAACCACATATATAAGTTATGATCTAGGCTATTTGAATAAATGTTGTAAAGTAAATTGCAGAAAGTAAATTGACACAAGGCTTATAGTGGTTCAGGGTGGTGTAATCCCTTAATCCACTCTTCTCCTGTGATGATCGAAAGAATTCACTCTTGTTTTCACAGATACAATAGTATGATTGTCCTTGGCTTCCCAAGCTTCACAATCTACAAGACTATCACTCCTTGACTGCAACAACTTCAGTGATTCAGTCTCTTTTGCTGCTCCTTGAGATCAAAATCCTTCAACAGCTATCACAGATTCAACTCCTTCTCAGATTGCCTCTGATTCGATTTTTCGATTTGATGTGAATGTGATTCACACACTTGCTTGATCAATCTCAGTGCTGAATATGACTTTGTAACTCTGATATCTGAGTTGATCACTAGATGTATCCTTGTAAGTTCAGAGAGAAGGCATTTCAAGTTGACAGAGTTTCTGCTTGATTTTTCTTTTCTGATCGTTGTTTTTCTTTGTCTGTCAATGCCTTCTATTTATAGCCTTGAATAACCTTGATTCGAAATTCTGTTTGTTGGCTATATTAATGAGGGAATAATCCTTGATTCCCCCTTAATTTCATTCTCCTTGATTTCAGTGATAGGATTCTTTCTTCAAACGTATAGCAAAAAATCCGTTCTTGATTGATCCTTTATTGTTTATGCATTTAATTCATGATCTTCTGAATCTTCAATGTATATTAAATATGATCTGGTAGGTGTTACTTCGCCGTTTTCAGAACGGTCGAGTGATCCTTCTGACTTAGCTGATTTAGATCTTTCTTCACCGTTTTGTCTTTACTCAGCCGAAAGTAAGTTTACTTTGCCGATTCACTGTTTTCTTCTTTGCTTCAGTTTCAAGGAGAATCTTTGTACTTCACTGATCCTTGATTGGGGTGAAATCAGTGTACACCATATTTGAATATTAAGTTTCATTACTTTAAGTGTAACTTGGACTTATCCAAGGTCATCACAGACTTCCTTGGTTATAAGTCAGACCATTTATGTCTTCATTGCTTCTCTGCTGGTGCTTGGCTGGCTTCACTCTGCCGAATATCTGTTTTTACTTTGCCGTCCTACCAACTAGTACAATACTTGTCTGACTCAACTTATACAACATGTCAGACTCTAAGTAAAGACTTATACATAGAATTCTAACTTATTTCAGGCTTGCTATAACAGCTAGCATGGCCATCATCAAAACATAATAAAATGTTCCTAACAATTTCCCCCTTTTTGATGATGCCAAAACCCTCATAAGCCTGAACATAAGTGATCCAGATTTTTCATAAATAACAGAACAAAAAACTCAGAAATTTTTATTCATCCATCATAGGGAAATTAGTTCAAAATCTTTATTCAAAATTTACAAACTACATTTTTCTTAATTCAGCTTTGTACCTCTTGAACTTTGTAGTCTGAACCTCTTCAATGTCTTTCCAATCGATTTCTGGAAACTTCCACTTCCAGTATGCCATAGCTGTGTATTCAAATAAACCCTGAAAAACTCTTTTGGCAAAAAGTCTGTTGAAATCAGGCATGGTCTCATTTGCCCTAGGTTCCCCAAAGTACTTCTCAAGTCTTTCCCTAGCCTCAGCAATTTGTGAATCTGCAAACTTGAGGCTTTTGTAGAGACCCCACTGCTCCTGTTTCTCCATTCTTCCCATAGGTTTGAAGAATTTTGCCATATAATTGAATTCTTCTTGTTGTTCAGTTGGCAAGTCTTCTGGTCCTTTTGTAGACAGTGGTATGGCTGAGCTTGGTTTGTTGTTGCTTTGTCTGAGGAGTGCAAACTCTCTTTTGACTTCATTGTTGAGTTTAGCCATATCAGTACTCATCCTTTCATCTTGATAGCTTAGCCAATCAGCCCATGCTTCATCTTGTGAGGAATGAGGATAAAGTCCTTCCTGTACTCTGAAAAATTCTCTTACATGGTCCAGTACATCTGCTTCATATTCAGCTTTGCTTTGGTGACCAGTAAAAGTTCTGTGTTGCCAAGTGTGTCTGGAGCTGCTACTGCCTCTGTTGGTGTTTCCTCTGGTTCTAAGTCTGTGTTGACTGACTGAATCTCTTTGTTGACTAGATCCAGGCCTTTGCTGTCTGCCGGATCTGTCTCTATCATCATCTCTTCTTTGTGTAGGATGAGGAAATCCAGTGCACGATTCATTTAGAGCCTTTTCTCTTTCCTCTCTGGCTCTCCTTTGTTGTTCTTCTGTCTCATTCCTGATTCTTATTTCTCTGTCCCTTGCTCTCAGTTGTTCTTCTATGAAGTTTGGGGGTCTTAAAGTTGATCCTTTTTCTCCTTCAGGCTTATCCTGAGTTTCCCCCTTTTTGGGAGCATCATCCCTTTGCTGGAGTAAGATGCTATTGGTGGCCTCTGCTGTCCCAGTTAGAGAGTCAAGTTTGGATTCAATAGACGCGAATATGTTGTTATGATCATTCAATTTCTCATTGACACTACGAAATCTAGCGCCAAAAGCCACTGCCATTGAATCATTTTCTTGGGAAACATGCTGCCTGAGGCCTGCAAGATTGTTAGTGATATTGATGTTGAGTTGCTTCATCAGGTTTCCTTGTTGTTGAACCACAATATTTTGTGCATCAATGTACTCTGCAATGGCCTGAAACTTGTGTTCAATGGAGGAGCTTTTGTCATTAAATGCTGAAGTCATGGATCTGAGATACATGGCTTGTTATTCCAATTCTTCAGCAAGCAAATCTGCCGCTTTCTCAAAAGTTTCATTTGTAATGCCAGTGGCCAGCTGAGAGAGTTTGTGCCTTACGTCAGCTGGTTCTGGATCTGTTTGCTGTCCCTTTGTCTTGATGTTGAGTGGCATCTGCATTCACATCTAGATCTTCAAGTATTTGGGTAGATGTGTAGGTTGGTGTGGCTTGAGCTGCTGTTCCCCCTGTCTCTGTGCCGGGGGTTGCCTTGACTGGAGTGGCAGCAGCTGAGCCAGTGTCCACAATGTTTGTGCTGTTAGCTGGAACGTTGACCGACAACGGTTGAGTGGCTGTCTTTGCTGGAGTTCCGGACTTGTTGGATGCTTGTGGTTTCAAACATGTACGGAGAAGAGTGGTTCATCAATCGCATCTGGTGCAGGAGTATCCTCTTCTCTATCTTTACCAAGATCATCATCATGATGATCATTATCATCATAGTCATCATGATCATCACCATCATCTTGATCATGATCATCTCCAGCATCTTCTGAGTCGTCACTCTGTCTCCCAGATGTCTGGGGCAGTTTGGCCATGGCTGCATCAACCAAGTCCCATAGAGGTGATTCATCAAGTACACCAACCAGAGTTGTGATTCCCAGAAAATCAAACAGCCATGCCTCTTCCGCAAGTATATGATCAGAGTCTTGAAGCTGTTGTCGGGAATCACCTTCCTTCCAGTCAAGGTATTCTGCAATTCGATCCTCTATATCTTCTGTAGGAAATTGTGCGTCTTCTTCTGGAGATTCCTCATCCTCTCCAGTGTTTTCTTCATTTGGATGGTGTTCATCCTCACGGACATTTTCTTCTTCTAGCTGTTCTGCCTCAGTGTTGGGATCCTCTTTTTCTTCTTCTTCATCAACCAATTTTCCAAAGGCTGTCTTGTCCCGATTTCGCTGGACCTTTTGCTTCTTTCTTTGACTGGTGGTGTGATGTGTGGGTTTCTTTCTCTTCCCATCTCCTGCCTTCTTTTGTTGTTTAACATAGGTAAACATGACCTTAGACTCATGTAGTTTGTGCAGTTGTACAGTAGGGACTTTGAGACATTGCAACAGATAGTGTAACTGAATCTCATATGACTTTTTCACCCAGAATTGTCCTTTCTTTGTCTTTCCCTCTTTTATCCCATTTTCCCTTGCCTTCACTTCACTTTGGATTTGTTCTTTAACTCTCAAAAAGAAGTATTTGCCCAATTGAATTGTAGATTGTTGTAGATGATTCCCATTAGCCGCATTCTATTTTCTGTCATGGCATTATTTGCTCCCAATTTTCCTTCAATAGTCTTGCCAATAGGGCACTGAACTCATTGAATGGTTTCTTTAAAGCCGATCTCAGACAATTGACTTTTGTAGATCCTGGGTTTTCAGTTTTGGCAATAGTTGCCCAGAAATAATCCAAGTTTTGTGGTACCAATGTCACTTTTGCTTGACCTTTATTTGAAAGATTAAGATGTTTTCGAATTACCTTTTCTGTAATCACCACTTCTTTTCCATTGACAGATGCAACGATCTTGTCTTCTTCCCACTCGTAACCTTCTTCAGCAGGAGGCCCAGGTACATATTTTGCAGATTTCCAGAAGGAAATCAGACTTTCATAGCAAACCTCGGTTATGGGAGGATTGAGAAAGGTTGATAATTTTAGGTTTTCGCAACCTGCTGCTAATCGTTTGGCATCTTCGTCATGTCCGCACAGTTTCAAGTAGTGTTCTTCTTGAAAGAATGATCCAGTGGCAATCGATTTTTCATATCCGGCTTAGGTGTTTGAGGAAGATGATTCCATTGTTGAAAATGAAAGGAAGTTTGAAAATGAACTTGAATTTGCAACAGAGAAGACCGAAAGTAGGGTTTGTAATTTGCAAGAGAGTGTAAAGATTTCTGAAAATCTATAAGTATCGGTTATATAGGGTGATTTTGAGTAGTGTGAACGTGGTTTGAATGTGGAAGGATTTTATGACATAATGGCATGATTTTGTGTATGTAAATCGTGATTTTCGAGCGTAATGGAGGGGAGTGGTTTGAGGTAAGTAATGATAGAGCCCGGGAATCGAGGCGTTCAAAATTTAAAAGGAATATGGTTACCTCCATGATCATAAGTTGATCTCCACGTGTGTAATCTTTCACAGAATAATCCTCCATAATTTCTTTATTCTCCACGTGTAGTAAGAATTGATTTTGTTCACACTTTAATTTGTCCAAGTCATTAATTCGGTGAAGTGCCTTGGCTGGTTCTTAGCCGATGTAGAGAATTCTTCTCTGAGCTGCTCCATTTAACCATTCCTAACAATCAGTTAAGTTAACTTCGCTGGATACAAGTGCCTTACCTGCTACATCTCTTGTAACGACAAAGGTTAAACCTGTTAATGAAGTCACTTTGCCGATCACTCCAGTTAGCCGCTCTTTGGTACTTAGTCAATTTCAATCATCCCTAGCTCAGTTCTCAACATGCTAAATCTTTCATAACTGAGTAGTTTAGTGAAGATGTCAGCCAATTGATCTTCAGTGGGTATGTATTTTAGGATGACATCTCCCTTCTCAATATGATCTCTGATAAAATGATGTCACACATCAATGTGCTTTGTTCTTGAATGCAATACTGGATTTTTAGTAATGGATATTGCACTTGTATTATCACACATGATTGGAATTGTTTTCTCTTCCACTCCATAGTCCATTAGCTGTTGTCTGATCCAAAGTACTTGTGCACAACAACTACCTGCTGCTATATATTCTCTTCAGCTGTTGATGTAGATATGGAGTTTTGCTTTTTACTGAACCAAGAGACTAGTCTGGTGCCTAGCATTTGACATGTTCCAGAGGTGTTTTTTCTATCTATTTTGCATCCAGCATAGTCAGAGTCTGAATATGATATCAGTTTGAATCCTCCATCTTTTGGATACCAAATACCTACATTGATAGTGTTTTTCAGGTATTTGATTATTCTTTTGGCAGCTAGAAAATGTGATTTCTTTGGTTGAGCTTGAAATCTTGCACGTACTCCTACTGCAAATTCTATAGCAGGTCTACTTGCAGTCAAGTATAGTAAGGATCCAATAATTCCTCTATACATTTTTTGATCAACATCCTTTCATGTTTCATCTTTTCCAAGAATGACTCTTGCACACATTGGTGTGTCTGCTGTGCCACTTGTATCCATCCAATACTTGTGTATTAAGTCTCTTGTGTACTTGGCTTGACTAATGAAAATACCATCCTTCATTTGCTTTACTTGAAGGCCAAGGAAATAATTTAATTCTCCCATCATGCTCATATGAAATTTGCTCTTCATCAGGTTTGCAAATTTCTCACATAACTTTTCATCCTCTAATCCAAAAATGATATCATCAACGTAGATTTGTACTAGCAATGTACTTGTTCCTTCCTCTAGTTTGAATAGAGTCTTGTCTATAGTTCTCTTGTTGAATCCATTCTTGATCAGAAATTGTGATAGTGTTTCATACCAGGGTCTAGGTGCCTGTTTGAGTCCGTAGAGGGCCTTCTTGAGTTTGTATACTTTGTCTTCTTTTCCTTTGATTTGAAATCCAGGAGGTTGTTCTACATAAACTTCTTGTTCCAAAAGTCAATTTAGGAATGCACTATTGACATCCATTTGATAGACTTTGAAATCTTTGAATGCAGCAAATGCTAGAAAGAGTCTGATTGCCTCCAATCTTGCTACTGGTGCAAATGTTTCATCATAATATATCCCTTCTGCTTGAGAATAGCCTTTTGCAACTAGTCTTGCTTTGTTTCTGACAACTGTTCCTTGCTCATCCATCTTGTTCCAAAATAACCATTTTGCTCCAATGATGTTGGCCATATCCGGTCTGTTAACAAGTTCCCAGACTTCATTTCTTTCAAATTCATTTAGTTCTTCTTGCATGGCTATGATCCAATCTGCATCTTGGATTCCATCATCTATGGTCTTGGGTTCCAATTGTGATAGAAAGCATGTTAGCATGTGCTCCAGTTGTCTTCTGGTTCTAACACCTGTGTGATCTCCAATGACTTGTTCTTCAGGATGATCTCTTAGCCAATTTAGATCAGGTTGAAGTTGTTCTTCACTTGGTGCTTCTACAGCTTCATTATGGGTATGAACTTCAAGTTCTGGTGCTTGATCTGTTGTGTATAAATGAGGCTCCTCTTGATTTTCAAAATGATGATTCGGGATAGAAAGCCTACTTCCCTAGCTACTTTCCTTCCTTATTCTTACTACTATCTTGCTCGGATGACTGCTCTGACTGGAATGAAGATCTCCTTCGTTTTCTAGAGAGAGAAGGTAGAAAAAACTAGATGCCTTTATCACTAGAAATGTAGGGGCTTGCCTTAGGACAGAAACTGCTGATATCCGAATGGCGTACGGAGTTGCTTACCCTAAGACTTCAGCTGGTATGGTTACATTTGTATAGATTTCCTTTGTGCTGCTTCCTCTTCTTGATCTTGAAGGTCTTCACCATTTGTGTTTGGTTCATCAAAAACTACATGTATTGATTCTTCAATCACCAATGTTCTTTTGTTGAGTACTCTGAATGCTTTGCTGGTGTCTGAGTATCCCATAAAGATTGTTTCATCAGCCTTTTCATCAATGGTATGCAGCTGGTTCCTGTTCAAGACAAAACATTTTGATCCAAACATATGAAAATATGAGATATTGGGTTTTCTACCATTCCATATTTCATATGGAGTCTTTACATGATATTTGTTGATGATTGATCTGTTTGTGTATGGCATGTTGTGTTTGGCAAGCATGCTTCAGCAATCATTGTTCTAACTGCTTCTTTGAGAGTTCTGTTTCTTGTTTCTGCTACACCATTTTGTTGAGGAGTTCCTGCTGCAGATAATTGGTGTAGTACTCCGTTTTCTTCACAGTAAGTTCTGATAATTTCATTTAGAAATTCAGTGCCTCTATCTGATCTGATCTTGCTGATTTTCAATTCCTTTTCATTTTGGAGTCTTCTCAGCAAGTCTGGCAGCTTCTTGAGTGTTTCTTTCTTCTTGTTCATGAAAATGGTCCAGGTGTACTTTGAGAAGTCATCCACCACTACTAGGGTGTATTTCTTGCCACTTACACTTCTCGGTGTCACTTTGGTCCAAACAGTCCATGTAAATGTATGTAGAACTCTGGTTGTAGATTGATAAGGCTTTGACTTGAATGAACTTTTGATTTGTTTCCCTTTCTGACATGCATCACATAGGCTTTCCTTTTTGAATATGATCTCTGGCAGTCCTTCAATTAACTTGTTCTTTGATAATTTGTTGATGGTCTTGAAATTCAGGTGATTTAATCTTCTGTGCCAAATCCAACTTGTTGATTGTTTATTTTTGACAAGCAGACATGTTTCTGCCTTGGCTGTTCTCCAGTGCACCACATACATGTTGTCTTGTCTACTACCTGCAAGAACTATTGTGTTGGTTTGGCTGTGAATCACTTTGCATCCTTCTTTTTTGAAGTGCACATTGTATCCCTTGTCACAGAATTGACTGATGCTCATCAGATTGAAATTAAGGCCCTTGACATATGCCACATTTTGAATCTTCAGATTGTTCTTGAGTTTTGTGCATTCCCCCTTAATCTTGCCAGGGTTTTCTTTGCCTCCAAATGTGACTTTGGGTCCATCAAAAGCTTTGAAGTCAGTGAGCCATTTCTTGTTTCCTGTCATGTGTCTGTAACATCCACTGTCTATGTACCAGACATCCTACAAAACAAATTAATTTAGTTTAGGTACCCAACACTATTTGGGTCCATACCTGTTAGCAGTCATGCCTCCAATACCAAGTGTATATCCAAAGGTTCTCCTTTTTGGATAATTAAAGTCATCAACTTCATATGTATAAGGCATGGCTGAATAACTTCTAATATTTTTGCTGAAGGTATTCTGATACTTTTCTCCACCTGTTGGTGCATTTACATCCTTCTTCACTTTCCAATATGCAGTAGGAACCTTTCTTGCTTCATGTGTCTAGGAGCATATCTAAATTGGTTTTTCTTAAACACATGATGCATTTTATGGAATGGTTTCCTCTTGTATTTTTGAGGTGCAACATTCCAATCATCATCTGAAGGATAAAGTCTGCCTTTACCTTTCAGAAGGCTATTGTTCTTGGTTGACTGAAATGAGGATGTGGTCTGCTGTTTTACTACACTAGGTTTTGACTTCACCGGAGCAGGATGATTTGTTGGAATTATGGTCTGTCCCTTTCTAAATTTTGGTCCAATGTTGGTCCTTGATTTAGAATTGTGTTGACCATTATTCCTACTCTCATCCTGACTGTTGTAGCCAAGACCAGATCTGGATCCAAACCTTTTTGAGGGTTTGTAAGCTGGTGCATTTAGTGGTGCAGTGGTTATATTTCCCGGTGGGGAGATTTTCTTAACTGATCTGTCAATAACAGATGTATCATCATCTGCTTTTTGTTGATCATTTAAGCAGGTCTCCTTACTGGTTAATTCAGCTTTTGCTTTATCAGGTTCTTTCTTTAATCTTTTGTTCTCCTTTCTTAGATCCTTGCATTCCTTTTCCAGAATTTCATGATTCATTTCAATTTCACCAAATTTAGTCATGAGATTTTGGACTAGGTCTGCTGTATCCAATGGGAGACTAGAAGATTGTGCAGTGTTAGATATGGATGCATTTGATGAGGAACAGGAACTAGATGTTACCTCAGTTTCATCTGATTCTTTAGCCATTAGACATAGGCTTGTTTCCTCAGTATCTGAACTATCACCTTCATCTCCATCTAATTCTTCGGTCATGAGGCATAGACATGCTTTTTCATTGTTTGCACTGTCTTCTTCATCACTGTCATCTGTATCATTATCAGATGATTCTTCATTCTTTTCACTACTAGATTCAGCCTTCAGTGCCTTCTTGGTTTTCCTCTTTTCAAATGCTTTGTATTTCTTCTTTTCATCATCTTTGTTATTTTCTTCAGGACAATCAGTCTTGAAGTGACCTTTCTTGTTGCAGTTGAAGAATCTGTATTCATCATCTTTCTTCTTCAATTATTTATTTGATCTTGGCCTCTTGTTTGATGATGAGTTTCCCTCGAATGTCTTCTTCTTGCTAAACTTGTCAAAACGTTTGACTAATAAAGCTACATGTTCTTTGAGTTCTTGTGTCTCTTTGCTGATACAATCGGCAAAGTTACTTTGCTGGGGTGCAACCAGTGCAGTGAATTTTTGTGTCTCTGCCGGAGCACCATCTTCACCGTTCAATTCGAATTCATGAGCTTTTAATTGGGACATCAGGGTCATAGTGTCTGTGTTTGCAAGATTTGTTGTTCCTCTGATTACTGATGTTATGATCTTCCATTTTTTAGGTAAGCCTCTCAAAATCTTCAAGCATACTTCTTTCTGCGGATATGTGTGTCCAAGCTGTTGCAGTTCATTGATAATGCTTGAGAATCTGTTTTCCATTTGATCAATGGTTTCGCCAGCCTTCATTTTGAAGTTCTCAAATTTCTGCTTTGCAAATGAGATAATTTGTTTTCTTTTAATCGCCAGATCCTTCATTTATCAATTCTAGCTTGTCCCACATCTCCTTTGCTGTTTTGCAGTCTTTGATTCTCAGGAACATGTTTCTATCTAGGGTATTCAAAATCAAGACTTTTGCAACAAAATCCATATTTGCTCTTCTCTTGTCATCCTTGGTCCAATCCTTTTTAGGTTTATCGATTTCCTTCCATTGATCTGCTCATGTGCCTACCACAGTAGTGATTATGATTGGTCCTTCATTGATTACATCCATCATCTCCTCATGAGTTGCTGCAATATGAGACAGCATTCTTAGTTTATATTCATCAAAATTATTAACATTAAAAACAGGTACTTTTGACAAAAAGTTTGAGGAATCCATAGGTGCAAGTGAAGATATATATGTAAACGTAGAGGAAACTTAGATTTGAAAACTAGATCTGAACAGGTTTTGATACTAGGAACACTGCTCCGATACAAATTGTTGGTCTCAGAGAAGGGTGAAACTATAGTCAGAGGGGGGGGGGTGAATGACTATAGTGGAGTTTCAAAAACTTTTCTTTTGTTTGAAAGCTTTTGGGCAGCTGATAAGTCCCTTCTTACTATGTTGTTTTCGAATCAGTTTGGACAGTCACATATATTAGTTATGATCTAGGAAATTTAAATAAATGTTGTAAAGTAAATTGCAGAAAGTAAATTGACACAAGGCTTATAGTGGTTCAGGGTGGTGTAATCCCTTAATCCACTCTTCTCCTGTGATGATCGGAGGAATTCACTATTGTTTTCATAGATACAATAGCATGATTGTCCTTGGCTTCCCAAGCTTCCCAATCTACAAGGCTATCACTCCTTGACTGCAACAACTTCAGTGATTCAGTCTCTTTTGCTGCTCCTTGAGATCAAAATCCTTCAACAGCTATCACAGATTCAACTCCTTCTCAGATTGCCTCTGATTCAGTTGCTTCAGTTTGATGTGAATGTGATTCACACACTTGCTTGATCAATCTCAGTGCTGAATATGACTTTGTAACTCTAATATCTGAGTTGATCACTAGATGTATCCTTGTAAGTTCAGAGAGAAGGAATTTCAAGTTGACAGAGTTTCTGCTTGAGATTTCTTTTCTGATCGTTGTTTTTCTTTGTCTGTCAATGCATTCTATTTATAGCCTTGAATAACCTTGATTTGAAATTCCGTCCGTTGGCTATATTAATGAGGGAATAATCCTTGATTTTATTCTTGATTCCCCCTTAATTTCATTCTCCTTGATTTCAGTGATAGGATTCTTTCTTCAAACGTATAGCAGAAAATCCGTTCTTGATTGATCCTTTATTGTTTATGCATTTAATGCATGATCTTCTGAATCTTCAATGTATATTAAATCTGATCTGGTAGGTGTTACTTCGCCATTTTCAAAACGGTCGAGTGATCCTTCTGACTTAGCTGATTTAGATCTTCCTTCACCGTTTTGTCTTCACTCAGCCGAAAGTAAGTTTACTTTGCCGATTCACTGTTTTCTTCTTTGCTTCAGTTCAAGGAGAATCTTTGTACTTCACTGATCCTTGATTGGGGTGAAATCAGTGTACACCATATTTGAATATTAAGTTTCATTACTTTAAGTGTAACTTGGACTTATCCAAGGTCATCACAGACTTCCTTGGTTATAAGTCAGACCATTTATGTCTTCATTGCTTCTCTGCTGGTGCTTGGCTGTCTTCACTCTGCTGAATATCTGTTTTTACTTTGCCGTCCTACCAACTAGTACAATACTTGTCTGACTCAACTTATACAACATGTCTGACTCTAAGTAAAGACTTATACAGAGAATTCTAACTTATTTCAGGCTTACTATAACAGCTAGCATGGCCATCATCAAAACATAATAAAATGTTCCTAACAACTCCTCACTGATCCATTTCACCCAAAGGCAGTCCTTTTTGCATTGAAAATTCCACAGAATTCTACACAAAAGAGACAAATTCCAAGCATCCAATTGAAAAATCCCCAAGCCACCTTCAGTTTTAGGAACACACACCTCATCCCAACCAACAAGGGATTTCCTAGAGGAATCACAAGAACCTCCCCACAAAAACCTCCTACAAAGTTGTTCCATTTTTAACTTGACACTGCCAATAATAAGATAGATGCCTAACCATAAACAGTGAACACCTTGAATGACAGAATGAATAAACTGCAACCTGCCTGCATAAGATAGAGTTGCCCCATTCCAGCTACAGAAGTAATTCCTCAAAGAAGTGAACAAAGGGTCATAGTGACCAACATTCAATCTAACAGCACATAAATGAATCCCAAGATATCTAATAGGAAAAATACCTTCCTTTAAACCAGTAATATCCAACAGATCAGCCTTGATATCTTCACTTAAACCAGCACATAACATTTCAGACTTAGAAACATTAACAGCCAAACCAGAGCAATCTCCAAAAGAAGATAAACAACTCATCCAATTGAAACCATAGTTTGCGGTCTCTTTTGTCTCTTCAAAACTTCCTTAAAAGTTGCCTTTAGAAAGTCTGAACTGGATATTAATTTTGGTGGAGGTGTATTATTTGCCTTAGCAAATATGTCACTTGCAACCTTTGCCGCTAAAAGTGAATTTAAACTCTTGTGTCTTACACCAGAAATTCTCTTTGTTGCTTGTTCTGCAACTTCCCATGTTGTGTATATACCTTAATGAGGACCATTATAAACAACATAAAATCTATTAATGTTTGGCATTTGAATTGCCTCATCAAGTTTTGCCAAGACCTGATATGTCCTGTGTATTTGGTCTAAAACCAGAGATCAAATCTGTAGGTTTAACCAATTTATTAGATGTTTGTACATCTGTTACATCTTTTTCCAAGATGCTAGGAATCAATGGATGTGATGATTCTTTACCGATTGCCGTTTTGCATCGGAATAGCTGATATTTTGCTACTATTTCTAGTGCAAGAAATATCAATATCCTTTTGTTGTTTATTAGATTCTTCTAATAAACGAATTCGATATCTTAGAACATTTAGTTCTAAATTCATCGTTTTTTTCTTGAAGCTTAAGCTTCTGTATTTCTTCCATTGTTGGAAGTCCTGTAAGGACAATTAGTCCCTGGGTTTTACCCCTTTTATCTCCTGGTGGAGATTCTTTGGCTCCTTAACCTGCGTATTCACGTGTTAAGAAATCAGCAAATATATTTTTGTTTCCTGAGATATGTTCTATATCGAAATAGTATCATGATAGCCACATCTGCCATCTTACAAGTCTACCTTGTTTATTATCACCTTTTAAATTAGTATTTAAAAAGTAAGTGAAGTTTTTGTTATCTGTCCTAATTAAAAACTTAACCGGAGTAAGATAAGCACTAAACTTCTTAATGACTCGAATAACAGCTAAGTATTCTTTCTCATTACTATGATAATTTCTTTCAGCGTTTTTAAACTACCAGAAGTATACTTACAAATTAACTCTTGTTTAGAGTTTTTTTCTTTGAGGATTCCTCCCCAATATTCATCTGATGCATCTGTTTCAATGATCAGTTTATCATCTGGTAAAGAATGATATAGCTTTGGAAAGCTGGTTAAATTCTTTTTAACCTTTCTTACATAGGTTGTGTCAACCTCTGTCTAATCCCAAAGTACATTGTCTTTGAGTTTAACCTGTAAAGGTTTTCTAATTTCAGCAAGTTTAGGGATATAACTTTCTGCATAAGTTAAAATTCCTAAAAAAAACTCTGTAATTGTTTATTATTTTCAATCTTATCTAGAAATTTATGAATATGTTCCAGAATATGATTTTGTGGTCGATGTTGACCTTGATCAATTTCGAATCCAAGAAATTAATCTTTGTCTTGAAGAGCTATGTCTTCTTTAATGAAAGAATTATTCCTAATTCTTCGCATATCTTCAGTACGATTGCAACATGCATATAGTGCTCATCCTAGTACTACTCTCGCCCAGGCACGCTTAACTTCGGAGTTCTGATGGGATCCGGTGCATTAGTGCTGGTATGATCGCACCAGTTAAAAGGATGCGTTCTAAAGTATTTGAGCATTGAGAGGCCGCCGACAACGGGGCGAGGGAACCTCGAGTACGACGGCCGGGCACATTTTTCAAGTTTTTATTATTTTAATTGCGTACTCAATAAGGATCTGATAACGAATCCGTTTGATCCGGAAATTCGGTGTAATTAGCAATTAGATTTCTGTTTTAATTTATCTAGGGATTTATGATGGGATTCAGAGTTTTCATTGGATCCGGTGCATTAGTCATAGGAGAGGAGGCGCGTGGGAACCGCACCAACGTTGATGCGACGATATGCACGCGAAAGAGACGAAAACGAGTCAAGAAAAAGATAGGAACGAAAAAAGGAAAAAAGATGAGATGAAACAAGTGAAGAAGAAATGGAAAAAAAAGGGTGAAACACAATGACTTCCCAGGGGGTCACCCATCCTAGTACTACTCTCGCCCAAGCACGCTTAACATCAGAGTTCTGATGGGATCCGGTGCATTAGTGCTGGTATGATCGCACCCGTTAAGAGGATGCGTTCTTATGTATTTCAGCATTGAGAGGCCGCCGACCGCGGGGCGAGGGAACGTCGAGTACGACGCCGGGCACGTTTTTCAAGTTTTTATTATTTTAATTGCGTACTCAATAAAAATCTGAGTACGAATACGTTTGATCTAGAAATTCGGTGTAATTAGCAATTAGATTTCCGTTTTCATTTATCTAGGGATTTATGATGGGATTCAAAGTTTTCATTTGATCCGGCGCATTAGTGCTGGGAGAGGAGGCGCGTGGGAACCGCACGGACGTTGATGCGACGATATGCATGTGAATGAGACGAGAACGAGTGAAGAAGAAGATAGGAACGAAAAACGGAAAAAAGATGAAAAAAAAATAGAGGGGTGCAACATGAGGACTTCCCAGGGGGTCACCCATCCTAGTACTACTCTCACCCAAGCACGCTTAACTTCGGAGTTCTGATGGGATGCGGTGCATTAGTGCTGGTATTATCGCAACCGTTAAGAGGATGCGTTCTTAAGTATTTGAGCATTGATAGGCCGCCGACCACGGGGCGAGGTTACGTCGAGTAGGACGGCCGGGCACGTTTTTCGAGTTTTTATTATTTAATTGCGTACTCAATAAGGATCAGATTACGAATCCGTTTGATCCGGAAATTTGTTGTAATTAGCAATTAGATTTCCGTTTTAATTTATATAGGGATTTATGATCGGATTCAGAGTTTTCATTGGATACGGCGCATTAGTGCGGGAAAGGAGGCGCGTGGGAACCGCACGGACGTTGAAGCGATGATTGGCACACGAAAGAGACGAAAACAGGTGAAGAAGAAGATAGGAACAAAAAAAGGAAAAAAAAAGGGGTCCAACACGAGGACTTCCCAGGGGGTCACGCAACCTAGTACTACTCTCGCCCAAGCACGATTAACTTCGAAGTTCTGATGGGATCCGGTGCATTAGTGCTGGTATGATCGCACCCGTTAAGAGGATACATTCTTATGTATTTGAGCATTGAGAGGCCGACGACTGCGGGGCGAGGGAACATCGAGTACGAGGGCTGGGCATGTTTTTCAAGTTTTTATTATTATAATTGCGTACTCAATAAAGATTGATTACGAATCTGTTTGATCCGGAAATTCAGTGTAATTAGCAATTAGATTTCCGTTTTCACTTATCTAGTTATTTATGATGGGATTCGTATTTTTCATTGGATCCGGCGCATTAGTGCTGGGAGAGGAGGCGCGTGGGAACCGTACGGACATTGATGCGACGATATGCATGCAAAAGAGACGAAAACGAGTGAAGAAGAAGATAGGAACGAAAAAGGAAAAAGATGAGGCAAAAACGAGTGATGATGAAGATAGGAACGAAAAAGTAAAAAAGAGGTGTGCAACACGAGGACTTCCCAGGGGGTCACCCATCCTAGTACTACTCCCAAGCACTCTTAACTTCAGAGTTCTGATTTGATCCGGTGCATTAGTGCTGGTATGATCGCACCCGTTAAGAGGATGCGTTCTTATGTATTTGAGCATTGGGAGGCCGTCGACCACGGGGTGAGGGAACGTCGAGTACGACGGCCCGGCACATTTTAAAAGTTTTATTATTTTAATTGTAAAATCAATAAGGATCAAATTACGAATCCATTTGATCCGGAAATTCAGTGTAATTAGCAGTTAGATTTCCGTTTTCATTTATCTAGGGATTTCTGATGAGATTCAGAGTTTTCATTGGATCCGGCGAATTAATGCTAGGAGAGGAGGCGTGGGGGAACCGCACGGACATTGATGCGACAATATGCACGTGAAAGAGACGAAAATGAGTGAAGAAGAAGATAGGAAAGAAAAAAGGCAAAAAGATGAGCGAAAACGAGTGAAGAAGAATATAGGAAGAAAAAAAAGGAAAAAAGAGGAGTGCAACACGAGGACTTCCCAGGGGGTCACCCATCCTAGTACTAATATCGCCCAAGCACTCTTAACTTCGGAGTTCTGATGGGATACGGTGCATTAGTGCTGGTATGATCACACCCGTTAAGAGGATGCGTTCTTATGTATTTGAGCATTGAGAGGCCGCCGACCGCGGTGCGAGGGAACGTCGAGTACGACGGCCGGCCATGTTTTTCAAGTTTTTATTATTTTAATTGCGTACTCAATAAGGATCCGATTACGAATCCATTTGATCTAGAAATTCGGTGTAATTAGCAATTAGATTTCCGTTTTCATTTATCTTGGGATTTATGATGGGATTTGGAGTTTTCATTCGATCCGGCGCATTAGTCATGGGAGAGGAGGCGCGTGGGAACCGCATGGACGTTGATACAACGATATGCACGTGAAAGAGATGAAAACAAGTCAAGAAGAAGATATGAACGAAATAAGGCAAAAATATGAGACGAAAAAGGGTGAAGAATAAGATAGGAACGAAAAAACGAAAAAAAAGGGGTGCAACACGATGACTTCCCAAGGGGTCACCCATACTAGTCCTACTCTCGCCCAAGCACGCATAACATTAGAGTTCTGATGGGATCCGGTGCATTAGTGCTGGTATGATCGAACCCGTTAAGAGGATGCGTTCTTTTGTATTTGAGCATTGAGAGGCCGCCGACCGCGAGGCGAGGGAACGTCGAGTACGACGGCTGAGCACGTTTTTCAAGCTTTTATTATTTTAATTGCGTACTCAATAAGGATCGGTTACGAATCCATTTGATCCGGAAATTCAGTGTAATTAGCAATTAGATTTCCGTGTTCATTTATCTTGGGATTTATGATGGGATTCGTAGTTTTCATTGGATCCGGCGCATTAGTGCTGGGAGAGGAGGCGCGTGGGAACCGCACGGACATTGATGCGACGATATGCATGCAAAAGAGACGAAAACGAGTGAAGAAGAAGATAGGAACGAAAAAGGGAAAAAAAGATGAGGCAAAAACGAGTGAATAAGAAGATAGGAACGAAAAAAGTAAAAAAGAGGTGTGCAATACGAGGACTTCCCAGGAGGTCACCCATCCTAGTACTACTCTCTCTCCCAAGCACTATTAACTTCGGAGTTCTGATGGGATCCGGTGCATTTGTGCTGGTATGATCGCACCCGTTAAGAGGATGCGTTCTTATGTATTTGAGCATTGGGAGGCCGCCGACCACGGGGTGAGGGAACGTCGAGTACGACGGGCCGGCACATTTTAAAAGTTTTATTAATTTAACTGTGACCTCAATAAGGATCAAATTACGAATCCATTTGATCTGGAAATTCAGTGTAATTAGCAATTAGATTTCCGTTTTCATTTATCTAGGGATTTATGATGAGATTCGGAGTTTTCATTGGATCCGGCGAATTAGTGCTGGGAGAGGAGGCGCGTGGGAACCGCATGAACATTGATGTGACAATATGCACGCGAAAGAGACGAAAATGAGTGAAGAAGAAAATAGGAAAGAAAAAAGGCAAAAAGATTAGCGAAAACGAGTGAAGAAGAATATAGGAAGAAAAAAAAAGGAAAAAAAAGGGGTGCAACACGAGGACTTCCCAGGGGGTCACCCATCCTAGTACTACTCTCGCCCAAGCACTCTTAACTTCGGAGTTCTGATGGGATACGGTGCATTAGTGCTGGTAAGATTGCACCCGTTAAGAGGATGCGTTCTTATGCATTTGAGCATTGAGAGGCCGCCAACCGCGGTGCGAGGGAACGTCGAGTACGACGGCCGGCCATGTTTTTCAAGTTTTTATTATTTTAATTGCGTACTCAATAAGGATCTGATTACGAATCCATTTGAGCCGGAAATTCGGTGTAATTAGCAATTAGATTTCCGTTTTCATTTATCTTGGGATTTATGATGGGATTTGGAGTTTTCATTCGATCCGGCGCATTAGTCATGGGAGAGGAGGCGCGTGGGAACCGCATGGATGTTGATACGATGATATGCACGTGAAAGAGACGAAAATGAGTCAAGAAGAAGATAGGAACGAAATAAGGCAAAAATATGATACGAAAACGAGTGAAGAAGAATACAAGAACGAAAAAAACGAAAAAAGAGGGGTGCAACACGATGACTTCCCATGGGGTCACCCATCCTAGTACTACTCTCGCCCAAGCACGCATAACATTAGAGTCTTGATGGGATGCGGTGCATTAGTGATCGCACCCGTTAAGAGGATGCGTTCTTTTGTATTTGAGCATTGAGTGGCTGCCGACCGCGGGGCGAGGGAACGTCGAGTACGACGGCCGGGCACGTTTTTCAAGTTTTTATTATTTTAATTGCGTACTCAATAAGGATCCGATTACGAATCCGTTTGATCCGGAAATTCGGTGTAATTAGCATTTAGATTTCAATTTTCATTTATTTAGGGCTTTATGATGGGATTCGGAGTTTTCATTGGATCCGGCGCATTAGTGCTGGGAGAGGAGGCACGTGGGAACCGCACGGACGTTGATGCGACGATATGCACGTGAAAGAGACGAAAACGAGAGATGAAGAAGATAGGAACGAAAAAAGGGAAAAAAAGGGGTGCAACACGAGGACTTCCCAGGGGGTCACCCATCCTAGTACTCCTCTCGCCCTAGCATGATTAACTTCGATGTTCTGATGGGATCCGGTGCATTAGTGCTGGTATGATCGCATCCGTTAAGAGGATGCGTTCTTATGTATTTTAGCATTGAGAGGCCGCCGACTGCGGAGCGAGGGAACGTCGAGTACGACGGCCGGGCACGTTTTTCAAGTTTTTATTATTTTAATTGTGTACTTAATAAGGATCCGATTACGAATCCGTTTGATCCGGAAATTCGGTGTAATTAGCAATTAGATTTCCGCCATTTATCTAGGATTTGATGGGATTCATAGTTTTCATTGGATCCGGCGCATTAGTGATGGGAGAGGAGCCGCGTGGGAACAGTAGGGACATTGATGCGACGATATGCATGCGAAAGAGATGAAAACGAGTGAAGAAGAAGACAGGAACGAAAAAAGGAAAAAAGATGAGACGAAAATGAGTGAAGAAGAAGATAGGAACGAAAAAAGGGATTCATAGTTTTCATTGGATCCGGCGCATTAGTGCTGGGAGAGGAGGCATGTGGGAACCGCAGGGACATTGATGCGACGATATGCTTTCGAAAGAGATGAAAACGAGTGAAGAAGAAGATAGGAATGAAAAAAGGAATAAAGATTAGCGAAAACGAGTGAAGAAGAATATAGGAAGAAAAAAAAAAAAAGAGGGTGCAACATGAGGAATTCCTGTGGGGTCACCCATCTTAGTACTACTCTCGCCAAGCACTCTTAACTTTGGAGTTCGATGGGATACGGTGCATTAGTGTTGTATGATTGCACCATTAAGAGGATGTGTTCTTATGTATTTGAGCATCGAGAGGCCGCCGATCAGGTAAGTAGGGAACGTCGAGTACGACGGCCGGCCATGTTTTTCAAGTTTTTATTATTTTAATTGCGTACTCAATAAGGATCCGATTACGAATCCATTTGATCCGGAAATTCGGTGTAATTAGCAATTAGATTTCCGTTTTCATTTATCTTGGGATTTATGATGGGATTTGGAGTTTTCATTCGATCCGGCGCATTAGTCATGGGAGAGGAGGCGCGTGGGAACCGCATGGACGTTGATACGATGATATGCACGTGAAAGAGACGAAAATGAGTCAAGAAGAAGATAGGAACGAAATAAGGCAAAAATATGATACGAAAACGAGTGAACAAGAAGACAAGAACGAAAAAAACGAAAAAAGAGGGGTGCAACACGATGACTTCCCACGGGGTCACCCATCCTAGTACTACTCTCGCCCAAGCACGCATAACATTAGAGTTCTGATGGGATGCGGTGCATTAGTGCTGGTATGATCGCACCCGTTAAGAGGATGCGTTCTTTTGTATTTGAGCATTGAGAGGCTGCCGACCGCGGGGCGAGGGAACGTCGAGTACGACGGCCGGGCACGTTTTGCAAGTTTTTATTATTTTAATTGCGTACTCAATAAGGATCCGATTACGAATCCGTTTGATCCGTAAATTCGGTGTAATTAGCAATTAGATTTCAATTTTCATTTATTTAGGGCTTTATGATGGGATTCGGAGTTTTCATTGGATCCGGCGCATTAGTGCTGGGAGAGGAGGCACGTGGGAACCGCACGGACGTTGATGCGACGATATGCACGTGAAAGAGACGAAAACGAGAGATGAAGAAGATAGGAATGAAAAAAGGGAAAAAAAAGGGTGCAACACGAGGACTTCCCAGGGGGTCACCCATCCTAGTACTCCTCTCGCCCTACCATGATTAACTTCGATGTTCGATGGGATCCGGTGCATTAGTGTTTGGTATGATCGCATCCGCAAGAGGATGCGTTCTTTTGTATTTTAGCATTGAGAGGCCGCCGACTGCGGAGCGAGGGAACGTCGAGTACGACGGCCGGGCACGTTTTTCAAGTTTTTATTATTTTAATTGTGTACTTAATAAGGATCCGATTACGAATCCGTTTGATCCGGAAATTCGGTGTAATTAGCAATTAGATTTCCGCCATTTATCTAGGATTTGATGGGATTCATAGTTTTCATTGGATCCGCGCATTAGTGATGGGAGAGGAGCCGCGTGGGAACAGTAAGGACATTGATGCGACGATATGCATGCGAAAGAGATGAAAACGAGTGAAGAAGAAGACAGGAACGAAAAAAGGAAAAAAGATGAGACGAAAATGAGTGAAGAAGAAGAGATAGAACGAAAAAGGGATTCATAGTTTTCATTGGATCCGGCGCATTAGTGCTGGGAGAGGAGGCGTGTGGGAACCGCAGGGACATTGATGCGATGATATGCTTTCGAAAGAGATGAAAACGAGTGAAGAAGAAGATAGGAATGAAAAAAGGAATAAAGATTAGCGAAAACGAGTGAAGAAGAATATAGGAAGAAAAAAGGAAAAAAAGAGGGTGCAACATCAGGACTTCCTGTGGGTCACCCATCTTAGTACTACTCTCGCCAAGCACTCTTAACTTCGGAGTTCGATGGGATACGGTGCATTAGTGTTTGTATGATTGCACCCGTTAAGAGGATGTGTTCTTATGTATTTGAGCATCGAGAGGCCGCCCGATCAATGGTAAGTAGGAACGCCGAAAGTACGACGGCCGCCATGTTTTTCAAGTTTTTATTACTTTAATTATGTACTCAATAAGGATCCGATTACGAATCCATTTGATCCGGAAATTCGTGTAATTAGCAATTAGATTTCGCTTTCATTTATCTTGGGATTTATGATGGGATTTGGAGTTTTCATTCGATCCGGCGCATTAGTCATGGGAGAGGAGGCGCGTGGGAACCGCATGCACGTTGATACGATGATATGCACATGAAAGAGACGAAAATGAGTCAAGAAGAAGATAGGAACGAAATAAGGCAAAAATATGATACGAAAACGAGTGAAGAAGAAGACAAGAACGAAAAAAACGAAAAAAGAGGGGTGCAACACGATGACTTCCCATGGGGTCACCCATCCTAGTACTACTCTCGTCCAAGCACGCATAACATTAGAGTTTTGATGGGATGCGGGGCATTAGTGCTGGTATGATCGCACCCGTTAAGAGGATGCGTTCTTTTGTATTTGAGCATTGAGTGGCTGCCGACCGCGGGGCGAGGGAACGTCGAGTACGACGGCCGGGCACGTTTTTTCAAGTTTTTATTATTTTAATTGCGTACTCAATAAGATCCGATTACGAATCCGCTTTGATCCGGAAATTCGTGTAATTAGCAATTAGATTTCAATTTTCATTTATTTAGGGCTTTATGATGGGATTCGGAGTTTTCATTGATCCGCGATTAGTGCCGGAGAGGAGGCACGTGGGAACCGCACGGACGTTGATGCGACACGGCGATATGCACGCAAAGAGACGAAAACGAGAGATGAAGAAGATAGGAATGAAAAAAGGGAAAAAAGGGTGCAACACGAGGACTTCCCAGGGGGTCACCCATCCTAGTACTCCTCTCGCCCTACCATGATTAACTTCGATGTTCTGATGGGATCCGGTGCATTAGTGCTGGTATGATCGCATCCGTTAAGAGGATGCGTTCTTATGTATTTTAGCATTGAGAGGCCGCCGACTGCGGGGCGAGGGAACGTCGAGTACGACGGCCGGGCACGTTTTTCAAGTTTTTATTATTTTAATTGTGTACTTAATAAGGATCCGATTACGAATCCGTTTGATCCGGAAATTCGGTGTAATTAGCAATTAGATTTCCGTTTTCATTTATCTAGGGATTTGATGGGATTCATAGTTTTCATTGGATCCGGCGCATTAGTGATGGGAGAGTAGCCGCCATGGGAACAAAGCAGGACATTGATGCGACGATATGCATGCGAAAGAGATGAAAACGAGTGAAGAAGAAGACAGGAATGAAAAAAGGAAAAAAGATGAGACGAAAATGAGTGAAGAAGAAGATAGGAACGAAAAAAAGGGATTCATAGTTTTCATTGGATCCGGCGCATTAGTGCTGGGAGAGGAGGCGTGTGGGAACCGCAGGGACATTGATGCGACGATATGCTTGCGAAAGAGATGAAAACGAGTGAAGAAGAATATAGGAATGAAAAAAGGAAAAAATATTAGCGAAAACGAGTGAAGAAGAATATAGGAAGAAAAAAAAAAGGAAAAAGAGGGGTGCAACACGAGGACTTCCCAGGGGGTCACCCATCCTAGTACTACTCTCGCCCATGCACTCTTAACTTCGGAGTTCTGATGGGATACGGTGCATTAGTGCTGGTATGATTGCACCCGTTAAGAGGATGCGTTCTTATGTATTTGAGCATTGAGAGGCCGCCGACCGCGGTGCGAGGGAACGTCGAGTACGACGGCCGGCCATGTTTTTCAAGTTTTTATTATTTTAATTGCGTAGTCAACAAGGATCCGATTAGGAATCCATTTGATCCGGAAATTCGGTGTAATTAGCAATTAGATTTCCGTTTTCATTTATCTTGGGATTTATGATTGGATTTGGAGTTTTCATTCGATCCGCCACATTAGTCATAGGAGAGGAGGCATGTGGGAACCGCACAGACGTTGATGCGACGATATGCACGTGAAAGAGACGAAAACGAGTGATGAAGAAGATAGGAACGAAAAAAGGGAAAAAAAGGGGTGCAACACGAGGACTTCCCAGGGGGTCACCCATCCTAGTACTCCTCTCGCCCTAGCATGATTAACTTCGATGTTCTGATGGGATCCGGTGCATTAGTGCTGGTATGATCGCATCCGTTAAGAGGATGCGTTCTTATGTATTTAGCATTGAGAGGACGCCGACAGCGGGGCGAGGGAACGTCGAGTACGACGGCCGGGCACGTTTTTCAAGTTTTTATTATTTTAATTGTGTACTTAATAAGATTCGATTACGAATCCGTTTGGTCAGGAAATTTTGTGTAATTAGCAATTAGATTTCCGCCATTTATCTAGGGATTTGATGGGATTCATAGTTTTCATTGATCCGGCGATTAGTGATGGGAGAGGAGCCGCGTGGGAACAACAGGGACATTGATGCGACGATATGCATCCGAAAGAGATTAAAACGAGTGAAGAAGAAGACAGGAACAAAAAAAGGAAAAAAGATGAGACGAAATCGAGTGAAGAAGAAGATAGGAACGAAAAAAAGGGATTCATAGTTTTCATTGGATCCGGCGCATTAGTGCTGGGAGAGGAGGCATGTGGGAAGCGCAGGACATTGATGTGACGATATGCTTGCGAAAAGAGATGAAAACGAGTGAAGAAGAAGATAGGAATGAAAAAGGAAAAAAGATTAGCTAAAAACGAGTGAAGAAGAATATAGGAAGAAAAAAAAGAGGAAAAAGAGGGTGCAACACGAGGACTTCCTGAGGGGTCACCCATCCTAGTACTACTCTCGCCAAGCACTCTTAACTTCGAGTTCAATGGGATACGGTGCATTAGTGCTGGGTATGATTGCACCCGTTAAGAGGATGCGTTCTTATGTATTTGAGCATTGAGAGGCCGCCGACCGGCGGTGCGAGGAACGTCGAGTACGACGGCCGCCATGTTTTTCAAGTTTTTATTATTTTAATTGCGTTACTCAATAAGGATCCGATTAGGAATCCAATTGATCCGGAAATTCGGTGTAATTAGCAATTAGATTTCCGTTTTCATTTATCTTGGGATTTATGATGGGATTTGGAGTTTTCATTCGATCCGGCGCATTAGTCATGGGAGAGGAGGCGCGTGGGAACCGCATGGACGTTGATACGATGATATGC
Organism: Gentiana macrophylla; assembly: GCA_026214975.1. Lineage (NCBI taxonomy): Eukaryota > Viridiplantae > Streptophyta > Magnoliopsida > Gentianales > Gentianaceae > Gentiana > Gentiana macrophylla. The sequence goes on along the minus strand of CM047811.1, from coordinate 42,484,677 downwards.
ACGTGAAAGAGACGAAAATGAGTCAAGAAGAAGATAGGAACGAAATAAGGCAAAAATATGATACGAAAACGAGTGAAGAAGAAGACAAGAACGAAAAAGCGAAAAAAGGGGTGCAACACGATGACTTCCACGGGTCACCCATCCTAGTACTACTCGCCCAAGCACGCATAACATTAGAGTTCGATGGGATGCGGTGCATTAGTGCTTTGGTATGATCGCACCCGCAAGAGGATGCGTTCTTTTGTATTTGAGCATTGAGAGGCTCGCCGATCACAAGCGAGGGAACGCCGAGTACGACGGCCGGGCACGCTTTTCAAGTTTTATTATTTTAATTGCGTGCTCAATAAGGATCCGATTACGAATCCGCTTGATCCGAAATTCGTGTAATTAGCAATTAGATTTCAATTTTCATTTATTTAGGGCTTTATGATGGGATTCGAGTTTTCATTGGATCCGGCGCATTAGTCTTTGGGAGAGGAGGCACGTGGGAACCGCATGACAGACGTTGATGCGATGATATGCACGTGGAAAGAGACGAAACGAGAGATGAAGAAGATAGGAACGAAAAAGGGAAAAAAGGGGTGCAACACGAGGACTTCCTGTGGGGTCACCCATCCTAGTACTCTCTCGCCTAACATGATTAACTTCGATGTTCTGATGGGATCCGGTGCATTAGTGCTGGTATGATCGCATCCGTTAAGAGGATGCGTTCTTATGGATTTTAGCATTGAGAGGCCGCCGATCGCTGGAGGCGAGGAACGCCGAGTACGACGGCCGGGCACGTTTTCAAGTTTTTATTATTTTAATTGTGTACTTAATAAGGATCCGATTACGAATCCGCTTTGATCCGAAAATTCGTGTAATTAGCAATTAGATTTCCGCCATTTATCTAGGGATTTGATGGGATTCATAGTTTTCATTGTATCCGGCGCATTAGTGATGGGAGAGGAGCCGCGTGGGAACAGTAGGGACATTGATGCGACGATATGCATGCGAAAGAGATGAAAACGAGTGAAGAAGAAGACAGGAACGAAAAAAGGAAAAAAGATGAGACGAAAATGAGTGAATAAGAAGATAGGAACGAAAAAAAGGGATTCATAGTTTTCATTGGATCCGGCGCATTAGTGCTGGGAGAGGAGGCGTGTGGGAACCGCAGGGACATTGATGCGACGATATGCTTTCGAAAGAGATGAAAACGAGTGAAGAAGAAGATAGGAATGAAAAAAGGAATAAAGATTAGCGAAAACGAGTGAAGAAGAATATAGGAAGAAAAAAGGAAAAAGAGGGGTGCAACATGAGGACTTCCTAGGGGGTCACCCATCTTAGTACTACTCTCGCCCAAGCACTCTTAACTTCGGAGTTCTGATGGGATACGGTGCATTAGTGCTGGTATGATTGCACCCGTTAAGAGGATGTGTTCTTATGTATTTGAGCATCGAGAGGCCGCCGACCGCGGTGCGAGGGAACGTCGAGTACGACGGCCGGCCATGTTTTTCAAGTTTTTATTATTTTAATTGCGTACTCAATAAGGATCCGATTACGAATCCATTTGATCCGGAAATTCGGTGTAATTAGCAATTAGATTTCCGTTTTCATTTATCTTGGGATTTATGATGGGATTTGGAGTTTTCATTCGATCCGGCGCATTAGTCATGGGAGAGGAGGCGCGTGGGAACCGCATGGACGTTGATACGATGATATGCACATGAAAGAGACGAAAATGAGTCAAGAAGAAGATAGGAACGAAATAAGGCAAAAATATGATACGAAAACGAGTGAAGAAGAAGACAACAACGAAAAGACGAAAAAAGAGGGGTGCAACACGATGACTTCCCATGGGGTCACCCATCCTAGTACTACTCTCACCCAAGCACGCATAACATTAGAGTTCTGATGGGATGCGGTGCATTAGTGCTGGTATGATCGCACCCGTTAAGAGGATGCGTTCTTTTGTATTTGAGCATTGAGTGGCTGCCGACCGCAGGGCGAGGGAACGTCGAGTACGACGGCCGGGCACGTTTTTCAAGTTTTTATTATTTTAATTGCGTACTCAATAAGGATCCGATTACGAATCCGTTTGATCCGGAAATTCGGTGTAATTAGCAATTAGATTTCAATTTTCATTTATTTAAGGCTTTATGATGGGATTCGGAGATTTCATTGGATCCGGCGCATTAGTGCTGGGAGAGGAGGCACGTGGGAACCGCACGGACGTTGATGCGATGATATGCACGTGAAAGAGACAAAAACGAGAGATGAAGAAGATATGAACGAAAAAAGGGAAAAAAAGGGGTGCAACACGAGGACTTCCCAGGGGGTCACCCATCCTAGTACTCCTCTCGCCCTAGCATGATTAACTTCGATGTTGTGATGGGATCCGGTGCATTAGTGCTGGTATAATCGCATCCGTTAAGAGGATGCGTTCTTATGTATTTTAGCATTGAGAGGCCGCCGACTGCGGGGCGAGGGAACGTCGAGTACGACGGCCAGGCACGTGTTTCAAGTTTTAATTATTTTAATTGTGTACTTAATAAGGATCCGATTACGAGTCCGTTTGATCCGGAAATTTGGTGTAATTAGAAATTAGATTTCCGTTTTCATTTATCTAGGGATTTGATGGGATTCATAGTTTTCATTGGATCCGGCGCATTAGTGATGGGAGAGGAGCCGCGTGGGAACAGCAGGGACATTGATGCGACGATATGCATGCGAAAGAGATGAAAACGAGTGAAGAAGAAGACAGGAATGAAAAAAGGAAAAAAGATGAGACGAAAACGAGTGAAGAAGAAGATAGGAACAAAAAAAAGGGATTCATAGTTTTCATTGATCCGCGCATTAGTCTTTGGGAGAGGCGTGTGGGAACCGCAGGGACATTGATGCGACGATATGCTTGCGAAAGAGATGAAAACGAGTGAAGAAGAAGATAGGAATGAAAAAAGGAAAAAAGATTAGCGAAAACGAGTGAAGAAGAATATAGGAAGAAAAAAAAAAGGAAAAAAGAGGGGTGCAACACGAGGACTTCCCAGGGGGTCACCCATCCTAGTACTACTCTCGCCCATGCACTCTTAACTTCGGAGTTCTGATGGGATACGGTGCATTAGTGCTGGTATGATTGCACCCGTTAAGAGGATGCGTTCTTATGTATTTGAGCATTGAGAGGCCGCCGACCGCGGTGCGAGGGAACGTCGAGTACGACGGCCGGCCATGTTTTTCAAGTTTTTATTATTTTAATTGCGTACTCAACAAGGATCCGATTAGGAATCCATTTGATCCGGAAATTCGGTGTAATTAGCAATTAGATTTCCGTTTTCATTTATCTTGGGATTTATGATGGGATTTGGAGTTTTCATTCGATCCGCCGCATTAGTCATGGGAGAGGAGGCATGTGGGAACCGCACAGACGTTGATGCGACGATATGCACGTGAAAGAGACGAAAACGAGTGATGAAGAAGATAGGAACGAAAAAAGGGGAAAAAAGGGGTGCAACACGAGGACTTCCCAGGGGGTCACCCATCCTAGTACTCCTCTCGCCCTAGCATGATTAACTTCGATGTTCGATGGGATCCGGTGCATTAGTGTTGGGTATGATCGCATCCGCAAGAGGATGCGTTCTATGTATTTTAGCTTGAGAGGCCGCCACAAAGAAGCGAGGGAACGTCGAGTACGACGGCCGGGCACGTTTTTCAAGTTTTTATTATTTTAATTGTGTACTTAATAAGATTCGATTACGAATCCGTTTGGTCCGGAAATTTGGTGTAATTAGCAATTAGATTTCCGTTTTCATGTCTCTAGGGATTTGATGGGATTCATAGTTTTCATTGGATCCGGCGCATTAGTGATGGGAGAGGAGCCGCGTGGGAACAACAGGGACATTGATGTGACGATATGCATGCGAAAGAGATTAAAACGAGTGAAGAAGAAGACAGGAACGAAGAAAGGAAAAAAGATGAGACGAAATCGAGTGAAGAAGAAGATAGGAACGAAAAAAAGGGATTCATAGTTTTCATTGGATCCGCGATTAGTCTTTGGGAGAGGAGGCGCAGGGAACCGCAGGGGACATTGAGAGGCCACCGATCATGGTGGCAGGGAACGCCGAGTACGACGGCCGCCATGTTTTTCAAGTTTTTATTATTTTAATTGCGTACTCAATAAGGATCCGATTACGAATCCATTTGATCCGGAAATTCGGTGTAATTAGCAATTAGATTTCCGTTTTCATTTATCTTGGGATTTATGGTGGGATTTGGAGTTTTCATTCGATCCGGCACATTAGTCATGGGAGAGGAGGCGCGTGTGAACCGCATGGACGTTGATACAACGATATGCACGTGAAAGAGACGAAAACGAGTCAAGAAGAAGATATGAACGAAATAAGGCAAAAAGATGAGACGAAAATGGGTGAAGAATAAGATAGGAACGAAAAAACGAAAAAACGAAAAAAGAGGGGTGCAACACGATGAATTCCCAAGGGGTCACCCATCCTAGTCCTACTCTCGCCCAAGCACCCATAACATTAGAGTTCGATGGGATCCGGTGCATTAGTGTTGGTATGATCGCACCCAAGAGAGATGCGTTCTTTGTATTTGAGCATTGAGAGGTCGCCGACCACTGGGCGAGGGAACGCCGAGTATGACGGCCGGGCACGCTTTTGCAAGTTTTTATTATTTTAATTGCGTGCTCAATAAGGATCCGATTACGAATCCGTTTGATCCGGAAATTCGTGTAATTAGCAATTAGATTTCAATTTTCATTTATTTAGGGCTTTATGATGGGATTCGAGTTTTCATTGGATCCGGCGCATTAGTGCCGGGAGAGAGGCACGTGGGAACCGCATGCAGGCGCTGATGCGACGATATGCACGTGAAAGAGATGAAACGAGATGAAGAAGATAGGAACGAAAAAAGGGAAAAAAGGGGGTGCAACACGAGGACTTCCTAGGGGTCACCCATCCTAGTACTCTCTCGCCCTAACATGATTAACTTCGAAGTTCTGATGGGATCCGGTGCATTAGTGCTGGTATGATCGCATCCGTTAAGAGGATGCGTTCTTTTGTATTTTAGCATTGAGAGGCCGCCGACTGCGGAGCGAGGGAACGTCGAGTACGACGGCCGGGCACGTTTTTCAAGTTTTTATTATTTTAATTGTGTACTTAATAAGGATCCGATTACGAATCCGTTTGATCCGGAAATTCGGTGTAATTAGCAATTAGATTTCCGCTTTCATTTATCTTGGGATTTGATGGGATTCATAGTTTTCATTGGATCCGCGATTAGTGATGGGAGAGGAGCGGCGGGAACCGCATGGGACATTGATGCGACGATATGCACGTGAAAGAGACGAAAACGAGTCAAGAAGAAGATATGAACGAAATAAGGCAAAAAGATGAGACAAAAATGGGTGAAGAATAAGATAGGAACGAAAAAACGAAAAAACGAAAAAAGAGGGGTGCAACACGATGAATTCCCAAGGGGTCACCCATCCTAGTCCTACTCTCGCCCAAGCACGCATAACATTAGAGTTCTGATGGGATCCGGTGCATTAGTGCTGGTATGATCGCACCCGTTAAGAGGATGCATTCTTTTGTATTTGAGCATTGAGAGGCTGCCGACCGCGGGGCGAGGGAACGTCGAGTATGACGGCCGGGCACGTTTTTCAAGTTTTTATTATTTTAATTGCGTACTCAATAAGGATCCGATTACGAATCCGTTTGATACGGAAATTCGGTGTAATTAGCAATTAGATTTCAATTTTCATTTATTTAGGGCTTTATGATGGGATTCGAGTTTTCATTGATCCGCGCGACATCACCGGGAGAGGAGGCACGGGGAACCGCATGCCAGACGCGTTGATGCGACGATATGCACGTGAAAGAGACGAAAACGAGAGATGAAGAAGATAGGAACGAAAAAAGGGAAAAAAAAGGGGTGCAACACGAGGACTTCCCAGGGGTCACCCATCCTAGTACTCCTCTCGCCCTAGCATGATTAACTTCGATGTTCTGATGGGATCCGGTGCATTAGTGCTGGTATGATCGCATCCGTTAAGAGGATGCGTTCTTATGCATTTTAGCATTGAGAGGCCGCCGACTGCGGAGCGAGGGAACGTCGAGTACGACGGCCGGGCACGTTTTTCAAGTTTTTATTATTTTAATTGTGTACTTAATAAGGATCCGATTACGAAATCCGCTTTGATCCGGAAATTCGTGTAATTAGCAATTAGATTTCCGTTATCATTTATCTAGGATTTGATGGGATTCATAGTTTTCATTGATCCGCGCATTAGTGATGGGAGGAGCCGCGTGGGAACAAGTGAAGGACATTGATGCGACGATATGCATGCGAAAAGAGATGAAACGAGTGAAGAAGAAGACAGAACGAAAAAGGAAAAAGATGAGACGAAAACGAGTGAATAAGAAGATAGGAACGAAAAAAAGGGATTCATAGTTTTCATTGGATCCGGCGCATTAGTGCTGGGAGAGGAGGCGTGTGGGAACCGCAGGGACATTGATGCGACGATATGCTTGCGAAAGAGATGAAAACGAGTGAAGAAGAAGATAGGAATGAAAAAAGGAATAAAGATTAGCGAAAACGAGTGAAGAAGAATATAGGAAGAAAAAATGGAAAAGAGGGTGCAACATGAGGACTTCCTGTGGGGTCACCCATCTTAGTACTACTCGCCAAGCACTCTTAACTTCGGAGTTCTGATGTGATACGGTGCATTAGTCCTGGTATGATTGCACCCGTTAAGAGGATGCGTTCTTATGTATTTGAGCATCGAGAGGCCGCCGACCGCGGTGCGATGGAACGTCGAGTACGACGGCCGGCCATGTTTTTCAAGTTTTTATTATTTTAATTGCGTACTCAATAAGGATCCGATTACGAATCCATTTGATCCGGAAATTCGGTGTAATTAGCAATTAGATTTCCGTTTTCATTTATCTTGGGATTTATGATGGGATTTGGAGTTTTCATTCGATCCGGCGCATTAGTCATGGGAGAGGAGGCGCGTGGGAACCGCATGGATGTTGATACGATGATATGCACATGAAAGAGACGAAATGAGTCAAGAAGAAGATAGGAACGAAATAAGGCAAAAATATGATACGAAAACGAGTGAAGAAGAAGACAAGAACGAAAAAAACGAAAAAAGAGGGGTGCAACACGATGACTTCCCATGGGGTCACCCATCCTAGTACTACTCTCACCCAAGCAAGCATAACATTAGAGTTCTGAAGGGATGCGGTGCATTAGTGCTGGTATGATCGCACCCGTTAAGAGGATGCGTTCTTTTGTATTTGAGCATTGAGTGGCTGCCGACCGCGGGGCGAGGGAACGTCGAGTACGACGGCCGGGCACGTTTTTCAAGTTTTTATTATTTTAATTGCGTACTCAATAAGGATCCGATTACGAATCCGTTTGATCCGGAAATTCGGTGTAATTAGCAATTAGATTTCAATTTTCATTTATTTAGGGCTTTATGATGGGATTCGGAGTTTTCATTGGATCCGGCGCATTAGTGCTGGAGAGGAGGCATGGGGAACCGCACGACGTTGATGCGACGATATGCACGTGAAAGAGACGAAAAACGAGAGATGAAGAAGATAGAACGAAAAGGGGAAAAAGGGGTGCAACACGAGGACTTCCAGGGGTCACCCATCCTAGTACTCCTCTCGCCTCTAGCATGATTAACTTCGATGTTCAATGGGATCCGGTGCATTAGTGTTTGGTATGATTGCATCCGCTAAGATGATGCGTTCAGTATGTATTTTAGCATTGAGAGGCCGCCATCATGGGCGAGGAACGCCGAGATACGACGGCCGGGCACGTTTTCAAGTTTTGATTATTTTAATTGTGTACTTAATAAGGATCCGATTACGAATCCGTTTGATCCGGAAATTTGGTGTAATTAGCAATTAGATTTCCGTTTTCATTTATCTAGGGATTTGATGGGATTCATAGTTTTCATTGGATCCGGCGCATTAGTGATGGGAGAGGAGCCGCGTGGGAACAGCAGGGACATTGATGCGACGATATGCATGCGAAAGAGATGAAAACGAGTGAAGAAGAAGACAGGGAATGAAAAAAGGAAAAAAGATGAGGCGAAAACGAGTGAAGAAGAAGATAGGAACGAAAAAAAGGGATTCATAGTTTTCATTGGATCCGGCGCATTAGTGCTTGGAGAGGAGGCGTGTGGGAACCGCAGGGACATTGATGCGACGATATGCTTGCGAAAGAGATGAAAACGAGTGAAGAAGAAGATAGGAATGAAAAAAGGAAAAAAGATTAGCGAAAACGAGTGAAGAAGAATATAGGAAGAAAAAAATAAGGAAAAAAGAGGGGTGCAACACGAGGACTTCCCAGGGGGTCACCCATCCTAGTACTACTCTCGCCCATGCACTCTTAACTTCCGAGTTCTGATGGGATACGGTGCATTAGTGCTGGTATGATTGCACCCGTTAAGAGGATGCGTTCTTATGTATTTGAGCATTGAGAGGCCGCCGACCGCGGTGCGAGGGAACGTCGAGTATGACGGCCGGCCATGTTTTTCAAGTTTTTATTATTTTAATTGCGTACTCAACAAGGATCCGATTAGGAATCCATTTGATCCGGAAATTCGGTGTAATTAGCATTTAGATTTCCGTTTTCATTTATCTTGGGATTTATGATGGGATTTGGAGTTTTCATTCGATCCGCTGCATTAGTCATGGGAGAGGAGGCATGTGGGAAGCGCACAGACGTTGATGCGATGATATGCACGTGAAAGAGACGAAAACGAGTGATGAAGAAGATAGGAACGAAAAAAGGGAAAAAAAAGGGGTGCAACACGAAGACTTCCCAGGGGGTCACCCATCGTAGTACTCCTCTCGCGCCTAGCATGATTAACTTCGATGTTCGATGGGATCCGGTGCATTAGTGATTGGTATGATCGCATCCGCAAGAGGATGCGTTCTTATGTATTTTAGCATTGAGAGGCCGCCCGACGGTAGGGCGAGGAACGAACGTCGAGTACGACGGCCGGGCACGTTTTTCAAGTTTTTATTATTTTAATTGTGTACTTAATAAGATTCGATTACGAATCCGTTTGGTCCGGAAATTTGGTGTAATTAGCAATTAGATTTCCGTTTTCATTTATCTAGGGATTTGATGGGATTCATAGTTTTCATTGGATCCGGCGCATTAGTGATGGGAGAGGAGCCGCGTGGGAACAACAGGGACATTGATGCGACGATATGCATGCGAAAGAGATTAAAACGAGTGAAGAAGAAGACAGGAACGAAAAAAGGAAAAAAGATGAGACGAAAACGAGTGAAGAAGAAGATAGGAACGAAAAAAAGGGATTCATAGTTTTCATTGGATCCGGCGCATTAGTGCTGGGAGAGGAGGCGTGTGGGAACCGCAGGGACATTGATGCGACGATATGCTTGCAAAAGAGATGAAAACGAGTGAAGAAGAAGATAAGAATGAAAAAAGGAAAAAAGATTAGCGAAAACGAGTGAAGAAGAATATAGGAAGAAAAAAAAAAGGAAAAAAGAGGGGTGCCACACGAGGACTTCCCAGGGGGTCACCCATCCTAGTACTACTCTCGCCCAAGCACTCTTAACTTCGGAGTTCTGATGGGATACGGTGCATTAGTGCTGGTATGATTGCACCCGTTAAGAGGATGCGTTCTTATGTATTTGAGCATTGAGAGGCCACCGACCGCGGTGCGAGGGAACGTCGAGTACGACGGCCGGCCATGTTTTTCAAGTTTTTATTATTTTAATCGTGTGTACTCAATAAGGATCCGATTACGAATCCATTTGATCCGGAAATTCGGTGTAATTAGCAATTAGATTTCCGTTTTCATTTATCTTGTGATTTATGGTGGGATTTGGAGTTATCATTCGATCCGGCGCATTAGTCATGGGAGAGGAGGCGCGTGGGAACCGCATGGACGTTGATACAACGATATGCACGTGAAAGAGACGATAACGAGTCAAGAAGAAGATATGAACGAAATAAGGCAAAAAGATGAGACGAAAATGGGTGAAAAATAAGATAGGAACGAAAAAACGAAAAAAGAGGGGTGCAACACGATGAATTCCCAAGGGGTCACCCATCCTAGTCCTACTCTTAACATTAGAGTTCTGATGGGATCCGGTGCATTAGTGCTGGTATGATCGCACCCGTTAAGAGGATGCGTTCTTTTCTATTTGAGCATTGAGAGGCCGCCGACCGCGAGGCAAGGGAATGTCGAGTACGACGGCTGGGCACGTTTTTCAAGTTTTTGTTATTTTAATTGCGTACTCAATAAGGATCCGATTACGAATCCGTTTGTTCCGGAAATTCGGTGTAATTAGCAATTAGATTTCAATTTTCATTTATTTAGGGCTTTATGATGGGATTCGGAGTTTTCATTGGATCCGGCGCATTAGTGCTGGGAGAGGAGGCACGTGGGAACCGCACAGACGTTGATGCGACGATATGCACGTGAAAGAGACGAAAACGAGAGATGAAGAAGATAGGAACGAAAAAAGGGAAAAAAAAGGGGTGCAACACGAGGACTTCCCAGGGGGTCACCCATCCTAGTACTCCTCTCGCCCTAGCATGATTAACTTCGATGTTCTGATGGGATCCGGTGCATTAGTGCTGGTATGATCGCATCCGTTAAGAGGATGCGTTCTTATGTATTTTAGCATTGAGAGGCCGCCGACTGCGGGGCGAGGGAACGTCGAGTACGACGGCCGGGCACGTTTTTCAAGTTTTTATTATTTTAATTGTGTACTTAATAAGGATCCGATTACGAATCCGTTTGATCCGGAAATTTGGTGTAATTAGCAATTAGATTTCCGTTTTCATTTATCTAGGGATTTGATGGGATTCATAGTTTTCATTGGATCCGGCGCATTAGTGATGGGAGAGGAGCCGCGTGGGAACAGCAGGGACATTGATGCGACGATATGCATGCGAAAGAGATGAAAACGAGTGAAGAAGAATACAGGAATGAAAAAAGGAAAAAAGATGAGACGAAAACGAGTGAAGAAGAAGATAGGAACGAAAAAAAGGGATTCATAGTTTTCATTGGATCCGGCGCATTAGTGCTGGGAGAGGAGGCGTGTGGGAACCGCAGGGACATTGATGCGACGATATGCTTGCGAAAGAGATGAAAACGAGTGAAGAAGAAGATAGGAATGAAAAAAGGAAAAAAGATTAGCGAAAACGAGTGAAGAAGAATATAGGAAGAAAAAAAAAAGAAAAAAGGGGTGCACACGAGGACTTCCCAGGGGGTCACCCATCCTAGTACTACTCTCGCCCAAGCACTCTTAACTTCGGAGTTCTAATGGGATACGGTGCATTAGTGCTGGTATGATTGCACCCGTTAAAAGGATGCGTTCTTATGTATTTGAGCATTGAGAGGCTGCCGACCGCGGTGCGAGGGAACATCGAGTACGACGGCCGGCCATGTTTTTCAAGTTTTTATTATTTTAATTGCGTACTCAACAAGGATCCGATTAGGAATCCATTTGATCCGGAAATTCGGTGTAATTAGCAATTTGATTTCCGTTTTCATTTATCTTGGGATTTATGATGGGATTTGGAGTTTTCATTCGATCCGCCGCATTAGTCATGGGAGAGGAGGCATGTGGGAACCGCACAGACGTTGATGCGACGATATGCACGTGAAAGAGACGAAAACGAGTGATGAAGAAGATAGGAACGAAAAAAGGGAAAAAAAGGGGTGCAACACGAGGACTTCCCAGGGGGTCACCCATCCTAGTACTCCTCTCGCCCTAGCATGATTAACTTCGATGTTCTGATGGGATCCGGTGCATTAGTGCTGGTATGATCGCATCCGTTAAGAGGATGCGTTCTTATGTATTTTAGCATTGAGAGGCCGCCGACAGCGGGGCGAGGGAACGTCGAGTACGACGGCCGGGCACGTTTTTCAAGTTTTTATTATTTTAATTGTGTACTTAATAAGATTCGATTACGAACCCGTTTGGTCCGGAAATTTGGTGTAATTAGCAATTACATTTCCGTTTTCATTTATCTAGGGATTTGATGGGATTCATAGTTTTCATTGGATCCGGCGCATAATTGATGGGAGAGGAGCCGCGTGGGACCAACAGGGACATTGATGCGACGATATGCATGCGAAAGAGATTAAAACGAGTGAAGAAGAAGACAGGAACGAAAAAAGGAAAAAAGATGAGACGAAAACGAGTGAAGAAGAAGATAGGAACGAAAAAAAGGGATTCAAAGTTTTCATTGGATCCAGCGCATTAGTCTTTGGGAGAGAGGCGTGGGAACCCGCAGTGGGACATTGATGCGACGATATGCTTGCAAGAAAGAGATGAAAACGAGTGAAGAAGAAGATAAGAATGAAAAAGGAAAAAAGATTAGCGAAAACGAGTGAAGAAGAATATAGGAAGAAAAAAAAGGAAAAAAGAGGGGTGCAACACGAGGACTTCCCAGGGGGTCACCCATCCTAGTACTACTCTCGCCCAAGCACTCTTAACTTCGGAGTTCTGATGGGATACGGTGCATTAGTGCTGGTATGATTGCACCCGTTAAGAGGATGCGTTCTTACGTATTTGAGCATTGAGAGGCCACCGACGCGGGGCGAGGGAACGTCGAGTACGACGGCTGCCCATGTTTTTCAAGTTTTTATTATTTTAATTGCGTACTGAATAAGGATCCGATTACGAATCCATTTGATCCGGAAATTCGGTGTAATTAGGAATTAGATTTCCGTTTTCATTTATCTTGGGATTTATGATGGGATTTGGAGTTTTCATTCGATCCGCGCATTAGTCCTGGGGAGAGGAGGCGTGGGGAACCGTGCATGGACGCGATACAACGATATGCACGTGAAAGAGACGAAAAATGAGTTAAGAAGAAGATATGAACGAAATAAGGCAAAAAAGATGAGACGAAAATGGGTGAAGAATAAGACAGAGAACGAAAAAGCGAAAGAGGGGTGCAACACGATGAATTCCCAAGGGTCACCTATCCTAGTCCTACTCTCGCCCCAAGCAAACATAACATTAGAGTTCATGGGATCCGGTGCATTAGTCTTTGCAAATGATCGCACCCGCTAAGTGGATGCGTTCTTTTCTATTTGAGCATTGAGAGGCGCCGACCGCGAGGCAAGGAATGTCGAGTACGACGGCCGGGCACGCTTTTCAAGTTTTTATTATTTTAATTGCGTGATTTAATAAGGATCGATTACGAATCCGCTTGATCCGAAATTCAGTGGGTAATTAGCAATTAGATTTCCGCCATTTATCCAGGGATTTATGATGGGATTCGTAGTTTTCATTGGATCCGGCGCATTAGTGCAGGGAGAGGAGGCGTGTGGGAACCGCACGGACATTGATGCGACGATATGCATGCAAAAGAGATGAAAACGAGGGAAGAAGAACATAGGAACGAAAAAAGGATAAAAGATGAGGCGAAAACGAGTGAAGAAGAAGATATGAACGAAAAAAGTAAAAAAGAGGTGTGCAATATGAGGGCTTCCCAGGAGGTCACCCATCCTAGTACTACTCTCTCTCCCAAGCACTCTTAACTTCGGAGTTCTGATGGGATCCGGTGCATTAGTGCTGGTATGATCGCACCCGTTAAGAGGATGCGTTCTTATGTATTTGAGCATTGAGAGGCCGCCGACCGCGGTGCGAGGGAACGTCGAGTACGACGGCCGGCCATGTTTTTCAATTTTTTATTAATTTAATTGCGTACTCAATAAGGATCCGATTACGAATCCATTTGATCCGGAAATTCGGTGTAATTAGCAATTAGATTTCCGTTTTCATTTATCTTGGGATTTATGATGGGATTTGGAGTTTTCATTCGATCCGGCGCATTAGTCATGGGAGAGAGGCGCGTGGGAACAAAGGGGACATGGACGCTGATACGATGATATGCATGTCAAAGAGACGAAAATGAGTCAAGAAGAAGATAGGAACGAAATAAGGCAAAAATATGATACGAAAACGAGTGAAGAAGAAGACAAGAACGAAAAAAACGAAAAAAGAGGAGTGCAACACGATGACTTCCCAAGGGGTCACCCATCCTAGTACTACTCTCGCCCAAGCACGCATAACATTAGAGTTCTGATGGGATGCGGTGCATTAGTGCTGGTATGATCACACCCGTTAAGAGGATGCGTTCTTTTTGTATTTGAGCATAGAGAGGCTGCCGACAGCGGGGCGAGGGAACGTCGAGTACGACGGTCGGGCACGTTTTACAAGTTTTTATTATTTTAATTGCGTACTCAATAAGGATCCGATTACGAATCCGTTTGATCCGGAAAGTCGGTGTAATTAGCAATTAGATTTCAATTTTCATTTATTTAGGGCTATATGATGGGATTCGGAGTTTTCATTGGATCCGGCGCATTAGTGCGGGGAGAGGAGGAACGTGGGAACCGCACGGACGTTGATGCGACGATATGCACGTGAAAGAGACGAAAACGAGATGATGAAGAAAAGATAGAAGTGAAGAAAAAAGGGAAAAAAGGGTGCAACACGAGGACTTCCTGTGGGGTCACCCATCCTAGTACTCCTCTCGCCCTAGCATGATTAACTTTGATGTTCTGATGGGATCCGGTGCATTAGTGCTGGTATGATCGCATCCGTTAAGAGGATGCGTTCTTATGTATTTTAGCATTGAGAGGCCGCCGACAGCGGGGCAAGGGAACGTCGAGTACGACGGCCGGGCACGTTTTTCAAGTTTTTATTATTTTAATTGTGTACTTAATAAAGATCCGATTACGAATCCGTTTGATCCGGAAATTCGGTGTAATTAGCAATTAGATTTTCGCTTTCATTTATCTAGAATTTGATGGGATTCATAGTTTCTACATTGATCCGCGATTAGTGATGGGAGAGGAGCCGCGAAGAACAAAGCAGGGACATTGATGCGACGATATGCATGGCGAAGAGATGAAAACGAGTGAAGAAGAAGACAGGAACGAAAAAAAGAAAATAGATGAGACGAAAACGAGTGAAGAAGAAGATAGGAACGAAAAAAAAGGGATTCATAGTTTTCATTGGATCCGCCGCATTAGTGCGGGGAGAGGAGGCGTGTGGGAACCGCAGGGACATTGATGCGACGATATGCTTGCGAAAGAGATGAAAACGAGTGAAGAAGAAGATAGGATTGAAAAAAAAGGAAAAAGATTAGCGTAAAACGAGTGAAGAAGATATGATAGGAAGAAAAAAGGAAAAAAAGAGGGTGCACACGAGGACTTCCTGGGGTCACCATCCTAGTACTACTCTCGCCTCAAGCACTCTTAACTTCGGAGTTCGATGGGATACGGTGCATTAGTGCTGGTATGATTGCACCCGTTAAAGGATGCGTTCTTATGTATTTGAGCATTGAGAGGCCGCCGACCGCGGTGCGAGGGAACGTCGAGTACGACGGCCGGCCATGTTTTTCAAGTTTTTATTATTTTAATTGCGTGACTAATAAGGATCCGATTACGAATCCATTTGATCCGAAATTCGTGTAATTAGCAATTAGATTTCCGTTTTCATTTATCTTGGGATTTATGATGGGATTTGAGTTTTCATTTGATCCGCCGCATTAGTCATGGGAGAGGAGGCACGTGGGAACCGCACGGACGTGGATGCGAAGATATGCACGTGAAAGAGACGAAAACGAGTGATGAAGAAGATAGGAACGAAAAAAGGGAAAAAAAGGGGTGCAACACGAGGACTTCCCGGGGGTCACCCATCCTAGTACTCTCTCGCCTCAGCATGATTAACTTCGATGTTCGATGGGATTCGGTGCATTAGTGTCGGTATGATCGCATCCGTTAGAGGATGCGTTCTTATGTATTTTAGCATTGAGTGGCCGCGACAACGGGCGAGGAACGCCGAAATACGACGGCCGGGCACGCGTTTTCAAGTTTTATTATTTTAATTGTGTACTTAATAAGATCCGATTACGAATCCGTTTGATCCGGAAATTCGGTGTAATTAGCAATTAGATTTTCGTTTTCATTTATCTAGGAATTTGATGGGATTCACAGTTTTCATTGGATCCGGCGCATTAGTGATGGGAGAGGAGCCGCGTGAGAACAGCAGGGACATTGATGCGACGATATGCATGCGAAAGAGATGAAAACGAGTGAAGAAGAAGACAGGAACGAAAAAAAGAAAAAAGATGAGACGAAAACGAGTGAAGAAGAAGATAGGAACGAAAAAAAGGGATTCATAGTTTTCATTGGATCCGCCGCATTAGTGCGGGGAGAGGAGGCGTGAGGGAACCGCAGGGACATTGATGCGACGATATGCTTATGCGAAGAGATGAAAAAACGAGTGAAGAAGAAGATAGGATTGAAAAAGGAAAAAGATTAGCAAACGAGTGAAGAAGAATATAGGAAGAAAAAAAGGGAAAAAAGGGGCACACGAGGACTTCCAGGGGTCACCCATCCTAGTTTCTACTCTCGCCCAAGCACTCTTAACTTCGAGTTACGATGGGATACGGTGCATTAGTGCTGGTATGATTGCACCCGTTAAAAGGATGCGTTCTTATGTATTTGAGCATTGAGAGGCTGCCGACCGCGGTGCGAGGGAACGTCGAGTACGACGGCCGGCCATGTTTTTCAAGTTTTTATTATTTTAATTGCGTACTCAATAAGGATCCGATTACGAATCCATTTGATCCGGAAATTCGGTGTAATTAGCAATTAGATTTCCGTTTTCATTTATCTTGGGATTTATGATGGGATTTGGAGTTTTCATTCGATCCGCCGCATTAGTCATGGGAGAGGAGGCACGTGGGAACCGCACGGACGTTGATGCGAAGATATGCACGTGAAAGAGACGAAAACGAGTGATGAAGAAGATAGGAACGAAAAAAGGGAAAAAAAAGGGGGGCAACACGAGGACTTCCCAGGGGGTCACCCATCCTAATACTCTTCTCGCCCTAGCATGATTAACTTCGATGTTCTGATGGGATCCGGTGCATTAGTGCTGGTATGATCGCATCCGTTAAGAGGATGCGTTCTTATGTATTTTAGCATTGAGTGGCCGCCGACAGCGGGGCGAGGGAACGTCGAGTACGACGGCCGGGCACGTTTTTCAAGTTTTTATTATTTTAATTATGTACTTAATAAGGACCCGATTACGAATCCGTTTGATCCGGAAATTCGGTGTAATTAGCAATTAGATTTCCGTTTTCATTTATATAGGGATTTGATGGGATTCATTGTTTTCATTGGATCCGGCGCATTAGTGATGGGATAGCAGCCGCGTGGGAACAACAGGGACATTGATGCGATGATATGCATGCGGAAGAGATGAAAACGTGTGAAGAAGAAGACAGGAACGAAAAAAGGAAAAAAGATGAGACGAAAACGAGTGAAGAAGAAGATAGGAACGAAAAAAAGGGATTCATAGTTTTCATTGGATCCGGCGCATAAGTGCTGGGAGAGGAGGCGTGTGGGAACCGTAGGGACATTGATGCGACGATATGCTTGTGAAAGAGATGAAAACGAGTGAAGATGAAGATAGGAATGAAAAAAGGAAAAATGATTAGCGAAAACGAGTGAAGAAGAATATAGGAAGAAAAAAGGGAAAAAGAGGGTGCAACACGAGGACTTCCTGGGGGTCACCCATCCCGTAGATTACTCTCGCCAAGCACTCTTAACTTCGAGTTCGATGGGATACGGTGCATTAGTCTTTGGTATGATTGCACCCGTTAAGAGGATGCGCTTCTATGTATTTGAGCATTGAGAGGCGCACGATCATGGTAAGTGAGGAACGCCGAGTCTGACGGCTGCCCATGTTTTTCAAGTTTTTATTATTTTAATTGCGTACTGAATAAGGATCCGATTACGAATCCATTTGATCCGGAAATTCGGTGTAATTAGGAATTAGATTTCCGTTTTCATTTATCTTGGGATTTATGATGGGATTTGGAGTTTTCATTCTATCCGGCGCATTAGTCATGGGAGAGGAGGCGCGTGGGAACCGCATGGACGTTGATACGATGATATGCACGTGAAAGAGACGAAAATGAGTCAAGAAGAAGATAGGAACGAAATAAGGCAAAAATATGATACGAAAACGAGTGAAGAAGAAGACAAGAACGAAAAAAATGAAAAAAGAGGGGTGCAACACGATGACTTCCCAAGGGGTCACCCATCCTAGTACTACTCTCGCCCAAGCAAACATAACATTAGAGTTCTGACTGGACGCGGTGCATTAGTGCTGGTACGATCGCACCCGTTAAGAGGATGTATTCTTTTGTATTTGAGCATTGAGAGGCTGCCGACCGCGGGGCGAGGGAACGTAGAGTACGACGGCCGGGCACGTTTTTCAAGTTTTTTTTATTTTAATTGCGTACTCAATAAGGATCCGATTACGAATCCGTTTGATCCGGAAATTCGGTGTAATTAGCAATTAGATTTCAATTTTCATTTATTTAGGGCTTTATGATGAGATTCGGAGTTTTCATTGGATCCGGCGATTAGTCTTTGGGGAGAGGAGGCACGGGGAACCGCACGAGACGCGTTGATGCGACGATATGCATGCACGTGAAAGAGACGAAACGAGTGATGAAGAAGATAGAACGAAAAAAGGAAAAAAGGGGTGCAACACGAGGACTTCCCGAAGTCACCCATCCTTGTACTCTCTCGCCTAGCATGATTAACTTCGATGTTCGATGGGATCCGGTGCATTAGTGTTGGGTATGATCGCATCCGCTAAGAGGATGCGTTCTTATGTATTTTAGCATTGAGAGGCCGCCACCATCGCTGGATGAGGAACGCCGAGTAATGACGGCCGGGCACGTTTTTCAAGTTTTTATTATTTTAATTGTGTACTTAATAAGGATCCGATTACGAATCCGTTTGATCCGGAAATTCGGTGTAATTAGCAATTAGATTTCCGTTTTCATTTATCTAGGGATTTGATGGGATTCATAGTTTCAGCTTAACTTGTGGATTTGATGTAATTAGCAATTAGATTTCCGCTTAACTTTGTAGTTCTGATGGGATGCGGTGCATTAGTGCTGGTATGATCGTACCCGTTTAGAGGATGCGTTCTTATGTATTTGAGCATTGAGAGGCCGCCGACCGCGGGGCAAGGGATCGTCGAGTACGAC
Organism: Gentiana macrophylla; assembly: GCA_026214975.1. Classification (NCBI taxonomy): domain Eukaryota; kingdom Viridiplantae; phylum Streptophyta; class Magnoliopsida; order Gentianales; family Gentianaceae; genus Gentiana; species Gentiana macrophylla. Next base: position 42,465,579 of record CM047811.1, on the reverse strand, counting down.
GGACGGGCACGTTTTTCAAGTTTTTATTATTTTAATTGCGTACTCAATAAGGATCAAATTACAAATCCGTTTGATCTAGAAATTCAGTGTAATTAGCAATTAGATTTTAGTTTTCATTTATCTAGGGATTCAGAGTTTTCATTGGATCCGGCGCATTAGTGATGGGAGAGGAGGCGCGTGTGAACCGCACGGACGTTGATGCGACGATATGCACGCGAAAGAGACGAAAACAAGTGAAGAAAAAGATAGGAACGGAAAAAGTCAAAAAGTTGAGACGAAAACGAGGGAAGAAGAAGATAGGAACGAAAAAAGTAAAAAAGAGGGGTGCAACACGAGGACTTCCCAGGGGGTCACCCATCCTAGTACTATCGCTCAAACACGCTTAACTTCGGAGTTCTGATGGGATCCGGTGCATTAGTGCTGGTATGATCGCACCCGTTAAAAGGATGCGTTCTTATGTATTTGAGCAATGACATGCAGCCGACCGCAGGGCGAGGGAACGTCGAGTACGACAGCCGGGCATGTTTTTCAAGTTTTTATTATTTTTATTGCGTACTCAATAAGGATCCGATTACGAATCCGTTTGATCCGGAAATTCGGTGTAATTAGCAATTAGATTTACGTTTTCATTTATCTAGGGATTTATGATGGGATTCGGAGTTTTCATTGGATCCAGCGCATTAGTGCTGGGAGAGGAGGCACGTGGGATCCGCACGGATGTTGGTCCGACGATATGCATGCAAAAGAGATAAAAACGAGTGAAGAAAAAGATAGGAACGAAAGAAGGAAAAAAGATGAGATGAAAACAAGTGAAGAAGAAGATAGGAACGTAAAAATGAGGGGTGCAACATGAGGACTTCCTAGGGGGTCACCCATCCTAGTACTACTCTCGCCCAAGCACGCTTAACTTTGTAGTTCTGATGGGATGCGGTGCATTAGTGCTGGTATGATCGTACCCGTTTAGAGGATGCGTTCTTATGTATTTGAGCACTGAGAGGCCGCCGACCGCGGGGCAAGGGATCGTCGAGTACGACGGACGGGCACGTTTTTCAAGTTTTTATTATTTTAATTGCGTACTCAATAAGGATCCGATTACGAATCCGTTTGATCCGGAAATTCGGTGTAATTAGCAATTAGATTTCCATTTTCATTTATCTAGGGCTTTAAGATGGGATTCGGAGTTTTCATTGGATCCGGCACATTAGTGCTGGGAGAGGAGGCACGTGGGAACCGCACGGATATTGATGCGACGATATGCACGTGAAAGAGACGAAAATGAGTGATGAAGAAGTTGAAAACGAAAAAAGTGAAAAAAAGGGGTGCAACACGAGGACTTCCCAGGGGGTCACCCATCCTGGTACTCCTCTCGCCCTAGCATGATTAACTTCGATGTTCTGATGGGATCCGGTGCATTAGTGCTGGTATGATCACACCCGTTAAGAGGATGCGTTCTTATGTATTTTAGCATTGAGAGGCCGCCGACTGTGGGGCGAGGGAACCTCGAGTGCGACGGCCGGACACGTTTTTTATGTTTTTATTATTTTAATTGCATACTTAATAAGGATCCGATTACAAATCCGTTTGATCCGGAAATTCGGTGTAATTAGCAATTAGATTTCCGTTATCATTTATCTTGGGATTTATGATGGGATTCATAGTTTTCATTGGATCCGGCGCATTAGTACTGGGAGAGGAGGCTCGTGGGAACCGCAGGGACATTGATGAGACGATATGCATGCGAAAGAGACGAAAACGAGTGAAGAAGAAGATAGGAATGAAAAAAGGAAAAAAGATGATACGAAAACGAGTGAAGGAGAAGATAGGAACGAAACACCCATCCCAGTACTACTCTCACCCAAGCATGATTAACTTCGATGTTCTGATGGGATCTGGTGCATTAGTGCTGGTATGATCGTACCCGTTAAGATGATGCGTTCTTATGTATTTTAGCATTGAGAGGCCGCCGACTGCGGGGCGAAGGAACATCGAGTACGACGGCCGGGCACTTTTTTCAAGTTTTTATTATTTTAATTGCGTACTTAATAAGGATCCGATTACGAATCCGTTTGATCCGAAAATTCGGTGTAATTAGCAATTAGATATCCGTTTTTATTTGTCTAAGGATTTATGATGGGATTCATAGTTTTCATTGGATCCGGCGCATTAGTGCTGGGAGAGGAGGCGCGTGGGAACCGCAGGGACATTGATGTGACGATATGCATGCGAAGGAGATGAAAACGAGTGAAGAAGAAGATAGAACGAAAAAAAGAAAAAAAATAAAAGACGAAAACGAGTGAAGAAGAAGATATGAACGAAAAAAAGTAAAAAAGAGGGGTGCAACACGAGGACTTCCCAGGGGGTCACCCATCCTAGTACTACTCTCGCCCAAGCACGCTTAACTTCGGAGTTCTGATGGGATCCGGTGCATTAGTGCTGGGATGATCGCACCCGGTAAGATGATGTGTTCTTATGTATTTGAGCATTGAGAGGCCGCCGACCACGAGGCGAGGGAACGTCGAGTACGATGGCCCGGCACGTTTTAAAAGTTTTTATTATTTTAATTGCGTACTCAATAAGGATCTAATTACGAATCCGTTTGATCTAGAAATTCAGTGTAATTAGCAATTAGATTTTAGTTTACATTTATCTAGGGATTCAGAGTTTTCATTGGATCCGGCGTATTAGTGATGGGAGAGGAGGCGCGTGTGAACCGCACGGACGTTGATGCGACGATATCCATGCGAAAGAGACGAAAACGAGTGAAGAAAAAGATAGGAACGGAAAAGTCAAAAAGTTGAGACGAAAACGAGGGAAGAAGAAGATAGGAACGAAAAAAGTAAAAAAGAGGGGTGCAACACGAGGACTTCCCAGGGGGTCACCCATCCTAGTACTATCGCTCAAACACGATTAACTTCGGAGTTCTGATGGGATCCGGTGCATTAGTGCTGGTATGATCGCACCCGTTAAAAGGATGCGTTCTTATGTATTTGAGCAATGACATGCAGCCGACCGCAGGGCGAGGGTACGTCGAGTACGACAGCCGGGCATGTTTTTCAAGTTTTTATTATTTTTATTGCGTACTCAATAAGGATCCGATTACGAATCCGTTTGATCCGGAAATTCGGTGTAATTAGCAATTAGATTTACGTTTTCATTTATCTAGGGATTTATGATGGGATTCGGACTTTTCATTGGATCCAGCGCATTAGTGCGGGGAGAGGAGGCGCGTGGGATCCGCACGGATGTTGGTCCGACGATATGCACGCAAAAGAGATGAAAACGAGTGAAGAAAAAGATAGGAATGAAAGAAGGAAAAAAGATGAGATGAAAACAAGTGAAGAAGAAGATAGGAACGTAAAAAAGAGGGGTGCAACATGAGGACTTCCTAGGGGGTCACCCATCCTAGTACTACTCTCGCCCAAGCACGCTTAACTTTGTAGTTCTGATGGGATGCGGTGCATTAGTGCTGGTATGATCGTACCCGCTTAGAGGATGCGTTCTTATGTATTTGAGCATTGATAGGCCGCCGACCGCGGGGCAAGGGATCATCGAGTACGACGGCCGGGCACGTTTTTCAAGTTTTTATTATTTTAATTGCGTACTCAATAAGGATCCGATTACGAATCCGTTTGATCCGGAAATTCGGTGTAATTAGCAATTAGATTTCCATTTTCATTTATCTAGGGCTTTAAGATGGGATTCGGAGTTTTCATTGGATCCGGCACATTAGTGCTGGGAGAGGAGGCACGTGGGAACCGCACGGACATTGATGCGACGATATGCACGTGAAAGAGACGAAAATGAGTGATGAAGAAGTTGAAAACGAAAAAAGTGAAAAAAAGGGGTGCAACACGAGGACTTCCCAGGGGGTCACCCATCCTGGTACTCCTCTCGCCCTAGCATGATTAACCTCGATGTTCTGATGGGATCCGGTGCATTAGTGCTGGTATGATCACACCCGTTAAGAGGATGCGTTCTTATGTATTTTAGCATTGAGAGGCCGCCGATTGTGGGGCGAGGGAACCTCGAGTGCGACGGCCGGGCACATTTTTTAAGTTTTTATTATTTTAATTGCATACTTAATAAGGATCCGATTACAAATCCGTTTGATCCGGAAATTCGGTGTAATTAGCAATTAGATTTCCGTTTTCATTTATCTTGGGATTTATGATGGGATTCATAGTTTTCATTGGATCCGGCGCATTAGTACTGGGAGAGGAGGCTCGTGGGAACCGCAGGGACATTGATGCGATGATATGCATGCGAAAGAGACGAAAATGAGTGAAGAAGAAGATAGGAATGAAAAAGGAAAAAGATGATACTGGCGTAGTGAAGGAGAAGATAGAACGAAACACCCATCCCAAGATTTACTCTCGCCAAGCATGATTAACTTCGATGTTCTGATGGGATCCGGTGCATTAGTGCTGGTATGATCGCACCCGTTAAGAGGATGCGTTCTTATGTATTTTAGCATTGAGAGGCCGCCGACTGCGGGGCGAAGGAACGTCGAGTACGACGGCCGGGCACGTTTTTCAAGATTTTATTATTTTAATTGCGTACTTAATAAGGATCCGATTACGAATCCGTTTGATCCGAAAATTCAGTGTAATTAGCAATTAGATTTCCATTTTCATTTATCTAGGGATTTATGATGGGATTCGTAGTTTTCATTGGATCCGGCGCATTAGTGCTGGGAGAGGAGGCGCGTGGGAACCGCAGGGACATTGATGTGACGATATGCATGCGAAGGAGATGAAAACGAGTGAAGAAGAAGATAGGAACGAAAAAAAGAAAAAAAAGATAAGACGAAAACGAGTGAAGAAGAAGATATGAACGAAAAAAGTAAAAAAGAGGGGTGCAACACAAGGACTTCCCAGGGGGTCACCCATCCTAGTACTACTCTCGCCCAATCACGCTTAACTTCGGAGTTCTGATGGGATCCGGTGCATTAGTGCTGGGATGATCGCACCCGGTAAGAGGATGCGTTCTTATGTATTTGACCATTGAGAGGCCGCCGACCACGAGGCGAGGGAACGTCGAGTACGATGGCCCGGCACGTTTTAAAAGTATTTATTATTTTAATTGCGTACTCATTAAGGATCAAATTACAAATCCGTTTGATCTAGAAATTCAGTGTAATTAGCAATTAGATTTTAGTTTTCATTTATCTAGGGATTCAGAGTTTTCATTGGATCCGGCGCATTAGTGATGGGAGAGGAGGCGCGTGTGAACCGCACGGACGTTGATGCGACGATATGCACGCGAAAGAGACGAAAACGAGTGAAGAAAAAGATAGGAACGGAAAAAGTCAAAAAGTTGAGACGAAAACGAGGGAAGAAGAAGATAGGAACGAAAAAATGTAAAAAAGAGGGGTGCAACACGAGGACTTCCCAGGGGGTCACCCATCCTAGTACTATCGCCCAAACACGCTTAACTTTGGAGTTCTGATGGGATCCAGTGCATTAGTGCTGGTATGATCGCACCCGTTAAAAGGATGCGTTCTTATGTATTTAAACGTCTAGTACGACAGCCGGGCACGTTTTTCAAGGTTTTATTATTTTTATTGCGTACTCAATAAGGATCCGATTACGAATCCGTTTGATCCGGAAATTCGGTGTAATTAGCAATTAGATTTCCTTTTTCATTTAACTAGGGATTTATCTAGGAGGCGCGTGGGATCCGCACGGACGTTGATGCGACGATGTGCACGCAAAAGAGATGAAAACGAGTGAACAAGAAGTTAGGAACGAAAAAAGGAAAAAAGATGAGACGAAAACAAGTGAAGAAGAAGATAGGAACGTAAAAAAGAGGGGTGCAACATGAGGACTTCCTAGGGGGTCACCAATCCTAGTACTACTCTCGCCCAAGCACGCTTAACTTCGTAGTCTGATGGGATGCGGTGTAGTAGTGCTGGTAAGATCATACCCGTTAAGAGGATGCGTTCTTATGTATTTGAACATTGAGAGGCCGCCGACCGCGGGGCGAGGGAACGTTGAGTACGATGGCCGGGCAAGTTTTTCAAGTTTTTATTATTTTAATTGCGTACTCAATAAGGATCCGATTATGAATCCGTTTGATCCGGAAATTCGGTGTAATTAGCAATTAGATTTCCTTTTTCAGTTATCTAGGGATTTATCTAGGAGGCGCGTGAGATCCGCACGGACGTTGATGCGACGATATGCACGCAAAAGAGATGAAAACGAGTGAAGAAGAAGATAGGAACGAAAAAAGGAAAAAAGATGAGACGAAAACAAGTGAAGAAGAAGATAGGAACGTAAAAAAGAGGGGTGCAACATGAGGACTTCCTAGGGGGTCACCAACCCTAGTACTACTCTCGCCCAAGCACTCTTAACTTCGTAGTCTGATGGGATGCGGTGCAGTAGTGCTGGTAAGATCATACCCGTTAAGAGAATGCGTTCTTATGTATTTGAACATTGAGAGGCCGCCGACCGCGGGGCGAGGGAACGTTGAGTACGACGGCCGGGCAAGTTTTTCAAGTTTTTATTATTTTAATTGCGTACTCAATAAGGATCCGATTATGAATCCGTTTGATCCAGAAATTCGGTGTAATTAGCAATTAGATTTCCGTTTTCATTTATGTAGGGATTTATGATGGGATTCGGAGTTTTAATTGGATCCGGCACATTAGTCATGGGAGAAGAGGCGCGTGGGAACGGCACAGACGTTGATGCGATGATATGCACGCGAAAGAGACGAAAATGAGTGAAGAAGAAGATAGGAACGAAAAAAAGGCAAAAAGATGAGACGAAAATGAGTGAAGCATAAGATAGGAACGGAAAAAGGAAAAAATAGGGATGCAACACGAGGACTTCCCATGGGGTCACCCATCCTAGTACTACTCTCGGTGAAGCACGCTTAACTTCGGAGTTTTGATGGGATCCGGTATATTAGTGCTGGTATGATCGCACCCGTTAAGAGGATGCGTTCTTATGTATTTGAGCATTGAGAGGCCGCCGACCGCAGGGAGAGGGAACGTCGAGTACGACGGCCGGGCACGTTTTTCAAGTTTTTATTATTTTAATTGCGTACTCAATAAGGATCCGATTATGAAACCGTTTGATCCGGAAATTCGGTGTAATTTGCAATTAGATTTCCGTTTTCATTTATCCAGGGATTTATGATGGGATTCGTAGTTTTCATTGGATCCGGCGCATTAGTGCTGGGAGAGGAGGCGCGTGTGAACCGCACGGACGTTGTGCGACGATATGCACGCGAAAGAGACGAAAATGAGTGGAAAAGATGATAGGAACGAAAAAAGGCAAAAATATGAGACTCTCAGTTTTCTATACCTAATATCATAGTAAAGCAGAATAATGTCTCGACTATCTTTATTCCCAATTCTATAAGTACCTGGTATCTTGAAGTAATTGAAATGGTAATCCTTGCTCATCAAGAACCTACCGAGAGGTATATCAACGGCAGTTCGAGGGACCGTATCTGTAGCCTTCAATTTTTTGATGACCATGTCGTAAAATTCATCTTGTTGATCCTTCTCCCAGCTTCCGGTACGGACAAATGGGTTAATTAGCTCAAGAGGCAATTATTCTGGTACCCGACCTCGCATTGGCCTTCAGGACTCAACCAACGAAGCCACTCACTCTAGCTTGGTCACCTCAATTCACAGACATCTTGTAAAAGAGGGCATGGTGGATGGTTAAATGCTTAAACATAGTCAAGAGGAGAGGAGCAAGCTCACTCACCTCGACACCTCACCCATCATTTATTCGATTATAGCAAGAAAAGGTCTCATCCTAGCTACACAGGGGCCGGAAACGACATCGGAAAGGCAAGGTTCCGACCTAAAGAAACAACAATGTTGGAAAAACATCAAAGCTCAACTTAGAGGTTCTTGCAAACTAAATTCCATATGTCTACAATCAAGGGAAAATTAGACAAAAATTTACCATCCCCTTCGATTCAAACTCAGTAAACATGAATCTCCTACTACACGAGTAAAAATGCAAGAAAAGGGCGAACACGTTCTTCACGAAAGGCACATAATCGGACATGTTTAGGGTTTGAAATCATCAACAACTAAAGAAACAAAGTTTTATTACCTGGGAATTGTTTGAAAATGAGTGAGTGGACATGGAGATTGATCTGAAAGCCTCAACCGGAAATCTTTATTCTCCGCCGGAAAATGCAAGTAGCTCACCGGATTTTCTTGATAAGAAGATGGTAAAGGTTTCAAAATGTTGCAATGGAGGAGAACCACCCCTTTAATAGAAACATAGGGCACCACAATTGGAGAGTTTGGGGGGACGGTTGGAATTTCAACAATCGGAATTCGAATATTCCAAATAGCAATGATGGTGCCATTTCAGGACCTGAGGCAATGATGATGATGGTTATTAAAATGTGTCTTGGCTCGAAGGACGTGAGCCAATTATTATCCTTTATTGCGAACGTGGGTAATTAAAATAAGTCTTAAAGGCAAGGTAACCATCTGAAAACTACAAAGGGATTTTTTTCAAACTCAAATAGCTCCACCTCGCAATCATGTTGAAGTTTTCAAAGGTCAGCTAAGCCGGCTCATTTTGAAACGATCAGTCTTATCGACTCGCCTCCTTCCCAATTCAACAAAATATAGTACAAGCACTACAATGCAGTACTTTGCGAATATACATAGTATAGTCCGAACGCTACAGTACGGCACTTTGCGAGTTAGATGCAATCAAGTTCGAGCACTACAAAGCGGTACTTCGTGAATATACACAGTATAGTCTTAACGCTACAGTACGACACTTTGCGAGTTAGACTCAATCAAGTCCGAGAACTACAATGCGGTATTTTGTGAATATACATAGTATTTTCTGAACGCTACAGTACGGAACTTCGTGAGTTAGACGCAAGCAAGTCCGAGCACTACATCATGGTACTTTGTGAATAGATGCAGTATAGTCCAAATGCTACACTATGGCACTTTGTGAGTTAGATGCAATCAAGTTCGAGCACTACAATGTGGTACTTTTTGAATGGTCACAACATAGTCCGGCCCTACAGCCAATCGAGCTCATGCTCTAAAAGGCTATAAAGACCGATCACTCTAAGTTGGCACCATGGTCACTTGAAAGCCCAATACAAATATAGGCAACCGCTCCACAACGGCCATGTAGGGGTAGGCGAGAAATCACGTTGCAAAAATTCACTCAATGACTTTCATCTACATGATGAAAAGATCAAGGAGTTAGGGGCATTGATATGCTAAACCCATAAACGCTCCCTCAAATTGATGTTGGGTCATCTAGAAGGTCCAATAGAGAATATGTTACATCCCCCGATCAGCTCGCACTATAATAAGATAGTAGGGTGGAGAATAATCTAGCCCGTCGTATGCCACAACGACATTAATAGTCGATTAGACAAAGGGTTCCAACAAAGCGTTCACATGCCACCTACTAGGAGAGACCCTACCTTCTCGCCCCACGATTAGAAGCCTATTCAACAAATCAGTAAAGTCAGGTTATAATGGGATCCTATATAGGCAAATATACAATCCAGCTCGCATAGAATGAACTAGACTCGCGGATCTATAGATTATATATTGTATTTTATTTTTTGGTTAAATGTAAATATATATATATATATATATATATATATATCAACCAAGGTATGCAAAATACAAGAGATTACATCCTAAAAAAAGAGAAACTAGACTATCACCTACACATTGTTGAAAAGAGTTAGATTTGTTGATTTTAGGAAGCATAAGAACCCTAAGGTTATATGCTACTAAAAACAACAGCCACTAAACAGTTTACAACATCCAAAACAGCAAAAAAGGGTCATGTGAGAGCATAACTCATAGAGTGTATCCCAAGGTGTATGAATTAACAAAATACCTTCATACATCCACCAACAAGCACAAAAAAATGCAAAACCCTAAAATCATGGGGTGAAGGTGTACAAGGGAAAATCATTTTCCATAATATAAAAGATGTGTGTCTTTATACAAAGCAGTAGCTTAGAAATCTTAATCAAAACACAATCAAACTTCTTTCTATTTCTCATATGCCAAAGCCAATACACAACCACAGAAATAAACACTCTTCTAGCCATATTTCCATGAGAAGTACCCCTACAATTCTCCAAATCCACCTAATAGAGTTGCAAATGGTCTTCAAATCCTTATTAATCCCTAGCCATTGCCTGATTTTTTTACCAAACCTGCATAGATAAGCTGCAGGAGAAGAACAAGTGTGCATCAGATTCATCAGCCAAACCACAAAGAGCATAAGATTTATCATCAAAATGAAATTTGTCAGAGGTTGAAAGATTGTCCGTCATGGCTATCCAATGCATGAAGCAATGCTTTGGGGTTTTCTTAGGGTTCGAAACAAAGTTGTGCCACAAAACTTTAGGGCCCTGAACCTTGAAAAAATCATAAGCCAAGCTAGGACTCAACTTCAAAACCAACAGACCATTGCATTATTAAGCAGAAATCATCAATAGCAGAATTCCCTTTCTTGCAAAGGATTCTATCCCTAATTCTGAAGATAGACTTGATTAATTTAGAATCAGTATGCTTGTACTGGTAATCCCAGATATCCAACCCATGCAGATACTCCTGACTGGTCCATTTGACCCAAAGACAATCCTTTTTGCATGAAAGTTCCACAATATCATGCATAAAAGAGCCAAGTTCGAGGCATTAAACTGAAAGATACCCAAACCACCTTCCTTTTTTGGCAAGCACACAACATCATATCCCACCAAAGACTTCCTAGTGGAGTCACAATAACCTCCCCAAAGAGATCTCCTACACATTTGGTCAATTTTCTTCTTGACACTGTCAATGATAGGATATATGCCTGAACAAAAACAATGCACCCCTTGTATAATAGTCCTTATCAACTGAAGCTTCCCTACATATGACAACGAAGAACCCTTCAATTTATGAAAATAATTCTTTAGTGTAGAGAAAAGAGGATCATAATGAACCATATTTAATCAAACAGCACATAGAGGGATTCCCAATTATATAATAGGAAGAGAGCCTTCCTCCAAACCAGGAATGCCAACCAGTCATCTTTATCATCATCGTTCAAACCAGCACACAAAATATGGGATTTACTGAAGTTGGCATTTAAACCAGAGCAGTCATAAAAAATTTGCAGGAAATTCATTAGGATAGTCATAGAAATAGGATCCCTCTAGCAAACATCATCAAATCATCAACAAAAGCAAGATGATTAATCTTCAAACCTTTATAGATAGAATGGAAGTTAAACTCAGAATCCTCAGCTAGAATCCTCAACATTCTGGAATAGTACTTGTTGGTCCCAGAGAAGGGTAAAACTATAGTCAGAGGGGGGGAGAATGACTATAGTGGAGTTTAAAAGCTTTTGGGAAGCGGATAAGTCCCTTCTTACTAAGTTATTTCAAGGTAGTTTAAGCATTCAATAATATGTGATATAATGTAAGCAATTAAATGAATGCAGTAAGGTAAATTGCAGAAAGTAAATTGACACAAGGCTTATAGTGGTTCAGGGTGGTGTAATCCCTTAATCCACTCTTCTCCTGTGATGATTGGAGGAATTCACTATTGTTTTCATAGATACAATAGTACGATTGTCCTTGACTTCGCAAGCCTCACAATCTACAAGACTATCACTCCTTGACTACAACAACTTCAGTGACTCAGTCTCTTTCACTGCTCCTTGGGATCAAATCCTTCAGCAGCTATCACAAACAAAACTCCCTCTCAGATGGCTCTGATTCAGTTGCTTGATTTATGTGATTTGAATTCACAACCTTGTTGATTAATCTCAATGCTTGATGTTTGATTTGTAGCTCTTGGATTTGAGTTGATCACCGGATATTTCCTTTTTGGCACAGATAGAAGATTTTTCACTTTGACAGAGTTTCTGCTCAGATTTTTTATCGTTCTCTCTTGTGTGTTTCCTTTCTATCAATGTCTTCTATTTATAGCCTTGATTATTCTTGATTTGAATTTCCGTTCGTTGGATATATTAATGAGGGGAATAATCCTTGATTTTATTCTTGATTCCCCCTTAATAATATTCTCCTTGATTTTAGCGATCGGGTTTTTCTTCAAACGTTTACCAGAAAATCCATCCTCTGATTGATCCTCTATTAATTGTACAATTAATGCTTGATCCTCTGTATCTTCTTCATATATCAATAATCTTTACTGCTTTGTCTTCACTCAGCCGAAAGTCAGTTTACTTTGCCGATTCACTGTTTCCTTTATTCTTTAAGTTCAAAGGAGAATTCTTGTACTTCACTGATCATTGTTTTGAGCGAGATCAGTGTACACCATATTTAAACATTGAGATTCATTACTTGAAACATGACTTAGACTTATCCAAGGTCATCACAGACTTCATTGGTTATAAGTCAGACCATAATGTCTTCATTGCTTCTCTGTTGATACTTGGCTGGCTTTACTCTGCCAATTTTTTTTATTTTGCCGTCCTACCAACTAGTACAATACTTGTCTGACTCAACTTATACAACATGTCAGACTCTTAGTAGACTTATACAGAGAATTTCTAGCTTATTTCAGGCTTGCTATAACAGCTGGTATGGCTATCATCAAAACATAATCAAATATTCCTAACAATTTCCCCCTTTTTGATGATGCCAAAACCTTCATAATCCTGAACATAAGTATGGCAAATTTTTTCATAATAATAATAAGCAGAATAAAACTCAACAATTTTATTCATCCATTTAAGGGCATTTAGTTCAAAATTATTCAAGGGTTACAACTACATTTTGCTTAACTCAGCCTTGTACCTTTTGAACTTTGTGGTTTGGACCTTTTCCACATCTTTCCAATCAATCTCAGGAAACCTCCAATTCCAATATGCCATATCAGTGTATTCAGATACTCCTTGGAATACTCTTTTAGCAAAGAGTCTGTTAAAGTCAGGCATAGTTTCATTTGCCCTGGGCTCCCCAAAGTACTTCTCAAGTCTTTCCCTAGCTTCTGCAATGTGTGAGTAAGCAAACTTGAGACTTTTGTACATGCCCCATTGCTCTTGTTTGTTCAATTTTCCCATAGGACCGAAGAATTTTGCCACATAATTGAAGTCTTCTTGTTGCTCAATTGGCAAGTCTTCTGGTCCATTTGTAGAAAGAGGTATGGCTGAAATTGGCTTCTGATTACACCACTTTGCTGGAGAGAAGCATGTTGTCTTTTCATGTCATTGTATATTTTGGCCATGTCAACTCTCCTCTGTTCATCCTGGTAACTTAGCCAGTCTGCCCAAGCTTCATCTTGTGTTTGATCTGGATATAGTCCTTCATGGACTCTGAAGAATTCTCTCACATGATCCAGGATTTCAGCTTCATACTCTTGCCCGTTTCTGTGAGTTGGGAAGCTTCTTTTCTCTATGCTAGTGCTAGATCTGTGATTTTTTACTGACCTTCTTTGTTGACTAGATCCAGGTCTTTGCTGTCCAGGTCTCTACTGTCCACCTGATCTATCTCTATCATCATCCCTTCTTTGAAAATGATGAGGAAATCCAATGCAAGGTTCATTTAGGTCATTTTCTCTTTCTTCTATAGCCCTCGTTTGCTGTTCTTCTGCCTCATTTTTTATCCTGATTTCTCTATCCCTTGCCCTCAGTTGTTCTTCAGTGAAGTTTGGGGGTCTAATCGTTGAACCTTCAGGCTTATCTTTACTTTCCCCCTTTTTGGCAGCATCATCCCTTTGCTGGAGTAAGATACTATTTGTAGCCACTGCGGTTCCAATCAGAGAGTCCAATTTTGACTCAATTAATGTGAATCTGATGTCATGGTCAGTCAGTTTCTCAGTGACACTGCAAAATCAGGTTCCAAATGCTGATGCCATTGAATCATTTTCTTGAGAAACGTGTTGTCTGAGACCTGCAAGGTTGTTAGTAATATTGATGTTGAGCTATTGCATCAGATTTCCTTGTTGTTGGACAACAATATTTTGTGCATCAATATACTCTGCAATGGCCTGGAACTTTTGCTCAATGGAGTAACTTTTATCATTAAATGCTGAAGTCATGTATCTAATATACATGGCTTACTGTTCCAGTTCTTCAGCCAGTTGATCTGCTGCTTTTTCAAAAGTCTCATTTGAGATGCCAGTGGCCAGCTGAGAGAGTTTGTGCCGGATTTCAGCTGGTTCCGGATATGTTTGTTGTCCTTTGTCTTGATGTTGAGTAACATCTGCATTGACTTCCAAATCTTCAAGTATTTGGGTGGGTGAGTATGCTGGTGTGGTTCTGGCTGCTATTCCCCTTCGGTCTCTGTCTTTGGATTTCCTTGATTGGAGTGGTAGCAGCTGAGCCAGTGTCCAACACAACTGTTGGTTGTGCTGTAGGATCAACAGATATGTGTGGTGGCGAAGGTGCTTTATCTGCTGGTGTTTTCTTGGCTGATCCTTGTGGATGTTGGAATGTGTTTAATAGTACATTGTCATCAATTGGATCTTTTGGATCATTCCCATCATTAGCATCATCATCATCATCATCATTGTGACTATCATCATCAGCTGATTCATCACTCTCTTTGTCAGATGGAGGAGACAGCTTTGCCTTAACTGCATCAACCATGTCCCAGAGTGGTGATTCATCAAGTACACCAACCAGAGTTGTGATCCCAAGAAAATTGAAGAACCATGCCTCCTCATTAAGCATGTGTTCTGAGTTTTGAAGCTGGGTTCTGGAATCCCCTTCCTTCCATCCAAGATATTCTGCAATTCGATCATCAATAGCATTTGCAGATGTTTGTGCAGGTTCTTCTGGAGTATCTTCATCATTTCCAGTGTTTCCTGCAGCTTCCTCATTTTGAGGTTGTGCATCCTCACTTTCATTTTATTCTTCTTCTTCTTCAACTTCTTCATGGTGTTCTACCTCAACATCAGAATCTTCTTCTTCTTCTTCTTCATCAATTGGTTTTCCAAAGTCTGTTTTGTCCACATTACGTTGGACCTTTTGTTTTGTTTCTTTGGCTGGTAGTGTGTTTGGTAGGCTTCTTTCTCTTCCCTCCTTCTTGCTTTTGTTGTTTGACATAAGTGAACATGACTTTGGACTCATGCAATTTGTGAAGTTGTACGGCAGGGACTTTGAGACATTGCATCAAATAGTGTAACTGAATCCCATACGACTTCTTCACCCAAAATTGGCCTTTCTTCTTCTTTCTTTCTGCTACCCCTTTTTGGGCTGCATTTGCTTCACCTTGGATTTTCTCTTTGATTCTCAAGAAGTAGTATTTTGCCCAGTTGAACTGTAGACGGTTGTAGATGATTCCCATCAGCCGCATTCTAGCCTCTGTCATGGCATTGTTGGCTCTTAACTTTCCTTCAATGCTCTTCCCAATTAGAGCACTGAACTCACTGAATGGTTTCTTTAAAGCTGACCTTAGACAATTTACCTTTTTAGACCCTGGGCTTGCTATTTTGGCAATGATTACCTAGAAATCATCCAAATTTTGTGGTACCAATGTCACTTTTGCCTGACCCTTATTGGAAAGTTTGAGATGAGTACGAATTACCTTTGCTGTAAGGACCACTTCTGTGCCGTTGACAGATGCAACAATATTGTCTTCCTCCCATTCATCACCTTCTTCTGCAAGGAGACCAGAAACATATTTTGCAGTTTCCTGAAGGAGATTAGGTTTTCATAGCAGATTTTGGTTATTGGAGGATTTAGAAAGGTCGATAACTTTAGGTCTTTGCATCCGGCTGCCAATTCTTTTGCTTCCTCGTCATTTCTACATAGTTTTAGGTAGTGTTATTCTTGGAAGAACGATCCAGTGGCAATCAATTTTTCATACCCAGTTTGGGAGTTTGAGGAAGATGAAGCCATTGTTGGAAGTTAATAGAATTTTTGAAAGAGAGCTTTGAATTTGCAATAGAGTTTGTAACTTGCAATAGAGTGTAAAGATTTCTGAAAAATCTCTATGTATGGTTTATATAGTGTAATTTGGATAGTGTGAACGTGGTTTGAATGTGGAAGGATTTTATGACATAATGGCGTGATTTTGTGTATACAAATCATGATATTCGAGTGTAATGGGGGAGTGGATTGAGGTAAGTAATGATAAATCCCAGGAATCGAGGCGTTTGTAATTCAAAAATAATATGGTTACCTCCATGATTTTAATTTGATTTCCATGTGTGTAATCGTCCACAGATTAATCCTCCATAACTTCTTTACTCTCCACGTGTATAAAAGTTGATTTTGTTCACACTATAATTTGCCTATGACTCCAATCTTCATTTTGGTGGAGTGCCTTGGCTGGTCACTTAGCCGATTTAGTAAATTTTTCACTAAGCTGCTATATTTTACCGTTCATAAAAATTAGTGAGGTTAACTTCGCCGAGTATCAGTGCCTTACCTGCTAAATCTCCTATAAAGGCAAAGGTTTAATCAGCTGATGAAGTCATTTTGCTGATTACTCCAGTTAGCCGCTCTTTGGTACTTAGTCTATTGCAATCATTCCCAACTCAGTACTTAACATGCTAAATCTTTCATGACTGAGTGGTTTAGTGAAGATGTTAGCCAATTGATCTTCAGTGGGAGTGTATTTTATGATGGCATCTCCTTTTTCCACATGATCTCTGATAAAATGATGTCTCACATCAATGTGTTTTGTTCTTGAATGCAACACTGGATTTTCAGTGATAGATATGGCACTTGTGTTGACACACATGATTGGGATAGTATTTTCCTCCACTCCATAATCCCTTAGCTATTGTCTTATACAAAGTACTTGTGCACAACAACTGCCTGCTACTATATATTCTACATCAATTGTTGATGTAGATATGGAGTTTTGCTTTTTACTGAACCAAGAGACTAGCCTTGTGCCTAGCATTTGGCATGTTCCATAGGTGCTTTTTCTATCTATCTTGCATCCAGGATAGTCAGAGTCTGAATATGACATCAACTTGAATACTCCATCTTTTGGATACCAAATTCCAACATTAATAGTGTTTTTCAGGTATTTGATTATTCTATTGGCTGCTAGAAGATGTGATTCTTTTGGTTGAGCTTGAAACCTTGCACATACTCCTATAGAAAATGCTATATCAGGTCTACTTGACGTTAGATAGAGTAGGGATCCAATGATTCCTCTATACATTTTCTGATCAACATCTTTTCCAGCTTCATCTTTTCCAAGAATGACTCTTGCACACATTGGTGTGTCTGTTGTGCCACTTGTGTCCATACCATATTTGTGTATTAATTACTCTGTATACTTGGCTTGATTAATGAAAATACCATCCTTCATTTGCTTTACTTGAAGACCAAGAAAGTAATTTAATTCTCCCATCATGCTCATCTGAAATTTGCTCTTCATTAGGTTCGCAAATTTCTCACACAACTTTTCATCCTCTGATCCAAAGATGATGTCATCAATATAGATTTGTACTAGAAATGTGCTTGTTCCCTCTTCTAATTTGAATAGAGTCTTATGTATAGTTCCCTTGTTGAATCCATTATTGATCAAAAATTGTGATAGTGTTTCATACCAAGCTCTGGGTGCCTGTTTGAGTCCATAAAGAGCTTTCCTGAGCTTGTATACTTTGTCTTATTTTCCTTTAAGTTGAAAACCAGGAGGGTGTTCCACATATACTTCTTCTTCCAAAAGTCCATTCAGAAATGCACTATTGACATCCATTTGATAGACCTTGAAGTCTTTGTGTGCAGCAAAAGCTAGAAAGTGTCTGATTGCCTACAGTCTTGCCACTGGTGCAAATATTTCATCATAATCTATTCCTTCTGCTTGAGAGTAGCCTTTTGAAACTAGCCTTGCTTTGTTTCTGACAACTATTCCTTGTTCATCCATCTTGTTTTTGAATACCCATTTTGTTCCAATGATGTTGGCTGTGTCTGGTCTGTCAACAAGTTCCCAGACTTCATATATTTCAAATTCATTTAGTTCTTCTTGCATGGCTGTGATCCAATCTGCATCTTGGATTGCATCATCTATAGTCTTGGGTTCCACTTGTGATAGAAGACATGTTAGCCTATGCTCCAGTTGTCTTCTGGTTTTAACTCCTGTGTGAATGTTTCCAATGACTTGATCTTCAGGATGATCTCTTAGCCAATTTAGATCAGGTTGAAGTTGTTCTTCACTTGGTGCTTCTGCAACTTCAGGTTCTGTATGAGCTCCAAGTTATGGTGCTTCTTCTATTGTAATGACTTGTGGCTCATCTTGGTTTCCAAGATTGTGACTTAGAATGGTGGCTGGTACTGTTGTATTCATATACACTTGCCTTTGTGTTGCTTTTTCTTCTTGATCTTGTAGACGTTCACCATTTGTGTTTGGTTCATCGAATACTGCATGTATTGATTCTTCAATCACTAATGTTCTTTTGTTGAGAACTTGGAATGCCTTGCTGGTGTCTGAGTATCCCATAAATATTGCTTCATCAGCCTTTTCATCAATAGTGTGTAACTGATTCCTGTTCAAGACAAAACATTTAGATCCAAACATGTGTAAGTGTGAAATGTTAGGTTTTCTTCCATTCCATATCTCATATGGAGTCATTCCATGATGTTTGTTGATGATTGATGTATTTTGTGTATAGCATGCTGTGTTTGCAGCTTCAGCCCAAAATCTCATTGGTAAGCATGCTTCTACAATCATTGTTCTAACTGCTTCTTTGAGAGTTCTGTTTATTCTTTCAGGTACACCATTTTGTTGTGGAGTTCCTGCTGTAGATAATTGATGTAATACTCCATTTTCTTCACAATAAGTTCTGATTGCTTCATTTAGAAACTCTATGCCTCTATCTGATCTGATATTGATAATCTTTAGTTCTTTCTCATTTTGAATTCTTCTTAGTAGATCTGGCATCTTCTTGTGTGTCTCTCTCTTCTTGTTCATGAAGATGGTCCAGGTGAATTTGGAGAAGTCCTCAACCACTACTAGAGTGTATTTCTTACCACTTACACTTACTGGTGTGACTGGTCCAAATAGGTCCATATGTAACATATGTAAAATTCTTGTTGTTGATTGATAGGGATTTGACTTGAAGGAACTTTTGATTTGTTTCCCCTTCTGACATGCATCGCATAGACTTTCTTTCTTGAATGTGATCTCTGGTAGGCCTTCAACTAACTTGTTCTTTGATAATTTGTTGATGGTTTTCAAGTTATTTAATCTTCTATGCTAAATCCAGTTGGTTGATTGTTTATTTTTGACAAACAGGCATGTTTATGCTTTAGCTGTTTTCCAATCCACCACATACATGTTATCTTTTCTTCTCCCTGCAAGAACTACTGTATTGGTTTGGCTGTGAATCACTTTGCAACCTTGCTTGTTGAAGTGCACATTGTAGCCTTTGTCACAGAATTGACTGATGCTTATCAGATTGAAATTATGTCCCTTAACATATGCCACATTTTGGATTCTCAAATTGTTCTTGTGCATTGTACCTTCCCCCTTAATCTTTCCAGGGTTTTCTTTGCCTTCAAATGGGACTTTGGGTCCATCAAAAGCTTTTAGGTCAATGAACCATCCTTTGTTCCCTGTCATGTGTCTGGAACATCCACTGTCTATGTTCCAGACATCCTACAAAACAAATTAATTATGTTTAGGTACCCAACACTGTTTTGGTCCAAACTCATTAGCGATCATGCCTCCTAATCCAAGTGTATATCCAAATGATCTTCTTTTGGATAATTGAAGTCATCAACTTCATATGTATAAGGCATGGCGAGAATAGCTTCTAATATTTCTCTCAGAAGGTATTACGATACTTTTCTCTTTTTGGTGCATTTGCATCCTTCTTTACCTTCCAATATGCAGTAGGAAACCTATGCTGCTTCATGTGCCTAAGAGCATACCTTGATTGATCTTTCTTAAACACATGATGCACATCATGGTATGGTTTCTTCTTGTATTTTGGAGGTGCAACATTCCAATCGTCCTCTAAAGGGTAGAGTTGTCCTTTACCTTTCCGTATGTCTTTATTTTTGGATGACTGGAATGATGTTTTAGTTTGCTGTTTTACTGAACTAGGTTTTGACTTCACCGGTGCAGGATGAGTGGTTGAAACTATTGTCTTTCCTTTTCTGAAATTTGGTCCAATGTTGGTCCTGGATTCAGAATTGTGTTGACCATTGTTTCTAATCTCATCCCGACTGTTGTAGCCAAGACCAGATCTAGATCCAAACCTTCTTGGAGGTTTGTAAGCAGATGCTTTTGGTGGTGCAGTGGTGTTTTTAGCTGCTGGATGGATTTTCTCAGCTGATCTGTTAGCAGTGGATGAGTTATCATCTGCTGCTTTTTGATTAGGTGAGTCTATCACCTTAGTAGCTAGTTCAGCTTTCAATTTGTCCAGTTGTTCCTTCAATATTTTATCTTCTTTTCTTAGATCCTTACATTCCTTTTCCAGAATTTCATGATTCATCTCAATTTCATCAAATTTAGTCATGAGAATTTGGACTAGGGCAGCTGGATCTAATAGGAGAATAGAAGATTGTACAGTGTTAGATGTGGTTGAATTTTAATGAAGAGTACGAGCTAGATGTTACATCAGTTTCATCAGATTCTTTGGCCATTAGACATAGACTTGTTTTCTCAATATCTGACCTATCACCTTCATCTTCATCTAATTCTTTGGTCATGAGACATAGTAATGCTTTTTCATTGTCTGAGCTGTCTTCTTCATCACTATTATCTGAGTCATTATCAGATGATTCTTCATTCTTTTCACTGCTGGATTCAGACTTGAGTGCTTTCTTACCTTTCCTCTTCTCAGATGCTTTGTACTTCTTCTTTTCCTTATTTTTATTGTTTTCTTCGGGACAATCAGCCTTGAAGTGTCCTTTCTTGTTGCAGTTGAAGCATCTATACTCATCATCTCATTTCTTCATGTCTTTGTTTTAGCTTGACCTCTTGTTTGCTGATGAGTTCCCTTTGAATGGATTTTTTTTGCTAAACCTGTCAAAGAATTTAACCAATAAAGCTACCAGTTCGTTAGGTTCTAGTGTCTCTTTGCTGATACAATCACCAAAGTTACTTTGCTGAGGTTCTATCAGTGCACTGGCTCTTTGTGTCTCTGTCGGAGCACCTTCTTCACCGTTCAATTCAAATTCATGAGCATTTAGTTGGGACATCAGAGTCAAAGTGTCAGTGTTTGCAAGGTTTGTAGTTCCTCTAATTACTGATGTTATGATCTTCCATCTTTCAGGCAAGCCTCTCAAGATCTTTAAACACACTTCTTTCTGGGGGTTTGTGTGTTAGGAACATTTTATTATGTTTTGATGATGGCCATACTAGCTGTTATAGCAAGCCTGAAATAAGTTAGAACACTCTGTATAGTCTTTACTTAGAGTCAGACATGTTGTATAAGTTGAGTCAGACAAGTATTGTACTAGTTGGTAGGATGGCAAAGCAAGAACAGATTTTCGGCAGAGTGAAGCCAGCCAAGCACCAGCAGAAAAGCAATGAAGATATTAAAGTCTGACTTATAACCAAGGAAGTCTGTGATGACCTTGGATAAGTCTAAGTTATGTTTCAAGTGATGAAGCTTAATGTTTAAATATGGTGTACACTGATCTCACACAAATCAAGGATCAGTGAAGTACAAGAATTCTCCTTTGAACTGAAAGAATGAAGGAAACAGTGGATCGGCAAAGAAAACTGACTTTCGGCTGAGTGAAGACAAAACAGTGAAGGAAGATCTAAACGGCAAAGTCAGATGGATCACTTGACCGTTCAGAGAACGGCTAAGTAAATATTACTGAATCAGATTTTGAAATATGATGAAAATTCAGAGGATCATGCATTAAATGCACAATCAATAGAGGATCAATCAAGGACGGATTTTCTGATAAATATTTGAAGAAAAATCAGATCACTGAAATCAAGGAGAATATAATTAAAGGGGAATCAGGAATTATTCCCCTCATTAAATTAGCCAACGGACGGGAATTCAAATCAAATATTCAAGGCTATAAATAGAGGACATTGACAGGAAAAAAAAAGGCGAGAACAAAAAATCTGAGCAAAAGCACTGTCAAAGTAAAAAGGTCTTCTATCTGTGCTAAAAAGACATATCTAGTGATCAACTCAAAACTGGGAGCTTCAATTCAAACATCAAGAAATGAGATTGATCAACAAGTTTGTGCATCCGATTTCACATCAATCAAGCAACTGAATTAGAGCCACCTGAGAAGGAGTTGTGTCTGTGATACCTACTGAAGGATTTGATCCCAAGGAGCAGTAAAAGAGACTGAATCATTTAAACTGTTGCAGTCAAGGAGTGATAGTCTTGTAGATTGTGAAGCTTGGGAAGTCAAGGACAATTGTACTATTGTATCTGTGAAAACAATAGTGTATTCCTCCAATTATCACAGGAGAATAGTGGATTAAGGGATTACACCACCCTGAACCACTATAAGCCTTGTGTCAATTTACTTTCTACAATTTACCTTACTGCATTTATTATATCATATACTTGTGACTGCTTAACCTACTTTGAAATAACTTACCCGCTGCCCACAAGCTTTTAAGTGCAAGAAAAGTTTTTGAAAATCCACTATAGTCATTCACCCCCCCCCCCTCTGGCTATAGTTTTACCCTTCTCTGGGACAAACAATTGGTATCGGAGCAGCGTTCTTAGTATCAGAACCTGTTCAGATCTAATTTCTGGTAACAAGGAGATCACATATTTTAAAAGTAGTTTTCAAATCTGAGCTTTCTATACATTCACATATAGATCTCTTATTTGCACTTATGGATTCTTCAAACTTCGTGTCAAAAGTACCTGTTTTCAATGTTAATAATTTTGATGAATATAAAATAAGAATGCTGTCTCATCTTGCAGCAACTCATGTAGAGATGCTGGACGTAATTAATGATGGCACAATCATGATCATGACTGTGGTAGCCACAGGAGCAGATCAAGGAAAGGAAGTAGACAAACCCAAGAAAGATTGGACCAAGGATGACAGGAGAAAAGCAAATATAGACTTTGTTGCATAAGATATGATTTTGAAGACCCAAGATAGCAACATGTTCATGAGAATTAAAGATTGCAAGACAGCAAATGAGATGTGGGACAAACTGGCATAGATTAATGAAGGATCTGAAGCAGTCAAAGAAAATAAATTATCTGTTGCAAAATAGAAATTTCAAAATTTCAAAATGAAGGCTGGTGAATCCATTGATCAAATGGACAACGGATTCTCAAGCATCATTAGTAAACTGCAATGATAATGGTCATTTTGTGCCCATTTGATAGGAACCAACTTTACAGTATATTTCTGTACAGTTCAGCCCACGATTATCACATTTCTGGCATGTTTCGGGTGAGTTTAGACCCTATTTTGAGTATTAAATGAGGTTTTATTGCACGGCGAGTGACTTTCGGTTTTCCATAAACTCGACCTTATTTTAGCATTTTATACTCATTTTTCCCGAGCACCCGTTGTTTGCAGGGTTATGCGTTTGCTTGTTGTTTTCATATGGATGTAGGACTAGGGTGTCTCGAGAGCCCGAAAGGCGAGAAGTATGAAGTTTAGACGTGCCTTAGAAAACACGGAGGTTGAAGGGGAAAAAGTGAAGATTTTGAGTCACATAGGTCCGACGCCCGTGCTGGACACCTTGACGTCGCGTTCGATGGCTGTCGGACGGACAAAAACCTCTCGTCCGGACGGCT
The DNA here is from genome assembly GCA_026214975.1 of Gentiana macrophylla. Lineage (NCBI taxonomy): Eukaryota > Viridiplantae > Streptophyta > Magnoliopsida > Gentianales > Gentianaceae > Gentiana > Gentiana macrophylla. The sequence continues at coordinate 42,441,935 of CM047811.1, read as the reverse complement.
AACTCTCTGGAAATTGGGAAAACTTTGATGAAGAATTCATCCGGACGGACAGATCCAGCATCCGGATGGACAAGAGCATTTCATCCGGACGGACATCTATGCATCCGTCCGGACACCTGGAAAATCAAGGACAGTCCGGCCGGACATGGCGGATATCCGTACGGACAGAAGACTTTCTATATAAAGCTACCTCATTTCTCACAGCCGCAAGCAGAAATTAAGGGGAGATAATATTAGATAGGTTAGGCGATTTGGGGCGTTTTTCTTCGTTTCTTAGAGTTAGAATTAGTGTTATATATCATTAGAATCCTCTTTCGATCTTCTATTTGAACCTCTAACTTTTAGCTTCGATCTGTAACATTTCAAGTGACAGGATTTGTTCTTTTGGAGCTCGAATTTGGTAGTTCTTCAAGTAATCGAAATGGGTATGTTTTCTTGTTGTTTTACCATTGTTGAGATGTTTTTCTTCCATTTGTATTGTTTAGATTCGATTATGAGTAGCTAGATTTGTCGTATGGTCGAACCACGTGAATGCGGGTGAAACACCATTAGAGATATGAACCGGGAGGTAATGTAGCGCGTAATTTAACGTTCTAATCGATGATCCACATCACGAAACTTGTTTTGATTGTTTTAATAGCTTTGAATGAGATTGACAACCTTGTTCATTGTTGCACACACGTAGCTTATAAATGTATGTTGCGGCGACGTGTGGGAATGGGGTTTCAGGACCGTAGATATTTTGGGCTTGAAAGGTAGTCTGACACCTACCCGTGTACTAGATGGATGCCCTAGTCATCAAGTCCAGTTCCAATACGGGGTTTGTCCTATGAGTTATCGTTAGACGGCAAGGTAGAGTAAGGAACATTCCCGGGGAAATCTTTCTGAGGGTAAAGTAATCCGCTGAAACGTAGTTCGGCCAACCTCTTTTAATTGTTTAGAATTCCGAGTAGTGTAATCTTTCTTTTACGCAATAGTATAACTTCACACCTATCTGTTTGACCGGGCCAGGTGCTAAGTCAATCGTGGTACTCAAAAACCAATCTCTGTGGGTTCGACCTTGGACTCCTCAAGCACTATCCTACAATCGACCCGGTCCACTACCGGTTAGAAAGTAGATTTTGCTAAGGTTTCGAGTTTTTACTTGATCGACCGGACCATAGAAAATCCGCTTATCAAGTTGGCGCCGTTCCCGGGAAAGACACACGTAGAGGTGATAGAGAGGAAATACCATGGTGGTGGGGTGATTCCAAGAAGAAGATGATGAGAGGTTTTGACAGAAGAGGATTCCCGAGTTGGGAGGAGGTTGCATCGAGGGCTATGAGAGGTAAGTTTCTAACGAACTCGGTTTTCATGATGCTTGCTATTTGTATTCTTCTTGAGTTGTTGATCTTTTTGAGTTCGGATTTTTTGTTGATGGTTTTGATGATACTTGTTTGAAATGAAATAATTGAATTGTTTTTTTGAGTCTTTTATGGTTTGAGTCCGTTTTGGTGTCACTTGGTCGAGCCAACGACGTAAAACAAAGGCACTCGGTGGGAGGCAACCCACCATTTGCTGTGTTTTGCTTGTTTTAAGGTGATGTTTTTGCTACTTTTTCTCGATCTACCGATTGTAAGCCATAAGGCACCCACTTTTCATCTTTTCATGTCTCGTATGTGACTTGTCTTGGATTTGTGGATTTTGTGTTGGGCACGTTTGGGCGTGATTGGTTGTTATTGTATGTTTGAATCATATTTGACTATCTTTGTGACATACTTGTTCAAGTTTTACGGACGTGTGAGTCGTTCTTTTATTATCCCGAATTCCCCATATTATATGCTTTGGCACGCGGACCATGTCCGTGCATGTATTTCTTGGATGTTTTTCAATGACTAGGGATTCGGGATGGACTACTTTCCACGACCATTACGGGACTTGATCGCGCCCGTTTGCCGGGCTCATAAGCTAAGTCTTTCTTTTTCCTTCGTTCACACATCGAGGACGGTGCTTCACTTAAGTGGGGGGACAACTTAGCTTATTCGCTTGTTCTTAAAAGTATTATGCCGTGATGTGATAAACTTGGTTTTACTCGTTTCGAGTCGATTTTTAGGCCATTTTTCAAAATTTTCCAAGATTTTAACACCACGTGATATGCATCTTTGTTCACAATTGAGTTGTGAAAGGTCTTTAGTTTTGTGAATGTCTCACAATGAGTCTATATTGTCATGATCACGGAACACTTTTTAGTACACGTTTGACGCACGGTTATGCTTATCACGATTACTTTACACACTGCGCCTAGTTTCGAGGCGAAATAGAAGGATTGGCCTTGGTAGAACACGGGATGACGGTTTTGGCGTTCTTTTGACCTACTTAAGCCAAGTAAGCCTGAGCCGAACATTTGACCTTCGTGAGCCCCTCTCATTGCTTTTGATAGAATGGTCGACCACCATTCGCATTATAGCCGTTTCATTACTTAGTCAAAAACCTACCCTTGAGCCTTATTTTGGTCACATTCCCTTCATTTGACCTGAGTGGACTTAGTCTCTTGTTAAACCACACTTGCCAAGGCAAGTGTGGGGGTGAGGAGATGTTGTTTTTGAGTCGGGTTGTTGTTTCCTCGCTTTTAGAGCTATAAGGAGAGGAGGAGCTCAGTGGGATTGGATGCTCGGGTTTCATTTCAAAAAAAAAAAAAAAAATTCAAATCAAATAATTGTGTTGTATATAGAAATAAAGGGTTGAAAAAGGCAATGAGCTTAAAACAATGATGATGTTAGGGTTGGGATAGTCAGATAGGTACTAAGTATTCGAGCTCACCTCACGACACTTGAAACATAGTCGAGTTTGGCAATGAGTTCGGGTATTTTAGTGTCCTATAGTTCCCAAAGTGTTGAAAATGATCAAAAAGGAGTTTGGGGGGTTTGTTTGGTAAAGAAGACGTGGTTCGTGTTTGGATTATGTTCACTCGTACTTCTTTTCTCCAGTTTCCCAAATTACCCTTTTCAATTAACCGAATTTACCCTAGCCAAACGTTATAACCATTCAAGTCCAGCTGGACCGTGTTTAACCTTGGTTAGTCCAGATTAGTGGAGATTCTAGGAAGGGCAGGATTGTGTAAAGTCATTTGTCCGGTATTCCAAGCCCGAAATCGTATTAAGCATAAGTCGTCGTCATTCAACACACACTCACTCCGTGTCATGATCTAGTAGAGTCAAAGTAATGCATTCACTTAACTAAGTTCTTTTCACCTCGATATTTCGAAATGCATGCATGTACCGTAAAGTTGATTCCTTGGTATTGTTTGAACGCCTAATTTACTCGAGGACGAGTAAATTCTAAGTGTGGGGTGGTGATAGGAACCAACTTTACAAATACATTTATGTACTGATTCATTTTGATTATCACATTTACGGCATGTTTGGGTGAGTTTAGACCCTATTTTGAGTATTAAATGAGGTTTTATTGCATGGCGAGTGGACTGTATCGGTTTCCGTAGAACTCGACCTTATTTTAGCATTTTATACTCGTTTTCCCGAGCACACGTAGTTTGCGGGGTTATGTGTTTGCTTGTTGTTTTTATATAGATGCAGGACTAGGGTGTCTCGAGGGCCCGAAAGGCGAGAATTATGGAGTTTAGAAGTACCCGAGGCGAAACACGGAGGTTGAAGGTGAAAAAAGTGAAGATTTTGGGTCACATGTGTCCGGACGCCCGTCTGGACACCTTGGACGTGCGTTCAGTGGCTGTCCGGACGGACAAAAACCTCTCATCCGGACGGCTAACTCTCTGGAAAATGGATTCTTGGCTGCAAAAGTTTGTCCGGACGGACAAGGTGTTGTGTACGGACGGCTAACTCTCTGGAAATTGGGAAAACTTTGATGAAGAATTCCTCCGGGCGGACAGATCCAGCATCCGGACGGACAAGAGCATTTCATCCGGACGGACATCTATGCATCCGTCCGGACACCTGGAAAATCAAGAACAGTCCGGCCGGACATGGTAGATATCCATACGTACATAAGACTTTCTATATAAAGCTGCTCATTTCACACACAGACGCATATAGAGTTGAAGAAGTAGATAGCAAGTTTCCCTTTTTAGCTTTTTGGAGATTTTGGGCGATTTTCTTCGTCTTTTAGAGTTAGACTAAGTATTTTATATCATTAGAATCCTCATTCAATCCTCTCTTTGATCTACTAACTTTTAGCTTCGATCCATAACTTTTCACTTGACAAAAATTCGATCTTTTGTAAGCACATTTGGCACCTCCTTCAAGTTGAGTAAAGTAAGTATGTTCTTTTGTTATTTTATTGTTGTTGTGATGTTTTTCTTCCGTTTGTATTGTTTAGAATTTGATTTGAGTAGCTAGATTTTTCGTTATGGTCGAACCACGTGAATGCGGGTGAAACACCATTAGAGAGATGAACCGGGAGGTAGTGTAGCGCGTAATTTAACGTTCTAATCGATAATCCACATCACGAAACTTGTTTTGATTGTTTTAATAGCTTTGAATGAGATTGACAACCTTGTTCATTGTTGCACACACGTAGCTTATAAATGTATGTTGCGGCGACGTGTGGGAATGGGGTTTCGGGACCGTAGAAGTTTTGGGCTTGAAAGGTAGTCTGACACCTACCCGTGTACTAGATTGACGCCCAAGTCATCAAGTCCAGTTCCAATACGGGGTTTGTCCTATTAGTTATCGTTAGACGGCAAGGAAGAGTAAGGCACACTCCCAGGGCAATCTTTCTGAGGGTAAAGTAATCCGCTGAAACGTAGTTCTGCCATACCTCTTTTAATTGTTTAGAATTCCGAGTAGTGTAATCTTTCTTTTACGCAATAGTATAACTTCACACGTATCTGTTTGACCTGAACTGAGTGCTAAGTCAACTGTGGTACTCAAAAACCAATCTCTGTGGGTTCGACCTCAGACTCTCAAACTCACTTATCCTACAATCGACCCGGTCCACTGCCGGTTAGAAAGTAGATTTTGCTAAGGTTTCGAGTTTTTACTTGATCGACCGGACCGTAGAAAATCCGCTTATCACCATTATTCTATGATCTTTATCCCCGATTCTAGTATAAAAGAGCTTTAATAGAGTAATAATAAGTCGTAATATGCTTAATTTACATATGTACTGAGTTACGATTCATTATTATCTATTTTGATGTTTTAGTATATTATTTGATATTACAAACCGTATTTTATGCAATGTTTGCAGTGAGCTATTTCGGGAGCAGAATGGATAAACTTCGGAGAAGATTTAATAGAATTGCAGACGATGCAGTAGGCCCAGTACAAAGGAAAAAGAAGCCCAACCAAATGAAGACACTCGGTCGACCGAGCATGTCCATTCGGTCGACCGAGCGGCCCACAAGCCCGGCAGAAGGTCTGACACATTTTTAAGGCGGCTAGGGTTTAGTAATTCCGAGTTTAAGTCGGTTGTACAAGGTCGGCTAGTACTCTATATAAACACTATGTCCTTAGTAATTTTCATATACCACACCAACAACTCATATACAACAATACAGCAATCATAGAGAGTAGGATTGAAGATTTCTAGGGTTTTCAATATGTAAGCCCTTGTTTATTTTCTTGTCTTCTTTATTTTCCGTATTTAATTTCCCCAATTATGGTTTTATCGTTTGAGTTGATTATTCATAGTTAGATGATGTAGATCTAGGCTATGACGTAGAGAGGTGGCGATGCCTTGTCGATGAGGATCACATACCCCACGTCCTCTACCTAGTATCTATATATGAATTTACGTTGTTTGATTACCGTGTATCTAGATCTATTTTTATAATAGCTTGACGAATTGCTGTTTTAATCCGTATTGTATGAGAAACGGTAAGACATACATTCGGAGATGTAATCTAGGACAGAATTGTTCAGGTGACCGAGTGTCATCATTCGGTCGACCGAGCCCTTGCATTCGGTCGACCGATCCCTTGCATTCATCGACCGATTTCAATTAAGCCAGCGTCTTTATGGTTAGAGTTAACCCAATTGAATTTATCATCTTAGTAGGTATGGCTATGGCTACGTTACTTGCTTAGTTTAATTAAAACGTGTAAAAAGGAAATACCAATATAAAACTCTTAGGTAGGCTTATGAATTGCACTTCACGGATGTTCAGCGTTATCTAGGTAGGTTTATATTCGGGAATTGCGCGCACCTGATTATACGTACGTCGTAGATTAGCATGAGACTATAACTTGGTAATTGCTAGTTGAATGACTTAAGTAATTGTTTAGGAAGTATAAGTCGCCTAACCATAGGAATGTTTCCTAGACGAGGTGTGCGAATAATATTGGCATCCTTAGTGTCGTAAGCGTGTGAGTTATATGAGAGAGAGGCATTAAAAGGCGAAGTCACGTAATGTTGCACAGTGATCTAGCGACCTAACGGGTGCTAAGTCAAGTTTAAGAGGATGACTCCCGTGAGCTGAAATAGAAATACAAATGGATTGATAGTTAATAAGTCTTGTTTATTATATAAATTGTTTAGGTCCAAACGATAAAGACTATAATTGGGAGGTTAATTACGTTATTTGTCTATATGTTTGAGTTTGTGATTCTTTTCTAGTACCCTTGTTGGTCGTAGACCACCGTTGTTAAACAAAATAAATAAATTGGTTATTTAAACTTTAGGATCCACAATTTGATTCCATGTGGGATCGACCTGACTCTATCTCTAGCTATCTTTGCGATTGAATCTAGTTCACTTGCTAGTTGGTTATTTAGGCATCGAGTTATTTTATAACTTGACTGCAATCAAGTTTTAGCGCCGCGTTGCCGGGAATCAATGGTCAAATTATTGTTTAAATAATTTTATTTAATTATTTCATTTTTCTTTTCAAATTTTTATTTCTATCATCTTACGGATTAGTTTGCATATGTCGCTGGCGTGAAATTGAGGCGAGAAAGCGAGAAGGTCTCGGCGACCGAACCTATTTGTTAGCTCGACCGAATGAATTCACTCGATCGGCCGAGCCCATTTTCATGCTTAATTTTTTCTGATAGTGTTGTTTTCCTTTGTTTCTGTTTTTCCTGTCGATGAGTTGTAAGTCTAGCAGCAGTATGAGCAATCGTACTGACTGTTAGTTTACTAACCGTTTGTTGTTTTTCTCGTGTTGCAGATAATCAGAACTGAATCACTCAAGTAAGATTGTTCGTGATAAGCAATATGTCATCAAAGCAATTTTCCAAGGTTAGAGAAGAGGAAGTTAACGTTTTAAGAACTAAGACAACACCAATGAAGCCGTTGATGCAAAAGCTAAAAGAGAGAATAGAAAAAATGAAAGAACGAATTTAGGAAGCCAGAAAGTCAAATGAAGCTAGCGAAGCCTATGTAAAAAGAGGTATGTGTGCTTTAAATCCCGAAAGAGATTTCTTCGGATTCGGATTCAGATATTGATTATATGGACTTCATGTCAAAGATAGAGTCTGGTTCTGAGAGTAGCATAGATATAGAACGACCTACAGTCATCTGTGCTAAAGAGGCAAAATATGTTGAAGATGAATCTCGGTTAATGCCAAAGTTAGGTGACCCTGGGGCATTCATTGTAGATGTTACCCTAGAACAAGCACACTTGGGATTAGCTTTAATTGACTCTGGATCAAGCTTAAACATTTTCCCTAAGAGCCTTTGCGAGAGGAATATGATTCTGACTCCCACAAACACCCCGCTGAAAGTTAGGTTCGCGGATAGTACTAGAACCATCATGTCTGGAAGAATGAATAACATTATCATTGGCATCGGACAACTTCGGTTTAAGATAGATTTGGTTGTGATGGACATAGAGGATCATTTGTATAGCCCAATCATCTTGGGTAGGTCCTTTATTAACACCTCTAGAGCCCTCATTCGTATGACTAGGCATGAGATCACATTGTTTGATGCTAAGGGTTCTGAGACTTTTGGGATAATGAATCCTGAGTTCCCTACTCCGGTAAGTGTTAATATTATAGAAGTCATTGGTTCTAAACCGGATTTGATCCCAAGCCCAGAGGAGTGTGATGATGACAATGTTGAAGATAGAGATGAGAAAGGATCACGACAATCCTAAGCCGAGATAGAGGTGCTCGGCTGCGCTGTTAATAATAATAATGATCTTTGAAGCCTCGCCTATCTCAAAACCTAAGGATAGGAGGAGGAAAGTCAAGCGAAGAACTTCGTGAGAGTTAAGTGTTCAAAAAGCTCATCAAAGTGGAGCGATCCCGAAAGTCGGTTTTTTTGTTTAGATGGAGCGATTCATTTGTCTTTTTTAAATCGACGCACATCCACGGAAAGGCACTTTCGTGCAAAGAGATGGCAAGGCGTTTTGGTGAAGGCTAGTCGGGTGAAGACACAGCAAGTCAAGAACAATCCTTAGAGAGTGATATATATTTTTGGGAAGTCGAGCTATAGACTTAAAATGTAGAACTATCTCTATTTTTAAATTTCATAGTTTATTTATTTTCTTTTATTAGAGTCAATAAAAGTAACGTTAGGCGATAAGAGTTTTTATTTTTTTATTTTTGCCGTGTTCCAATGATTTGTTAAGTTAAGGATGTGCAAGAATCTTTTTTATCGAGTCGTTTTAACGTGAATTAGAGTTAGTAGGCGAGTCATTGTAAAATATATTGATTATGGAAATAAATTGTTATGTTTTATTATTTAAAGATGCTAAGGGCCGGTATTGTTTAATAAATGTATATGGAATGAATGAGGATATTGAGATTGAAATAACATGTTCATGATGGTTGATTAAATAGTTGGAATATTTTTTGTGATAAGGATTATGAAAGTGAAAGTATAACATGATGATTTTGAAATGGCTATGTGTTATATTTTGTGCAAATTTCATGTGTGTCAAAATCGAGTGCTCAAACACCATTTAATTCTATATCCCAATATCTCTCCTACCAATTCACCTTTTACACTTCCCCATTCATTTATTCTTCAAATTAAACTTGCCAACTCATCAATCCCCAACTTTTTCTATCAACCAATCATCTTTTACAATTCAAATTTTCCCTTTTCCCATTACTTCCTATTTAATCCACTCATGCTCTTCCCAATTTTACAAAACAACTTTTTCTAAACCATTATTACCTTCTTCTTATTCTCATTTCTCTCCCACCACTACCTCCACCACCAACCCTACATTTCCACCTTACACCCCAACCTTTGTAGGAGTTAAATGGAAAACACAGTGTCAACCCAAGCTTTTGCCACCATTTACACTCTTTTCATATTTTGAATCATCGAAAGCTTTTCTAACCATCTTTCTGATCGGCCAAAATAATCACTGTAAAGGATACAGGGAGGACACCGATCGCCCGACCGAACCATTTTTCTCGGTCAACCGAGCCTCCACTCTCGGTTGACCGAGAGCCCCTCTGTCTTCTGCTGCTGTGATCGATTTCTATCAGGATGCCACCCAGACGCCGCCAAGCTGCTCAGTTCATTGTAGTCGGAGATGCTGTACCCTTAATCAACGGGGTGCCGCAATTTGCTAGTCGTGACGTATATTCCGCTTATAGGAATTATATCACAAATGCTCCGGTGCATAGGGCACGCGGGTTGGATTTGACCAATTGTGGTCTCGAGCTATTTTCTCTGGTAAAGAGATATCATTGGCAGGATGTCGTTGCGCCTCCTGGCCGAGTCAATGTTGATTTGGTAAGGGAATTTTATGCTTACTTTCGTGTACACCCCTACACCAATATTGTTCAGGTTCGTGGAAAGTCGATAGTTATTTCTCCGGGGACGCTTAATAGTTATTTTGGTCTTGATACCCCGGAGGAGGGACCCGAGTATACATTGATCTTTGATGGATCGGATGCTTGGTTAGAAGATGTGGGAGCTTCTCTTTGTATACATGGACAATCGGAGATGTTGCTCGAACATTTGCGGAACCTGATTTCCGGAGATGGGAGGATAAGTGCCTCTATAGGCTTATTCGTTCCAACCTCTTCCCGGCCAAACACGTGTCCACAGTCTATTATGCACATGCTACACTGATGTACTGGTTGTACATGGGATGGCCAGTGAATTTTGGGGCACTAATGCGGAATGAGATGACGGAAGATGCTCTTAAGCCTCGCCACACGTTGCCCTCTGGTTCATTGGTTACTGCGTTCTGTGAGACAGCAGAGTGTCCCTTGCTAGGTAGTGATTCCTACGTGGAACCTATGCCTATACTATCCTAGACTCTGTTCCACCACCTCTTGGCCATGCCCATGATCAAGCCCAAGCTGGGGGCCCGGATGAAGATGAAGCTCCATTTCAAGATTTTGGTGATAACAGTGAAGCCGGTCCTAGCCATCTACCTTTTAGCCTCGTTCGATCCGAACTTCGGAGTCTTATGATCCCAATAACCTCGGTTTTGGGATTAAGCATTTTATTATGTATTTGTATTTCCTATTATTAGTATGTTTTTTATTTTGACTCATGTCTACTAGTAAATCGAGACATGTTATTTAGAGTCTGTCTTAAGTGTCTTACTATTTCCCTAAGGAGTAATTCTCCCCTATGTAATGTGTTGGATCTATGTATTGTGTTTCAATGAAATCATTAATCGTGGACTTAAAAATAAGATGTTTAAGGAATTTTTATCCCTTTTACGGTCCCTTTTTATATGATTACTACTTTTTCTTGGACGAACCCTGTAACGAGTTTTGAGTTTTGTTAAGATGTGTGTTGCAGCGTTTGTTCTTCTTCCTTGCAAATCGGCCACTGTTTTATCTGTTAGAAATTTGCCGAGGTTCACAAGACTTGTTCCACTTCCGCGCTTATCCAGAGCTAAGTTCCTATTCTTACTTTTTATTGTTATACATTGAGGACAATGCATCGTTTATGTGGGGGGGTACAAGTCACTTAGCTCACATAAGATTCCATATATCAAATAATAAATTAAATGAGTAAAATTTAAACTTTTAAACTTAGAATCACATTTACTTTTGAGTGTTCCTGATGATGTATTTAAGAAGGAAGGAACCATGTTTCGTGAGTACGTGATCACTTTATACTTTTGCGATATATTTCTAGTAAACTTAATGATATTCATACTGTATGTTGCGAGTAGTTATTTATTATTCAATTACTCAAATAGATGAATCGACAAATACCGCGCTTATGAAAAAAAATGAAATAATTTTGTGTACATTGCGTAGATGATTGGTTATGCTGACCTATTGTTGATATTTATCGTCTGATGTATTCTTAAATTCTAGCCATCAAAGCGGAGTAATAAGCTTGGGACGTACCTGTGTTTTAACAAAATGTTAAACACTGGGCTTGTAGTAACATTACCAAAGTAGCCCCGTGCTTGTGGTGATATTTGATGCTATTCTTGATCTAAGATAGGGGGATACTCTAAAAATTTTTCTTCCTTGAGATTGATAGTATTCGAAAAATATGAAGAATTGAAGAAAAATTCAAGTTTTAGAGGCTTTGAGTAGTACTCGGTCTCCAAATCCAAAATCCATAGAGATACGCTCTTGCTTATTGTTCTAGTGCTTTAACCATTGAGAGGCTTAAGAAGTGAGAATACTGATGTTGGTAGGTGAAGACTACGAAGTTGGCATAAACTCTAATCTTGCCACAATTATATAAAACTAATGCACATGCACACATCACCTCTATTCATGACGAGTAGTGGATAATGAATGTCTTATGAGCATAAATGGTATGAGTTGATTCGAGTTTCTTGTGTTAGTATAGTGTGACCATTGGAAAGTGATTGTATGGGGAATAACTTATTGATACTTTGATCGGGACGATCAAATGCTAAGTGGGCGGTAGTTGATAACGGTCATTTTGTGCCCATTATTCTATGATCTTTATCCCCGATTCTAGTTTAAAAGAGCTTTAATAGAGTAATAATAAGTTGTAATATGCTTAATTTACATATGTACTGAGTTACGATTCATTATTATCTATTTTGATGTTTTAGTATATTATTTGATATTACAAACCGTATTTTATGCAATGTTTGCAGTGAGCTATTTCGGGAGCAGAATGGATAAACTTCGGAGAAGACTTAATAGAATTGCAGACGATGTAGTAGGCCCAGTACAAAGGAAAAAGAAGCCCAACCGAATGAAGACACTCGGTCGACCGAGCATGTACATTCGGTCAACGAGCGGCCCACAAGCCCGGAAGAAGGTCCGACACATTATTAAGGCGGCTAGGGTTTAGTAATTCCGAGTTTAAGTCGGTTTTCCAAGGTCGGCCAGTACTCTATATAAACACTATGTCCTTAGTAATTTTCATATACCACACCAACAACTCATATACAACAATACAGCAATCATAGAGAGTAGGATTGAAGATTTCTATGGTTTTCAATATGTAAGCCCTTGTATATTTTCTTGTCTTCTTTATTTTCCGTAATTAATTTCCCCAATTATGGTTTTATCGTTTGAGTTGATTATTCATAGTTAGATGATGTAGATCTAGTCTATGACGTAGGGAGGTGGTGATGCCTTGTCGATGAGGATCACATACCCTACGTCCTCTACCTAGTATGTATATATGAATTTACGTTGTTTGATTACCGTGTATCTAGATCTATTTATATAATAGCTTGACGAATTGATGTTTTAATCTCTAGCTAAGATATACGTTCGGAGATGTAATCTAGGACATAATTGTTCAGGTGACCGAGTGTCATCATTCGGTCGACCGAGCCCTTGCATTCGGTCGACCGAGCCGCGCGTCGATCGACCAAGCCCCCATTCATCCTATTAATTAAGCCCGCGTCTTTATGGTTAGGTTAACCCAATTGAATTTATCATCTTAGTAGGTATGGCTGTAGCTCGTTACTCGCTAGTTTAATTAAAAGCGTTTAAAAGGAAATACCAATATAAAACTCTTAGGTAGGTTTATGAATTGCTCTTCACGGACGTTCAGCGTTATCTAGGTAGAGTTTATATTCGGAATTTTGCACACGATTATACATCGTCGTAGATTAGCATGTGACTATAACTTGGTAATTGCTAGTTGGGCGAAAGCTTGAGTAATCATTTAGGAAGTATAAATGCGCTGACCATAGGAATGTTTCTAGGCGAGGTGTGCGAATAATATCGGCATCCTTAATGTAAATAAGCGTGTGAGTTATATGAGGCGGAGGCATTAAAAGCGAAATCACGTAATGTAACCGCATGATCTAGCGACCTAACGGGTGCTAAGTCAAGTTTAAGAGGATGACTCCCGTAGCTAATCTGAAATAGATACAAGCGGATTGATAGTTAATAAGTCTTGTTTATTATATAAATTGTTTAGGTCCAAGCGATAAAGACTATAATTGGGAGGTTAATTCGTTATTTGTCTATATGCGAGTTTGTGGTTCTTTTCTAGTACCCTTGTTGGTCATAGACCACCGTTGTTAAACGAAATAAATAAATTGGTTATTTAAACTTTAGGATCCACAATTTGATTCCCTGTGGGATCGACCTCGACTCTATCTAGCTATGTTGCGATTGAATCTAGTTCACTTGCTAGTTGGTTATTTAGGCATCGAGTTATTTTTATAACTTGACCTGCAATCATGCAACAACTTGGACACACATATCCCCAGAAAGAAGTATGCTTAAAGATCTTGAGAGACTTACCTGAAAGACGGAAGATAGTGATGAAGAAGACAGCTCAGACTATGAAAAAGCATGTCTATGACTCATGACCAAAGAATTAGATGAATATGAAGGTGATAGCTCAAAAATTGAGAAAACAAGCCTATGTCTAATGGCCAAGAATCGAGATGGCGAGAGTAACATCTAGCTCTTACTCCTCATCAAATGCATCCACATCTCGACCTTTGCACAATCTTCTATTCTCCCATTAGATCCAAAGAAAACCTAGTTCAAAATCTCATGACTAAATTTGATGAAATTGAGATGAATCATGAAATTCTGGAAAAGGAATGCAAGGATCTAAGAAAGGAAAATAAAAGGTTAAAGAAAGAACTTGATAAAGCAAAAGCTGAACTAACCAGTAAGAGGACCTACTCAAATGATCAACAAACAACAGATGTTCATGCATCTGTTGTTGACAGATCAATTGAGAAAATCCCCATACCAGTCAAGATCACAAATGAACCAGCTTACAAACCCTCAATAAGGTTTGGATCCAGATCTGGTCTTGGCTACAATAGTCAAGATGAGAGTAGAAACAATGGTCAACACAATTCTGAATCCATGACTAACAATGAACCAAAATTCAGAAAGGAACAGACCATAGTTTCACCAACTAATCCTATACCGGTGAAGTCAAAACCCAGGGCAGTGAAACAACAGACTAAATCATCAATCCAGTCAACCAAAAGCAAGGACTTTTTGAAAGGTAAAGGAAGACTTTATCCTTCAGAGGATGATTGGAATGTTGCACCTCCAAAACACAAGAAGAAACCATTCCATGATATTCATCATGTGTTTAAGAAAAATCAATCTAGGTATGTTCCTAGACACATGAAGCAACATAGGTTTCCCACTGCATATTGGAAAGTGAGGAAGGATGCCTTATACATATGTAGAGAAAAATATCATAATACCTTCAGTAGAAATATTAGAAGCTATTCTGCCATGCCTTATACATATGAAGTTGATGACTTTAACTATCAAAAGAAGATCATTTGGATATACACTTGGAATAGGAGGCATGACTGCTAACAGGTATGGACCCAAACAGTGTTGGGTACCTAAACTCAAATAATTTGTTTTGTAGGATGTCTGGTACATAGACAGTGGATGTTCTAGACACATGATAGGAAGCAAGAAATGGCTCACTGACTTCAAAGCTTTTGATGGACCCAAAGTCACATTTGGAGGCAAAGAAAATCCTGGCAAGATTAAGGGGGAAGGCACAATGTTAAAGAACAATTTGAAGATTCAAAGTGTGGCATATGATAAGGGACTTAATTTCAATCTGCTAAGCATCAGTCAATTCTGTGACAAAGGCTACAATGTACACTTCAACAAGGAAGGATGCAAAGTGATTCACAACTAAACTTCAACAGTGGTTCTTGCAGGTAGAAGAGAAGATAACATGTATGTGGTGGATTGGAAAACAACCAAGGCAGAAACATGTCTGTTTGTCAAGAACAATCAATCAACTAGCTGGATCTGGCATAGAAGATTAAATCACCTAAATTTCAAGACCATCAACAAATTATCAAAGAACAAGTTAGTTGAAGGCCTGCCAGAGAACACATTTATGAAAGAAATTCTATGTGATGCATGTCAAAAAGGGAAACAAATCAAAATTTCATTCAAGTCAAAGCCCTATCAATCAACCACAAGAATTCTACATCATTACATATGGACCCGTTTGGACCAGTCACACCAGTAAGTGTAAGTGGTAAGAAGTACACCCTAGTAGTGGTGGATGACTTCTCAAAATACACCTGGACCATTTTCATGAACAAGAAGAAAGAGACACTCATGAAGCTGCCAGATTTGCTGAGAAGACTCCAAAATGAGAATGAACTGAATATTATCAAGATCAGATCAGATAGAGGCACTGAATTCCTTAATGAAGTTATCAGAACCTATTGTGAAGAAAATGGAGTATTACATCAATTATCTGCAGCAGGAACTCCACAACAGAATGGTGTAGTAGAAAGAAGAAACAAAACTCTGAAAGAAGCAGTCAGAACAATGATTGCAGAAGCATGCCTACCAAAGAGGTTTTGGGTTGAAGCAGCAAATACAGCATGCCATACACAAAACAGATCAATCATCAACAAACATCATGAAAAAAATCCATATGAAATATTGAATGGTAGAAAACCTAATGTCTCATATTTGCATATGTTTGGATCAAAGTGTTTTTTTTTTAACAGGAATCAGCTGCATACCTTTGATGAAAAGGCTGATGAAGCAATCTTTATGGGATACTCAGACACCAGCAAAGCATTCAGAGTACTTAACAAAAGAACATTGGTGATTGAAGAATCAATATGTGTAGTCTTTGATGAACCAAATACAAATGGTGAAAGTCTTCAAGAACAAGTAGAAGAAGCAGCACAAAGGCAAGTGTATATGAATACAACAGTACCAGCAACTATTCTGCATCACAATTTTGGAAATCAAGATGAGCCACAAGTCATTACAAGCGAAGAAGCACGGAACTTGAAGCTCATGCGAGGAACTTTGAAGTTGTAGAAGCACTAAGTGAAGAACAACTTCAACCTGACCTAAATTGGCTAAGAGAACATCCTGAAGAACAAGTTATTGGAGACATTCACACAGGAGTTAGAACCAGAAGACAACTGGAGCATATGCTAACATGTTTTCTATCACAAGTGGAAACCCAAGACAATAGATGATGCGATTCAAGATACAGATTGGATCACAGCCATGCAAGAAGAACTAAATGAATTTGAAAGAAATGAAGTCTGGGAACTTGTTGACAGACCAGACATAGCCAACATCATTGGAACAAAATGGCTATTCAGAAACAAGATGGATGAGCAAGGAACAGTTGTCAGAAACAAAGCAAGACTAGTTGCGAAAGGCTATTCTCAAGCAGAAGGAATAGATTATGATGAAACATTTGTACCAGTGGCAAGACTAGAGGCAATCAGACTCTTTCTAGCTTTTGCTGCACACAAGGACTTCAAAGTCTACCAAATTGATGTCAAGAGTGCATTCCTCAATGGACTTTTGGAAGAAGAAGTATATGTGGAACAACCTCCTGGTTTCCAACTCAAAGGAAAAGAAGATAAAGTATACAAACTCAAGAAAGCTCTTTATGGACTCAAACAGGCACCCAGAGCTTGGTATGAAACACTATCACAATTTTTGATCAAGAATGTTTTCAACAAGGGAACAATAGATAAGACTCTATTCAAATTAGAAGAAGGAACAAGCACATTGCTAGTACAAATCAATGTTGATGACATCATCTTTGGATCAGAGGATGAAAAGCTGTGTGAGAAATTTGCAAACCTGATGAAGAGCAAATTTCAGATGAGCATGGTGGGAGAATTTAACTATTTTTTGGTCTTAAAGTAAAGCAAATGAAGGATGGAATCTTCATTTTTCAAGCCAAGTATACAAAAGACTAAATACACACGTATGGTATGGATACAAGTGGCACAGCAGATACACCAATGTGTGCAAGAGTAATTCTTGGAAAAGATGAAGCTGGAAAAGATGTTGATCAGAAAATGTATATAGGAATCATTGGATCCCTACTTTATCTAACCCCAATCAGACCTGATATAGCATTTGCAGTAGGAGTATGTGTAAGATTTCAAGCTCAACAAAAAGAATCACATCTTCTAGTAGCCAAAAGAATAATCAAATACCTGAAAAACACTATTAATGTTGGAATTTGGTATCCAAAAGATGGAGGATTCAAGTTGATATCATATTCAGATTTTGACTATGCTAGATGCAAGATAGATAGAAAAAGCACCTCTGGAACATGCCAGATGCTAGGCACCAGGCTAGTCTCTTGGTTCCATAAAAAGCAAAACTCCATATCTACATCAACAGCTGAAGCAGAATATATAGCAGCAGGCAGCTATTGTGCACAAGTACTTTGGATTAGAAAACAGCTAAGGGATTATGGAGTGGAGGAAAAGACTATCCCAATCATGTGTGACAACACAAGTGCAATATCTATTACTGAAAATCCAGTGTTCCATTCAAGAACAAAGAACATTGATGTGAGACATCATTTTATCAGATATCATGTTGAAAAAGGAGATGTCATCCTAAAACACATACCCACTGAAGATCAATTGGCTGACATATTCACTAAACCACTCAGTCATGAAAGATTTAGCATGTTCAGAACTGAGTTAGGAATGATTGAAATCGACTAAGTACCAAAGAGCGGCTAACTGGAGTAATCTGCTAAGTGACTTCATCAGCTGCTTAAACCTTTGCCGTTACAGGAGATGTTGCAGGTAAGGCACTAGTATCCAGCAAAGTTGACTTAACTGATTGTTAGGAACAATCAAATAAAGCAGCTCAGTGAAAGAGTCACTACACCGGCTAAGTGACCAGCCAAGGCACTTCACCGAAATAAAGATTGAAATCGTGGGCAAATTGTAGTATGAACAAAATCAATTTTTATACACGTGGAGAATAAGGGAGTTATGGAAGATTATTCTGTGGATGATTACACACGTGGAGATCAACTTATAATCATGGAGGTAACCATATTATTTTTCGAATTACAAACGCCTCAATTCCCGGGATTTATCATTCCTTACCTCAATCCACTCTCCCCACTTCACTCGAGTATCACGATTTACATATACAAAATCACGCCATTATATCATAAAATCCTTCCACATTCAAACCACGTTCACACTACCCAAATCACCCTTTAAAACAACACTTAGAGGTTTTTCAAAAAGCTTTAAGCTCTCTTGCAAATCATAAATTCTATTGCAAATTCGAAGCACTCTTTCAAAAACTCTCTTCCAACAATGGCTTCATCCTCCTCAAACACCCAAGCTGGGTATGAGAAATCGATTGCCACTGGATCGTTCTTCCAAGAAGAACACTACTTAAAACTGTGCGGAAATGACGAGGAAGCAAAACGATTGGCAGCTGGATGCAAAAACCTAAAGTTATCGACCTTTCTAAATCCTCCAATAACCGAAATCTGCTATGAAAACCTAATCTCCTTCTGGAAAACTGCAAAGTATGTTTCTGGGATCCCTACAGAAGAAGGTGATGGATGGGAGGAAGACAAGATTGTTGCATCTCTCAAAGCCACATAAGTGGTCATTACGGCAAAGGTAATCCGTACGCATCTTAAGCTTTCAAATAAGGGTCAGGAAAATGTGACCTTGGTACCACAAGATTTGGATGATTTCTGGACAATAATCGCCAAAATGGCAAATCCAGGATCCAAGAAGGTCAATTGAATTAGATCTGCTTTAAATAAACCCTTTAGTCAGTTTAGTGCCCTATTTGGAAAGAGCATTGAAGGAAAGTTAGGAGCAAACAATGCAATGACAGAGGCTAGAATGCGACAAATGGGAATCATCTACAAAAATTTACAATTCAATTGGGCATCCTACTTCTTCCAGAGAATAAAGGAACAAATCCAGGGAGAAATCATTGTTGCCAATAAGGGATTAGTAGAGAAAAAGAAGAAGAAGGGGATTTTCTGGGTAAAGAAATCCTATGGAATACAACTCCATTATCTTCTGCAATGTTTGAAGGTTCCTGTGACACATCTCCATAAGTTGCATGAGTCCAAGGTCATGTTTACCTATATTAAACAACAAAAGCAAGCATAAGGAGGGAAGAGAAAGAAAACAACAACACATCCCTCCGGCCAAAGAAAGAAGCAATGAGTTCAAAGAAACTTGGACAAAGAACACTTTGGACGATTCATTGATGAAGAAGAAGCAGAAGATTCTGAAAGCGAAGCAGAACAACCACAGGAAGAAAGTGGCAGTGAGAATGCTCAACCTCCACATAAGGAAACTGAAAGTGATGCTGAAGATAACGATGAAGAAACTCCAGAAGAACCTACACAAATGTCTGCAAATGACATTGATGATAAAATTGCAGAATATCTTGAATGGAAGGAAGGGGATTCTAAAACTGAACTTCAAGACTCCGAACGCATGCTTTCTGAGGAAGCCTGGTTCTTTTATTTTCTGGGAATCACAACCCTACTTTGTATCCTTGTTGAATCTCCACTCTGGGCCATGGTTGATGCAGCAAAGGAAAAACTGCCACAGATCCCTGACCAAAACAGTGATGACTCAGAAGACAGTGAAGATGATCAGGACGGTGATGATCATGATGACGATGATCCCTCCGCTGATGATGGTGATAAACAAGGAGAAGAGGATATCCCTAAACCAGATGCAATTGATGATAAGACTCTCCTAAGTTTGTTTCTACAACCACAAAGTCCAGCAATGTCAATACCAGCTGAGATAACATCACCAACATCACAAACTATGCCAGCTAACAACACTGAGCAAATTCTACAAACTCCTGTGGATACTACTACTCAGCCGACATCAGTATTAGACACTGGCTCAGCTACTGCCACTCCTGTCAAGGAAATCCCCAGCATGGAGCAAGGGGGAATAGCAGCCCAAGCTACACCAACATACACATCCACTCAAATACTTGAAGATTTGAAAGTCGATGCAGATGTTACTCAACATCAAGGAAGAGGACAGCAAACAGAGCCAGAACCAGCTGACATCCGACACAAACTCTCTCAGCTGGCCACTGGCATCTCCAATGAGACTTTTGAAAAAGCAGCAGATCTGCTGGCAGATGAATTGGAGCAGCAAGCCATGCACCTCAGATCCATGACTTCAGCATTCAATGACAAAGGTTACTCCATTGAACAAAAATTTCTGGCCATTGCTAAATATATTGATGCACAGAACATTTTTGTGCAACGCCAAGGAGATCTGATGAGACAGATCAACATCAACATCACAAACAACCTTGCAGGTCTCAGACAACTCATCTCTCAAGAAAATTACTCTATGGCAGTGGCATTTGGCACAAGATTCCGCAGTGTCACTGAGAATCTGACAGACCATGACAATAGATTCACATCCATTGAGTCAAAATTGGACTCTCTGATTGGCACAGCAGAGGCCACAAATAGCATCTTACTCCAGCAATGGGATGATGCTGCCAAAAAGGGGGAAAGTAAAGATAAGCCTGAAGGTTCAACGATTAGACCCCCAAACTTCACTGAAGAACAGCTGAGGGCAAGGAATAGAGAAATCAGGATCAGAAATGAGGCAGAAGAACAGCAAAGGAGGGCTAGAGAAGAAAGACAAAATGCCCTAAATGAACCCTACATTGGATTTCTCACCCTTTGCAAAGAAGGGATGATGATAGATATAGATCAGGTTGATAGCAAAGACCTGGACAACAAAGTCCTGGATCTAGTCAACAAAGAAGGTCAGCAAAAGACCATAGATCTAGCACTAGCAGAGAGAAAAGAAGCTTCCTAACTCACAGAAACATGCAAGAGTATGAAGCTGAAATCCTAGATCATGTGAGAGAATTTTTCAGAGTCCATGAAGGACTATATCCAAATCAAACACAAGATGAAGCTTGGGCATACTGGCTAAGCTACCCGGATGAACAGAGGAGAGTTGACATGGCCAAAATATACAATAACATTAAAAGACAACATGCCTCCCTCCAGCAAAGTGGTGGAACCAGCAGACCAAGTTCAGCCATACCACTTTCTGCAAATGGACCAGAAGACTTGCCAATTGAGCAACAAGAAGACTTCAACTATATAGCCAAATTCTTCAGTCCTACGGGAAGAATGAACAAACAAGATCAATGTGGCCAGTACAAAAATCTCAAGTTTGTTGACTCACACATTGCAGAAGCTAGGGAGAGACTTGAGAAGTACTTTGGAGAGCCCAGGGCAAATGAAACTATGCCTGACTTTAACAGACTCTTTGCCAAGAGAATATTCCAAGGAGTATCTAAATACACTTCTATGGCATACTGGAAGTGGATGTTTCCTGAGATTGATTGGAAAGATATGGAAGAAGTCCAAACCACAAAGTTCAAAAGGTACAAGGCTGAATTAAGCAAAATGTAGTTGTAACACTTGAATAAATTTTAAACTTGCTGCCCTTAAATGGATGAATAAAATTGTTGAGTTTCATTATGTTAATTATTAAGAAATATTTGGCTTACTTATGTTCAGGCTTATGAGGGTTTTGGCATCATCAAAAAGGGGGAAATTGTTAGGAACATTTTATTATGTTTTGATGAAGGCCATACTAGCTATTATAGCAAGCCTGAAATAAGTTAGAACACTCTGTATAGTCTTCACTTAGAGTCTGACATGTTGTATAAGTTGAGTTAGACAAGTATTGTACTAATTGGTAGGATGGCAAAGCAAGAACTTATTTTCGGTAGAGTGAAGCCAGCCAAGTACCAGCAGAAAAGCAATGAAGATATTAAAGTCTGACTTATAACCAAGGCAGTCTGTGATGACCTTGGATAAGTTTAAGTTATGTTTCAAGTGATGAAGCTTAATGATTAAATATGGTGTACACTGATCTCACACAAATCAAGGATCAGTGAAGCACAAGAATTCTCCTTTGAACTGAAAGAATAAAGGAAACAGTGGATCGGCAAAGTAAACTGACTTTCGGCTGAGTGAAGGCAAAACAGTGAAGGAAGATCTAAACGGAAAAGTCAGATGGATCACATGACCGTTCAGAGAACGGCTAAGTAAATCTTACTGAATCAGATTTTGAAATATGATGAAGATTTAGAGGATCAAGCATTAAATGCACAATCAATAGATGATCAATCAAGGACGGATTTTCTGATAAATATTTGAAGTAAAATCCGATCACTGAAATCAAGGAGAATATAATTAAGGGGGAATCAGGAATTATTCCCCTCATTAAATTATACAACGGACAGGAATTCAAAGTAAAATCTGAGCAGAAACGTTGTCAAAGTAAAATGGTCTTATATCTGTGCTAAAAAGACATATCTAGTGATCAACTCAAAACTAAGAGCTTCAATTCAAACATCAAGCATTGAGATTGATCAACAATTTTGTCAATCCGATTCACATCAATCAAACAACTGAATCAGAGCCATCTGAGAAGGAGTTGTGTCTGTGATAGCTGCTGAAGGATTTGATCCCAAGGAGCAGTAAAAGAGACCGAATCGCTGAAACTGTTGCAGTCAAGGAGTGATAGTCTTGTAGATTGAGAAGCTTGGGAAGTCATGGACAATCGTACTATTGTATCTGTGAAAACAATAGTGAATTCCTCCAATCATCACAGGGGAAGAGTGGATTAAGGGATTACACCACCATGAACCACTATAAGCCTTGTGTAAATTTACTTTCTGCAATTTACCTTACCGCATTTATTTAATTGCATATATTATATCATATACTTGTGATTACTTAACTTACATTGAAATAACTTATTAAGAAGGGACTTATCCGCTGCCCAAAAGCTTTTAAGTGCAAGCAAAGTTTTTGAAACTCCACTATAGTCATTCACCCCCCTCCCCTCTGACTATAGTTTTACCCTTCTCTGGGACCAACAATGTGTGTCCAAGCTGTTGCAGTTCACTGATGATGCTTGAGAATCTGTTGTCCATTTGATCAATGGATTCACCAGCCTTCATTTTGAAGTTCTCGAATTTCTATTTTGCAACAGATAGTTTGTTTTCTTTGACTGCCTCAGATCCTTCATTTATCAGTGCTAGCTTGTCCCACATCTCCTTTGTTGTCTTGCAATCTTTGATTCTCATGAACATGTTGCAATATAGGGTCTTCAAAATCATATATTTTGCAACAAAGTCTAGATTTTCTCTTCTCCTGTCATCCTAGGTCCAATCCTTCTTAGGTTTGTCCACTTCTTTTCCTTGATCTGCTCATGTGGCTACCACAGTCATGATCATGATTGTGCCTTCATTGATTATATCCAGCATCTCCTCATGAGTTGCGGCAAGATGGGAAAACATTCTTATTTTATATTCACCAAAATTGTTAACATTAAAAACAGGTACTTTTGACATAAAGTTTGAGGAATCCATAAGTACAAATAAGAGATATATATGTGTATATCTAGAAAGTACAGATTTGAAAACTACTTTGAAAATATGTGATCTCCTTATTACCAGAAATTAGATTTGAACAGGTTCTGATACTAGGAACACTGCTTCGATACCAATTGTTGGTCCCAAAGAAGGGTAAAACTATAGTCAGAGGGGTGGGTGAATGAATATAGTGGAGTTTAAAAACTTTTGGGCAGTGGATAAGTCCCTTCATACTAAGTTATTTCAAGGTAGTTTAAGCAATCAATAATATGTGATATAATGTAAGCAATTAAATGAATGTAGTAAGATAAATTGCAGAAAGTAAATTGATACAAGGCTTCTAGTGGTTCAGGGTGGTGTAATTCCTTAATCCTCTCTTCTCCTATGATGATTGGAGGAATTCACTATTGTTTTCACAGATACAATAGTATGATTGCCCTTGACTTCACAAGCTTCACAATCTACAAGACTATCACTCCTTGACTGCAACAGCTTCAGTGACTCAGTCTCTTTCACTACTCATTGGGATCAAATCCTTCAGCAGCTATCACAAACACAACTCCCTCTCAGATGGCTCTGATTCAATTGCTTGATTTTCGTGAATTGAATTCACCAACTTGTTGATCAATCTCAATGCTTGATGTTTGATTTGTAGCTCTTAGATTTGAGTTGATCACTGGATATTTCCTTTTTGGCACAGATAGAAGACTTTTCACTTTGACAGAGTTTCTGCTCAGATTTTTGATCGTTCTCTCTTGTGTGTTTCCTCTCTGTCAATGTCTTCTATTTATAGCCTTGATTATTCTTGATTTGAATTCCATCCATTGGCTATATTAATAGGAAATAATCCTTGATTTTATTCTTGATTCCCCCTTAATAATATTCTCCTTCATTTTAGCGATCGGGTTTTTCTTCAAATGTTTACCCGAAAATCCATCCTTGATTGATCCTCTATTAATTGTGCAATTAATGCTTGATCTTCTGTATCTTATTTATATTTCAATAATCTGATCCAGTAAGGTTTACTCAACCGTTCTCTGAACAGTCAAGTGATCCACCTGACTTTGCCGTTTAGATCTTCCTTTACTGCTTTGTCTTCACTCAGCCGAAAGTCAGTTTACTTTGCCGATTCACTGTTTCCTTTATTCTTTAAGTTCAAAGGAGAATTCTTGTACTTCATTGATCCTTGTTTTGAGCGAGATCAGTGTACACCATATTTTAACGTTGAGCTTCATTACTTGAAACATGACTTAGACTTATCCAGGGTCATCACAGACTTTCTTGGTTATAAGTCAGACCATAATGTCTTCATTGCTTCTCTATTGATACTTCGCTGGCTTTACTCTGCCGAATATCTGTTTTTACTTTGCCGTCCTACTAACTAGTACAATACTTGTCTGACTCAACTTATACAACATGTCAAACTCTAAGTAAAGACTTATACACAGAATTTCTAGCTTATTTCAGGCTTGCTATAACAGCTGGTATGGCTATCATCAAAACATAATCAAATGCTCCTAACAGTACTCCATACCAATCATAAATAAGATTGGTGAAAACGGATCACCTTGCCTAAGCCCTCTTTTACCAGGAAAACCCCTTGAAATTGCCATTAACAGAAATGGAATAAAAAGTTGTGGTAACACACAACATTATCCATGTAACAAATCTAGCAAGAAACCCTAGTGCCTTTAAAACAGCCTTAAAAAAGGACCAGTGTACAGAATCAAAGGCCTTTTTAATTTCCACCTTTATCATACATTTATGAGAAACCTTCTTCACACCATAATGCCTGATAAGCTCTTGACACAGAAAAATATTGTCAGTCATAGCCCTACAATCCACAAAAACCAGTCTGTACCTCATCAATAATGTGAGGTAAGCACGAAGACAGTCTGCTAGCTAAAATTTTAGATATCACCTTGTAAGAAACATTACAACAAGAAAATGGCTTATAATCACTTACAGCAGTAGCATGAGAACTCTTAGGGATCAGAGCAATAACATAATGGTTGATTTGCTTCAATATAGCATAATTATGAAGGAAAAAAACTCTAAAACAGCAGTAGTGAAATGCACCCCAACAGTGTCCCAAGACTTCATAAAGTAAGCAGAAAAATACACATCAGGCCTTGGAGATTTTTCATCAGAAAAGGAGAAAAGTGCATTCTTTATTTCTGATGGAGAAACATCCCTGATCAAATCACTGATGCAATCAGAAGGAACATAAGGCCCTGCATCAATCACATCCTCAAAAATATCTGTTGCAGAACCCTCACTACCCAACAAAATCAGTATAGTATCGACAAACTCATCTCTTATCTGATCATAAGAAGAAGTACAGGTACCATCAACAACCTTGACATAACTAATATGCCTTGTTGCATTGTTCCTTTTCACAATAGAGTGAAAAAACTTAGTACCCCAATCACTGAGCTTCATACATAAACCTTTGGATTTCTTAGCAAGAAAACTAGATTCTACACTTTATAGACCCTGAAAAATCTTCTTCTGATCCAAGATCTGTGCATCCGATCCATTAGAAGGTAACATATTGAATTGAGACTGTAGATCCCAAAGGAATATCATAGCTTTTTCGGATCATAAAGAAATATGATCAAAATGTTTCCTATTCAAGGCTTTGAAAGGTGCTTTAAGCCTTTTAACTCTTTCACACAGTTGGTACATGGCAGTACCAGTAACATCTTGTCCACAACTCTGGAATAGAACATCATTATAACTATCATGATGAATCCACATGATAAATAATTTGAAAGGCTTCAAACCATGAACACTATAAACAAAAATAGAGATCCTACAAGTGGAATGATCAGAATGCACACCATCATGTTCAAAAAAAGCAATGGCACTTTGATTCCAATCCCACCAAGCAACATTAACCAAAACCCTATAAATTCTTCAAAGGACACAACTAGTTGTCCAAGTAAAAAACTCACCAGGGGAGTTCATATTAGACAGATTTGCATCCATACAACACTCAATACCATCCTACATCTCATAATCAGAAGGCACATTACCATTCAACTTATCATCAGGGGAATGCACAAAGTTAAATTCACCAAGTACAACCCAAGAAAGACTGGACAGACATTGAGCTCTCTAATCTTATCCCATACTCAAAAGTAGCCAAAAAGACCTCACCAGTAACCAAAACATTTACAGAGCAGTGAATCCACTCAACATCCACATCCAAAATGTCCCCAACAAGATAAGAAGGATCCCAAACCAGTAGGATTCTTGTACTACTACGCACATCAAATTTATTTATAGAACTCCAGTTAGGAAGTTTGTTATTCACAAAATAATGCATATTTCATTGACACGGTTTGGTCTCAAGGATTCTAAAGAAGATAATCTGATGGTGCCTAAGGAACTTGACAACAACAGATTGTTTGTTGACCAGATTGAACCCTCTAACATTCCAGAATCCTATCATTTTTGTCTACATAGAGGGGAAGGACCTATAGTGACAGAAACATTAGATTTCACTGCCTTGGACACTAGGTGTGGCCTTCTTTTTATTCTTATTCTTTTTTGACTTTTTAGATGACACCTCATGCCAGGTACTTATAGAGGGAACATCCGTACCTTTACCAACATGGCTGTCAATGTTCTCTATCTCATCTACCCAAGTAGCATTCTGATCATTAGTCAAAGCAACAGGAATGATTGAATCAGGTGCTACACTCTTGGCTGCTGCATCAGTTGCAACTATCTTAGTTGTTGCATCAGCAGGATTAGGGTCTACTGATCTCGTACAAGGCACTTACTAGCAATAGGACTAGGTCTATCATAGTAGAGTACTGGCGAGTCAAGGTCGAATCCCACAGAGACTCGTAAGAACGTTTAATTATCAAGATTGAGTTGTCATGATAACGGTCTACGTCCAACTATAATATAGACAGTAGTATTGGAGCCTCAAACTAACAAGATTATGGAAATTCAACGAATTAAACTAGAGTTTCTAAGGTATTAGTTCAATTATAAGTAATTAGTTATTCCCCCCACACATGCAATAGTCCTCCATATTGGTGAATTTATTCATTTTTCATCTACGGGTACTACTCTTAACCTTATCTACTCCGACAATGGCAGTAGAAAATCTATGTGCAAGATACCCTCCTTAATTGGTCCGTAATAGCCCATACGCATAAACAACTTGAGCTGCCGATATTGAGTGTTACCTCATACCGCAAACCCGCCTGAGCAATTTATCGACATTGACCAAAGACGTTCCTAGGTTCCATTCTAGATAATGTCCTAATTAACACTTCACTTCTGGTCCTTCATGTTAATTTACGATAACATGCAAATAGTTGATCAGGCTACTAACATGTAAATTAAATCTATCGATCAACGTAGCTGGCACCGATTATCATGAATTAGTAATTTACTAGTTATCCAGATCTACCGATATAGACCGTCACAGATCTGAAGAACGCAACTACTATTTCATGATTTCTTCACCAACGAATCAGACCTATAACACATAGGGTAAAATAAACTAACTACTACATAATTAAACAAAATAAGCAATCAAAACATACTAGACGAATATAACGACGATAGATCTACATCTTGGAAAAGATAGAAAATCATACCCTCGAAGTCGAGCATAGATCACCTTCGGATTTCTCCCTAGGCGGTGACTCCGTCGTCTCTCCGACCAGAACTCATAAAATAAATAAAATAAAGAACAACAACTTTTATTGCATAATTTCCTTGAATAATTTGAGTACATTGTGTTCTGAGGCAAAGCCTCTTATTTATATGTATCTAAACCGACTTAGAATCATCGAGTTCGACCCCTCGTCCAAGAAAACGCATTTCGAAAGATTTTGGACCCTCGGTAAGTCGGCACCGACCCTCAGGTTACCGGGGGTACTTTTGTCTTTTTTCTTCAACCGACTTAACTTGGATGCTTCTATAATACCCTAGGGCCATTCCTTTCGTCCAGTCCAATCCAGATTCATCCATCATGCTCAGCCCAATATTTCGTATCCTGAAAATCATCAAATAATACATGAATTAATATCAAAACAGGGAAAATAAACGCTAAGTGCAGATTTCTCGACTCACCAACCCGACATATGATATTCAACTCAATTGGTTCGTATTTATAGGTCGAAACAACTATTTTTAGCTCGTAATGGATAGAAATTGATGTCGTAGGATAGACTATTTTAACCGTCATCAACTACCCCTCACTACCCTTCTGCGCGTCTTTGAGCAGAGTATCAAGGCGGAATGTACCTCCAAGAACAATCTCCATTAACTACCACATATTCAATAAATATTTCCGGCAGAAACATACATCAAGCCACAATCCATAAGCTTCCTATTAATCACCACTTATCACGCATCAATGTGTCGTGTGATGAATCCGTTGTGATAGTGTGCTCATTAGAAGAATCAAGCTGTTTTTAACCACAAAATCTAAACTTGCTTGCACATACGCTCGCTCATCTTGCTTTCAGACTTGGTTACACAACATGGTACCGTAATTGGGTCGGGCGGACTCAGGGACCGAGCATCGTTCTTAAATCCTCGTTTGTTTCTTTTTATGCGAGGGTCGTGCCCTTTTTACACGAGTTCGCTTCCCTCACTGCCTTTATTGCATATCTTTTTTTTCATCATTTTTTTCTTCTTCTTCTTTTTTTTTTGGCAGATTTCCTCACTTTTTTCTCTTTCTCTCACAAGTCCGTTTGTCCCGGTCACCTTTCGTCATCCAAATTGCTTCTCTCATCTTACAACAATTTGTTAAAGTATATAGACAGACAAATAATGATTCCCGGTTGAAACAACTCATCATCTAATCCTAAACACTTCTCACTCAGATTATGTGCTCAAATATTGATTGCAATGATAGAATAATAATTAATAAGTTACTACTTCATGCAACATAACATATGGTCATTCCTCCATACCAAATAGAATACGCTATAGCTCACTTCAAATTGAACTTGGGCTCATTTTCTACCGATTCCTTACTCAAAAACATGCAAATAGCAAGATAAAAATAGTGTAAAAATTTTAAAAATATTCCCTTTTTCGACTACCTAGCTAAGACGCCTTACCTCCCACTATTATTGACATTGTCCCTAATGGTTAATAATAAAGAAAAGAAATAGTACTTAGCTCTGGAAATGTCGGCTGAGTCAAAACGAATCCCGGAGCGTAATCTTTAGCTTCTAGGTTACTCCTCTTCCAAGTTATTACCTGCTTTCCAAATGCTTCCAAAAACTATGAGTAACATGGGAAGGGCACTAAGAAAAAAAGGTGGCGGTAATCGTGCATACCAGTAGAATGCGCAAAAATTGTTCAAGCCACTTTATTCTGTTATTGGCCTAAGAAAGACACGAAGACTTTTACGAGGGTATCACATGAGAATCGTGAAGGAAAAAGCCACATATATCTCTAGCCATGTGACTGAAGATATATGTGATGAAAAAGAACCTTGCGATTGTCATGCTACTTTATTGACTCAAAATACAGTAAACAAAAGCAATAAATAAGAGTTTAGAAATAGTTAAGAGTTTATAGTCATCTGCTCGACTGTACTAATAGGGCTATTTCATTCATATTCGGCTCTTCTAACGCAAAGACTTCCAATTCAGGGTTATAATTGTGCTCTAGGTAATTTTTCAGCCTGTGGCCGTTAACTGTGAAAGTTTGCCCAGAGTGTTCATGTCTAACATCACATGCTCCTGAATTGTAGACTTTTATGACTACATGTGGTCCATACCATCTAGACATCAACTTCCCGGGAAAAAGACGTAGACGCGAATTGTACACCAGCACTTTATCTCCAACTTGGAATGTGCGGTTCAGAATCTTCTTATCGTGCAGGCGTTTCGTTCCATCCTTGTAAATCCTTGCATTCTCATATGCTGGAACTATAAATTCCTCCAATCTATTCAACTATAGCATTCTTCTTTCACTGGCTAAATCCTCATCCATGTTTAGAAATCTCATAGCCCACAGTGCTTGGCGCTCGAGTTCTACCGGAAAATGACATGCCTTTACAAACACTATCATATACGGTGACATCCGTATCGTGGTCCTATAAGCTATTCTGTACACCCAAAGAGCGTCATCTAATTTCAAAGACCAATCCTTCCTTGTGGGATTCACAGTCTCCTCTAAGTTCCTCTTAATCCCTCTGTTCGTGACTTCTACTTGTCCACTCGTCTGGGGGTGATATACTGTTGCAATCTTATGTCTAACCCCATATCTTATCTTCAACTTCTCGAACAACCTATTATAGAAATGACTCTCCCCATCACTAATTATGGCTTTGGACACACCAAACCTCATCAAAATGTTTTTCTTAAGAAACCTCAGGACAACCCTGGCATCAATAGTAGGTGAAGCCACTACTTCCACCCATTTGGAAACATAATCAACTGCTACTAGGATGTACCAATTTGATTTTGGTGATGTGAATGGTCCCAAAAAATCAATTCCCCAAACATCGAATAACTCCACTTCTAAGATACTTTGTAGTGGCATCTCGTTCCGATTAAAAATATTGCCTGTCAATTGACAAGAATGACAGGATCTTGTAAAATCATAAGTAGATTTTTGAATTGTTGGCCAGTAGAATCCACACTGCAGTACCTTTGTTGTTGTCTTGTCTAGTCCATAATGACCTCCAGCTTCCCTAGCATGACACATGTGCAAAATACTTGGAATCTCATCATCATGGACACATCTCCTAAGAATGGCATCGGGGCCCGATTTGTATAGGTAGGGATCGTCCCAATGATAATATTTAAGATATGTGAAGAACTTCTTCTTAGCTGCGTTATTGAATTGTAGTGGTAGGTACTTCCCTACTATGTAATTGACAATGTCCGCAAACCAAGGGTATAGCTTGCCCACTCTTGATGTATGATATCAGGTCTAAGATTCAACTCGAGCTACCACTAAGATGGAAAACAGTTGTTCATCAGGAAAGCTTTCCTTAATCTCGGTTGGTTGATCTTCTTTTGTCAAAGTTAATCTTGACAGGTGATCAGCTACCTGGTTCTCAGATCCCTTTTTGTGTTTGATTTCCACATCAAACTCTTGTAAGAGTAGAATCCATATTAATAATCTCGTCTTGGAGTCTTTCTTGGTTAAAAGGTATTTCAAAGCTGCATGATCAGTAAATACAGTGACTTTCGATCCTATTAGATAAGGTCGAAACTTGTCAAATGCAAAAATGACAGCTAATTGTTCCTTCTCCGTAGTTGCATAATTCCTCTAGGCACTGTTAAGGGTACGACTAGCGTAATAGATAGGCTTAAAGATTTTATCCTCCCTTTGTGCCAGGGCTGCTCCAATTTCCGTGTCACTTGTATCACATATTAGCTCAAGAGGTTTATTCCAATCTGGTGCTAGCAGAATTGGGGCGGTTATAAGCCTTCGCTTCAATGTGTTGAATGCTTTCTTGCACTCTTCTCCAAATACAAAAGGTACATCCTTTACAAGCAATTAAGTCAAAGGTCTAGAGATTTTAGAGAAGTCCTTGATGAACCTCCTATAAAATCCTGCGTGGCCAAGAAAGGCTCACAACGTCTTCATGTTCGTTGGAGGGGGTAACTTCTCTATCACCTCTATCTTTGCTCTATCAACTTCCATTCCTTTCCTTGAAATCCTGTGACCCAACACTACGCCTTCTGTAACCATGAAATGGCGCTTTTCCCAGTTAAGTACAAGGTTGGTCGCTTCACATCTTTTCAACACTTTACTCAAATTGTCCAAGCATTTATCGAAGCTATCTCTAAATACAAAGAAATCATCCACGAAAATCTCTAGAAAATCCTCCACCATGTCTCGCAAATAATGACATCATGCACCTTTGGAATGTTGTTGGTGCATTACCTAACCCAATAGGCATGCAATTGTACGCAAATGTTCCATAGGGACATGTGAAAGTTGTTTTCTCTCGGTCCTCGGGGGAAATATGGATCTGATAGTAACCAGAATATCCATATAAGAAACAATAAAATACATGACCGCTTAATCTCTTCAACATCGGATCAATGAATGGTAGGGGAAAATGATCTTTACGAGTTGCATCATTCAGTTTCCTGAAGTCTATGAAAACTTGATGTCCAGTAACTAATCTCATAGGGATTAGCTCATCGAACTCATTAGGTTGTACAGTAAATCCTCCTTTCTTGGGTACCACATGAATCGGGCTTACCCACTCACTGTCTGCAATTGGGAGAATGATTCCCATCTCCAACATCTTTATGATCTCGTCCTTAACAACATTCTTCAGTTGTGGTGTCAACCTCCTTTGAGGTTGTGCTACTG
Organism: Gentiana macrophylla; assembly: GCA_026214975.1. Lineage (NCBI taxonomy): Eukaryota > Viridiplantae > Streptophyta > Magnoliopsida > Gentianales > Gentianaceae > Gentiana > Gentiana macrophylla. The sequence continues at coordinate 42,409,087 of CM047811.1, read as the reverse complement.
CTTTCTTTTCAGGGTCCACAAAGATCTTATGCATGCACACCGATTGGCCTATTCCTCTAATATCTGCAATTGTCCATCCAAACGCTCCTTTGTGCTCTCTCAGTACTCTTAACAGTTTCTCCTCCTCTAAAGGTGATAATAACGTTGAAATTATAAGGGGAAGTATCATCTTGTAAGTACACGTACTTCAGGTGAGATGGCAAAGGTTTCAATGTTAAGTTCCTTGGTGGCTCCTCTAATGATGATCCTAACAGCTTACCAGTAAACTGTAGGTCAAAGAACTTGTGCCAGGATGGTCTATGAATGGTTCCTCTTAAATCCACAGAGTATATAGGCTCTATTTCTCGCACTTGACCTTCACTACACACAAGCCAAGTTTCCTCACTGCTTTCTTATTCCCTAAATGTTGTATAGCTTTTATAATTACTTCATTAGTAGAGAACCAATACTTAATGTTGGTGTCTCTATTTAAGGATTTTATCCTTAATACTTGTTCTTTCTTAAAGATACATTTCTTTAAGATTTAGAGAATTTCTTATTTTTAGAAATTTCCCGTAAATATATTTCTTCTTGAAATCCATTTAAATTTGCATGACTAAAAAATCTTTTCATAAGAGAGATTGGTCTTCATGTAGGATCCCAGATTACTGGTACCTTCATAGGTATTTTTCCTAAAGGTTTTGTTTCTTTAAGAAAATTTTCTTTTATAAAGAATGGATCTTTATCCATTATTATTTTAATTGATAACTCGATTCAAAATCAAATGCTTGTTTAAAAGATCGTGAAATCTTTAAAGGCTTTCCAGATATTTCTCTTAAATAAATATCTTTCAGGAATTTACTTCTTTTACTAATAATTTTAATTCTTTCGTTTGCCCAAAATGTTTGATAACACATGGGTTTTTTTTAAGAACCCAAGTATCTTCCTTGGTTTCCATTCTATCCACAAAGCTTGCATAGATTCAAACCTTTCTAGCAAGTTATTTCTTGCAATAGGAGTTTTAACAAATGCTCCTTCTTGCTGAGGTTTCTCCAATGGAGAACTGTTTACTTCATATATTAGGTGTTTCTCATAATATTGACTTTGCTTTAGCAATATCCATTTCCCAAGATTCTTCGTTAGAATCTATATTAGAAAATTTCTTTTCTTGTATAGTTCATATTTCTGATAAGACATCATCTAATTCGATGTATTCTGTTTTTCGATAGTCAATACTATGATGACTATTAGTTAAGGTATAACTTATTAAGTAAGTTACACTAAAAGGTTTATCACCTTCGTTCATCAAATCTTCACGCTCGAAGTGATGTATAAGTGATAATGCTTTATATATATTTTTGCTATGTATACTAAGTCCAATCTTAGAATAAACTGCAAACATAAATTTATTATAGGCTAGGTTACCTTTTGATGCACCTAGTACACAATCTTGTCTATTGTTAATCCTATTATCGATTAACGCTAGCTTGATAGGCGTATTAATGTCTTCTTGAAATTCAGATTTTAATAAAATCTTTATGGCTCCAAGATGGACCAAATTGATCTTTGATCTATGTTCTTCTTTTATATTAAGAAGATTTTTATTTATCTCTTGTTTTGTAATAAGAGGTAAATATACTTATCCTTTGACATCCTTAATGTGGACATGGAGTTCGTTGGTAATAACAAAATAGAAATTTTTTTTCTCTTCTAAAGACGCTGCTTACGAAGCTAGGCATTCTAAAGATTTTTTCTTTCATAAGATCTGACTTAGAGGCTTTATTTTAGATAATCATTCCTGTTGAATCATTATTTGAGCATTTAATCCAGAAGAGGATTCATTGAATATGAGTTGAGACTTATTTTCTGATTTATTATCAGAATCATGATCTAGATCCAATGGATATTTTTCCATATCGGAAATTTGACTGTAGAACCTTGACAAGGCTCTGCTACCAAGTTTTGGATGAAGCTCAATGCTCCGATACCAATTTCTGAAGCATGTACTACGGAGTTTTTATCTAGATTATAAAAATGGACGGCGGAAATGGGGGTGTTTCTTATGTAAGAAGGATAGTAAGGATATAAGATATAGTCATGGTTTTTATATAAATTCAAATCATTTTATGAATGTGATTAATATTTTCGTAGAAATAAACACAAGTTTAAAATTTCATACAATATACCTCTTAAGGTCTTCTTGACTTAAGTGTATCAGCACCAATGGTCACGACTGCGGGCGCTTTCCCTAACGGCCTCCTGCCTGGCGGTACTCTCCCTGTGTCATATCAGACCACTTCAGGTTCTCAGATTATTCTTAAGTGTTTGAAGCTTTGAAGAGCATATCAAAGAAAGATTAAAAACGGATTTTATTTCATCGAAAAATAAAATACAAAAATACAACTATAGAATTTACATAACCATACTTTTCTTATATCCTCACTATGGAGGATTACTCACAATGCATAATTGAAACTAGAAAGGGTTGTGAAAATGTTTAGGGAAAAACAAGATATCTTACAAATGCAAGAACTTCGTCATTTTATAGTTCAATGAAAGAAGGATCCCGAATAATTCTTACGAATATTCGTTTTACAATTCGTCATTGCTAAGGATTTACATTCCACTAGCCTTAACTTTAATTATTAAAGCTGATTTGTTGATGACGCGGATGCTTTATCCTTTGTCTTTTTCTGCCAATAGCCGACAGCTTTTCTTCCACTGAGAATAAAGTATTCTCAATTATTTTGGTCTTTGTCATCCCGACGTTTTATATTTCATCCATATATGCTGATGACGATCACTTGCAAGGTCTTTATCATCAATTTCAAGGCCAACAATGTCATTGTCTTTTTTGTTACAATATTTACAAGTGTATTGTGTTTTAGCTTTATCAAAAGCTTTTTGTAACAATAAGAAAATTTCCTGGTTGTGTATTGTCATAATTTGACAATTACAGAATGATCTTTCAAATGCCAGGAATCTTTTGACGTCTTCCTCAGTGATTTGTTTAAAAGTTTTTGAAATTACCAAAATGTGATAATCTTGATAATTGACTTTAATATGAGAGTTATCATTAATCTTAACAATTTGATCAATAATAATTCCAAAACTTAAGATATTGATATTTTCAATATCCTCTATTTTGAAACTTGAATCCATTACCTTTGAAGGGAAATATTCATTCCCTGCTCTGGAGATTCCAATTTCAATATGATGGAAAGGGAGTTGAAGTGTCCCATTTTCCATATAGGCAGAGTGCTATTGATTTTGAGATAAACCTCTATATCTGCCTCTTTGATGACTTGGTTCTGTAAACCTTGATCGCTCTTTTGATTTCTTCAGGAAATAGTCCTATCTCCAAAAGATTTTTACTGGGATATATCATCCTAGTAAGTCCATATCTGAAGTCTTTATTAACCGTATTAGGTACAGCACCTTCAATAAAATTATACAGACTGATATTTTGTCGATCCGTAGTGAAGAAATTTTCAGTGTTGAAATAATCTTCATTGGCTTCTCGTGCATATCTGAATAGATAAGAAAACCTTTCTTCATCAAAAACGAAATTAACTGGTTTCTCAATAGGTTTATCAGTTGAGATTCTTCCAATTGAAACAATGGTTCGCGGTCTCTTTTTCCTCTTTAAAACTTCCTTAAAAGTTGCTTTTAGAAAGTCTGAAATGGATATTAATTTTGGTGGAGGTATATTATTTGCCTTAGCATATATGTCACCTGAAACCTTTTCGCCACTAAAAGCGAATTGAAACTCTTGTGTCTTACACCAGAAATTCCCTTTTTGGCTTGTTCTGCAACTTCCCATGTTGTGTATATACCTACATGAGGACCATTATAAACAACATAAAATCTATTCATGTTTGGCATTGGAATTGCCTCATTAGTTTGCACTGAAGTTTTGCCAAGACCTGATATGTCCTGTGTATTTGGTCTAAAACCGGAGATCAAATATGTAGGTTTAACCAATGTATTAGATGTCTTTACATCTGTTACTTCTTTTTCCAAGATGCTAGGAATCAATGGATTTGATGATTCTTTACCGATTACCGTTTGCATCGGAATAGCTCATATTTTGCTACTATTGCTAGTGCACGGAATATCAATATCCTTTTTTTGTTTATTAGATTCTTCTAATAAACGAATTAGATATCTTAGAACATTTAGTTCTAAATTCATCTTTTTTTTCTTGAAGCTTAAGATTCTGTATTTCTTCTATTGTTGGAAGTCCTGTACGGACAATTAGTCCTTGGGTTTTACCCCTTTTATCTCGAAAAGGATGATATAGCTTTGGAAATTTTGGATTTGGGCTTGTAGTACTGAGTTACACATAGGTCTCCTTTTGGATTTTGGATTTTGGATTTGTATTTCTTTTACAAATCACAGACTTGGGTTGTAGTACTGAGTTACAGACAGGTCTCCTTGTCTGCAATTTTGGATTTGGGCTTCAAGTTCGTAGACCTGAGATGTATTGTCCATTTTTGAGTAAAGGTCTCTGGCATTATCCCAGATATCCTTAGCAGTGTCATACATCATGAAGTTCTCACTGATCTCTTTTGTCATTGACCTCGTGAGGATGGTCATGACTTGGTTATTTTCTGTATCCCATACTTCAATCTTGGGGTCGGGCCGGTGAGGCGCAGTTTGGAGCCAGACAAGTATCCCATCTTGCTCTGGCCCGAGATATACATTTTCATAGATCTTGACCACAGCAGGTAGTTGTTTCCATCAAGTCTGTGATTTGTAATAGAATAGTTTTCAGTGACCGCAGCTTGCTGAGGCTGCTGGGACCCTACTGAGGATGAAGAGGCGACGGATAATGAAGACATTTTTTGAGAAAAAAGGTGGGAGATTTTGCAGCGGATTAGACAGATTATGGCTCCGATACCATGAAGAGAGTTTGAGAAAGCAATAATACTAGAGTAAACTCAACTTGTTTTATTCATGATAAAAGTATGAGTATAAATAGATACAAGCATGAGTAGAGTAATGAATGCTATTAAATGTAAAGAATTATATTAAATGCTAGAGTCGGCTAGTATTAAGTGCTAGAGTCGGCTAGAGCATAATAAGACAAAATAGAGTTATTTTATGACATATTAATTGTTTATACACTACAATTAATAAGTCATGTTACAAGTAAGTAACGTGTTACAAGTAATGTAATATTTCCACACACCTCCTCAAACTGGGTTGTATATGTCAATACAACCAAGTTTGCTACTCAGTCTGTTGAACATAAGCGGTGGAATGGCCTCGGTGAGAATATCAGCATTCTGGTCTGCGGGGGAACATATTGGAGTTGAATGATCTTGGCATCAATCTTCTCTTTAAGGAAATGTCTGTCAATGTCCACATGTTTTGGCTTATCATGATGAACTGGAACCTCTGCCATGCATAATGCTGAATTATTGTCACAGCAGAGTATGATAGGTTGCTGAAAGGTCTGCTGAAGGTCAGTAATGACTCTTTTCACCCACAGTGCTTCACAAATGCCCAAAACAAGTGCCCTGAGTTCAGCTTTAGCACTGCTTCTAGAGGCAGTAGGTTGTTTCTTGCTTCTCCATGTGACAAGGTTACCCCACACATATGAGCAATAGCCCGTGGTAGATCTTCTGTCTATGTGGAAACCAGCCTGGTCAGCATCGGTATAGACCTTCACTGATCTTTCAATAGACTTAGTGAAGTGCAAGCCTTGGCCAGGAGTGGACTTCAAGTATCTTAGTATTCTGAAGACAACATCCAATGGTGCTCAGTAGGGCAATGCATGAACTGACTGACAAGATTAACTTCATATGCAGTATCAGGTCTTGTATGAGAGAGATAAATGAGTTTCACTACAATCCTCTAATATTGTTCCTTTCTTACAGCAATACTACCATGCACTAGTGGATTACTGGGGTCAACTGGAGAGATAGCTGGTTTGCACCCTAGCATGCCAGTTTCCTTCAGCAGGTCCAGCACATACTTCTTCTGTGAGACTAAGATACCCTGGCTGTTTCTTGCTATTTCCATGCAAAGTAAGTACTTGAGGTATCCCAAATCTTTAACTTGAAATACCTCTGCCAGTAGGGTCTTCAAGTGTTGGATCTCAAGCAGGTCATCACCGATGCGATGATATCATCCACGTAGACAATAAGGATGGATTTTCTTTTATTGGTTGTTTTAATAAACATCGTGTGATCTGAGTTGCACTGATGATATACAGCAGCTTTAACCACAGTAGTAAGTTTGCCAAACCATGCTCTTGGGGACTGCTTCAGGCCATATAGAGATTTTCTCAGTTTACAAACCTTCCCTTTAGTGTGAGTGTTGGTAAAACCAGGAGGTACAGTCATATATACTTCCTCAGTGAGGTCACCATTTAGAAAGGCATTCTTGATGTCCAATTGGTGGAGTGGCCAGTCATGTTGGACAGCAAGGGAGATCAGTACCCTGACTGTGTTGAGCTTTGCCACAGGTGCAAATGTCTCCTTGTAGTCAAGTCCATAAGTTTGAGTGAATCCCCTTGCAACCAGTCTAGCTTTGTACTTGATGGTGAATAGCCATTTACAGCTGACTGTCTTCTTTTCTTGTGGGAGAGTGGTGAGATCCCAAGTATGGTTGTCAATGAGTGCAGTCATTTCAGTTTTGACAGCAGCCTTCCACCTGTCATGTTGAAGAGCTTCCTGTATATTCTTAGGAATGGAGTGAGAATACAAGTCCTGTGTAAACATAGCAAAAGAAGTTGACAAGTGATCATAAGACACATAAGTATGAATAGAGTGATTAGTGCATGATCTCTTTCCCTTTCGGACAACAATGGGTATGTCATCAATATCAGTGGAATGAGCGAGGGTCGGGTGAGGCTCGTGGAGGCTGCCGAGGTTCGATGGGGTTCGATGGGATCTTTGAGGTTCCGTAGGCTCGAGAAGGCTGCCGAGGTTCAAGAGATGTCGATGGCTTTGAGGCTCGAGAGTTCGAGGGACACCGGGGCTCTGAGAGTCGCTGAGGGTCAAGAGTTTGCTGAGGAATTGGTTTAGGGATTGGATTGAGCTCAATTTCAATAAGGTTTCCATCTGTGACAGTCTCAGTAGGTTTCCTGTAGTATGGGGTTTTTTCAAAGAATTTTACATCCATAGAATTGTAAAATCTTTTTTCAGTGGGAGAATAACACTTGTAACCCTTTCTATCTTTGGCATAGCCTAGGAAGATGCACTTATGAGCTTTGGGATCAAGTTTGATTTTGTTTTGGGCATGGATATAGACAAACACAGTACATCCAAAGATCTTTGGAGGCAAGTCAGCAATGAGATGAGGGAACGAATGAGTTGTTAGTAGGGTTTGGATGGTAGTCTTGAAACCTAACACTCTACTGGGTAACCTATTGTTCAGATATATGGCTATTAATATAGCTTCACCCCACATGTATTTTGGCACATGTGTGGTGAACATGATGGATCTAGCCATCTCCAGTATATGCCTATTTTTCCTCTCAAAGAACCCCATTCTCACGAGGTGTCTCTACACGCCTCTTGATGTGAACAATTCCTTATCATTCATGAAGGTGCTTGAGGTTGGACTCATAGTATTCCAGGGCATTATCTGTTTTTAAGATTTTAATCTTAGTGTCAAATTGAGTGGATACCATGTTATAGAATTCTTGTCAGATGGTTCCAACTTCGGGTTTCTCTTTCATCAGAAACAGCCATGTGATTCTGGTGTGGTCATCTATGAAGGTGACAAACCACCTCTTCCCTATTATACTTTTAACTCTGGAGGGTCCCCATACATCACTATGAATCAATGTGAAAGGTGTGGAAGGTAAATAAGGTATTTTAGTATACACAAATTTAGTAAGTTTGGCAAACTGACAGATATCACATTCAAGATTACTGAGGTTACATCCTTTAAACAATTCAGGAAATAGAGACTTTAAATAACCAAAACTTGGATGGCCTAGTCTATAATGCCATAACATGATATTGTCTAAGGTTTGGCTGCAGGCTGCTAATGCAGTTTCAGTCTTCAATCTTCTATCTTCAGCAGGGTTGACCATAAACAGTCCTGAGCAGGCTTTAGCTCTCCCAATCACTTCCTGTGAAGAAAGATCCTGGAATATACACTGATTGTTATTAAACAAGACTGTCCAATTTAGGTCTTCAGTGAGTCTATTGAAAGATATAAGGTTACAGTCTAAGTTTGGAACAAATAGGACATCTTGAAGGTAGATCTTATCGGTAATTTTAACATTTCCAAAACTTTGTGCATATGAAATAGATCCATCAGCAATCCTAATATCGTGGGTCTGATGACAGGGATTAAAATGAGATATGAGACTCTTCTTACCAGTCATATAGGATGAAGCCCCAGGATCAACAATCTAAGTATCATTACTGAGAGGCGAGTGGAATATACCTGTTTTAGCATGAGTAGCTATGTCAGTGGTAGAACTACTTTCCTTTTGTTGAGCAATGAAGGCTTTAAAGGCAACAAACTGAGCATCCAATGTGGTATCTTTGTTCCCTTCTTCACTGACATGCCTGCTCTAACTTTCCCTGGTTGGTTTGGAGGGTTTAAAAGTATTAGGCTTACCAAGCAGTTTCCAGCAAGTGTCCTTGGTGTGATTTGTGTGTTTGAAGTGGTCACAGAACAACTTTACTGTCTTCTCAGTAAGTTTCCTATAAGTCTCAATAACCTCAGTAGGCTTCCTGACCACCAACATTGCTGAGCTATCAGTAGAGTGATCAGCAGGGTTGTTTTGCAACATTACTTTTCTCCTTCTTTCCTCATGTTTGACTTCAGCAAACACAGATTTGAGGTTGGGAAGAGGTTTGGTAGCAAGAACTCTACCTCTAAAATCATCAAGGGTTGAGTTCAGTCCTGTAAGGAACTTGAATACCCTCTCCTTTTCAATGATATCCTTGTATAAGGTAGCATCCTCTACATCCTTCCATTGGTGAGTTTCCAACATATCTATGTGTTGCCATGCCTTAGATAGTTGGTTGTAGTACTGAGTTACAGACAGGTCTCCTTGTCTGCAATTTTGGATTTGGGCTTCAAGTTCATAGACCTGAGATGTATTGTCCTTTTTTGAGGAAAGGTCTCTGGCATTATCCCAGATATCCTTAGCAGTGTCATACATCATGAAGTTCTCACTGATCTCTTTTGTTATTGACCTCGTGAGGATGGTCATGACTTGGTTATTTTCTGTATCCCATGCTTCAATCTTGGGGTCAGTTTCAGTATGGGCAGGTTTGGAGCCAGACAACTATCCCATCTTGCTCTGGCCCGAGATATACATTTTCATAGATCTTGACCACATCAGGTAGTTGTTGCCATCAAGTCTGTGATTTGTAAAAGAATAGTTTTGATGACCTGCACTTGGCTTGAGAGGCTGGGACCTACCGAGGATGAAGAGGTGTCGGATAATGAAGACATTTTTGAGAAAAAGGTGGGGAGATTTTGCAAATGATTAGGCAGTTATGGCTCCGATACCATGAAGAGAGTTTGAGAAAGCAATAATACTAGAGTAAACTCAACTTGTTTTATTCATGATAAAAGTATGAGTATAAATAGATACAAGCATGAGAGAGTAATGAATGCTATTAAATGTAAAGAATAATATTAAATGCTAGAGTCGGCTAGTATTAAGTGCTAGAGTCGGCTAGAGCATAATAAGACAAAATAGAGTTACTTTATGACATATTAATTGTTTATACACTACAATTAATATGTCATGTTACAAGTAAGTAACGTGTTACAAGTAATGTAATATTTCCACACACCTCCTCAAACTGGGTTGTATATGTCAATAAAACCAAGTTTGCTACTCAGTCTGTTGAACATAAGCGGTGGAATGTCCTTGGTGAGAATATCAGCATTCTGGTCTGCGGGGGAACATATTGGAGTTGAATGATCTTGGCATCAATCTTCTCTTTAAGGAAATGTCTGTCAATGTCCACATGTTTTGTCTTATCATGATGAACTGGAACCTCTGCCATGCATAATGTTGAATTATTGTCACAGCAGAGTATGATAGGTTCTTTGAAAGGTCTCAATAAGGTCGATGAATGACTCTTTTCACCCACAGTGCTTCACAAATGCCCAAAACAAGTGCCCTGAGTTCAGATTTAGCACTGCTTCTAGAGACAGTAGGTTGTTTCTTGCTTCTCCATGTGACAAGGTTACCCCACACATATGAGCAATAGCCCGTGGTAGATCTTCTGTCTATGTGGCAACCAGCCTGGTCAGCATCGGTATAGACCTTCACTGATCTTTCAGTAGACTTAGTGAAGTGCAAGCCTTGGCCAGGAGTGGACTTCAAGTATCTTAGTATTCTGAAGACAACATCCAATGGTGCTCGGTAGGGCAATGCATGAACTGACTGACAAGATTAACTTCATATGCAGTATCAGGTCTTGTATGAGAGAGATAAATGAGTTTCACTACAATCCTCTAATATTGTTCCTTTCTTACAGCAATACTACCATGCACTAGTGGATTACTGGGGTCAACTGGAGAGATAGCTGGTTTGCACCCTAGCATGCCAGTTTCCTTCAGCAGGTCCAGCACATACTTCTTCTGTGAGACTAAGATACCCTGGCTGTTTCTTGCTATTTCCATGCAAAGTAAGTACTTGAGGTATCCCAAATCTTTAACTTGAAATACCTCTGCCAGTAGGGTCTTCAAGTGTTGGATCTCAGCAGGGTCATCACCAGTAAGGATGATATCATCCACGTAGACAATAAGGATGGATTTTCTTTTATTGGTTGTTTTAATAAACATCGTGTGATCTGAGTTGCACTGATGATATACAGCAGCTTTAACCACAGTAGTAAGTTTGCCAAACCATGCTCTTGGGGACTGCTTCAGGCCATATAGAGATTTTCTCAGTTACAAACCTTCCTTTAGTGTGAGTGTTGGTAAAACCGGGAGAGTGCTGATCCATATATACTTCCTCAAGAGAGTCACCATTTAGAAAGGCATTCTTGATGTCCAATTGGTGGAGTGGCCAGTCATGTTGGACAGCAAGGGAGATCAGTACCCTGACTGTGTTGAGCTTTGCCACAGGTGCAAATGTCTCTTTGTAGTCAAGTCCATAAGTTTGAGTGAATCCCCTTGCAACCAGTCTAGCTTTGTACTTGATGGTGAATAGCCATTTACAGTTGACTGTCTTCTTTCCTTGTGGGAGAGTGGTGAGATCCCAAGTATGGTTGTCAATGAGTGCAGTCATTTCAGTTTTGACAGCAGCCTTCCACCTGTCATGTTGAAGAGCTTCCTGTATATTCTTAGGAATGGAGTGAGAATACAAGTCCTGTGTAAACATAGCAAAAGAAGTTGACAAGTGATCATAAGACACATAAGTATGAATAGAGTGATTAGTGCATGATCTCTTTCCCTTTCGGACAACAATGGGTCTGTCATCAATATCATTGGAATGAGCGAGGTCGATGGGGCTCGGGAGGCTCTTTGAGGTTCAGTGGGTTGATGAGATCTTGAGGTTACTGTGAGGCTCGGTGAGGCTGCTGAGGTTGATGAGATCTTTGGGGCTCAGTGAGTTCTTGAGGTTCGATGGGACACCTGGGGCTCGATGAGGCTCGAGAGGTCAAGAGTTTGCTGAGGAATTGGTTTAGGGATTGGATTGAGCTCAATTTCAATAAGGTTTCCATCTGTGACAGTCTCAGTAGGTTTCCTGTAGTATGGGGTTTTTTCAAAGAATTTTACATCCATAGAATTGTAAAATCTTTTTTCAGTGGGAGAATAACACTTGTAACCCTTTCTATCCTTGGCATAGCCTAGGAAGATGCACTTATGAGCTTTGGGATCAAGTTTGATTTTGTTTTGGGCATGGATATAGACAAACACAGTACATCCAAAGATCGTTGGAGGCAAGTCAGCAATGAGATGAGGGAACGAATGAGTTGTCAGTAGGGTTTGGATGGTAGTCTTGAAACCTAACACTCTACTGGGTAACCTATTGTTCAGATATATGGCTATTAATATAGCTTCACCCCACATGTATTTTGGCACATGTGTGGTGAACATAATGGATCTAGCCATCTCCAGTATATGCCTATTTTTCCTCTCAGCAACCCCATTCTGCTGAGGTGTCTCTACACAGCTACTGATGTGAACAATTCCCTTATCATTCAAGAAGGTGCTGAGGTTGGACTCATAGTATTCCAGGGCATTATCTGTTTTTAAGATTTTAATCTTAGTGTCAAATTGAGTGGATACCATGTTATAGAATTCTTGTCAGATGGTTCCAACTTCGGTTTCTCTTTCATCAGAAACAGCCATGTGATTCTGGTGTGGTCATCTATGAAGGTGACAAACCACCTCTTCCCTATTATAATTTTAACTCTGGAGGGTCCCCATACATCACTATGAATCAATGTGAAAGGTGTGGAAGGTAAATAAGGTATTTTAGTATACACAAATTTAGTAAGTTTGGCAAACCGATGTGATATCACATTCAAGATTCACGAGGTTACATCCTTTAAACAATTCAGGAAATAGAGACTTTAAATAACCAAAACTTGGATGGCCTAGTCTATAATGCCATAACATGATATTGTCTAAGGTTTGGTCTGCATGTCTCGATGCCGTTTCATCTTCAATCTTCTATCTTGAAGGGTTGACCATAAATATCTGGCGAAAGGTGCTTTAGCTCTCCCAATCACTTCTGTGAAGAAAGATCCTGAATATACACTGATTGTTATTAAACAAGACTGTCCAATTTAGGTCTTCAGTGAGTCTATTGAAAGATATAAGGTTACAGTCTAAGTTTGGAACAAATAGGACATCTTGAAGGTAGATCTTATCAGTAATTTTAACATTTCCAAAACTTTGTGCATATGAAATAGATCCATCAGCAATCCTAATATCGTGGGTCTGATGACAGGGATTAAAATGAGATACGAGACTCTTCTTACCAGTCATATAGGATGAAGCCCCAGGATCAACAATCTAAGTATCATTACTGAGAGGCGAGTGGAATATACCTGTTTTAGCATGAGTAGCTATGTCAGTGGTAGAACTACTTTCCTTTTGTTGAGCAATGAAGGCTTTAAAGGCAACAAACTGAGCATCCAATGTGGTATCTTTGTTCCCTTCTTCACTGACATGCCTACCCTAACTTTCCCTGGTTGGTTTGGAGGGTTTAAAAGTATTAGGCTTACCATGCAGTTTCCAGCAAGTGTCCTTGGTGTGATTTGTGTGTTTGCAGTGGTCACAGAACAACTTTACTGTCTTCTCAGTAAGTTTCCTATAAGTCTCAATAACCTTAGTAGGCTTCCTGACCACCAACATTGCTGAGCTATCAGTAGAGTGATCAGCAGGGTTGTTTTGCAACATTACTTTTCTCCTACTTTCCTCATGTTTGACTTCAGCAAACACAGATTTGAGGTTGGGAAGAGGTTTGGTAGCAAGAACTCTACCTCTAAAATCATCAAGGGTTGAGTTCAGTCCTGTAAGGAACTTGAATACCCTCTCATTTTCAATGATATCCATGTATAAGGTAGCATCCTCTACATCCTTCCATTGGTGAGTTTCCAACATATCTATGTGTTGCCATGCCTTAGATAGTTGGTTGTAGTACTGAGTTACAGACAGGTCTCCTTGTCTGCAATTTTGGATTTGGGCTTCAAGTTCATAGACCTGAGATGTATTGTCCTTTTTGAGGAAAGGTCTCGGCATTATCCCGTATATCCTTAGCGATGTCATACATCATGAAGTTCTCACCGATCTCTTTTGTTATTGACCTCGTGAGGATGGTCATGACTTGGTTATTTTCTGTATCCCATGCTTCAATCTTGGGGTCAGTTTCAGTATGGGCAGGTTTGGAGCCAGACAACTATCCCATCTTGCTCTGGCCCGAGATATACATTTTCATAGATCTTGACCACATCAGGTAGTTGTTTCCATCAAGTCTGTGATTTGTAAAAGAATAGTTTTCAGTGACCGCAGCTTGCTGAGGCTGCTGGGACCCTACTGAGGATGAAGAGGTGTCGGATAATGAAGACATTTTTGAGAAAAAAGGTGGGAGATTTTGCAGCGGATTAGACAGATTATGGCTCCGATACCATGAAGAGAGTTTGAGAAAGCAATAATACTAGAGTAAACTCAACTTGTTTTATTCATGATAAAAGTATGAGTATAAATAGATACAAGCATGAGTAGAGTAATGAATGCTATTAAATGTAAAGAATAATATTAAATGCTAGAGTCGGCTAGTATTAAGTGCTAGAGTCGGCTAGAGCATAATAAGACAAAATAGAGTTACTTTATGACATATTAATTGTTTATACACTACAATTAATATGTCATGTTACAAGTAAGTAACGTGTTACAAGTAATGTAATATTTCCACACACCTCCTCAAACTGGGTTGTATATGTCAATAAAACCAAGTTTGCTACTCAGTCTATTGAACATAAGCGGTGGAATGGCCTTGGTGAGAATATCGACGATTCAGTCCATGGGGAACATATTGGAGTTGAATGATCTTGGCATCAATCTTCTCTTTAAAGAAATGTCCGTCCAATGTCCACATGTTTTGTCTTATCATGATGAATCTGGAACCTCGCCATGCATAATGCTGAATTATTGTCACAAAGAGTATGATAGGTTCTTTGAAAGGTCTCTGCCGAAGGTCGATGTGACTCTTTTTCACCCCACAAGGTTTCACAAATGCCCAAAACAGGTGCCCTGAGTTCTCAGCTTTAGCATCGCTTCTAGAGACGATGAGGTTGTTTCTTGCTTCTCCATGTGACAAGGTTACCCCACACATATGAGCAATAGCCCGTGGTAGATCTTCTGTCTATGTGGCAACCAGCCCGGTCAGCATCGGTATAGACCTTCACTGATCTTTCAGTAGACTTAGTGAAGTGCAAGCCTTGGCCAGGAGTGGACTTCAAGTATCTTAGTATTCTGTAGACAACATCCAATGGTGCTCAGTAGGGCAATGCATGAACTGACTGACAAGATTAACTTCATATGCAGTATCAGGTCTTATATAAGAGAGATAAATGAGTTTCCCTACAATCCTCTAATATTGTTCCTTTCTTACAGCAATATTACCATGCACTAGTGGATTACTGGGGTCAACTGGAGAGATAGCTGGTTTGCACCCTAGCATGCCAGCTTCTTCAAAGAGTCCAAAGACATACTTCTTCTGTGAGACTAAGATACCCTGGCTGTTTCTTGTTATTTCCATGCAAAGTAAGTACTTGAGGTATCCCAAATCTTTAACTTGAAATACCTCGCGTGGGGGTCTTCAAGTGTTGGATCTCGGCGAGGTCATCACCAGTAAGGATGATATCATCCACGTAGACAATAAGGATGGATTTTCTTTTATTGGTTGTTTTAATAAACATCGTGTGATCTGAGTTGCACTGATGATATACAGCAGCTTTAACCATAGTAGTAAGTTTACCAAACCATGCTCTTGGGGACTTTTTCAGGCCATATAGAGATTTTCTCAGTTTACAAACCTTCCCTTTAGTGTGAGTGTTGGTAAAACCAGGAGAATCTGATCATATATACTTCCTCAAATGAGGTCACCATTTAGAAAGGCATTCTTGATGTCCAATTGGTGGAGTGGCCACATCAAGTTGAATGACAGGGAGATCATCTACTGACAGTGTGTTGAGCTTTGCCACAGGTGCAAATGTCTCCTTGTAGTCAAGTCCATAAGTTTGAGTGAATCCCCTTGCTACCAGTCTAGCTTTGTACTTGATGGTGAATAGCCATTTACAGCTGACTGTCTTCTTTCCTTGTGGGAGAGTGGTGAGATCCCAAGTATGGTTGTCAATGAGTGCAGTCATTTCAGTTTTGACAGCAGCCTTCCACCTGTCATGTTGAAGAGCTTCCTGTATATTCTTAGGAATGGAGTGAGAATACAAGTCCTGTGTAAACATAGCAAAAGATGTTGACAAGTGATCATAAGACACATAAGTATGAATAGAGTGATTAGTGCATGATCTCTTTCCTTTCGGACAACAATGGAGTCCGCCATCAATATCGATGGAATGAGCAGGTCGATGAGGCTCGGGAGAGGCTGCTTTGAGGTTTAGTGGGTTGATGGGATCTTTGAGGTTCATGAGGCTCGATGGCTGCGAGGTTCGATGAGATCTTTGGGGCTCGATGGTCTGCCGAGGTTCGATGGGACACTTGGGGCTCGATGAGGCTTGAGGTCCGAGAGTTTCTTTGAGGAATTGGTTGAGGGATTGGATTGAGCTCAATTTCAATATGGTTTCCATCTGTGACAGTCTCAGTAGGTTTCCTGTAGTATGGGGTTTTGTCAAAGAATTTTACATCCATAGAATTGTAAAATCTTTTTTCAGTGGGAGAATAACACTTGTAACCCTTTCTATCTTTGGCATAGCCTAGGAAGATGCACTTATGAGCTTTGGGATCAAGTTTGATTTTGTTTTGGGCATGGATATAGACAAACACAGTACATCCAAAGATCTTTGGAGGCAAGTCAGCAATGAGATGAGGGAACGAATGAGTTGTCAGTAGGGTTTGGATGGTAGTCTTGAAACCTAGCACTCTACTGGGTAACCTATTTATCAAATATATGGCTATTAATATAGCTTCACCCCACATGTATTTTGGCACATGTGTGGTGAACATGATGGATCTAGCCATCTCCAGTATATGCCTATTTTTCCTCTCAAACCCATTCTCGATCGAGGTGTCTCTCTACACGACTCTCGATGTGAACAATTCCCTTATCATTCAGGAAGGTGCTGAGGTTGGACTCGTAGTATTCCAGGGCATTATCTGTTTTTAAGATTTTAATCTTAGTGTCAAATTGAGTGGATACCATGTTATAGAATTCTTGTAAGATGGTTCCAACTTCGGGTTTCTCTTTGATCAGAAAAATTGACCATGTGATTACGGTGTGGTCATCTATGAAGGTGACAAACCACCTCTTCCCTATTATACTTTTAACTCTGGAGGGTCCCCATACATCACTATGAATCAATGTGAAAGGTGTGGAAGGTAAATAAGGTATTTTAGTATACATAAATTTAGTAAGTTTGGCAAACTGACAGATATCACATTCAAGATTACTAAGGTTACATCCTTTAAACAATTCAGGAAATAGAGACTTTAAATAACCAAAACTTGTATGGCCTAGTCTATAATGCCATAACCTGATATTGTCTAAGGTTTGGGCTACAGTCGCTAATGCGATTTGATCTTCAATCTTACATCTTCGAGGTTGACCATAAACATGATCTGGCAGGGCTTTAGCTCTCCCAATCACTTCCTGTGAAGAAATATCCTGGAATATACACTGATTGTTATTAAACAAGACTGTCCAATTTAGGTCTTCAATGAGTCTACTGAAAGATATAAGGTGACAGTCTACGTTTGGAACAAATAGGACATCTTGAAGGTAGATCTTATCAGTAATTTTAACATTTCCAAAACTTTGTGCACATGAAATGGATCCATCAGGAATCCTAATATTGTGGGTCTGATGACAGGGATTAAAATGAGATATGAGACTCTTCTTACCAGTCATATAGGATGAAGCCCCAGGATCAACAATCTAAGTATCATTACTGAGAGGCGAGTGGAATATACCTGTTTTAGCATGAGTAGCTATGTCAGTGGTAGAACTACTTTCCTTTTGTTGAGCAATGAAGGCTTTCAAGGCAACAAACTGAGCATCCAATGTGGTATCTTTGTTCCCTTCTTCACTGACATGCCTGCCCTAACTTTCCCTGGTTGGTTTGGAGGGTTTAAAAGTATTAGGCTTACCATGCAGGTTTCCGACCAAGTGTCCTTGGTGTGATTTGTGTGTTTGCAATGGTCACGCAGAACAACTTTATTGTCTTCTCGATAAGTTTCCTATAAGTCTCAATAACCTCAAGTGAGCTTCACGACCACCAACATTCTTGAGCTATCGGTGAGAGTGATCAGCAGGTTGTTTTGCAACATTACTTTTCTCCTTCTTTCCTCATGTTTGACTTCAAAAAAACACAGATTTGAGGTTGGGAAGAGGTTTGGTAGCAAGAACTCTACCTCTAAAATCATCAAGGGTTGAGTTCAGTCCTGTAAGGAACTTGAATACCCTCTCCTTTTCAATGATATCCTTGTATAAGGTAGCATCCTCTACATCCTTCCATTTGTGAGTTTCCAACATATCTATGTGTTGCCATGCCTTAGATAGTTGGTTGTAGTACTGAGTTACAGACATGTCTCCTTGTCTGCAATTTTGGATTTGGGCTTCAAGATCATAGACCTGAGATGTATTGTCCTTTTTTGAGGAAAGGTCTCTGGCATTATCCCAAATATCCTTAGCAGTGTCATACATCATGAAGTTCTCACTGATCTCTTTTGTTATTGACCTCGTGAGGATGGTCATGACTTGGTTATTTTCTGTATCCCATGCTTCAATCTTGGGGTCAGTTTCAGTAGGGGCAGGTTTGGAGCCAGACAAGTATCCCATCTTGCTCTGGCCCGAGATATACATTTTCATAGATCATGACCACAGCAGGTAGTTGTTGCCATCAAGTCTGTGATTTGTAAAAGAATAGTTTTCAGTGACCGCAGCTTGCTGAGGCTGCTAGGACTCTACTGAGGATGAAGAGGCGTCGGATAATGAAGACATTTTTGAGAAAAAAGGAGGGAGATTTTGCAGCAGATTAGACAGATTATGGCTCCGATACCATGAAGAGAGTTTGAGAAAGAAATAATACTAGAGTAAACTCAACTTGTTTTATTCATGTTAAAAGTATGAGTATAAATAGATACAAGCATGAGTAGAGTAATGAATGCTATTAAATGTAAAGAATGCTATTAAATGCTAGAGTCGGCTAGTCTTAAGTGCTAGAGTCGGCTAGAGCATAATAAGACAAAATAGAGTTACTTTATGACATATTAATTGTTTATACACTACAATTAATATGTCATGTTACAAGTAAGTAACATGTTACATGTAATGTAATATTTGCACAATTCTTTTTAACCTTTTTTACATAGGTTGTGTCAACCTCTGTCCAATCCCAAAGTACATTGTCTTTGAGTTTAACCTGTAAAGCTTTCCAAATTTCAGCAAGTTTAGGGATATAACTTTCTATATAAGTTAAAATTCCTAAAAATCTCTGTAATTGTTTATTATTTTCAATCTTTTCTAGAAATTTATGAATATGTTCTAGAATATGATTTTGTGGTCGATGTTGACCTTGATCAATTTCTAATCCAAGAAAATTAATCTTTGTCTTGAAGAGCCGTGTCTTCTTTAACGAAAGAATTATTCATAATTCTTCACATATCTTGAGTACTATTGCAACATGCATATAGTGCTCATCCTAGTACTACTCTCACCCAAGCACGCTTAACTTCGGAGTTTTGATGGGATCCGGTGCATTAATGCTGGTATGAACGCACACGTTAAGAAGATGCGTTCTTATGTATTTGAGCACTGAGAGGCCACCGACCGTGGGGCGAGGAAACGTCGAGTACGACGGCCGGGCACGTTTTTCAAGTTTTTATTATTATAATTGCGTACTCAATAAGGATCCGATTACCAATCCATTTGATCCGGAAATTCGGTGTAATTTGCAATTAGATTTCCATTTTCATTTATCTAGGGATTTATGATGGGAATCAGAGTTTTCATTGGATCCGGCGTATTAGTCATGGGAGAGGAGGTGCGTGGGAACCGCACTGACGTTGATGCGACGATATGCACGCGAAAGAGACGAAAATGAATCAAGAAGAAGATAGGAACGAAAAAAGGCAAAAAGATGAGACGAAACGAGTGAAGAAGAAGATAGGAACGAAAAAAGGAAAAAAGAGGGGTGCAACATGAGGACTTCCCAGGAGGTCACCCATCCTAGTACTACTCTCGCCCATGCATGATTAACATCAGAGTTCTGATGGGATCCAGTGCATTAGTGCTGGTATGATCGCACCCGTTAAGAGGATGCATTCTTATGTATTTGAGCATTGAGAGGCCGCCGACCGTTGGTCGACGGAACGTCGAGTACGACGGCCGGGCACATTTTTCAAGTTTTTACTATTTTAATTGCGTACTCAATAAGGATCCGATTACCAATACGTTTGATCTGGAAATTCGGTGTAATTAGCAATTAGATTTCCGTTTTTATTTATCTAGGGATTTATGATGGGATTCAGAGTTTTAATTGGATCCGGCACACTAGTTCTGGGAGAGCAGGCGCGTGGGAACCGCATGGACGTTGATGCGATGATATGCACGTGAAAGAGACGAAAACGAGTGAAGAAGAAGATATGAACAAAAAAAGGAAAAAAGATGAGATGAAAATGAGTGAATAAGAAGATAGGAACGAAAAAAGGAAAAAAAAAGGGTGCAACACGAGGACATCCCATGGGGTCACCCATCTTTGTACAACTCTCGCCCAATCACGCTTAACTTCAAAGCTCTGATGGGATCCGGTGCATTAGTGCTGGTATGATGGCACCCATTAAGAGGTTGCGTTCTTATGTATTTGAGCATTGAGAGTCCGCCGACCGCGGGGCTGTGGAACGTCGAGTACGACGGTCGGGCACATTTTTCAAGTTTTTGTTATTTTAATTGCGTACTCAATAAGGATCCGATAACGAATCCGTTTGATCTAGAAATTTGGTGTAATTAGAAATTAGATTTCCGTTTTCATTTATCTAGGGATTTATGATGGGATTCGTAGTTTTCAATGGATCCGGCACATTAGTGCTGGAAGAGGAGGCGGGTGGGAACTGCGCGGACGTTGATGCGATGATATGCATGCGAAAGAGACGAAAATTAGTGAAGAAGAAGATAGGAACGAAAAAAGGAAAAAAGATGAGCGAAAAGGTGTGAAGAAGAAGACAGGAACAAAAAAAAAGGAAAACAGAAGGTTGCAACAAGAGGACTTCCCAGGGGGTCACTCATCCTAGTACTACTCTCGGCGAAGCACGCTTAACTTCGGAGTTCTGATGGGATCCGGTGCATTAGTGCTGGTATGATCTCACCTGTTAAGAGGATGTGTTCTTATGTATTCGAGCATTGAAAGGCTGCCGACTGCGGGGCAAGGGAACGTCGAGTACGATGGCCGGGCATGTTTCTCAAGTTTTTATTATTTTAATTGCGTACTCAATAAGGATCCGATTACGAATCCGTTTGATCCGGAAATTCGGTGTAGTTAGAAATTTGATTTCTGTATTCATTTATCTGGGGATTTATAATGGGATTCAGAATTTTCATTGGATCCGGTGCATTAGTGCTGGGAGAGGAGGCGCGTGGGAACCGCACGGACGTTGATGCGATGATATGCACGCGAAAGAGACGAAAATGAGTGAAGAAGAAGATAGGAACGAAAAAAGGCAAAAAGATTAGACGAAAACGAGTGAAGAAGAAGATAGGAATGTAAAAAAGTAAAAAAGAGGGGTGCAACACGAGGACTTCCTAGGGAGTCACCCATCCTAGTACTACTCTAGCCCAAGCACGCTTAAGTTCGGAGTTCTGATGGGATCCGGTGCATTAGTGGTGGCATGATCGCACCCGTTAAGAGGATGCGTTCTTATGTATTTGAGCATTGAGAGGCCGCCGACCGCGGGGCGAGGGAACGTCGAGTACGACGGCAGGGCACGTTTTTCAATTTTTAATTATTTTAATTGCGTACTCAATAAGGATACGATTATGAATCCGTTTGATCCAAAAATTCGGTGTAATTAGCAATTTGATTTCCGTTTTCATTTATCTAGGGATTTATGATGGGATTCGTAGTTTTCATTGGATCCGGCACATTAGTGCTGGGAGGTGGGGCACGTGGGATTCGCACGGACATTGATGCGACGATATCCACGCGAAATAGACAAAAACGAGTGAAGAAGATGATAGGAATGAAAAAAGGAAAAAGAGATGAGACGAAAACGAGTGAAGAAGAAGATAGGAACGAAAAAAAGAAAAGAAAAAAGAGGGGTGCAACATGAGGACTTTCCAGGGGGTCACCCATCGTAGTACTACTCTTGCCAAAGCACGCTTAACTTCGGAAATATGATGGGATCCGGTGCATTTGTGGTGGTATGATCGCACCCGTTAAGAGGATGCGTTCTTATGTATTTGTGCATTGAGAGGCCGCCGACCGTGGGGTGAGGGAACATCGAGTACGACGGCCCGACACGTTTTTCAAGTTTTTATTATTTTAATTGCGTACTCAATAAGGATCCGATTATGAATCCGTTTAATCCGGAAATTCGGTGTAATTAGCAATTAGATATCCGTTTTCATTTATCTAGGGATTTATGAAGGGATTCGGAGTTTTCATTGGATCCGGCGCATTAATCATAGGAGAGGAGGCGCGTGGGAACAACACGGATGTTGATACGACGATATGCATGCGAAAGAGACAAAAACGAGTGAAGAAGAAGATAGGAAAGAAAAAGGCAAAAAGATGAGACGAAAATGAGTTAAGTAGAAGATAGGAACGAAAAAAAGGAAAAAATAGGGGTGCAACTCGAGGACTTCCCAGGGGTTCACCATTCCTATTGCTACTCTCGCCCAAGCACGCTCAACTTCGGAATTCTGATGGGATCCAGTGCATTAGTGCTGGTATGATCGCACCCATTAAGAGGATGCGTTCTTATGTATTTGAGCATTGACAGGACACCGAACGCGGGGCGAGGGAACGTCGAGTACGAAGGCCGGGCATGTTTTTCAAGTTTTTATTTTTTTTAATTGCATACTCAATAAGGATCCGATTACGAATCCGTTTGATCCGGAAATTCAGTGTAATTAGCAATTAGATTTCCGTTTTCATTTATCTAGTGATTTATGATGGGATTCGGAGTTTTCATGGGATCCGGAGAATTAGTGCTGGGAGTGGATGCGCGTGGGAACCGCACGGACGTTGATGCGACGATATGCAAGCGAAAGAGACAAAAACGAGTGAAGAAGAATATAGGAACGAAAAAAAGAAAAAAGATGAGATGAAAACGAGTGAAGAAGAAGATAGGAACGAAAAAAAGGAAAAAAGAGGGGTACAACACGAGGACTTCCCAGAGGGTCACCCATCCGAGTACTACTCTCGCCCAAACATGCTTAACTTCGGAGTTCTGAAAGGATCCGGTCCATTTGTGCTGGTATGATCGCACACGTTAAGAGGATGCGTTCTAATGTATTTGAGCATTAAGAGGCCGCCGACCGCGGGGCGAGGTAACGTAGAGTACGACGGCCGGGCACGTTTTTCAAGTTTTTATTATTTTAATTGCGTACTCAATAAGGATCCATTACGAATCCTTTTGATGCGGAAATTCGGTGTAATTAGCAATTAGATTTCCGTTTTCAATTATCTAGGGATTTATGATGGGATTCGTAGTTTTCATTGGATCCAACGCATTAGTGCTGGGAGAAGAGGCGCGTGGGAACCGTACGGACGTTGATGCGATGATTTGCACGCAAAAGAGACGAAAACGAGTGAAGAAGAAGATAGGAACGGAAAAAGGAAAAAAGATGAGACGAAAACGAGTGAAGAGAATATTGGAATGTAAAAAGGAAAAAAAAGATGAGACGAAGACGAGTGAAGAAGAAGCTAGGAACGAAAGAAGTAAAAAAGAGGGGTGCAACATGAGGACTTCCCAGGGAGTCACCTATCCTAGTACTACTCTCGCCCAAGCACGCTTAAATTCGGAGTTCTGATGGGATCCGGTGCATTAGTGCTGGTATGATCGCACCCATTAAAAGGATACGTTCTTATGTATTTGAGCATCGAGTGGCCGCCAACCGTGGGGCGAGAAAACGTTGAGTACAACGGCCAGGCACGTTTTTCATGTATTTATTATTTTAATTGCGTACTCAATAAGGATCCGATTACGAATCTGTTTAATCCGGAAATTCGGTGTAATTAGCAATTACATTTCTGTTTTCATTTAACTAGGGATTTATGATGGGATTTAGATTTTTCATTGGATCCGGCGCATTAGTGCTGGGAGAGGAGGCGCGTGGGAACCGCATGGACGTTGATGCGACGATATGCACGCGAAAGAGACGAAAATAAGTGAAGAAGAAGATAGGAACGAAAAAAGGCAAAACGATGAGGCGAAAATGAGTGAAGAAGAAGATTAGAAAGAAAAAAAGGAAAAAAGAGGGGTGCAACACGAGGACTTCCTAGGGGGTCACCCATCCTAGTACTACTTTCGCCCAAGCACGCTTAACTTCAGAGTTCTGATGGGATCCGATGAATTAGTGCTGGTATGATCGCACCTTTAAGAGGATGCATTCTTATGTATTTGACCATTGAGAGGCCGCCGACCACGGGGCAAGGGAACGTCGAGTACGACGGCCGGGAACGTTTTAAAAGTTTTTTTTTATTTTAATTGCATACTCAATAAGGATCAAATTACATATCCGTTTGATCCGGAAATTCGGTGTAATTTGCAATTAGATTTCTGTTTTCATTTATCTAGAGATTTATGATGGGATTCGGAGTTTTCATTGGTTCCGGTGAATTACTGCTGGGAAAGGAGGCGCGTGGGAACCGTACAGACGTTGATGCGACGATGTGCACGCGAAAGAGACGAAATGTTAGGAACATTTTGTTATGTTTTGATGATGGCCATACTAGCTGTTATAGCAAGCCTGAAATAAGTTAGAATTCTCTGTATAAGTCTTTACTTAGGGTCTGACAAGTTGTATAAGTTAAGTCAAACAAGTACTATACTAGTTGGTTGGACGGCAAAGCAAAAACAGATATTCGGCAAAGTAAAGCCAGCCAAGCACCAGCAGAGAAGATATGAAGACATTATGGTCTGACTTATAACCAAGGAAGTCTGTGATGACCTTGGATAAGTCTAAGTTATGCTTTAAGTGATGAAACTCAATATTCAAATATGGTGTACACTGGTCTCACCCAAATCAAGGATCAGTGAAGTACAAAGACTCTTCAATAACTAGAACAAAGAAGAAAACAAAGAATCGGCCGAGTACAACGACTTTCGCAAAAGAGAAAACAAAACAAAGAAGAAAGAACTAACGGCTAAGTCGGGAAGGCTCACTCGACCGTTCTACAAACGGTGAAGAGACACTTACAAGATCGATTTAATATACGTTGAAGATTCAGCAGATCATGCATTAAATGCACAATCATTAAAGGATCAATCAAGGGACGGATTTTACGCTATACGTTTGAAGAAAGAATCCGATCATCAAATCAAGGAGAATACAATTAAGGGGAATCAAAAATGAAATCAAGGATTATTCCTCATTAATATAGCCAACGGACGGAATTTCAAAACCAAGTTTATTCAAGGCTATAAATAGAAGGCATTGATAGAAAAGAAAAAAAAGCGATTCAAAAAGAAAGAAAGTAGAAACTCACAAATTTGAAAAGCCTTCTCTCTCGAACTTACAAAGATATATCCAAAGGATCAACTCAAGTATCGAACTACAAAGTCATATTCAGAACTGAGATTGATCAAGCAAGTGTGTGAATCACATTCACATCAAACTGAAGCAACTGAATCAGAGGCAATCTGAGAAGGAGTTGAATCTGTGATAGCCGTTGAAGGATTTTGATCTCAAGGAGCGACAAAGGAAGAGTGAATCACTAAATCATTGCGATCAAGGAGTGATAGTCTTGTAGATTGTGAAGCTTGGGAAGCCAAGGACAATCATACTATTGTATCTGTGAAAACAATAGTGAATTCCTCCAATTATCACAGGAGAAGAGTGGATTAAGGGATTACACCACCCTGAACCACTATAAGCCTTGTGTCAATTTAATTTCTGCAATTTACTTTACAACATTTATTTATTTAGCCTACATCATAACTTATATATGTGACTGTCTACACTGATTTGAAAACAACGTAGTAAGAAGGGACTTATCCGCTGCCCAAAAGCTTTTAAATAAGAGAAAAGTTTTTGAAACTCCACTATAGTCATTCACCCCCCCCCCCCCCCTCTGACTATAGTTTCACCCTTCTCTAGGACCAACAATTGGTATCGGAGTAGTATTCCTAGTATCAGAACCTGTTCAGATCTAATTTCTGGTAACAAGGAGATCACATATTTTCAAAGTAGTTTTCAAATCTGAGTTTTTCATACACTTACATTTATATCTTCAATTGCACTGATGGATTCCTCAAACTTCTTGTCAAAAGTACCTATTTTTAATGTTAATAATTTTGATGAATATAAAATAAGAATGCTATCTCATCTTGCAGCAACTCATGAAGAGATGCTGGATGTAATTAATGATGGACCAATCACAATCACTACTATGGTAGGCACATGAGCAGATCAAGGAAAGGAAATTGACAAACCTAAAAAGGATTGGACCAAGGATGACAGGAGAAGAGCAAATCTGGACTATGTTTCAAAAGACATGATCTTGAAGACCCTAGACAGCAACATGTTCATGAGAATTAAAGACTACAAAACAGCAAAGGAGATGTGGGACAAGCTATCATTGATAAATGAAGGATCTGAAGCAGTTAAAGAAAACAAATTATCATTTGCAAAATGCAAATTTGAGAACTTTAAAATGAAGACTGGTGAATCCATTGATCAAATGGACAACAGATTCTCAAGCATCATCAGTGAATTACAATAGCTTGGACACATATATCCCCAGAAAGAAGTATGCTTGAAGATCTTGAGAGGACTACCTGAAAGATGGAAGATCATAATATCAGTAATCAGAGGAACAACAAATCTTGCAAGCACTAACACTCTGACATTGATGTCCCAATTAAAAGATCATGAATTCGAATTAAACGGCGAAGATGGTGCTCCGGCAGAGACACACAAAATCACTGCATTAGCTGCACCCCAGCAAAGTAACTTTGCCGAATGCATCAGCAAAGAGACACAATAACTAAAAGAGCAATGGTAGCTTTATTAGTTAAACGCTTTGTGAGTTTAAAAGAAGCCATTCAAAGGAAATTCAACATCAAACAACAAGTCAAGCTCAAACAGAGACATGAAGAAGAAAGATGATGAATACAGATGTTTCAAATGCAATAAGAGAGGTCACTTCAAGGCTGATTGTCCTGAAGAAAATGACAAAGATGATGAAAAGAAGAAATACAGAGCATCTGAAAAGAGAAAGAGCAAGAAGGCACTTAAGGCAGAATCCAGCAGTGAAAAGCATGAAGAATCATCTGATAATGACTCAGATGATAGTGATGAAGAAGACAGCTCAGAAAATGAAAAGGCATGCCTATGCCTCATGACCAAAGAATTGGATGCAGATAAAAGTGATAGCTCAGACACTGAGGAAATAAGCCTATGTTTAATGGCTAAAGAATCATATAAAACTGAGGTAACATCTAGTTCCTGTTCTTCATCTAATGCATCCACATCTAACACTGCACAATCCTCTAGTCTCCCATTAGATACAGCTGACCTAGTCCAAAATCTCATGACTAAATTTGATGAAATTGAAATGAATCATGAAATTCTGGAAAAGGAATGCAAGGATCTAAGAAAAGAGAATAAGAGGTTAAAGAAAGAACTGGATGAAGCAAAGGCTGAATTAACTAATAAGGAGACCCACTTAAATGATCAACAAAAAGCAGATGATCATACATCTGTTACTAAAAGATCAGTTAAGAAAATCTCCTCACCAGTGAAGGTATCCACTGCACCACTAAAAGCACCAGCTTACAAACCCCCAAAAAGGTTGGGATCCAGATCTGGTCTTGGCTACAACAGTCAGGATGAAAGTAGGAATAATGGTAAACATCATTCTAAATTCAGGACCACTAGTGGACCAAAATTTAGAAAGGGACAGACCATGGTTCCAACATATCATCCTGTTCCGGTGAAGTCAAAACCCAGTGTAGTGAAACAGCAAACTAAATCCTCATTCCAGTCAATCAAGAACTACGGCCATCTGAATGGAAAAGGCAGACTCTATCCTTCAGAGGATGAATAGAATGTTGTACCTCCAAAATACAAAAGGAAACCATTCCACAAAATGCATCATGTGTTTAAGAAAAATCAATCTGTTCCTAGACACATGAAGCAAGAAAGGTTTCCCACTGCATATTGGAAAGTGAAGAAGGATGTAAATGCACCAAAAGGTGGAGAAAAGTATCAAAATATCTTCATTAAAAATACTAGAAGCTATTATGCCATGCCTTACACATATGAAGTTGATGACTTTAATTATCCAAAAAGAAGACCTTTAGGATACACCCTTGGTATGGGAGGCATGATTGCTAACAGGTATGGACCCAAACAGTGTTGGGTACCTAAATTTAATTAATCTGTTTTGTAGGATGTCTGGTACATAGACAGTGGATGTTCCAGACACATGACAGGAAACAAGAAATGGCTCACTGATTTCAAAGCTTTTGATGGACCCAAAGTCACATTTGGAGGAAAAGAAAACCCTGGCAAGATTAAGAGGGAAGGCACAATACTCAAAAACAATCTAAAGATTCAAAATGTGGCATATGTCAAGGGACTTAACTTCAATCTGATGAGCATCAGTCAATTCTGTGACAAAGGCTACAATGTGCACTTCAACAAAGAAGGATGCAAAGTGATTCACAGTCAAACCAACACAGTAGTTCTTGCAGGTAGAAGACAAGACAACGTGTATGTGGTGGACTGGAGAACAGCCAAGGCAGAAACATGTCTACTTGTCAAGAATAAACAATCAACAAGCTGGATTTGGCACAGAAGATTAAATCACCTGAATTTCAAGACCATCAACAAACTATCAATGAGCAAGTTAGTTGAAGGCCTGCCAGAAATCACATTCAAGAAAGAGAGTCTATGTGATGCTTGTCAAAAAGGAAAACAAATAAAAAGCTCATTCAAGTCAAAGCCTCATCAATCTACAACAAGAGTTCTACATCTATTGCACATGGACCTGTTTGGACCAGTCACACCAGTAAGTGTGAGTGGTAAGAAATGCACTCTTGTAGTGGTGGATGACTTCTCAAAGTACACTGACCATTTTCATGAACAAGAAGAAAGAAACACTCAAGAAGAGTCGCTTTGATTTGGCTGAGAAGACTCCAAAATGAAAAAGAGCTAAAGATTATCAAGATCGGATCGAGATAGAGGCACCGAATTTCTAAATGAAATTATCGAACCCTATTGTGAAGAAAATGGAGTGTTACATCAACTATCTGCAGCGGGAACTCCACAACAAAATGGTGTAGCGAAAGAAAGAAAAGCAGAACCATCAACGCAAGCGATCAGGGACAATGATAGCGAAGCATGCTTACAAAAGAGATTTTGGGCTTTGAGCAAACAAACACAACATGCCATACACAAAACAGATCAATCATCAACAAACATCATGAAAAGACTCCATATGAAATATGGAATGGTAGAAAACCCAATATCTCATATTTTCATATGTTTGGATCAAAATGTTTTGTCTTAAGCGAGAACCAATGCATACATACCTTTGATGAGAAGGCTGATGAAGCAATCTTCATGGGATACTCAGACACCAGTAAAGCATTCAGAGTACTCAATAAAAGAACTTTGGTGATTGAAGAATCAATACATGTGGTTTTTTATGAACCAAATACAAATGGTGAAGATCTTCAAGATCAAGAAGAGAAAGCACCACAGAGAGAAATCTATACAAATGCAACCATACCAACTACAATCCTGAATCATCATTTTAAAGATCAAGAGGAGCCACATGTCAATACAACAGATGAAGCACCTGAAGTTGAAGTTCATGCTCAGCATGAAGGTATGGAAGCATCAAGTGAAGATCAACTTCAACCAGATCTAAATTGGCTAAGAGACCATCCTGAAGAACAAGTCATTGGAGATATTCACACAGGAGTCAGAACCAGAAGACAACTGGAGCACATGCTAACTTGCTTTCTATCACAAGTGGAACCCAAGACCATAGATGATGCAATCCAAAATGCAGATTGGATCACAAACCATGCAAGAAGAACTAAATGAATTTGAAAGAAATGAAGTCCAGGGAACTTGTTGATGCCACACTAAAATGGCCAACATCATTGGTGCAAAATGGGTATTCAGAGACAAGATGGATGTAAAGGCTATTTGTCGAAACAAAGCTAGGCTAGTTGCAAAGGCTATTCCCAAGTGAAGGAATAGAATATAATGAAACATTTGCACCAAAGAGCAAGATTGGAAGCAATCGACTCTTTCTAGCATTTCTTTGCACACAAAGACTTCAAAGTCTATCAAATGGATGTAAAGAGTGCATTCTAAATGGACTTTTGGAAGAAGAAGTTTATGTAGAACAACCCCTGGATTTCAAATTAAAGGAAAAGAAGACAAAGTATACAAACTCAAGAAGGCCTTCTATGGCCTCAAACAGCACCTAGAGCACAGGTATGAAACACTATCACAATTTACGATCAAGAATGGATTCTACAAAGGAACTATTGACAAGACTCTATTCAAACCGGAGGAAGGAGCAAGCACATTGTTTGGTACAAATCTATGTTGATGACATAATCTTTGAATCGAGGATGAAAAGGTGTGTGAGAAATTTGCAAACCTAATGAAGAGCAAATTTAGGATGAGCATGATGGGAGAATTAAACTACTTCCTTGGCCTTCAAGTAAAGCAAATGAAGGATGGCATTTTCATTAGTCAAGCCAAGTATACAAGAGATTTGATACACAAGTATGGGTTGGATACAAGTAGCACAATGAGACACACCAATGTGTGCCAGAGTCATACTTGGAAAGATGAAGGAGGAAAAGATGTTGATCGAGAGAAAATGTATAGAGGAATTATTGGATCATTATTATACTTAGCGCAAGCGGACTGACATAGCATTTGCAGTAGGAGTGTGTGCAAGATTTCAAGCTCAACCAAAAGAATCACATCTTCTAGCAACTAAAGGATAATCAAATACTTGAAAAACACTATAAATGTTGGTATTTGGTATCCAAAAGATGGAGGATTTACATTGATATCATACTCGGACTCGACTATCTTTGGATGCAAAATAGATAGAAAAAGCACCTCCAATACATGCCAAATGCTAGGGACCAGACTAGTCTCTTGGTTCAAGAAAAAGCAAAACTCCATATCTACATCAACACCAAGGCGAGAATATAGCGGCGGTAGTAGTCATTTGTGCACAAGTACTTTGGATAAGACAACAGCTAAGGGACTATGGAGTGGAAGAAAAAACAATTCCAATCATGTGTGATAATACAAGTGCAATATCTATTACAGAAAATCCAGTATTGCATTCAAGAACAAAGCACATATATGTGAGGCATCATTTTATCAGAGACCATGTTGAAAAGAGGGATGTCATCCTAAAACACATACCCACTGAAGATCAATTAGCTGACATCTTCACTAAACCACTTAGTTATGAAAGATTCAGTAAACTAAGAACTGAGTTAGGAATGATTGAAATTGAATAAGTATCAAAAAGCGGCTAACTGGAGTAATCGGCTAAGTGACTTCATTAACTGGTACGACCTTTGCCGTTACAGGAGATCTGCACAAGTAAGGCACCGTATCCAAAGGAAGGTAACTTAATGATTGTTAGGAGCGATTACATGGAGCAATTCGATGAAGAACCTATTGGAACGGCTAAGTGACCAGCGAAGGTACTTCACCAAAATAAAGACTTGGACAAATTAAAAGTGTGAACAAAATCAATTCTGATTACACGTGGAGAATAAGGAAATTATGGAGGATTATTTTGTACACACGTGGCGATCAACTTATGATCATGGAGGTAATTATATTATTTTTCGAATTATAAACTCCTCAATTCCCGGGCTCTATCATTACTTGCCTCAAACCACACCCCAATTCCACACGAATATCGCGATTTTCATAAACAAAATCACGCCATTATGCCACAAAATCCTTCCATATTCATAACCACGTTCACACTACCCAAATCACACTATAAAAACAAGACTTAGAGATTTTCAGAAATCTTTACGCTTTCCTGCAAATTACAAACCCTACTTTTTCTCTCTGAAACCTCACAATATTTTCTTCTAATCTTCCTTTACTTATCAATGGCTTCATCATCCCAAATCACTCTCTTTCGAAAAATACTACGAAAAAATCTATCATCACATTTCGTTTTTCAAACCTGAGCACTATCTCTCATTTTGTGATAATGACTCAAAAGCTCAACGTTTGGTTGATTCTTTGCTTTCAATTTGGGGCCGATGACCTTTCTAAATCCCCAATAAGCGGAATCACTATGAAAATATGATAGCATTTTGGAAAAAACGCCATGTTTGTGCCCAACACAAGAAGACCAAGTTGATCGCATCAAAGCTCAATCTTTGGAAAAGAAGTAATCATCACGCCAGTGTACTCAACCGTTACTGCACCTTCCATTGAAAGAGGATCTAATGTCAAGCTTGTGACAAGCGACATTGCAAAGTTCAGGTCGATAGCCAAAAGTCCAAAGTAAACCAGCAAAACCTACAATCTACCCAGATCAACGCTCAAAGTTAAGTTTGCTGAGTTTGCACCGGTTATCACCAAAAATATTGAAGGCAGAAAAGGGTCAATGGAAAACTCGATCGAGGTACTGAATTAAACCCGATGGCCATAATCTACAATCGCATCAAATTTGGTAGGAAACATTTGTGTTCAATCGAATGAAGGATCAGATTCAAAAGGAAATCGATCTATCTATCACTGCACCAGGCAAGGGTTTGCAGAAAAAGGGTGATTTCTGGGAGAGGAAATCATATGGGTTCTCTCTTCAACATTTGTTCAATCAGTTGAAAGTTCAACCCACAAATTTGCAGTCTCCACACAAATCAAAGACGATGTTTACTTACATCAAGGCTTCCTTAAAACCCAAACCCATAGGCTAGCAAAGCAAAGCGACTGAAGGCGATGGATCGGGAGTGGGACGAAGAACCAGATCTCAAAGGCACAAGAGGAGACCAATATGCCTGACACCAGCAACTTGAATGAGCCTGTGACAATCAGTGATGATGCAACAACAGAAGAAGAAACGCAGCAAGAGGAAGCCACCTACCTGGAGGAAGGTGAAGAAGGATACATACTCACTTCATCTGATGAGGGGGAGATACAAGATGAAGGGGATGAGTCAGAGGATGACCACTCAGAAGGAGGAAATCCTGAAACAAATCAAGAAGATTTGGGGATTTCTGATGGTGAACTGACTCTCCAAGAAGTGCTTTTCAAAAGCATAGGCAAAGTTGACAACCAGCCAAGTGAGCCAGCTGATAAAGCTCACTCAGCCGAACTTGTCAACTCCCCCACAATTGCACAAGGGGGAACATTGGTAAATGAAGCAGTCCACACTCAACAACAACCTCTAAATGACCCTGTGTCTAATGAGGCAGAGCAAGAGCAGATGGAAGAAAAAGCACAAAATGCAAAAGAAGAAGAGGAAAAGGAAGAGCAAGAAGTTAAAGTAGAAAATGAGGAGAAGCAAGGTGAAGATGTTGAGAATGAAAGTAATGAGGATGAAGAGGATGCCCATGTGGCACCAGAAGAAATTGATCCAGAAAGAGTTTTCAATCTGGACATTCAACCCCTCATTGTGGACATAGAAAGACAATACTACAGCAGGAAAAATCTGAATAATGCCTTGAGGAGTGAAGCAACCTCCTTCAATCACAAGATTGAGGCTCTCATCAGCCATATCAAAATCCAAGATGAGGTCATGGAGAGACAAGGGAACTTAATTTGCAACTTACAACACCTCATCCCTCACCATGTCCAAACCAATCTTGAATTCCATGTCGACACGGTTGACAACAATCTCAAGCCATTGGTGGACACCTCAATGCTCACACATCAAAATTCAGCATCTGGATGAAATCATGGAGCATTCCTCGGCAAGCAACTGGACTTTCTCATCAAAGTTGGTGAGGCCAACAACAAAATCTTTGGAGAAAAGTATGGCCCTCTCCACGAGTCTCGTCACAATTCTGCGGACCTTGAGGCACATTTTGATGTGCCACAAAGGGGGAAGGTAACTCAAAGCCTGAATGCTCCAGTGGAAAGAGAAAGGGCAGCAAAGGCGAGGACAGCAAAGGCAAGGGCATCAGGTTTGAAGAAATAAAGAAGTAAACCAGTTACATGTTGCTTAATTCAATTTATCTTATCATTTGCCTCTGTCAGTTTAAATAAAAAGATGCAATAACTTATTACCGTATGATGGATGAATAAAATTGCTGAGTTTTTAATCTGTTGTGTATTATGAAAATTTTGATTACTTATGTTCAGGCTTATGAGGGTTTTGGCATCATCAAAAAGGGGGAAATTGTTAGCAACATTTTGTTATGTTTTGATGATGGCCATACTAATGTTATTATAGCAAGCTCGAAATAAGTTAGAATTCTCTGTATAAGTCTTTACTTAGGTCCGACAAGTTGTATAAGTTAAGTCGGACAAATCTTGTACTAGTTGGTAGGACGGCAAAGCAAAAGCAGATATTCGGCAAAGTAAAGCCCACCAAGCACCAAAGAGAGAAGATATGAAGACATTATGGTCGACTTATAACCAAGGAAGTGCATGATGAACTTGGATAAGTCTAAGTTATGCTTTAAGTGATGAAACTCAATATTCAAATATGGTGTACACTTGGTCTCACCCAAATCAAGGATCGATGAAGTACAAAGACTCTTCAATAACTAGAACAAAGAAGAAAACATTGAATCGGTGAGTACAACGACTTTCGCAAAGAGAAAACAAAGCAATGAAGAAAGAACTAACGGCTAAGTCGGAAGGCTCACTCGACCATTCTACAAGCGGTGAAGAGACACTTACAAGATCAGATTTAATATACGTTGAAGATTCAGCAGATCATGCATTAAATGCACAATCATTAAAGGATCAATCAAGGACGTATTTTCTACGCTATACGTTTGAAGAAAGAATCCGATCAACGAAATCAAGAGAATACAAGTAAGGGAATCAAGAATGAAATCAAGGATTATTCCTCATTAATATAGCCAACGGACGGAATTTCAAAACCAAGGTTATTCAAGGCTATAAATAGAAGGCATTGATGTAAAAGAAAAAAAACGATTCAAAAGAAAGAAAGTAGAAACTCACAATTTGAAAAGCCTTCTCTGAACTTACAAAGATATATCAAGTGATCAAATCAAGTATCGAACTACAAAGTCATATTCGAATTGAGATTGATCAAGCAAGTGTGTGAATCACATTCACATCAAATCAAGCAAATCAATCGAGGGCAATCGAGAAGGAGTTGAATCTGTGATAGTTGTTGAAGGATTTTGATCTCGAGGCGAAAAGGAAGATTGAATCAACTGAAGGCTGCTGCGTCAAGGAGTGATAGTCTTGTAGATTGTGAAGCTTGGGAAGCCAAGGACAATCATACTATTGTATCAGTGAAAACAATAGTGAATTCCTCCAATCATCACATGAGAAGAGTGGATTAAGGGATTACACCACCCTGAACCACTATAATCCTTGTGTCAATTTAATTTCTACAATTTACTTTACATCATTTATTTATTTAGCCTACATCATAACTTATATCTGTGACTGTCTACACTGATTTGAAAACAACGTAGTAAGAAGGGACTTATCCGCTGCCCAAAAGCTTTTAAATAAGAGAAAAGTTTTTGAAACTCCACTATAGTCATTCACCCCCCCCCCCCTCTGACTATAGTTTCACCCTTCTCTGGGACCAACACGAAAATTATTGAAGAAGAAGATAGAAACGAAAAAAGGCAAAAAGATGAGCGAAAAGGAGTGAAGAAGAAGATAGGAAAAAAAAGAAAAAAGAGGGTTGCAACACGAGGACTTCCCAGGGAGTCACCCATCCTAGTACTACTCTCGGCGAAGCACGCTTAACTTCGGAGTTCTGATGGGATCCGGTGCATTAGTGCTGTTATGATCGCACCTGTTAAGAGGATGCGTTCTTATGTATTTGAGCATTGAAAGGCCGCCGACAGCGGTGCGAGGGAACGTCGAGTACGACGGCTGGGCATGTTTTTCAAGTTTTTATTATTTTAATTGCGTACTCAATAAGGATCCGATTACGAATCCGTTTGATCCGGAAATTCGGTGTAATTAGCAATTACATTTCCGTTTTCATTTATCTAGGGATTTATGATGGGATTCGGAGTTTTCATTGGATCCGGCACATTAGTGCTGGGAGGTGAGGCACGTGGGATCCGCACGGACGTTGATGCGGTGATATCCATGCGAAATTGATGAAAACGAGTGAAGAAGAAGATTGGAACGAAAAATGGAAAAAAGATGAGACGAAAACGAGTGAATAAGAAGATAGAAACGAAAAAAAAGAAAATAGAGGGGTGCAACATAAGGACTTGCCAGGTGGTCACCGATCCTAGTACTTCTCTTGCCCAAGCACGCTTAACTTCAGAAATATGATGGGATCCGTTGCATTTGTGGTGGTATGATCGCACCCGTTAAGAGGATGCGTTCTTATGTATTTGTGCATTGAGAGGACGCCGACTGTGGGGCGAGGGAACATCGAGTACGACGGCCCGGGCACGTTTTTCAAGTTTTTATTATTTTAATTGCCTACTCAATAAGGATCCGATTACAAATCCGTTTGATCCGGAAATTCGGTGTAATTAGCAATTAGATTTCCGTTTTCATTTATCTAGGGATTTATGATGGGATTCAGAGTTTTCATTGGATCTGGCGCATTAGTCATAGGAGAGGAGGCGCGTGGGAACAGCACGGACATTGATACGACGATATGCATGCGAAAGAGACGAAAATGAGTGAAGAAGAAGATAGGAACGAAAAAGGCAAAAAGATGAGACGAAAACGAGTTAAGTAGAAGATAGGAACGAAAAAAAGGAAAAAAATAGTGGTGCAACACGAGGACTTCCTAGGGGTTCACCCATCCTATTACTACTCTCGCCCAAGCACGCTTAACTTCGGAATTCTGATGGGATCCGGTGTATTAGTGCTGGTATGATCACACCCGTTAAGAGGATGCGTTCTTATGTATTTGAGCATTAAGAGGCCGCCGACCGTAGGGCGAGGGAACGTAGAGTTCGACGGCCTGGCACTTTTTTCAAGTTTTTATTATTTTAATTGCGTACTCAATAGGGATCCATTACGAATCCGTTTGATCCGGAAATTCGGTGTAATTAGCAATTAGATTTCCGTTTTCATTTATCTAGGGATTTATGATGGGATTCGTAGTTTTCATTGGATCCGGCACATTAGTGCGGGGAGAGTGGGCGCCTGGGAACCGTACGGACGTTGATGCGATGATTTGCACGCAAAAGAGACGAAAATGAGTGAATAGAAGATTGGAATGGAAAAAGGAAAAAAAAAGATGAGACAAAAACGAGTGTAGAAGAAGCTAGGAACGAAAAAAGTAAAAAAGAGGGGTGCAACATGAGGACATCCCAGGGAGTCACCCATACTAGTACTACTCTCACCCAAGCACGTTTAACTTCGGAGTTCTGATGGGATCCGGGGCATTAGTGCTAGTATGATCGAACCCATTAAGAGGATGCATTCTTATGTATTTGAGCATCGAGAGGCCGCCGACCGTGGGGCGAGAAAACGTTGAGTACAACGTCTAGGCACGTTTTTCAAGTTTTTATTATTTTAATTGCATACTCAATAAGGATCCGATTATGAATCCGTTTGATCCGTCGGTGTAATTAGCAATTAGATTTATGTTTTCATTTATCTAGGGATTTATGATGGGATTTAGAGTTTTCATTGGATCCGGCGCATTAGTGCTGGGAGAGGAGGCGCGTGGGAACCGCATGGACGTTGATGCGAAAATATTCATGCGCGTAAGAAGAATATAGGAACAAAAAAAGGCAAAGAGATGAGACGAAAATGAGTGAAGAAGAAGATAGGAACGAAAAAGGAAAAAAGATGAGACGAAAACGAGTGGAGAAGAAGATAGGAACGAAAAAAGTAAAAAAGAGGGGTGGAACCTGAGGACTTCCCAGGGAGTCACCCATCCTAGTACTACTCTCGCCCAAGCACGCTTAACTTCGGAGTTTTGATGGGTTCCGGTGCATTAGTACTGGTATGATTGCACCGTTAAGAGGATGCGTTCTTATGTATTTGAGCATTGAGAGGCCGCCGACCGCGGGGCGAGGGAACGTCAAGTACGACGGCCGGGCACGTTTTCAAGTTTTATTATTTTAATTGCACACTCAATACGGTCCGATTACGAATCCATTTGATCCGGAAATTCATTGTAATTAGCAATTTGATTTCCGTTTTCAATTATTTAGGGATTTATGATGGGATTCGGAGTTTTCTTTTGATCCGGTGCATTAGTGCTGGGAGAGGAGGCGCGTGGGAACCGCACGGACGTTGATGCGACGACATGCATGCGAAAGATACAAAAATGAGTGAAGAAGAAGATATGAACGAAAAAGGCAAAAAGATGAGACGAAAACGAGTGAAGAAGAAGATAGGAACGAAAAAAGGACAAAAATAGGTGTGCAACACGAGGACTTCCCAGGGGGTCGCCCATCCTAGTACTACTCTAGCCCAAGCACGGTTAACTTCGGAGTTCTGATGGGATCCGGTGCATTAGTGCTGGTATGATCGAACCCGTTAAGAGGATGCGTTCTTATGTATTTGAGCTTTGAGAGGCCGCCGACCTTGGGGCAGGGAACGTCGAGTACGACGGCTAGGCACATTTTTCAAGTTTTTATTATTTTAAATGCCTACTAAATAAGGATCCGATTACGAATCCATTTGATCCGGAAATTCGGTGTAAGTGGAAATTAGATTTATGTTTTCATTTATCTAGGGATTTGTGATGGGATTCGGAGTTTTCATTGGATCCGGTGCATTAGTGCAGGGAGAGGAGGCGTGTGGGAACCGCACGGATGTTGATGCGACGATATGCACGAGAAAGAGACGAAAATGAGTGAAGAAGAAGATAGGAACGAAAAAAGGAAAAAAGATGAGACGAAAACGAGTGAAGAAGAAGATAGGAACGAAAAAAATAAAAAAAGAGGGGTGTAACACGAGGACATCCCAGGGGGTCACCCATCCTAGTACTACTCTCGCGGAAGCATGCTTAACTTCTAAGTTCTGATGGAATCCGGTGCATTAGTGCTTGTATGATCGCACCCGTTAAGAGGATGTGTTCTTATGTATTTGAGCACTGAGAGGCCGCCGACCGCGGGGTGAGGGAACGTCGAGTACGACGGCCGGGAACATTTTTCAAGTTTTTTTATTTTAATTGCGTACACAATAAGGATCCGATTACGAATCCATTTTATCCGGAAATTCGGTGTAATTAGCAATTAGATTTCCGTTTTCATTTATCCAGGAATTTATGATGGGATTCGGAGTTTTCATTTGATCAGTCGCATTAGTCATGGGAGAGGAGGTGCGTGGGAACCGCACGGAAGTTGATACGACGATATGCACGCGAAATAGACGAAAACGAGTGAAGAAGAAGATAGGAATGAAAAAAGGTAAAAAGATAAGAAGAAAACAAGTGAATAAGAAGAGAGGAATGTTAAAAAGGAAAAAAGAGGGGTGCAACGCGAGGACTTCCAGGGGGTCACCCATCCTAATACAACTCTCGCCCAAGCACGCGTAACTTCGGAGTTCTGATGTGATCCGGTGCATTAGTGCTGGTATGATCACACCCATTAAGAGGATGCGTTCTTTTGTATTTGAGCATTGAGAGGCCGCCGACCGTGGGGTGAGGGAACTTCGAGTACGACGGCCGGGTACATTTTTTAAGTTTTTATTATTTTAATTGCGTACTCAATAAGGATCCGATTACGAATCCGTTTGATCCGGAAATTCGGTGTAATTAACAATTAGATTTCCGTTTACATTTATCCAGGGATTTATGATGGGATTCATAGTTTTCATTGGATTCGGCACATTAGTGCTGGGAGAGGAGGCGTGTGGGAACCGCATGGACGTTGATGCGACGATATGCACGCGAAAGAGACGAAAACGAATGAAGAAGAAGATAGGAACGAACAATGGAAAAAAGATTAGACTCTCAGTCCTCTATACCTAATATCAAAGTAAAGCAGAATATTGTCTCGACTGTCTCTATACCCAATACTATAAGTACCTGGTACCTTGAAGTAATTGAAATGGTAATCCTTGCTCATCAAGAACCTACCGAGAGGTATATCAACGGAAGGTCAAGGGACAGTATCAATAGCCTTCATTTTTTTGATGACTCTGTCGTCAAATTCATCCTGTTGATCCTTCTCGCATATTGCGTTAAGGAAAAATGGGCTTATTAGCTCAAGAGGCCATTCTTCTGGTACACGACCTCACATTGGCCTTTAGGACTCAACCAACGAAGCCACTCACTCTAGCTTGGTAACCTCAATTCGCAGACATCTTGTAAAAGAGGGCACGGTGGATGGTTAAATGCTTAAACATAGTCAAGAAGAGAGGACCAAGCTCACTCACCTCGACACATGACCCATCATTTATTCGATTATACCAAGAAAAGGTCTCACCCTAGCTACATAGGGGCCGGAAACGACATCGGAAAAGCAAGGTTCCGACCTAAAGAAACAACAATGTTGGAAAAACATCAAAGCTCAACCTAGAGGTGCTTGAAAACTAAATTCCATATGTCTACAATCAAGGGAAAATTAGACAAGAATCTATCATCCCCTTCGATTCAAACCCAATAAATATGAATCTCCTACTACACGAGTAAAAATGCAAGAAAAGGGCGAACACGTTCTTCACGAAAGGCACATATTCGGACATGTTTAGGGTTTGAAATCATCAACAACTAAAGAAACAAAGGTTTATTACCAGGGAATTGTTTGAAAATGAGGGAGTGGACATGGAGATTGATCTGAAAGCCTCTACCGGAAATCTTTCTTCTTCGCCGGAAAATGCAAGTAGCTCACCAGATTTTCTTGATAAGAAGATGGTAAGGGTTTCTAAAATGTTGCAATGGAGGAGAGCCACCCCTTTAATAGAAACACAGGGCACCACGATTGGAGCGTTTGGGGGGACAGTTGGAATTTCAACATTCGGAATTCGAATATTCAGAATAGCAATGATGGCGCCATTTCAGGACCCGAGGCAATGATGATGATGGTTATTAAAACGTGTCTTAGCTCGAAGGACGTGGGCCAATTATTATCCTTTATTGCGAACGTGGGTAATTACAATAAGCCATAAAGGCAAGGTAACCATCTTAAAATTACAAAGGGATTTTTTCAAACTCAAATAGCTCCACCTCGCAATCATGTTGAAGTTTTCAAACGTCAGCTATGACGGCTCGTTTTGAAACGATCAATCCTATCGACTCGCCACCTTCCTAATTCAACAAAATATAGTACGAGCACTATAGCGCAGTACTTTGCGAATATACATAGTATAGTCCGAACGCTACAGTACGGCACTTTGCGAGTTAGATGCAATCAAGTTCGAGCACTACAACACGGTACTTGATGAATATACATAGTATAGTCCTAACACTACAGTACGATACTTTGCGATTTAGACTCAATCAAGTCCGAGAGCTACTATGCGGTATTTTGCGAATATACATAGTATAGTCTGAATGCTATAGTACGACACTTCGCGTGTTAGATGCAAGCAAGTCCGAGCACTACATCGTGGTACTTTGTGAATAGATACAGTATAGTCCGAAAGCTACACTATGGCACTTTGTGATTTAGATGCAATCAAGTTCGAGCACTACAGCGTGGTACTTTTTGAATGGTCACAACACAGTCCGGCTCCATAGCCAATCGAGCTCACGCTCTAAAAATTTATAAAGACCGATCACTCTATGTTGGCACCATGGTCACTTGCGAGCCCAATGCAAATATTGGCAACCGCTCCATAACGGCCATGTATGGGTAGGCGAGAAATCACGTTGCCAAAAATTCACTCCATGACTTTCATCTACACGATGAAAAGATCAAGGAGTTAGGGGCATTGATATGCTTAACCCATAAACGCTTCCTCAGATTCATGTTGGGTCATCTAGAAGGTCCAATAGAGAATAGGTTACATGCCCCTATCAGCTCACACTATAATAATATTGTAGGGCCGAGAATAATCTAGCCCGTCGTATGCCACAACAACATTAATAGTCGATTAGGAAAAGGGTTCCAACAAAGCGTTCACACGTCACCTACTAGGAGAGACCCCACCTGCTCGGCCCTCGATTAGAAGCCTATTCAATAAAGCAGCCAAGTCAGGTTATAAGGGGATCTTATATAGGCTAATATGCAATCTAGCTCGCATAGAATGAACTAGACTCGTGGATCTATAGATGATATATTGTATTTTATTTTTTGGTTAAATGTAAATATATATATCAACCAAGGTATGCAAAATACAAGAGATTGCATCCTAAAAAATACAATAGAAACTAGGCTATCACCTACACATTGTTGAAAAGACATTAGATTATTGATTTTAGGAAGCATAATAACCCTAAGGTAATATGCTACTAGAAACAACAGCCACTAAACACTTTACAACATCCAAAACAGCAAAAATGGGTCATGTGAGAGCATAACTCACAGAGTGTATCCCGAGGTGTATGAATTAACAAAATAGCTTCATACATCCACCAAGAAGAACCAAAACAAATGCAAAACCATAAAATCAGGGGGTGAAGGTGTACAAGAGAAAACCATTTTGCATAATATAAAAGATGTGTGTCTTTATACAAAGTAGTAGCTTAGAAATCTTCATCAAAACACAATCAAACTTCTTTCTATTTCTCATATGCCAAAGCCAATACACAACCACAGAAATAGACACTCTTCTAGCCATATTTCCATGAGAAGTACCCCTACAATTCTCCAAATCCTCCTAATAGAGTTGCAAATGGTCTTCAAATCCTTATTAATCCCCTGCCATTGCCTGATTTTGTACCAAACCTGCATAGATAAGATGCAAGAGAAGAACAAGTGTGCATCAGATTCATCAGCCAAGCCACAAAGAGCACAGGATTTATCCTCAAAATGAAATCTGTCAGAGGTTAAAAGACTGTCCGTCACGGCTATCCAACGCATGAAGCAATGCTTTGGGGTTTTCTTAGGGTTCGAAACAAAGTTGTGCCCTAAAACTTTAGGGCCCTGAACCTAGAAAAAATCATAAGCCAAACTAGGACTCAACTTCAAAACCAACAGACCATTGCTTTATTAAGCAGAAATCAGCAATAGCAGAATTCCCTGTCTTGCAAAGGATTCTATCCCTAATACTAAAGATAGACTTGATTAAATCAGAATCAGTATGCTTGTACTGGTAATCCCAGATATCCAACCCATGCAGATACTATTGAATAGTCTATTTGACCTATAGACAATCCTTTTTGTATTGAAAGTTCCACAATATCATGCATAAAAGAGCCAAGTTCGAGGCATTAAACTGAAAGATCCCCAAACCACCTTCCTTTTTTGGCAGGCACACAACATCCTATCATATCAAAGACTTACTAGTGGAGTCACAATAACCTCCCCAAAGAGATCTCCTACACATTTGGTCAATTTTCTGCTTGACACTGTCAATGATAGGATATACGCCTAAACAAGAACAATGCACCCCTTGTATAATAGTCTTTATCCACTGAAGCTTACCTACATATGACAAAGAAGAACCTTTCAATTTACAAAAATAATCCTTTAGTGTAGAGAAAAGAGGATCATAATGAACAACATTTAATCTAACGGCACATAGAGGGATTCCCAATTATCTAATAGGAAGAGAGCCTTCCTCCAAACCAGGAATGCCAACCAGTTCCTCTTTATCATCATCAATCAAACCAGCACACAGAATATGGGATTTACTGAAGTTGGAATTTAAACTAGAGCAGTCATAAAAAATGTGCAGGAAATTCATTAGGATAGTCATAGAAATAGGATCCCCTCTAGCGAACATCATCAAATCATCAGCAAAAGCGAGATGATTAATCTTCAAACCTTTACAGCCAGAATGGAAGTTAAACTCAGAATCCTCAGCTATAATCCCCAACATTCTGGAATAGTACTCCATACCAATCATAAAAAAGAAATGTGTAAACTGATCACCTTGCCTAAGCCCTCTTTTACCAAGAAAAACCCCTTGAAATTGCCATTAACAGAAATGGAATAAGAAGCTGTGGTAACACACAACAATATTTGTTGGTCCCTTGAAAAGGCTTTGGTTAAGTTTATAGGGGGTGAATAAACTTAACACTTAAAACTTTTTGGAGTTAACAAACTCAACAACTTCAGCAGTCTGCTGATACTAAGTAGTCTGCTGACTTTGACTTTACTGAATTTGTTGCAGTGGAATATATTTAAATTAAGCCTTAATACTTGTTGTTAAAATATGATACTAAGTATTAGATACTCAGTAGTATATGTGTGTGAATCAGTTGCTAGTTCAGTAAATTGATGTGTTAAATGTGCTATATGTAGAATATAAATGCAGAAAGTAAGTAGGC
The DNA here is from genome assembly GCA_026214975.1 of Gentiana macrophylla. Taxonomy (NCBI): domain Eukaryota; kingdom Viridiplantae; phylum Streptophyta; class Magnoliopsida; order Gentianales; family Gentianaceae; genus Gentiana; species Gentiana macrophylla. Next base: position 42,364,766 of record CM047811.1, on the reverse strand, counting down.
AGTTTTTATAGTGGTTCTAGGTAGTGTAATCTTGTACTCCACTCTTCTTCTGTGATGTTAGAGGTAATTCACTAGAGATCTTTGATGTAGTTGTTACAAATATCCCTAAGTTGCTTGTCCTTCACCAATAACTATGGCTTCACAAACTGAACACTTAGAACATGTGAGATTGTTGTTCCAAAGTCTTCCACTGGTCCTTGAAGTGTAGGATTTCCTCTTCCCCAGCTCCACCACAAACAACAGTCTTTCACACCTCAAAAGATGCTTCACTGTCTCAGCAGGTTTCTTGTAAAGAAAGATTGAATCAAGTAAGTGATTCAGCTTTCAGCAGCTTGATCAGGATGATATGATCAGCAGCTTGAGATTTTCAAGTAAGTAAACTTGATGTAGCTTGAAAGCAGATTACACTTGAAGAATTTACTGGATCAGTAGCTTTATGCTCAGTAGTGTCAGTAGGGTGTTTGATCGATTGAAATTTGATAGCTCAAGATAGATCCTTAATTTTCATCACTTGTTTCTGAATTAGGAGTCCTCTATTTATAGGTAGGAATCCTTGTGACTGATATTTGAAATTCAAATATAGCCATTTCAGACTTGTCCCATCTTGACTTGCTTTTTCGGACTGTTCCTAGGACTGACACTGTCAGATTCCTTTTTGACAGAAAACAGTCTGTCCATCCTTTGACTTGTATCCATTGGATAAAGGTCTGAATCATCCCAATGTCCCTTTAATCTTAACCATTGATTTGTTTGATAAAATCAGAGGTTGTTAGCTATCCCTTTCTTTGTAGTCTTCCAATATGGCCTTTGAATAATTCGAAGTGTATATATCAGCAGGTTCCTGTAAGCATGAGTCTGCTGAAGTACACATCAGTCAGCTGAGCCATATCTTGCTGTGTTTACACCATTGATCATAACTAAGTCACAATCACCATTTAACTTATGGAACATAGACCTTGTACACAAGGTATATATAATCAGTTTAGGTCATCACAGACTTCCCTAAATTCTGATTCCATATCCTTGACTTTAATTACTAAGTTTGATCCCTTAGCCTTCAATAACTGAGTTTGAGCCCTCATCCTTCAGTCTTCAACAGGTTCCTAACTAGTCTATTGACCTAGGTACCCTACTGACCTAGACAGGTCTGCTGATATAAGTCAGCTGACCATTACAGTGCTTCTTTGATCAAACCTATACAAAGATCAAACTCTAATAAACCTATACATTTGATCTAGACATCTTTTTGCCTTTGTTCTATAACAGCTAGTCTGGCACTCATCACTAAAACTTAAAAATAAGTCCAACAATTTCCCCCTTTTTGGTGATGATGCCAATACCCTCCTTACAGCAAAGCAAAAAGATTGAAAACCAAAATAGAACAAATTCATGTTGTTTCTCATTATAATCAATTTGTTCAAGAGTATTACAGTCTAGAATCAGCAAAATAAAATATATGAAGTATGCTGATCTAGTGTCTTCTTTATCTTTCTTCTCTTGCCTTTTCTTCTTGCTCTTGATCGGCTCTTATTTCTCCAATCATTTCTCTCATACATTCATTTTCAATAAGAGAGAAATCAACATGAGGATTCACTTCGTTCCACCATTTCCATGCTTCAGGTAGAGTAAGATTGATTTGATGTACTCTAAAGCCTAACTGCATGTATACATGTTTGAATTCATTTAGTGATTCCTTTGCCGATGTGGTAGGTAAAGTCCTTCCACCTCTATGAGCAGCTCTCAAGGCCTTGACTCTTGTTTCCCAAAACATGAGTCCCAGAAAGGAGTTCAACCCTCATGAAAACCCTTGTCATGATAAGGTCCCCTTTCGCTATTGTATACCTTCTTGTATTCTCTGAGAAGATCATCAGTGAGTTGAAGTCTGTCAGGTGCAGGTTCTCTGAATGCATTTGTATCATCTTCCCATCTTTTCTTAGCAAATATTCTGGCAGCCTCTTTTGTTTATGATGTTTGGCTCTCTTCCCCCTTATTGACATCATCAACAAAACGGGACAGTAGGCCATGAACACTCTCCTGTGTGATGACTAGATTACTCAGTTGTCCCTCCATAATTTCAGTTCTTGTGTCAACTGCAGTAATCCTTGCTTGCATAGTTTGCTCCAGCAGATTGATCCTCACAGTAAGCTTAGGATCCAATCCAGAAGGTTGAAGTGTTCCAGCAGCCTCAGCCACAACAGGCTTGGGTGCCTCAGTAAGTTTGTCAAGTTTTTGATGAATAGATGAAAATTGGTCATTCAAAAACATGTCCTTCAGTGTATTTCCTTGCTTAATTCCTTTCACATCTAGGGTAAGGTCAACAAGAGCATACTGAGTGGAGGTAATATTTGAGGCAACTGTTTCTGTAGTCCTCCCTCTATTCTCCACCAGATTGATTAAATCTTCAAATCTTTGCTCTTGTCTGTCAAGTTGAGTTCTTAAACTAATAATGTCACTCCTGACAGCCCTCAACTCCTCCAAGACATGTGCTGGTACCCCACCAGCCATTCCTTCATCAGCCCCATCAGCAGGTTCTTCCATATTATACTGTGCTCTTTGTCTGCTGATAACCAAGGCAAAGCTCATATCCCTTCTAGCAGGGTTAGGTCCTCGGAATTCCTCCAGATTGTGATCAAGAACAGGTTCTTCAAAAATTGGTACAAATTCCTGTGGGGATTCATCATCAACATGTTCTTCTTCAGGCATTTGAAACTCTTCATCACTGTAGTCATAGTCCACCAGCTGTTCATCTTCATCAATAACAACAGTCTGCTGACTATCTTTCCCTTCAGTGACCTTTCCTCCAGCAGGCTCCACTACAGCAGCCTTTTCAACAACTACAGCAGGGGTTTCCTCCAAACCCAAAGTTAGTTCCAACCCTTGTCCAGGTGCTGTTTGTACCTCATCAACCTGTACCTCTTGTTCCAACCATTGTTCAGGTGCTGTCTGATCCTCAACAACCTGTACCACCGGTTCCAACATTTGTTCAAGTGCTGTTTGTGCCACAACAACCTGTACATGGAATACATCCACATTCTCTTTTTGAAATTCCCTAATATCAGAAATCCTTCTTAGAAAATTGGCAGTCTTGGATAATGTGCCCTCAATGTCAATCCAGTCTTGATATTAAACTGAATCCTCTAAACTGACATCAGGCTCAATACGATCAATGATCCTCTCATCATCCAAATCTTCTGTTTGCTGATCTTCAGCAGACTCACCAGTATCAGCATATTGATCTGTTGCATCATCAGTAGATCTTTGACTAATGTCTACATCAGTTGTCTCTTGTGCCACTCCACTGGTCTCCCCAAGGAACATGGGGGGATCATCATCAGAGTCAGATGAATCATCACTGTCAGGTGTGTATTTTGGATCCTTGAACATAAGTTTGGCACTATTCTTCCCTTCATGCATCAGATCCATCAGCCTTGTTTGCAGCAAGTTTGTATCTACTAATTCCAATAGGCTGTCCACACCCACCTGATCAAATACCCATTCTTCAAATCCACTCATTGGATCAGCAGCTGGTTTTTGTTTCTTGTAGAAACCAAACTTCCATTGAAAATATCTTTGCACTCTTTTGATGTTGGGATCTACCTTATCCTTCTTTGATGTCTGCTCCCTCCTCTTCATATGGCATTGTTGGCTTTCTGGGAGCAGGTTGAGTACCTTGCTGACCTCCAAATGTCTCAACTAGCAAGTTAAGAGTCCCCTCAACAGATGTTTCCAGGTCAGTAGGTTGCTTAGATTGTACATTAGCACCTACTACCTCCATCTGTTCCACACTAGGTTCCCCCTGACTAACATGCTCATCGCGAGGGTCAAGCAGCAGACTAACTTCTTCCCTTGACTTCTGCGTAACTTGCGTGGTCTTGTACCAAAGGTATCAACTTCCACAGCAGGTGTAAACTCAGAAGTCTGTTGTGGTACTTCAACAAGTTGCTCAACAACAACTTGTGTAACTTCAGTGGGCTTAGCAGCCTCTACATGCGAAGGTTCAACAACATCTAAAGCAGGATTAGGTACAAAAGTTTGCAGTGATTCTTTAGTAGGTTGCTCAACAACAACCTCTACTATCTTTGTGGGCTTGATAGTTGTTAGGGGCTCAGCCTCAAAAGCTTCTCATTCTTCTTCTTCCCTCTTAGTCTCCAAAATTCTCAACTGTTTTCCTTTGCCATGTTTCTTTTTCTTGGCAATTTCCTTCATTATTTTGGAGAGATCCTCTGTTTCAACTTCAGTAGCCTTCTTCTTTCTACTGAATTCCTTCTGTTGCTCCTTCAAAATTTCAGCAATAGTCCTCTTCTTTACAACTATAGTAGGTCAGAATCTCACTCTTCAATTGTACCCTTAGCGTGACTCAAGCCGATCTGGCTTGTTTGCTTCCTTGTCTTTTTAGGCTTTAACATTTCTGTTATCTTTCTTGTGTCAGCAGACTTTCTCTTCTCAGCAACCTTTTTGGGTGCAGCAGGCTGCACAACTTGCTTAACCTGCTCACCATCAGCATCATCATCTCCACCATCATCATCACTTTCTGTGGCCTCCTCAACCACATCTTCATCATCATCTAATCCAGGAATAGGAGTAGCAACTTCTGGCTTGTATCTGGATTTGTTAATTTTTTCAGATGATATATCAGGTATCTGAAAATGATTCAACAAGGTCTGAATCAATAGACCTAGGGGCTTGACTTTGGACTTCCTTATACCATCTTTATCTTCAATAAACACCTTCTTCATGTAGTGTATAAAGAATCCAGCCCAATCAAACTTCATACTTAGATGATGATTAACAAGTCTATCTTTGGTCCAGACAGTGTATCCAGAATCCCAATGAATCCCAAAATAATTTGCTCAGCAGATTATACTCAAATCCAATATACTTCACATTAATGCTTAGATTTGAGGGTATATCCTTATTTATCTTTATTCCATCCACAAATTTCACCCTTGGCAGATTCATTGCTTCTGGATTGGTGGGAGCACCATTTCAAGGTCCAAAATGAAATAATCTTCTCAGCAGGTCTGAAGATATTTCAATCTCTCTTCCATTAATTGTCGTAGTGAAGGCCTCTCTACCTTCATGTATGACAATATTCTTCCGGAATTCCAACATATTAACATATGAAATTCTTTCCAGCCTTCTATTGATAATGTTTTCCAAACCAGAAAACCTTCTGATTCTTCTTTCTTTGTTAATGGCTAGTTCAGTAGACTGACAGTCAGTCACATAGCCTCTTACACTTTCACTGGTTCCTCTGTGAACATCATCCTTGGGTGCCATGATGATTGAAAGAGATGAAGAAGAAAGCTTTCAATTCTGTGTTCACACAAAGTAAATTCAGAGAATTCACAGATTGAGAGTTGTGTGTGTGAACCCTGTATCTATGTCTGTATATATAGACAGAGGTAGATGTAACTGTCAGAGCAGTTACTGTGGTATTAACCACGATTAAATCTGAGTGAATACTGTCTTGACACGTGGCCTATTAATTTTTCATAATGGTTTGTAACCGCCAGATCGTGTAACTATGGTTATAAGGATGAAATAAATATCCCGCCAATTGCTTTTTGACTTTGGTAAGTTTGACTGTGTAACATTTCCTTCAGCAGCCTTAGCATCAGTAGACTTGGCTCAGCAGTCTACTGACAAATATGCCTCAGCAGCCTACTGACAGAATTACTCTACTGATCTTATATTCCTTCTTGTTTTGTTCAACTGATAATACAAGATGAAGTTTAATACCAATGACTGATCTGTCAAGTGAGCTCACCCAACATGACAAAGACCAATCCCCTTGGCAACTTCATTTGCTCAATTGTCCAAACATAAGTACGTGGAATTGTTGATACCAATGACTAATCTACTAAGTGAGCTGACCCAACATAGCAAAGACTAATCCCCTTGGTGAATTCCAGCACACTGCTGATAAAAGAAAAATCAGTCAACTTTAATGATTCCATGTTCTGTCCTTAATTTAGCAAATCTTTCACTATCCAATGGTTTAGTGAAAATATCATCAAGTTGATCTTCAGTAGGGATGTAAAGAACCACCACATCCTTCTTTTCAACATGATCTCTTATAAAATGATGTCTCACATCAATATGCTTGGTTCTAGAGTGCAAGACAGGATTTTCAGTAATTACAATTGCACTTGCATTGTCACACATTATTGGAATTTCTTTTTCTTCAATCCAATAATCCATTAACTGTTGTCTTAACCACAGTATTTCTGCACAACAACTTCCATGAGCAATATATTCTGCTTCAGCAGTGGAAGTTGATATTGAATTCTATTTCTTGCTGAACCAGGAAACTAGTCTATTTCCCATCAACTGACAAGTTCATGTGGTGCTTTTTCTATCAATCTTGCATCCAGCATAATCAGAATCTGAGTAGGATATAACCTTGAAGGTTCCATCTTTTGAGTACCGAATACCTACTTCCAAAGTCTCTTTAAGATACTTGAGAATTCTTTTGACTGCACCTAAATGATTTTCTTTAGGTTTTGATTGAAACCTTGCACAAACACTCTACAAAGAAAGGATATATCAGTCTGTTGTAAGCGATGGTACAATGCAGATCGCCTATCATCTTTCCTCGTATAAGTCCGATCAACATCTTTTCCTTCTTTATCTTCATCCAACCTTATGTTTGTACTCATTGGAGTTGATACCTTGGTGCTGTTTTCCATACCAAACTTCTTCAGCAGCTCCTTTGTATACTTGGTTTGATGAATGAAGATTCCATCTTTCAACTGTTTGACTTGCAAACCCAAAAAGTAATTCAATTCACCCATCATACTCACTTGGAACTTACTTTTCATCAAATTTGCAAACTTTTCACAAAGTAAATCATTTTCAGAACCAAAAATTATGTCATCCACATAAATCTGTACCGGCAGGGTGGTGTCTCCTTCACTGATTCTGAAAAGAGTCTTGTCAATGGTACATTTGGTAAAACCATTGTCCACCAAGAATTGAGATAGGGTCTCATACCATGCTCTTGGTGCTTGTTTCAAACCATAAAGTGCTTTATTGAGTTTGTACACTTTATCTTCTTGATCTCTAACTTCAAAACCCGGAGGTTGCTGAACATAGACCTCCTCTTCCAGAATGCCATTCGAAAATGCACTTTTGACATCCATCTGATATACCTTGATCTTTTTATAAGCAGCATATGCCAGGAATAATCTGATAGCTTCCAATCTTGCAACAGGGGCATATGTTTCATCAAAATCTATTCCTTCTGCTTGAGAATAGCATTTTGCTATTAGTTGGCCTTATTCCTTACAATGGTACCAAATTCATCCAATTTGTTTCTGTATACCCATTTTGTACCAATTATATTTGCATGATTTGGCCTTTCCAATAGTGTCCAAACATGATTTCTTTCAAATTCATTCAACTCTTCTTGCATAGAAATTATCCAATCTGGATCTGATATTGCTTCTTCAACAACTTTAGGTTCCATTTGAGATAAAAAGTGAAGAGAGTTTGAGAATGTGATAAACACAAGAGTAAACTTCAACTTAGTTTATTCATTGATATGAGAGGTGTATAAATAGATACAATTGAGAGAGAGACTAGCTAGCTAGCTTGGGCGCCACTTGAGTATGTAGATGTGGCGGCAAGCATGCAAAAAGCTAAAAGTAAAAGCTATGTCTATGACATAAAGTAAACTAGAGTTTGACATATTAATTGTTTATATGTACCACAATTAATATGTCTTTTATGCAAATAAATAAAGTGTACAAATAATATAATACACATTAAATAGATCGCTTGAACATGTCCTCTCGAGAGGCATAAGAGCACCTCGAGGTCGCACTTCGATGAGGTAATATTTCCACACCCTCAACTGAGAATACATGTTAATGCAAATGTTTGCTAATTAGTCTGGCGAATATAAGAGGTGGAATAGCCTGTAAGTATTAATGTGACCGAAGTTTGCTCATAGCTCTATTTGAACATAAGAGGTGAATAGCTTGGTAAAGATATCGACATTCGCACTACCATGAACATCTTTGAGTTGAATAATCTTGGCATCAATCTTCTCCTTTCAAAATGTCTGTCCAATGTCCATGTTTTGTTTTGTCATGATGGACTGGATCCTCTCGCCATGCATAGTCTTGAGTTATTATCACAGCAGAGTGTGATAGGTTCTTTGAAGAGACTGCTGAGGTTCTGGTTCAAGTACTCTTTTGAGCCAAAGAGCTTCACAAATGCCTAAGACAAGTGCCCCGAGTTCACCTTGATCAGCTTCTAGACATGAGAGGAGTTGCTCTGCTCCTCCAAGTAACAAGATTGCCCCATACATAGGAATGAGCAGTTCGTGGTCGACCTTATCTATGTGGCATCCACCCCACCAAAGACGTTGTAGACTTTGATGGATCTATCGGCAGGACTTGGTGAAGTGTAACCTTTGGCCAGGAGTGGACTTTAAATACCTCGTGATCCTATTCACGACATCCTAATGTTGCTCAAGAGGGCAAAGGTGCATGGAATCAAGCTAACTGAGGACTGACACCATATGCAATATCCGGTCTTGTATGGGATAGGTAGATGAGTTTCCCTACAAGTCTTTGATATTGTTCCTTTCTTACAGCAATGTCACCATGTAGCAGGGTATGACTGGGGTCTACTGGGGATACAACAGGTGTTGCCACACCCGACATGCAGTTTCCTTCAAGTGTCAAGATACATATTTCCTTTGGGACCCGAGATTCCTTTGATGTTTCTAGCTATTCCATGCCAAGAAAATACTTAAGTAAACCCAAGTCTTTCACCTGAAATACCTTTGCCAGCAGTTCTTTCAAGTGTTGGATCTCAGCAGGGTCATCTCCAGTAAGGATGATATCATCCACATAGACAATAAGAATAGACCTCTTCTGGTTGGTTGTCTTGATGAACATAGTGTGATTAATCACTGCATTGGTGATATCCAGCGAGCTTTGACCACGCTTGTTAATTTTCCAAACCATGCCCTTGGTGATTGCTTCAGCCATATAGAGATTTCCTCGCTTTGTACACCTTGCCTGAGTATGAGGATTGATAAAACCAGGAGGTATAGTCATATAAACCTCCTCAAGAAGGTCCCCCATTTAGAAAAGCATTTTTGATGTCCAATTGATGAAGAGGCCGATCTGCGAATGGATAAATAGAGAAATAAGTACTGGATAGTTGTTAAAGCTTTGCCACTGGTGCAAAGGTTTCTTTATAGTCAATACCATAAGTTTGAGTGAATCCTTCGCTACCTAATCGGCTTTGTACTTGTCAATAGTGCCATCAGCAGTGTGTACTTGATAGTGAATAACCATTTGCAACCGGTCGCCTTCTTGCCTTTTGGAAGAGTTGTGAGATCCCAAGTATGATTATCCAGAGGGCGATCATCTCTGGCTTTTAACAACACTGACCTTCCACTTATCATTGTGAAGGGCCTCCTGGTATATTTCTAGGGATGAGTGAGAGTCCAGTCTCCGTGTAAACATGGCAAAAGACAGGAGACAAATCGATCATAAGATAAATAAGTATGAATAGAATGATCGGTGCATGATCTCTTCCCTTTCCTTAGAGCAATAGGTCTCGTCTATCCACTTCATGTAGCTGCTTTGAGGCCGAGAGAGCCGTCGAGTGGTCCAGCACTGCCCGTGAGTTTTGCCGAGATGCGTGTAGCAGGCTCTTGGTCGCCAGATCGCGAGGTCACCATATCTTGGGAAGGTTATGAGTCCGCCGGGGTAGGTGGCGATGGTCAAGAGGCTCTGGGTCACAGCCTGGCGAGAGTTAGGACTCGCTGAGGGTAAATAGTTTCTTTGAGGAAAAGGACTTAGTTCAATCTCAATCGTGTTCCATCGCTGGTCGCTCAATGAGGTTTGGCTGTATTATGGAGTCCTTTCAAAAATTTCACATCCATAGAATTGTAAAATTTCTTTTCAAGGAGAGTAACACTTGTAATCCTTTCTCGCCCTGTGTATATCCAAGGAAAATGCACTTATGAGCTTTAGGATCAAGTTTACTTCAGTGTTGAGCATGGATATACACAAACACAAAGACAACCAAAGATCTTTGGAGGCAATCGGGAAACAAGATGATGGGCAGAGTGTGTGGTCAAGTAGGGTTTGGAGTGGAGTTTTGAAACCTAACACTCACTGGAAGTCTGTTGATTAAGTATGTGGAAGTCAATATAGCTTCACCCCACATATATTTTGGAACATTTGTGGTAAACATAATAGACTCCAGCCATTTCACAGATGTCACTGTTTCTTTCTCTCAAAGAATCCCATTTTGTTTAGGGGTTTCAACACAACTCCGACATATGGACAATCCTTTATCCATCAAGAAATTAATGAGATGAGACTCATAATATTCAAGAGCATTGTCATACTTTCAAGATTTTGATCTTAGTGTCAAATTGAGTGGAGACCATGTTGTAAAATTCTTGAAAGATGGGTCCAACTTCGAACTTATCCTTCATTAAAAATAACCAAGTGGTTCTCGTGTGGTCATCTATGAGGTGACAAACCACCTCTTTCCTCGTTATGCTTTTTACTTCTTGAGGGTCCCCATACATCACTGTGTGAATTAGGGTGAAAGGTGAGGAGGTAAGTGAGGTAATTTAGCATACACTGTATTTGGTGAGTTTGGCAAACTGACATATATCACATTGAAGATCATTAAGATTGCATCCTTTAAATAATTCAGAGTTAAAGTCTTTAAATAACCAAAACTAGGATGTCCTAATCTATAATGCCATAACATAATATATTGTCTACAAAGATAAGAGCAGTCGCTGGCAGTATTCAGCTGTGTTTTCTGTTTTCAAAGGGTGAACAATAAATGGTCCCCGAGCAAGTTTTGGCTCTTTCCATTACTTCTTGTGAATAAGTATCTTGAAAATACACTGATTGTCTTTAAAAGTGACTGCCCAATTTAGGTCCTTAGTGAGTTTGTCGATCGATATGAGATTACTACCTAGCTTTTGGAACAAACAGGACATCATTCGAATAGATTTTATCGATAAGTTTGACAATTCCAAAACCTTGAGCATATGAAAAGATCCATCAAATAGCTTTAATTTTAAGAGTCTCACGACGGTGGTTTGAGGTTATGTAATGTGCTTTATTTCCCAGTCATATGAGATGAGGCCCAGAATCAACTATCTGTACCATTCATTGAGTTGGGAATAAGATATAATTGTCTTGGTATGAGTGGCAATGCCTGTGAGAGTTATCGCCTTTACGCCATTTGAGAAACTCTTTGAAGAGAGCTAACTGAGAATCCATAATATCACCAGTGATTCCAACACGAGAGTGTTTGGACCTCGACAAGTCTTCCATCTTGCTTTGTCCTCGAGTTATACTTTTTTTATAGATCTTGACAACCCAAGATTATTGTTGTAATCAAGTCTGTGATTTGTATAAGGAGTGGAGTCATGAATCTCGGTCTGTTGAGATTTACTTAATGAGTAGGATGCTTCGGATAGAGACATTCTTGATAAAAAGATACCTGTGTTTTGCAAAATGAAAATTAGAACTCAGTGAGGCTCCGATACCATGGAAGAGAGTTTGAGAATGTGATAAACACAAGAGTAAACTTCAACTTAGTTTATTCATTGATATGAGAGGTGTATAAATAGATACAATTGAGAGAGAGACTAGCTAGCTTAGCTTAAGCGCCACTTGAGGTATGTAGATGTGGGCGTAAGCATGCAAAAAGTAAAAGTAAAAGCTATGTCTATGACATAAAGTAAACTAGAGTTTGACATATTAATTGTTTATATGTACCACAATTAATATGTCTTTTACAAATAAATAAAGTGTACAAATAATATAATACACGAAATAGAGATCATTGACATATGTCCTCAAAGAGAGGCATAAGAGCACCTACTTGAGGGGTGCAGACTCAATGAGGTAATATTTCCACAAAAAGTATGTAAACATTGCTTCTAGCTGTCTTCTAGTCCTCACCCTTTGCTGTATGTTGCCAATAACTTGTTCAGCAGGGTGATCTCTTAACCATTGTGGATTCTGGTTAGATTGATTCTCAGGAACATCATCTTCAGTAGGGTCTGCTGTAGCATCAGGGGGTTCAGTAGATCCTTGAACTCCCTCAGTTGTTGCATCAGTAGTTTTTTCAGCAGGGTGTTCAGCAGGGGCAGAGTCAGAAACTTTTAAGTCATTGAACCTTTCCAAGACATTAACACATTCTTGATCAGTGACTTGTTGATTCTCAGCAGGTTCTGAATTTTCATCTTCCATTCCAGTGAACTTGGGTTCATCAAACACAACATGTATAGTTTCTTCATGTTTCAGTGTCCTTTTGTTCAGTACCCTGAATGCCTTGCTGACAGAAGAATATCCTAAGAAAATTCCTTAATCTGACTTAGGTTGGAAAGTCTTCAATTGCTACTTATGATTTAAGATAAAACATTTGCTTCCAAATGGATGGAAGCAAGATGTGTTAGGTATCCTTTCATTCCATATCTCATAAGGTGTCTTCAGCAGCTTCTTGTTCACTGAGGTTCTGTTTTGTGTATAGCATGCTGTATTAACTGCTTCAGCCCAATACCTTTCAAGTAATAATGCTTCACAAATCATAGTTCTTCCTGCTTCTTTTAGAGTCCTGTTTCTTCTCTCAGCAACCCTATTTTGCTAAGGTGTACCAGCAGCAGCAAGTTGATGTAGTACACCATTTTGTTCACAATATTCTCTTATTACTTTATTGAGAAACTCAAGCACTTTATCCGATCCGATCCTCACCATCACACACACTTTTCATTTTGTAATCTTTTCAAAATTTCAGGCATCTTTTGAAGTGTTTCATTTTTCTTATTCATGAATACCACCCTAGTGTATCTTGAATAATCATCCACAACAACTAAATTGTACTTATTTCCTGTTACACATGTTGGAGTCACTGGTCCAAATAGATCCATGTGCATTAGCTCGAACACTCTCTTAGATGATTGCTTTGTTTTTGACTTGAAGCTTGATTTTGTCTGTTTACCTTGCTGACAAGCATCACAAATAGCATCCTTCTTGAATGTGATCTCAGGTAAACCAATCACCAGTTTCTTCTTTACCAATTGATTGATATCATCAAAATTTAGATGATTCAACTTCTTGTGCCATAACCAATTGAGTTCTGACTTGGTATGCACTATCAGGCAGGTTTCTGGAACTGTAGTTGACCAATCCACAATATACATATTTTGTTGTCTTTTTCCAGCCAACACAACTTGATCAATTCTTTAACAGATGACAGTACATGTACCTTTGTCAAAAGTGACCTTGTAACCCATGTCACAAAATTGACCAGTGCTCAGGAAGTTGTAGTCCAGTCCTACAACATATGCAACATTCCTAATTGTTAGTCCTTTTCTCATAAGTGTGTCATACCCTCTTGTGTAACCAGGTGTGTTATTGTTTCCAAAGTTCACTCTTGGACCATCCTTTGCTACATAGCTTGACAGACAGTGCTTAATCTTTGTCATATGTCTGGAACAACCACTGTCCAAGTACCAGACACCCTACAAAACAAAATCAATGCATTTTAGTTACCCAAAACTGTTTGGGTCCATGATGGTGAGTGGTAAGCATGACCCCTGGCAAGTTCCCATAAGGTCTTCTTCTATAGGTGTCATACTTATGTTCATACATGTATTCCACACATCCATAAGGTCTAACATTTGGTTGTATAGGATTCACATATACTTTCTGGCTTTTTTGTATACGGTGCTGTTTGGATTGATTTCTCTTGTTAGAAGCACCAGTATAACCATTGGTTTGCTGTCTGTTAGGAACTGCCTTGTAATATGGAGTCTGCCGAGGTCCCTGGTGAGGTCTTATATAAGTCCTCTGCTGATTCCATTGCCTAGGTTTTACCTTAGCAGTATGGTTATATCTGTTGTTTCTATCATGGGGGTAGGAATATTCCAATCATCATCTGTTGGGAACAGTCTACCTTTCCCCCTGAGATAAGCATCCCTTGAATGATTAGCATTTTTGGGTTTAGGATTCTTATCCTTGGAATATTTCTGATTTTTACCCTTTTGTGGTCCAGTAGTCCTACCTTTGGATTTGTTCTTCTTGTTAGGTGTTGCTGACCTTTTTGACTTCTGATGTTGCTTTCTTGAAAATTTCTCAGTAGGCTTTACTGTCTCAGCAACCCTACTTGTAGTTGGATCTTTTGCAGGTACAAACTTAGGACCAATTCTGGCACTAGGTTCAGTAACCTTATTGGATTGTTGAGTTCCAAATCCAAGACCTGTCCTATCACCATAGGGCTTCCCAGATTTGAATACAGTGTAGGAACAAGATTGTTCAACAGATTCAAAGACTCTACCGAATGTTCGTAGACTTATGCCGATTCTCGGCCCAACTTTTTTCATTTCCTTTGAGAATTCTCAATTCAAATTTTCAATCTTTCAACTTCGATTGAATGCTTTTTTTTTTTTCCTTCACAATCTCATAACCAGATTGTATTATCCTCAGTTGATTAAGGATGGCATCCAAGTTTCTTCATTATCAGAATTTTTGGGATTGGAACCACAGGTGGATTCACAATCACTTTCAGCAGGAGTATTAATTGATACAGAATTGTATACCTCCTCTGTTTCATCCATGTTTGCCATTAAGGCCTAATCATCCAATTCAGCAACTAGTGCAGTATCATCAGATTCATTTCCCTTATCTAATTCGACTTCAAAACCAGATTCATCTTCAGCAATCATTGCTTTCTTTCCATGTCTTCTTTGTTTACTTTTGCTCTTTTGTAGATCTGGACAATCAAGTCTGAAATGTCCAGGCTTCTTGCAGTTAAAGCAAAGATAATCTGGTTACTTTTTCTGTTTTAACTCAGGACAATAAGGTTTGAAGTGTCCTGGTTTCTTACAATGATAACACAAGTAATCATTGTCTTTCCTTGATTCTTCCTTTTTCTTTTCACTGGAATTTCTTTGTGAAATTCCTTGGTGAAATCTTTCCAGTTTTCATCAATCTAATTTTCTTGCTCAGTAATGCAATCTGCTCTTGCATCTCATCCAGGAACTCATCTTGAGCTCCTGATGTTTCTTCTTGATGAGCAGCAGCCAATGCTGTAGTCTTTGGTTCCTCTTTTTCTGTCTCAGGCACCAGTTTCTTACTAAACTTATATGCCTTAAGATCTGAGAACAATTTGAAGGTGTCCTCCTCATGTAGGCTTCTCATTTCCTCTATTGATGTGACCTTCATCTCCTAGACTTCTTTTGCAGGTAAAGCTTCCAAGATTTTTGAATTTACTTCTTCCTGTGAGTACTTCACATTCAGCTGGGTGAGTTCATCCATGATTGTATTGAACCTAAACTCCATTTGTCCAATGGTTTCATTTGGTTTCATTTTGAACTCTTGGAACTTCTTCTTTGCTACACTGATCTTGTTCTTTTTGATATCATCAGTGCCTTCACAGATTAACTGCAACTTGTCCCAAAGTTCCTTGGCAGTTTTACAATCTTTCACCTTCATATACATAATGCTATCCAGAGTTCTGTAAATGATATCAATAGCAATGTTGTTGAGATTAGCTCTCTTTCTATCTTCAGCTGTCCATTCTCTCTTTGCCTTAGGAATGTACTGAATCTCATTATCCACAGTTACGGCTTTTGTGATCTCCAGTGGTCCATCAGTCAGTACATCCATCATTTCATCATGTGTTGCAGCTAGATAAGCCTGCATTCGATGTTTATACTCATCAAAACGATCTAATGAACACATCAACATTGTTCTAGCATACTGATTGTTATCCATGATGCAAGTCTTTGAAAATTAGAAACTTGAAAAAGTTTTTAAAGAATTTTCACAAGCACAACAAGTAGGATTACTTCAGAACGGAAGCACTGCTCTGATACCAATTGTTGGTCCCTTGAAAGGGATTTGGTTAAGTTTAGAGGGGGGTGAATAAACTTAACACTTAAAACTTTTTGGAGTTAACAAACTCAGCAACTTCAGCAGTTTGCTAATACTCAATAGTCTGTTGACTTTGACTTTACTGAATTTGTTGCAGCGGAATATATTTAAATTAAGCCTTAATACTTGTTGTTAAAATATGATACTAAATATTAGATACCCAGTAGTGTATGTGTGTGAATCAGTTGCTAGTTCAGTAAATTGATGTGTTAATTTTTCTATATGCAGAATATAAATGCAGAAAGTGAGTAGGCAGTTTTTATAGTGGTTCCAGGTGGTGTAATCCTATACTCCACTCTTCTCCTGTGATGTTGGAGGTAATTCACTAGAGATCTTTGATGTAGATGTTACAAATATCCCTAAGTTGCTTGTCCTTCACCAATAACTATGGCTTCACAAACTGAACACTTGGAACAGGTGAGATTGCTGTTCCAAAGTTTTCCACTGGTCTTTGAAAGGTAGGATTGCCTCTTCACCAGCTCCACCACAAACAACAGTCTTTCACACCTCAAAAGATGCTTCACCGTCTCAGCAGGTTTCTTGTAAAGAAAGATTGAATCATGTAAGTGATTCAGCTTTCAGCAGACTTGATCAGGATGATATGATCAGCAGCTTGAGATCTTCAAGTAAGTAAACTTGATATAGCTTGAAAGCAGATTACACTTGAAGAATTTACTGGATCAGTAGCTTTATGCTCAATAAGGTCATCAGGGTGTTTGATCGATTGAAATTTGATAGCTCAAGATAGATCCTCAATTTTCATCACTTGTTTCTGAATTAGGAGTCCTCTATTTATAGGTAGGAGTCCTTGTGACTAATATTTGAAATTCAAATATAGCCGTTTCAGACTTGTCCCATCTTGACTTGCTTTTTATGATCGTTCTCAGGATCGACAATGCCGATTCCTTTGACAAGAAATACTTGGCTTCCATCCTTTGACTTGTATCCATTGGATAAAGGTCTGAATCATCCTAACGTCCATTTAATCTTAACCATTGATTTGTTTGATAAAATCATAGGTTGTTAGCTGTCCCTTTCTTTGTAGTCTTCCAATGTGGCCTTTGAATAATTCAAAGTGTATATATCAGCAGGTTCCTGTAAGCATGAGTCTGCTGAAGTACACATCAGTCAGCTGAGCCATATCTTGTTGTGTTTATGAAACAATGCAGATGACTTCTTTTATCTAAATTTTTATTGTGAAGTTAGATTACACCATTGATCATAACTATGTCCCAATCACCATTTAACTTATGGAACTTAGACCTTGTACACAAGGTATATGTAATCAGTTTAGGTCATCACAGACTTCCCTAAATTCTGATTCCATATCCTTGACTTTAATTACTAAGTTTGATCCCTTAGCCTTCAATAACTTAGTTTGAGCCCTCAGCCTTCAGTCTCCAGCAGGTTCCTAACTAGTCTACTGACCTAGGTACTTTACTTACCTTGACAAAGTCTCATTGATATAAGTCACCGACCATTATAAAGGCTTGTTTGATCAAACCTATACAAAGATCAAACTCTAATAAACCTATACATTTAATCTAGACATCTTTCTGCCTTTGCTCTATAACAGCTAGTCTAACACTCTTAACTAAAACTTAAAAATAAGTCCGACATTATCCATTTAACAAATCTAGCAAGAAATCATAGTGCCTCTAAAATAGCCTTCAAAAAGGACCAGTGTACAGAATCAAAGGCCTTTTTAATTTCCACATTTATCATACATCTAGGAGAAACCTTCTTCACACCATAATGCCTGATAACCTCTTGACAGAGAAAGATATTGTCAGTCATAGCCCTACAATCCACAAAACCAGTCTGTACCTCATCAATAATGTAAGGTAAGCAAGAAGACAGTCTGCTAGCTAAAATTTTAGATATCACCTTGTAAGAAACATTACAACTAGAAAATGGCCTATAATCCTTTACAGCAGCAGCATGAGAACTCTTAGGGTTCAGAGCAATAACACAATGTTTGATTTGCTTCAAAATAGCATAATTCTGAACAAAAAAAACTCTGAAACAGCAGTAGTGAAATCCTCCCCAACAGTGTCCCAAGACTTCTTAAAGAAAGCAGAAAAATACACATCAGGCGTTGGAGATTTGTCATCAGAAAAGGAGAAATGTGCATTCTTGATTTCTGATGAAGAAACATCCCTGATCAAATCACTAATGCAATTAGATGGAACATAAAGCCCTACATCAATCACATCCTCAGAAATATCAGTTGCAGAACCCTCACTACCCAACAAATCAGTATACTATCGACAAACTCATCACTTATCTGATCATAAGAAGAAGTACATGTACCATCACCAACCATGACATAACTAATATGCCTCGTTGCATTGTTCCTTTTCACAATAGAGTGAAAAAATTTCTTACCCCTATCACTGAGCTTCATACATAAACCTTTGGATTTCTTAGGAAGAAAACTAGATTCTACACTTTATAGACCCTGAAAAATCTTCTTCTGATCCTAGATCTGTGCATCCGATCCTTTAGAAGGTATTATATTGAATTGAGACTGCAGATCCCCAAGGAATATCATAGCATTTTCTGATCTGAAAGAAATATGATCAATATGTTTCCTATTCAAGGCTTACAATGGTGCTTTAAGCCTTTTAACTATTTTACACAGTTGGTACATGGCAGTACCACTAACATCTTGTCCCCAACTCTGGAATAGAATATCATTATAACTATCATGATGAATCCACATGATATATAATTTGAAAGGCTTCAATCCATGAACACTATAAACAAAAATAGAGATCATACAAGTGGAATGATCAGAATGCACACCATCAGGTTCAAAAAAACCAAGGGCACTTTGATTCCAATCCCACCAAGCAGCATTAACCAAAGCCCTATCAATTCTTGAAAGGACACAACTAGTTGTCCAGGTAAAAAACTGACCAGGGGAGTTCATATTAGACAGATTTACATCCAAACAACACTCAATACCATACTACATCTCATAATCAGAAGGCACATTGCCATTCAACTTATCATCAGGGGAAAGCACAAAGTTAAAGTCACCAAGTACAACCCAAGAAAGACTAGACAAACACTGAGCTCTCTAATCTTATCCCACAAGGGCCACCTAGTACCCACAGAATGAAGGCAATACTCAAAAGTAGCCAAAAAGACCTCACCAGTAACCAAAACATTCACAGAGCAGTGAATCCCCTCAACATCCACATCCAAAATGTCCCCAACAAGATAAGAAGGATCCCAAACCAGTAGGATTCTCGTACTACTATGCACATCAAATTTATTTATAGAACTCCAGTTAGGAAGTTTGTTATTCACAAAATAATGCATATTTCTTTGACACAATTTGGTCTCAAGAATTCCAAAGAAGATAATCTGATGTTGCCAATAGAACTTGACAACAACAGATTGTTTGTTGACCTGATTGAACCTTCTAACATTCTAGAATCCTGTCATTTTTGTCTACATATAGGGGAGGGACCTATAGTGACAGAAACATTAGATTTTCCTGCACTTCCTTGGACACAAGGCGTGGCCTTCTTTTTATTCTTATTCTTTTTGGAATTTTTAGATGACACCTCATGCCAGGTACTGCTAGAGGGCATATCCGTACCTTTACCAACATGGCTGTCAATATTCTCTATCTCATCTGCCCAAGTAGCATTCTGATCATTAGTCAAAGCATCAGGAATGATAGAATCAGGTGCTACACTCTTCGCTGCTGCATCAGTTGCAACTATCTTAGTTGTTGCATCAGCAGGCTTAGGGTCTACTGATCGCGTGCAAGGCACTTACTAGCAATAGGACTAGGTCTATCATAATTGAGTACTGGTGAGTCAAGGTTGAATCCCACAAAGACTCGTAAGAACATTTAATTATCAAGATTGAGTTGTCATGATAACGGTCTACGACCAACTATAGTATAGACAGTAGTATTGGAGCCTCAAACTAACAAGATTTGGCAAGTTCAACGAAGCAAACTAGAGTTTCTAAGGTATTAGTTCAATTATGAGTAATTAGTTATTCCCCCCACACATGCATCAGTCCTCCCCATTGGTGAATTTATTCATTGTCCATCTACTGGTACAATTCCTAACCTTATCTACTCTGACAATGGAAGTAGACAATCTATACGCAAGATACCCTCCTTAATTGGTCCGTAATAGCCCATACGCATAAACAACTAGTGCTGCCGATATTGAGTGTTACCTCATACAGCAAACACGCCCAGACAGCTGTCGACATTGACCAGCACATTCCTAGGGTCTATTCTAGATAATGTCCTAATTAACACTTCACTTGTGGTCCTTCAAGTTAATTTACGATAACATGCAAAATAGTTGATCAGGCTACTAACATGTACATTAAATCTATCGATCAACGTAGTTGGCGCCGATTATCATGAATTAGTAATTTACTAGGTATCCAGATCTAGAGATATAGACCGTCGCAGATATGAAGAACGCAACTACTATTTCATGATTTCTTCACCAACGAATCAGAGCTATAACACATGGGGTAAAATAAACTAACAACTACATAATTAAACTAAATAAGCAATCAAAACATACTAGACGAATATAACGACGATAGATCTATGATGATGCTGAATAATACACCATCGATAAATTAGGGCCACGTGTAATCTAAGGATGAGCTGTAAAGGGATCGAACGGCTGTAACTGAGTAAAAGATGGTGTTTTTAATGTTTTATGGCTGAGTCCAAGAATGTATCTTGGATTGCCTACGTATCCTGTGTGAATGTCCAGGAATCAAGCACTACGTAGTTCCTAGAATGTTGTATTATAGGCACATGTCCTTCTTCAGCCCTAAACTTAGGGCGTTTAGGTCTATTGACATATATACCCTTAAATGGGCCTTGTCCTCTTGCCCAAGTAACCTGCTGGATGGTGGGTCTGGGTGTCTGGACTGGAGGTCTTGGTATCGACTCGATTCACACCGACATGGGTGATAGAGGTAAGGCACTTGCAGAATCGGCCGGTTTCCGATTGTTGCGGTCTTCACTGGTATGGCTCGTATTCGATCCGATGCGAATAATCAACGTAGACTTTTCCACACGCCAGTTGGACCAATGAGATTATTCCACGTGGAGGGGTGAAATCCCGTATCGTCATAAGCCCCCCAGATCTGAGGGAAGTTCATCTCGAGTGCTGAGGTCGGATCTGAAAATTTGAATAATCTTTTCGACACGCGATCTTCTTTAGGCGGGAATACAGCTGTCCCTTCTAGCCTATGTAGGTTGTCGTAGGATGACGTCACACTGTACCAGCATTAATAGGTGCAGGAAACGAAGCGTTTTTCATTGGGCAACGCAGGGAGGTTGTCCTTGATTCTCACGCTGCATATCCTATAACTATCCCCAAATCGCCCTTTCAAATCATTTTAGAGATTTGGCAAGCATAAAAGGGGAGGCCAAGATGAAGAAGCCTCTTATTTGCTATTATTTATCTCCGTTTAATCAGAAAAACGCAAGTAAGCCCCAATTTTCTCAAACTCTTTTGTCTTTCATTTCCTTCATCTTTTGTCGATTCCATGTCTAGTAGCGATAGCGATTCTCAAAACAGGGAAGAAATTGTTGTGGTAGAAGAAGAATCGACGGAGCAGCGGCTTCGAAAGGCCCAACTCGCTTCCGGAGAAAGCTTCCGGAGAAGAAGAAGGAGGATGAGAAGAAGAATCGTCTTCCCGACCCGTTGCCAAACGCCCGACCAGAATGAAGGGTCAAGGGCCATACGGTTGCATATCTAACCTTTCTCCAGAAAAGGCCAAAGTCATTTGCACACAATACGGCATCCCGTACTCCTCTGCAAACATCAAAGTGCCGCATGGTCGGGCTTCAATTACCTCATGACCCTCCCCTCTGGTTCTGCGCCATATATGAGGCACAATTGAAGCGAGTGATTAAGGTTTCTTCGATCCGTCCCTGCCGTCAGACTCCAAAGATTATAAGATCTGCGTTACCCAACTTGCTCCCAATGGGGTTAGGAGTGTTATGGGCTTCGTGTTGGCGTGTCGAATCGCCAAAGTTGAGTTCTCAGTCCGGCTATTCCGGCAATACTACGCAATTCAGGGCTTACAGGATGCCGGGTGGTATACTTTCCAGAGCCGTCCTCTGACGTCGAAATTTGTGAGAAGGGTGACCTCATCTCAGGGCGAGTGGAAGCCTAATTTTTTCTTTATCCGACATGGATTGGAAGACATTGACATCCATACTTGGCATAGAAGGCTCCAGAAATGGCATGATAAACTTGACTCAGATGTCCCCAACGGGTGTGGGGTTATTGAGAGCGTTCACCCCGACGTCGCGACTTGGAACCTGCATTCCCTGTATCCTTTCGCCGACATCGAGACAGCTGGTCCGGGCCCTTACCTGGAACTTTATGAGGATGTCCGAGTCCTACGTAGGATTTTTATTCGTTCTGTCGAGCTGCTTTATTTGATTAATTTTTCTTTTTCTTTTTTTTTCCGCTTTGACTTATTTTCGTCTTGACCATGTTCTGACCCTTGCAATTTTGTCTGTGCGCAGTGGAATTTTTCTCAAAGCGGGAGGTTCTGGGCAAGGTGCCTGACCCCAAGAATACGGATCCGATGAAAATTCAAGAGCTGGCCGGCATTAGATCAAAGACGCCAGTATCTGGTACCATAGTCTCCGGAGGTCAGAGGACTCCGGCTCGAGCTTCAACCCCCATGTCAACATCAGACATTCTGCGAGACCAACCGGACGAGGCTCAGGTGACGGAGCAAACCGAGGCGGACCTCGTTCCGAGAAAGTGACAAAAGACTACAGAGGTAAGGCATGGGGCTGGGAAGGAAATGCGCAATCTTGCTCCTCCCAGATCGAATTCAACTGACCCACTCCCTGGGGTGAGTATTGCCGAGATGGAAGCCATGACCCCGGAAGAGTTACATGATTTTCTCACGAAAATCAATCGAGCTGTAAGACTTCTTTCTATTTCTCTTGTCACTTTAAAACCTTTGTATATTTCTGATTTTAACGATTCTCTCCATCGCAAGCTAGGCTAGCATCTAAAGTGGATGTGACTAGAATCGAGTCTCCATCCACTGTAATTGAGGAGCAGAAGGAAACTATTTCCAGGCTGACCTTGGACGTCGAGAAGCAGAAGGACAAGGTTAACAAACTGGACGATCGGCGTATCAAACTTGAATCTGACTTGGTGGCCTCTCAAGACGATCTATCCAAGGCGCACAAAGACATATCTGACAGGGACGCCGAGCTGGGAAAGGTGAAGACTGAGCTTGATGAGACGAAAGCCCAGCTGGCGGGAGCTATCAAGGCTCGTAACCACCTTCAATCTTTTCTCGACAGCCTAACGATTCGCATGGAATCGGCTAAGAAAGACTTTCTGGCCTCTATGGAGCTTGAGAATGATCTATCGTTGCTGATGAGCCAGGGCATGACGGGTGGATTTACTATGGCGCTCGACCAGGTCAAGGCTGTCATCCCCAATTTCGAGGTATCAAGCATTGCGAAGGCTCATCTGTATGACCCTGAGGCCATCCCTCGTTACGGCCGGTACTTTACCAAATTCAAG
The DNA here is from genome assembly GCA_026214975.1 of Gentiana macrophylla. Classification (NCBI taxonomy): domain Eukaryota; kingdom Viridiplantae; phylum Streptophyta; class Magnoliopsida; order Gentianales; family Gentianaceae; genus Gentiana; species Gentiana macrophylla. The sequence continues at coordinate 42,341,254 of CM047811.1, read as the reverse complement.
GCTGGCGTTTCCCTGTATGAAAAGTACGTGACCCCTACTCTGGAGGGAGATGAAGCAGAAAACCTCGAGTCGGAAGGTCAAATCGACCCCAATGCCTCATCGTCCCACCAGGCAGCTACCTGATGCTATTTTCTGTCATCTTCTTACACAATTCGATTTGATTTGGATGTAAACTTTAATTCGATCTGGTTGTAAAACTTTGATATTTTTATTTGTCTAGATGCATATTTGTCCGATTCGATCTTGTAGACTTGTGACATTTGAATTTGCATTTTGGTTGTTGAACTTAAATCCATGCTTTTCCATTGAATGTCTTTTGTCTTTTGTTGATCATTTGTCTAGGGTGTAGTTCATTGGACTTAATTCCCATGCAAACGTTGCCTTGTGGGGTGTAGTCCTTAGGACTTAATTCCCCTGTGGCCCCTCGAAGTGTAATATGAGTTCATGACTCATGGTACACTTGGATACGAGTCGATCTAGCACTGTACTGCCTTATTCGCTTGACTTGGCTATCTGACCGGAGCTCGATACGAAATCCTCGCTCGACTGTCGCACATCGTGGTGCTTATGATATGGTCGAGTTAGGTATCCATCGTGGGATCTTCCGACCGCCCCGCATCGTGGCTTTTGGGAAGGTCGGGAGTGATGTAAGCTCTGTCAATGACTTGTTTTTTTCACTATTTTTGTTTTAACTCCATCGTGTCGATGGCTCGTAGCTCGGAAGTGATATAAGCATTGTCAGTGACTTGGCTTTATTCACTATTTATTCCGGCTTCGCTGATGTTGTGGTCGAATTTTGCGCTTTTTCTTCTGCTCCCATTTTCTTTTTTAGATGAGCTCGTAAGTACAGCATAATAATAAAAAAAAAAGAAACAGAAAACATCTTGGATAGAAGGCACTGAAATATAATGTCATATCGACCTATTACAACTGATAAAAATAGAACTGCAAAAGTCACGAGATGAAAAAATAGCTTAAACATAATATTTTCTGAGGTTGGTGACGTGCCAAGTTCGAGGCACTGTGCTTCCATCCGACCTGCCCAACTGATACGACCCCTTAGGATGCACCTTCAAGATTTTATATGGACCTTCCCAATTCGGCTCGAGCTTGCCTATTGGGTCCTACCTGCTGGCTTCATTCTTCCTCAACACGAGGTCTCCTACTTGGAAGTATTTGTATTTCACCCTCGCGTTGTAATACTATGAGATATTTCTTTTATAACTGGCCATTCGATGTGTTGCAATCTCTCTCCTCTCTTCGACACTGTCTTTTCCTTGCCTTAGATCGGTAGCATTTGTTTCGACGTTGTAAGCCAAAACCCGAGGTGATGCTAGTCCGATTTCCTCAGGTATCACTGCTTCGCACCCATAGGCCATGGCGAAGGGGGTTTCTTGTGTGGCCGCATTGGGTGCTGTTCGATATGACCATAGAATACTTGGTAACTGAGCTGCCCATTCTCGACCTTCATCTTCTAGTCACTTTTTCAAACCGAACTTGATCTGCATGTTGGTCTGCTCGACCTGACCATTGGACTGAGTTCAGGCCACTGAGGTGGTTCGATGTTCGATCTTATACTCCTTCAGCCAATTCTGCACTCGATCATCGAGAAATTGTGTCCCATTGTCCGAGATCAGATATTTCGGAATTCCAAACCTGCACAAAACATTCTCCCATAGAAATTTTTTAATGGTCTGAGCCCTGATGTCGGTAAGAGCTTTGGCTTCAACCCACTTTGTGAAATAATCAACCGCGACCACAACATATTTGAAATTCCCCGGAGCTCGAGGTAGAGGCCCGACTATGTCGATCCCCCACTCGTCAAACGGCCATACCGACTCGATGGAATTCATCTCTCGTGCTTGCTGGTGAGTCACCACGTCATGCACTTGGCAAGCCCTGCACTCATAACTAATCGATTGGCATTTATTTGCTTGGACGGCCATAAATACCCTGCCAGTTTGCATTTTCTTGCCAACATTTGAGCCCCGCAATGATTACCACAAACTCCTCGGTGTATCTCTTAAAGCAGATAAGCCCCCTCTTCTTCCGATGCGCATCGCATCCAAGGTGTTACAAACGATTTTCGATTAAGAACATAGTCGAATAGAGCGTACCTGGAGGCTTGCAGCCGGATTTTTCTGGCTTGAGACTTGTTAGACGGGAGAATTCCATCTTTCAAGTACAGAGCTATAGGGTCCATCCATGTCGATCCCTGAACCACTGGTTGCACATCGACCTCATTATAGCTCCGCTCCGCTAGCATTTCTACCAAAACTTTCATCATCGATTTGAAACTCGATGCTAGTTTAGACAGCGCATCGGCCCTTTGTTCTCACTCCGAGGTACCTGCTCGACATGAACCGTCTTGAACTTCGATATCAATCCATGGACAACTCTCAGATAACTCTTCATTGATTCTTCTTTTGCTTCGTACTCGCCTCGTATGTGATTCACTACGAGCTGCGAGTCACTGTACACTAGGAGATTCTCGACCCCCAACTTCGATGCCAGCTTCAAACCAGTGATCATGGCCTCATACTCTGCCTCGTTATTGGTGGCCTTAAACTCAAATCGAAGCGCGTAGGGGAAATCCTCTCCCTTAGGACTAACCAACAATAAACCAGCTCCAGCTCCTTCTTTGCTCGAGGCACCATCGACATGGATGGTCCATTGTTCTTCTGACGACTGCTTATCCTGTTCCAACTGAATCGATAACCCCTCTGCTATGAAGTCTGCAAGAGCTTGACCTTTAATCACTGTACGAGGAAGAAACTCGATGTCATACTCGGGTAACTCGACAACCCATTTTGCTAACCGACCCGATGTTTCAGGCTTTGCCAAGATTTGCTTTAGAGGTTGGTCAGTGACCACCGCAATTGGGTGTGCTTGAAAATATGGCTTCAACTTTCTTGATGCATGAACCAAGCTCAATGCTAGCTTCTCTGCAGGTGTGTACCTGATCTCAGCTCCATGCAATGCCTTACTCACAAAGTGTATCGGAACCTGTCCTTGTTCTCCTTCACGGACCAACACTGCACTTACTGCCTCTTCACAGATTTCCAGATAGACTAGGAGTTTCTCTCCTTCTTGAGGTGAAGATAGCGTTGGTAGATCAGGCAAATACTCCTTTAAATCATCGAATGCTTTCTGACATTTCTCATCCCTTTGGAACGGACTCGCCTTCTTCAATATCTTGAAGAAGGGTAGGGCCCTCTATGCTGATATCGACAAGAAACGATTGAGGGCCGCCATCCGGCCCGTCAACCGTTGTACTTCCTTTACGTTACGAGGCGTGGGCATATTTTTGAGAGCCTCGATCTTATCCGGGTTAGCTCGAATCCCTTCTCTCGATATCATATAGCCTAGAAACTTCCCAGATCGAACCCCAAAAGTGCACTTCTTCGGATTGAGCTTCATGTTTGCAGCCCTCAACACCTCGAAAACCTCTCTGACATCAACAAGAAATTGTCCCATGGACATGCTCTTAATCAGTAAATCATCGACATAAACTTCCATGTTTCGACCTATCAGTCCCTTGAAGATTTTATTGACTGCCCTCTGATAGGTGGCCCCTGCATTCTTAAGCCCAAACGGCATCGTCACAAAGCAAAACGTGCCGAACTCTGTAATAAAAGCGGTTCTCTCTGAGTCTTGGGATCCATGAAGATCTGATAATACCCCCTATACGTATCGAGAAACCCGAATACCTCGAAGCCCAGCGTCGAGTCGACTAACTGGTCAATATTTGGGAGTGGATACGAATCCTTGAGGCACGCTTTGTTGAGATCTGTAAAATCCACGCACATCCGCCAACTTTCATCTTGCTTTTTAACCAACACTGGATTGGCTAAACAATCCAGATAGAAAACCTCTTTCACAATTCCAGCAACTAATAATTTGTCGACTTCCTTCTTCACTACCTCCTTCCTCTCAAGAGCGAGGTTTCTTTTCTTTTGCCGTATCGGCTTCTTTCTCAGATCGATGTTGAGTCGATGCATTGCTATGTCTGCAGATAGGCCCGGCATGTCATCTGCCTTTCAAGCAAAAACGTCTCGATATTCAACAAGGAGATCGACCAAGGTTTTCATGTCGGGGTGTGGCATCCACTTCCCGATCTGGACACCTTGGCCCTCTTCCTCCTTCCATACTCGAACCTCTTCAGTCGGATCGACAAAGATCCAGCTTCGATCCTCTCTTCCTCATGGATTAATTCTTCAACCAGCACTTGTCCAACTCCTTGCCCTTTAACTGTGACCAAGCTACAATTCCTGGCTACCTCGACGTCTCCTTTCACTTCATGGGTACCATACCAGGTGGGAAATTCCATGCTGTTGTGGAACGTCGAAATGATTGCTCTGAGGTCGTATAAAGCTGGTCGACCCAATATCGCGTTGTATCCTGACGGAGCTTTAACTACGACATAGGTCATTTCCATTTTTCTTCCCTTCTCTCCATCTCCAACTGTTGTCAGCAAACTTATCGATCCGAAAGGATGGATGGCCTGTCCTGTGAATCCAAACAGAGGGGTAGATAATGGCACAATGTCTTCATCCTTCAACCTCATGGCTTTGAAGGCTGAGTAGTAAAGGATATTGACAGCGCTTCCACTGTCGACACAAACTCTTTTTATCCGCCCTCGGCTTATCACCGCCTCGATTACCAATCCTTCACTATGACTGTAGGAGCTCGGAATATCATCTTTGGGTCCATAACCCACCTCTGTTGTAAATCTATGTTTCTTCGATTCCTTCGATCTGTCTGAAGATTGTCGACTGGACCGAGGTCGATCTGATTCACTCTCAGTGACAATTGTGTTCACGTCATACCCGATACAGTTATCCACATGGAGGTCTCGATTCAAATCCTCACGGCGATCATCCCGTCGGTTATCTCGGTGGGTCGGTTCGGGTGATCTGCCCCGCCGCCTCTGATTATCTTGACGCGGAGATCGATCTCTTTTTCCACTATAAATTTTCCTCTTATACTCTCCACGACCCTTGGGCTCATCCTTCTCTGATCTGTCAATCACCTCATCTAATCGACCCTCTTGGATACAGGAATCGATATCCCTTTTCAAGTCAAAACATTCCTCTGTGTCATGCCCCACATACCTATGATAGTCACAATACTTGTGGGTATTCTTTCGCTTCTTAGGATCTTTGGACATCGGCTTTGGTGTCCGAGCAATATTCTTCTTGATCATAATGGCCAACACCTCCCCCCGAGATCGGTTGAGAGGTATAAAATCTCGATCCTTCAAATTTCCCTTCTTTCCGAGTCGATCTGTGACTGGAGCTGTCAATCGATCAAAAACGTTGGTCTTGCCTTCTTCGTTACGACCCCTAGGCTGACCCTTGGTCTGGCTTCGGGAATCGTTCCTCGAGTTGAGGCCAAGTGAAATGGTGTGCAGACGCACTGCCTCCTCACCTTGGCAAAATTTATGGACTATGTTTACACATTCGTCCATATCACTAGGCATTTTCTTCGACAACTTGTAATATAGTTTCATATTACGCAAACCTCCAACAAAAGCATTGACCTGCAGTGCATCGCTGGCATTATGCACTTTCATGGCTTCGAGATTGAATCTCCTTATGAAATCAATGGTCGATTCCCCTTTCTCTTGCTTGATGTTCATGAGGTGGGTAGCACTGAGGTGGAACTTCTTGTTCCCGATGAACGCATCTCGAAATTTCTGTCCTAACTGTAAAAAACTTGAAATCGACCCGGGTCATAGCTTATGAAACCATTCCCGAGCTCAACCTGTGAGCAACGTGTCGAAGGAACGACACTTCGTGGCGTCGTTGGCATTCCTTAACCTCATCAACGATATATATCGATACAGATTGTCCTCTGGGTCAGTAGTACCATCATAAGGTTCCATCTTTGGTGGTTTGAAAGATTTGGGCATCGTGTATATCTCTATCTCGGGACTAAATGGAGACTCAAGCCATTCTGTAACATGTTCCTTCCCTACGATGCGATTGAACTCGTTTGAATCACATCTTCGCCTGCCTTTGTTGCTTTTGTTCGTGGCGTTTTGGTTACACTAATTTCTATTTCATCCTCACGCTCTTCCTGAGGGTCGACAAGTCTCTTCCCCCTGGCTATTTCAGCACCCTTTTGACCCCGAGGGTCTAACAGGTGTTCTTCTGGGGGATGACAAATTCCTTTCCCCATGAATGCCGACGCCACCACTCTTTTCAGGGCGTCCTCATCTAAAGACGCTAAGTGATCTGCCATGTCTTGCAGCTGTGGGGGAAGTTGAGTTCATGGCGGTTCTGCAACTGCGGGTCTAGATCCAGTGGGGATTTCCTGTTCTTGAGCCCCAACTTGGTCCAGGTCCGTGTGCTCTTCAATCTGTGGGTTCTTACTGTTCGTCGGTCTCTTCCTTACTGGTGGTGCCATTGTGATGTCTTTACCAACTCACCGGTAGAAGACCCTCCTTCTATCGCCAAATGATGATGCTGAATAATACACCACCAATAAATTAGGGCCACGTGTAATCTAAGGATGAGCTGTAAAGGGATCGAACGGCTGTAACTGAGTAAAAGATGGTGTTTTTAATGTTTTATGGCTGAGTCCAAGAATGTATCTTGGATTGCCTACGTATCCTGTGTGAATGTCCAGGAATCAAGCCCTACGTAGTTCCTGTGTGTATTTATAGGCACATGTCCTTCTTCTGCCCTAAAATTAGGGCGGTTAGGTCTATTGACATAAATACCCTTAAATGGGCCTTGTCCTCTTGCCCAAGTAACCAGCTGGATGGTGGGTCTGGGTGTCTGGACTGGAGGTCTTGGTATCGATTCGATTCACACCGACATGGGTGATCGAGGTAAGACACTTGCAGAATCGGCCGGTTGCCGGTTGTTGCGGTCTTCACTGGTATTGCTCGTATTCGATCCGATGCGAATAATCAACGTAGACTTTTCCACACGCCAGCTGGACCAATGAGATTATTCCACGTGGAGGGGTGAAATCCCGTATCGTCAATCTACATCTTGGAAAAGATAGAAAATCATACCCTTGAAAGAAGCGTAGATCTCCTTCGGATGACTCCCTAGGTGGCGACTCCGTCGTCTCTCCGACCAGAACTCATAAAATAAATAAAATAAAGAACAAGAACTTTTATTGCATAATTTCCTTGAATAATTTGAGTATATTGTGTTTTGAGGCAAAGCCTCTTATTTATAGGTATCGAAACTGACTTAGAATCATCTAGTTCGACCCATCGTCCAAGAAAACGCATTTCGGAAGATTCTAGACCCTCGGTAAGTCGGCACCGACCCTCGGGTTACCGGGGGTACTTTTGTATTTTTATTCAACCGACTTAACTTGGATGCTTCTAGAATAACCTAGGACCATTCCTTTCGTCCAATCCACTCCAGATTCATCCATCATGCTCAGCCCAATATTTCGTATCCTGAAAATCATCAAATAATACACGAAATAATATCGAAACAGGGAAAATAAATGCTAAGTGCAGATTTCTCGACTTACCAACCCAACATATGATATTCAACTCAATTGGTTCATATTTATAGGTCGAAACAACTATTTTTAGCTCATAATGGATAGAAATTGATGCCGTAGGATACACTATTTTAAATGTCATCAACTACCCCTCACTACCCTTCTGCGCATGTGCGAGCAGAGTATCAAGGCGGAATGTACCTCCAAGAACAATCTCCATTAACTACCATATATTCAATAAAGATTTCCGGCAGAAACATACATCAAGCCACAATCCATAAGCTCCCTATTAATCACCACTTATCACACATCAATGTGTCGTGTGATGAATCCGTTGTGATAGTGTGCTCATGAGAAGAATCAAGCTGTATTTAACCGCACAATCTTAACTTGCTTGCACATACACTCGCTCATCTTGCTTTCAGACTTGGTTACACAACATGGTACCGTAATTGGGTCGGGCGGACTCGGCAACTGAGCATCGCTCTTAAATCATCGTTTGTTTCTTTTTATGTGAGGGTCGTGCCCTTTTTATACGAGTTCGCTTCCCTCACTGCCTTTATTTTTTGGTCCCTTGGAAAGTCTAACACAAGTTTAGAGGGGGAGTGAATAAACTTGTCACCAAAAACACTTTTCTAAAGCAGAAAGTCCCCCAGGAACTGAGTTTCTCCGAAACATTAAACTGATGCTTAGTTCAGTTTTGTTCCTATCCCTTAACTTGTGTGGAGTTCAGCTAACTCAACTGAATATAAGTCAATACTGACTTATCCTTAGTTTAGTCAACTGGCAGCGGATAGAACTAGCCTTTAGATAACAAACAGTTTGTTGACTAGGTTTTAACGTGAGAACCAGATAATTAAACATGTAATGAAGTAAATGAATGCATGAAATAAATAAACAAGAATTATAGATGTTCCAGGTGGTGTAATCCTGTACGTCCTCTCTTCCACTAGAACTTCTTTGAGATGGCCCAGTTACAAAAAGTTCTAAACTGATAGTCCTTGACTAATCCCTAGATTCACTATCTAAACACTTGCAGAACAGGTAGAATTGCTGCTCTTCAATTGTTTGAAACACTGGTCCTTGAAGGGTAGAATTTCCTCTTCACCAGCTCTTGACAAACCCAGTCTTCCTGACTGCACTCAATTGTCCTTCACACCATCTTGGTGTTTCACAGTCCAGACCTTTGATGAAATAAAAGTTGAGACCTGAATCAATAACTATGATTCAATTGTGATTTGAGATTTTCTTCTGGATAATTAAATTTTGCACGGCTCTGAATTTCTTCAAATGATAGATTCTTGATTGTGCTTGAATGTGCTTCTTGATCTTTGCAATTTAGTACTTAGCATGAATTCTTTCAAAATTGACATTCCCCCTTAGTTAGATCTTTTAATTAAATCTGTTTTAATTCCTCATGCTCACGCTCTTCTTGTTGTTGTAGAAGTAATCTATTTATAGAGGTTTGTGTAACGTTCATCCTGCTTGAATCTTGTAACGGCTATATTTTGTGAATGTTCTGTTGTGTCAGTATTTCATCCAATGAAATTGTTTCCTTTATAACTTTCGACTGTACTATCAACTTGTTGGATGACTGACATATAAAACTGGGTTTCCTTATCAGTTTTATACTGAGATTTTCACTTGTCAGTTTCTTGACTGACTTGTAGTATCAATTGAGATTTTACACTTCTTCGAATATCAGTACTCCAGTTTTTCAGCTGATTATAATTGACTTAATCAGAGTACACCATTACTCATTATCTTCTAAGAATTCATTGTCCTTATGATTCTTAGGTCTTCATACAAGATCCATAAAATCAGTTCAGGTCACCACAATCTTGCCTGAAGTCTAACTTTACAGTATCGACGTAGTCTTCATAACTGAGTTTGAACCCTCAGTTCTTCAATCATCTACAACTGAGTCTGTGACCCTCAGTTCTTCGATCTTCTAGATAAGCCAACTGAGTCTGTGTCCCTCAGCGAACTTATCTTCTTCAGTTTTTATGTTGGTGTGCTTTGTTTTTCAGTTTCTCATTGAATCTCAGTTTAACTAAATCTCAGTTTCTTATTTTCCCAGTTCACAGCCTAGAACTATTACAGTGCTTCTCTGATTTAACCTATACAAATATCAGACTCTATAAAGTCCTATACATTAATCTCTAGACATCTTTTTGCTTTGCACTATAACAGCTAGTTATGACACTTCATCAATGGGGTTAGTAACAATAACTGATTAATCCATGAATCATCATCAAAACATAAATTTTATTTCCAATAATTTCCCCATTTTTGATGATGTCAATACCCTCCTTAAAAGCAATGCAAAAAGATAAAACAAAATATAGTAAATGACAAGGTGAACTGAAAAACTGAAAATTTATTTGATAATTGAGTTACAATGCCGGTTAATAAAATACAACACAACTAAAAATAACTAGAAGATAGTTTCTTTCTACTTGACAGTTAAAGAAAATTGATTATCATAAGTTTCTACAACAGTTCTCATAGCATCATTTGTAGCTGAGTTTTCAATCCCATGGATGCTTGCCCAAATATTCCATGATTCAGATAGGTTGTGTTTCCTGAAGAATTTGCTTTTGAAGAGTACCGCGAAGGTGAAAACAGTTGCCCTTAGTCTTTCATTGGTGGCTGTTCTTAGTAGATTTTGAACAAATTCAGGTTCAGCCTTTTCAATTTTCTCTGATTCCTTATCAATAATACCATTTGCTTCCCATTTCTTGAGTTTATTGAAGTAGTGCATGAGCAACTTCTACATATGTAGAAACGATTCTAGAGATTCTTCTCTTGATATTCCTTCTCTTGCTGGTAAATCTCTGAATAGACTGTAGAGACGAGAATAAAAACCAACTCTTTTATCAGTGGGCTCTGAGTATTTAATAATTAACTCCATTTCTTCATCAGTAAACTCTCCTCTAGCTTTCTTTAGCTCATTCAATTTATCATCAGCATTTGCAAGGAATTGTGGAATCTCGGTTGCATTAACTTTTAGGATGTCCAAACTTTCCCCCTTATTGACATCATCTTTATGAATCAGGCTTCTGATGTAAGCGTCCAAATTTTGTTGAGTTGATGCCAATATGGTTTGAGCTACAACCGAGTCCTTCATTCCATTTTCCATTAATATCATTCTAACAACCAGATTATTGAGAATGCTTTCCCATATATCTTGAGTTTCATCTCTTCTTGCGTCATTCTCAATAGTTGTCTTCCGAAGTTCAATCAAGGTGTTTTGGCAGTTTTCAGTGACAGTATCCATCTTCTTTTCAAGTTTGGTTCTTTCATCTTGACTAGCTTCTAAGGATTTTAGGACTTTCCCGAATAAGCTGTTGTCATCCTTTTGAATTTTGATTATCTCATTTTGATAATACTTAATGAGATCAACCTGAGTGGGAACATCTTGTGAGCTTCCCGCTTGTTCATTGACTTTGTTTGTCTCAATTCCAGTTGATTTAGCTTGCTTTGGTGGTGAGACAACCACTTGCTTTAATTTTTCCCTGTATTATGCCGATCTTCTTCTTTCTTCAGATTGTTTTCTAACTTCTTCCAAGTTTGATTGATCAATTTTCTTCCGGGTGATAACTGAACATTCAATTCTTCATCAGAATCTTCTCCAACCATCTTTGCCACTGTTCTCGCTATTTATAGCAAAGACTTGTCTATGGGAGATTTATAACCTTTTTTTCTTCTTCTTGTCGTGCATCAGACACATTCATAGAACAAGAATTTTCATTAGATTCTTCAGAACTACTAGACTCATTATCAGTAGTCTAATCAGTTTCAGTTCTCTTTTCTTTTAAGGAGGCTAGAATCCCTTTCTGCAGATTAGCATCAACATGAGAATCATATCATTATTCTTCCTGAAATTTCCACCAACTGTGGATTCTTCCTAGTAGCTATTTCTTATTAATTCGTATCCCTGGTTTAGGAAATCTTCAGTATTGATTATCTCTGATAGACTTGTAATTTTGTATAAATCAAATACCTATTTTTCAGTAGCTTCCATTTCTACTAGCTGATTCCTTTAATTTGCAATGGAACTGAATTTCCAAGCTTGATATTTGTGCAATCGTTCATAATCAGCTGACATTAATTCTCCATGATCTCTTGATTATTGAGTGATGATCTTTCCTGATTCTCTTGTGACTTCCTGACTACTTTCTGGAATAACATTTTCAGTTTGCAAAGGGTGAGTTCTTGCAACATCTTCAGTTTGCACAACATCAGTTCTTGCAATGTCTTCAATTTGCATAAGATCAGTTGTACTTATTCTTCCCTCAGTAGTAATTGGAATTTCTGATGATTCTTTTTCTGAGACTGAGATTGTCGGCTCAGTTTCCACAACTTTTTCTTTTATAATTTCTTCAGTAGTTTGTCTTTCAGTAGGCTCAAGTAATAACTGGAACTTCTTTCACTGTTGGTTCAATGACTTCTTCTTCATAGACTTGCTCATCCACGTTGATGATTTTTGTTGATCTTGAATCTACTTTGGCTCCTTTTTCCACAGATTTAGAAGCAGAAAATCCTTTGGTTGATTCTTCAAATTCTAAGCTGGAAAAAGATCTCTAGGGGGTAGATCTGGATTTTGAATGTAACGAAAACATTTCCAATGTTGTTTTATCGATCAATCTTTCATCACTGTCAGAATTTTCGTCAACATATACAACTCTCAGGGTCTGTTCCCCCTGAGTCTCAGCTATCTTCTGTGATTGAGTTTCAACCGACTGTTCCTTGTTGACAACTTCAGTTTTCCTTTGTCATCACAATTTCTTGTGAAACTGGTTCTTGAATGGGTAATGCTTCAGTTACTGGGGTTGGGGCAGACTCAACAAGATTAGATTCAGTTCTTTCTGTCTGTGTTGATTGTTCAGCAATTGTTTCAGTTATTGGTGTATCAAGATCAGATTTATCTTTCTCTAAATCTTCCAATTGTTTTCTTCTCTTGCTTAATTCTTCAATATGTTCCAAGACTTCATCTCTAGTTGCAGGTTTCTTCGATTTCCTGCTTTTCTTCTTCTTAGGTTCACGTACTGAACCCTCAGCTTTCATTTTTCCGGCTTTTTCTTCTTTAACAACTATCTTCCCATCAGCAACTGATGTTTCTTTTCTCTTTGCGATTCCAAAATTATCGAGTATTCTTTGGACTACTAATGCAAGAGTTTTTTTTGGGATAGAAGCGACATTTCTTAACATCGGTCTTCTTCTTGGGTATGTCAATTGATTGAGCCACTAATTGATCAAATAGATATCTTTTCCAATTGAAATTTTCTCCAAACCAAATCACATAAAGTAAATCCAAATTTTCTCCAGATAGATTACTATAGTTTCCTGCATTTCCAATTATGCAATTTGCCAACATCTTTGAGAGAAAATTGAATTCTGGTTTGAGTAGACTTGTGCTCCCGGTTTGTAAGACTGCGGATTCTACATCAATTTCTATATCTTTCCATAGTTTTTTCCTTTTGTTCTTTGGTCATCTTGATGGCGGCAGTTCCTCCGGATTTGTCAAACCGAAAGATTTCTGCAATTAGATCTTCGGTGACCTTGATCTCCTTACCATTGATAGTAGTGGTATAGGTGTGTGTGTCTTCTCCTTCTATAGTTGTCCTTCCAAATTCATAGAAGTCTCCAATGCTTTCCAGACATACACTTTTCATATCAACGTTGAAGGCAGCCTCCAATCCTTTAATCTGTTTAATTTTTGCTGCAATTGTTTTGGCTAAGGTTTGATCAGTATATTTTGCAATATACTGGTCAAGAGATGTGATCATACCGGGTTCAACAAGAGTGAAAGTCATTGTTTTATGGATCTGATTGAGAATTTGAAAATTTGATGATTGAAAAAGCAAATTCAAAATTCAAGTGTAAAGAATTATAAAAGAAAATTCTGGGTTATTTATAATTTGTAGGACAGGTAGTTATGAATTGGGTGGGACTCATAACGTCTTGTCATAAATATTTTGAGATTTGCGAAAAAGGTGGATTAGTGGAAAATATGAGTAGTTTAGATTGAGAAGGACCATGTCTTTTCTTGACATCTGTAGCTAGACTGTAATGAATAGGGTAGATGAGGTGTATCTACAGCTGTATGCATTCAGTCTTGTCCTTATACTAAATTAAAAAATTCAGTTGTGAACAAAACTCAATTCTTTGGCCTCCAGTTACCGATATTCCTGCAAAACAAATTTAGACATTTTTGGTACCCATCTCTGTTTGGGTCCTAATTGGTTAGTTTTCGATGATACAATTTTATTTTTGACTTTGTACCTTTCTTGACTTTTTGACGGAGTAATGTCAGTTTTTACATGCTTTTCTTGTTTTGTCCAGACAGTTTTTGATTTGATCAGTTTGTGAAACTGACGTGAAGGTTCATTCCAATCTTCATCAGTGGGAAATAGTCTTCCTTTCCCTCTGAGTTTATCATTCCATGAATGATCTTTATTTTCGAATGGATATGACTTGAAGATTTTTCTTACTAATCTCTGATCAGTTTTGCCTTTTTAAGCCTTCTGAGTCTTACTGTAAAATATGTTGACTTGGTGTATTTTTCCAACTGATTTTTCAGTTTTATCAGTTTGTGCAAACGGCTGTGCTGAGTAATTGTCAGTTCTAATAATTTTATCAGTTTTTTGAGTTCCTAACCGTTGTGCAGTCACAAATGCAACTGAACATGGTCTGGACTTAGAATTATTCTGATTAACAAATCCTAAACCAGATCTGTCTCCAAAAGGTTTTCCAGGTTTGAATTGAACACTGGGATTTGGATCAACTGATGATTCTGTGATGTTTATTACTTCAGTCAGTTCATCAGTTGGTCGAATTACCTTGATTTCCTTATTAGTCTTGATTAAATTGATCTCAGCATTCAATCTCGAAATTTCAGTTTTCAATGACTTTTTCTCCTTTTTGACATCCTCATATTTATTTTGAATTACTTTTAATTCCTTTATGAGTATGTCCAAGGATTTATCAAAATCTTCATTTTTCTGATTGTTCATGGCAGTGTGAGTGTTGGATGTAGATGCAATTACCTCCTGATGTTTGATAGGTAAACCTTCTGTCGAGGAATCATCATCAATTAAAACTTGCTTCCCTTTTTCATTAGCATTTGCCTGTGCTGCTCCTAGCAGTATGATTTCCTCATCACTTTCACCTCCATAACTCATGGGTAGTACAACATCTTTGACCTTTGCAACGGATGGATCTTTAGCAATATTTTCAGTCAATTTGTCTTCTACATAATCAGCTACTCGTAGCCATTCTTTTTCTGCTTCTTCTGAAAGATCACTTAGGGATGGGAATCCTCTTGATTCATCTTTATATGCGTTAAAGTCAATATTTTCATCATAACTGAAGTGAGGTTCCGGATTTGTGTGAGAGCTTGTAGTACAGAAACTTTCAAATACTTGATCATGAATATCATAAACAATATTTTGCAGATAGTCAGTCAGGGGGTTATTTAGCCAATTTCTAATTCAAGATGTATCCATTTAATTTCAATAAAGTATCTCTATGACTGATACAGTAAGGGGTCTTCAACAACTGGTTTGTAAGATATCGTTGAATCACTTCCAAATGGAAGAACTGCTCCGATACCAATTGTTGGTCCCTTGGAAAGGCTAACACAAGTTTAGAGGTGGGGGTGAATAAACTTGTCACCAAAAACACATTTCTAAAGCTGAAAGTCCCCCAGGAACTGAGTTTCTCCGAAACTTTAAACTGATGCTTAGTTCAGTTTTGTTCCTGTCCCTTAACTTGTGTGGAGTTCAGCTAACTCAACTGAATATAAGTCAATACTGACTTACCCTTAGTTTAGTCAACTGGCAGCGGATATAACTAGCCTTTAGATAACAAACAGTTTGTTGACTAGGTTTTAATGCGAGAACCAGATAATTAAACATGTGAAGTAAATGAATGCATGAAATAAATAAACAAGAATTATAGAGGTTCCAGGTGGTGTAATCCTGTACGTCCTCTCTTCCCCTGTGATGCGGAGGAAAATTCCACTAGAACTTCTTTGAGATGGCCCTGTTAGGAACATTTTTATTGTGTTTTGATGATGGCCATACTAACTGTTATAGCAAGCCTGAAATAAGTTAGAATTCCCTGTATAAGTCTTTACTTAGAGTCTGACATGTTGTATAAGTTGAATCAGACAAGTATTGTACTAGTTGGTAGGACGGCAAAGTAAAAACAGACATTCGGCAGAGTGAAGCCAGCCAAGCACCAGCAGAGATACAATGAAGACGTTATGATCTGACTTATACCCAAGGAAGTCTGTGATGACCTTGGATAAGTCTAAGTTATGGTTCAAGTGATGAAACTTAATATTGAAATATGGTGTACACTGATCTCACCCCAACCCAGGATCAGTGAAGTACAAAGATTCTCCTTAAACTGAAACAAAGAAGGAAACAGTGAATCGGCTGAGTAAACTGACTTTCGGCTGAGTAACGACAAAACGGTGAAGAAAGATTCAAAACGGCTAAGTCAGAAGGATCACTCGACCATTCAGAAAACGGAGAAGTAACTCTTACCAGATCAGATTTAATATATGTTGAAAATTCAGAAGATCACGCATTAAATGCACAATCAATAGAGGATCAATCAAGGACAGATTTTCTGCTATACGATTGAAGGAAAAATCCGATCACTGAAATCAAGGAGAATGCAATTAAGGGGGAATCAAGAATAAAATCAAGGATTATTCCCTCATTAATATAGCCAACGGACGGAATTTCAAAATCAAGGTTATTCAAGGCTATAAATAGAAGGCATTGACAGAAAAACAAATGATAGAGATTGGAAAAAGAAAAGTTAAGCAGAAACTCTGTCAATTTGAAAAGCCTTCTCTGAACTTACAAGGACTTATCTAGAGATCAACTCAGACATCAGAACTACAACTTTATATCCAGCACTGAGATTGATCAAGCAAGTTTGTGAATCTCATTCACATCAAACTGAAGCAACTGGAGCAGAAGCAATCTGAGAAGGAGTTGTGTTTGTGATAGCTGCTGAAGGATTTTGATCTCAAGGAGCAGTGAAAGAGACTAAATCACTGAAGCTGTTGCAGTCAAGGAGTGATAGTTTTGTAGATTGTGAAGCTTGGGAAGCCAAGGAATCATACTATGGTATCTGTGAAAACAATAGTGAATTCCTCCAATCATCACAGGAGAAGAGTGGATTAAGGGATTACACCACCCTGAACCACTATAAGCATTGTGTCAATTTATTTTCTGCAATTTACTTTACAACATTTATTTAAATTGCCTAGATCATAACTTATATCTCATGGATCGCCTAAATGAATTGAAAACAATATAGTAAGAAGGACTTATCCACGCCCCAAAAGCTTTTAAACAGAAGAAAAGTTTTTGAAACTCCACTATAGTCATTCACCCCCCTGACTATAGTTTCACCCTTCTCTGGGACCAACAATTGGTATCGGAGCAGTGTTCCTAGTATCAGAACCAGTTCGGATCTAATTTCTGGTTACAAGGAGATCACGTATTTTCAAAGTAGTTTTCAAATCTGAGTTTTCCATTCATTCACATATAGATCTATTTTTTCAACTTATGGATTCCTCAAACTTTTTGTCAAAAGTACATGTTTTTAATGTTAATAATTTTGATGAATATAAAATAAGAATGTTGTCTCATCTTGCAGCAACTCATGAAGAGATGCTGGATGTAATCAATGATGGACCAATCATAATCACTGCTGTGGTAGGCACATGAGCAGATCAAGGGAAGGAAATTGATAAACCTAAAAAGGATTGGACCAAGGATGACAGGAGAAGAGCAAATATGGACTTTGTTGCAAAAGACATGATTTTGAAGACCCTAGATAGCAACATGTTCATGAGAATCAAAGAATGCAAAATAGAAAAAGAGATGTGGGACAAGCTATCATTGATAAATGAAGGATCTAAAGCAGTTAAAGAAAACAAATTATCTTTTGCAAAACAGAAATTTCAAAATTTCAAAATGAAGACTGGTGAATCCATTGATCAAATGGACAACAGATTCTCTAGTATCATCAGTGAACTGTAACAACTTGGACACACATATCCCCAGAAAGAAGTATGCTTGAAGATCTTGAGAGGACTACCTGAAAGATGGAAGATAATAACATCGGTAATCAGAGGAACAACAAATCTTACAAGCACAGACACTCCGACCCTGATGTCACAATTAAAAGCTCATGAATTCGAATTAAACGGTGAAGATGGTGCTCCGGCAGAGACACAAAGAACCACTGCACTGATTGCACCCCAGCAAAGTAACTTTGCCGATTGTATCAGCAAATAGACACATGAACTTAAAGAACAAGTAGCTCTATTTGTTAAACATTTTGACAGGTTTAGCAAAAAGAAGCCATTCAAAGGAAACTCATCATCAAACAAGAGATCAAGCTCTAACAAAGACATGAAGAAGAAAGATGAAGAATACAGATGCTTCAACTGCAACAAGAAAGGCCACTTCAAGGCTGATTGCCCTGAAGAAAACGATAAAGATGATAAGAAGAAGTACAAGCCATTTGAAAAGAGAAAAGGCAAAAGGCACTCAAGGATGAATCCAGCAGGGAAAAGAATGAAGAATCATCTGACAATGATTCAGATGGTAGTGATGAAGAAGACAGCTCAGACATTGAAAAGGCATGTCTATGTCTCATGACCAAAGAATTAGATGAGGATGAAGATGACAGCTCAGACACCGACTTATGTCTAATGACCAAAGATCAAATGAAACTGAGGTAACATCTAGCTCTCACTCTTCATCTAATGCATCCACATCTGACACTGCACAATCTTCTGCTATCCCATTAGATACAGCAGACCTAGTCCAAAATCTCATGACTAAATTTGATGAAATTGAAATGAATCATGAAATTATGGAAAAGGAATGCAAGGATCTAAGAAAAGAGAATAAGAGATTAAAGAAAGAACTGGATAAAGTAAAAGCTGAATTAACCAGTAAGGAGTCCCACTTAATTCATCAACAAAAAGCAGATGATCATACATCTGTTATTGACAGATCAATCAAGAAAATCTGCCCACCAGTAAAGGTAACCACTGCACCACTAAATGCACCAGCTTACTGTTAGGTGTGATGCCCGAAAGACAATTTTGTAATTGTTTTATTTAATAAATGAAATGATATTATTATTCATATTTATTATTCTCATAACCACCGATGTGACAATAGTATTTACACTACAGAAAACCCTAAGTATATCGTTTATGTAATCACTTAACTCAGTGAAGATGTACTTAAAATACAATTAGCCCGTAGTGAAGTTAATCGAGAGTATCGGGTCTCTCCTTTAACGTGCTATTAATGCGCCCAGAACACAATAGGTGTGATTGTCTTATCCGGACTTTCGGTTAAGAGAACCTAATGGGGCATTTATATATGATAGATATATCATATAAATTTGGACCGATTTGATTAGAGTTCACGATATAATTCCGTAATCGAGAATTCTTATCGAATCAATGGATGATCATATTTATGGATATATCTTAATCTGAGGTGATCACAAATCAAGCGCTTGAATCGCATTATGAAGTTTGACTTGACGGTTAAGGATTACACCGAGTCCGTGGTCCGAATTACCCCATCTTGGCATTGTCTTTGGATTGAGTGAGTAGTCCGTGTTATCACGAGATACGGAATCCATTCCTTCCATTTATGGAAGTAGATAGACGATTCCTTTATTTGTTAATCCTAGAAACCGATCGATCCATGGAGTTCATATTACATCGATTAGCTACTAGTGAGTTGTATGAATTAATTGATCACTAGGGGTTAATGGTAAATAAGGATAAGAGGTTCTAGAAAGGGTTAACGGTAACTTCCGATTTAGAATGAAACAATCTATGGAGGATTAATCCATATGTAATGATTATATCAATGGACGCTTATTATTGTTCTCGTGAGGAGATAAATATAATCTCATAATCGGAGGAGTGCAGTCACGGGATTATGGTGGCATATTCCTGTGATTGATTTATCGAATATAATTATTATGTTCGTAAGATAATTATTTATTTGATTTATCGGAGTCACGATTATTAGTCCATGGTCCCCGACGTGCCTCCTAATATAGCATAGCTATTCTCGGACGTTGAATCCTAATAATATTAATTTAGTTCTTGTTGGACTTTATTAAAATGATATGTGAATTAATTGTTTAGTGGACTATTAAATTAGTTGGGCTAAATAATTAAATATGTGGAAAATACATTTTCCATAATCTTGGCCCAATTATTGTGTAATGGCAAAATTAATATTGACTAGGTCAATATGTTGAATTTCGCCCCCCCTCATTAATATGGAACAAGAAATTAGTTTTCTTGTGTATTAATAAGACATGTGCATAAAATATTTATTGGATAAATATTTATGGAAAGAAATAAAGATAAATATTATTCAAGATTTGTTCTAGAATATTATAGGATTATCTTTTATTTAATGGGATTATTATAATTGATTTTGTATTAATTATTAAATCATTGGAGGCTATGTTTTACTCTCCTATATAAAGAGAGTTCTCCCAAGCCTTAGACACATTGTAAATTTCGACTTCTCCTCTTAGAGAGGAAGAAGGAAATTTTCGGCCAAGGGTGTAAGAAGGGAAAATCTTGGAAGTTTTTCCGGGTAGCATATCGGAAGGATTCGAGACGAGGATTTCCTTCCACCGGGAGTTGCTTGGATCACACGTACGGAAGATCGTGGTGCTCTTCACACCTTCGTTCGTTCTTTCTATTGCGGTTCTCCAACTTGGATTTTGAGATCCAAGAGGTATGTTCTACAACCCCCTTGTAGAGTAGATCTAGTTATTTTATTACGTGTATTTTATAGATCTAGATCCTTAAATCGCTTCCGCTGCGGATGATATTACTAACGGTGGTATCGATCGCTAAGGGATCTATATTTATACGTATAAAATATTAGATCTGTGGAGTGGAAAACATGTAGCTTTTATTGTCCAATTTTATTAATTTGGCCAATGCATGTTTATATATATTTATGTTGTTGCGATTGTTGTGGTTTGAAGAGATGGATTGGGGTTGGCATTGTTTACCCGTTAGATCTTTTGTAAACTCGTATAAACGATAAAAATTCGTTCATATGAGTATAGGAAATTATGTAATTTATCTTTATTGCAATTTTAATTTCCAGAAAATAGATCTATTTAGTAGCTGTTTAGTATTTTAGTTTTTCCCGTTGATCGAGCCGTTAAAACGAAGATCACTCCGGTTAGAATCAATATTAGAAGATGGTGATTTACTCCACAAATTTTGGCGTCGATCAGAGTCCGTTTCGATATCCGTTCATTGCTGCGAAGACGCTGCTGTAACAGAAAAACGCAGGATTCACAGAAACTCTACCTGTGACTTCCTCGATTTTCTGGGAGAGTTTGGACCGTTGAAACGCAAATCCAACTAGTCAGATCAATAAATATGGAGTTTTTTGACGTGGTATAAAAATTTCAGGTCGATCGGGATTCATCTCGATTCCCGATCGGCCTCGGGATGTCTTTGAGGCGCTGATGCAAAAGTCAGATTCAGCAGCAAGTTGGGCAACTCAATGGAGAAAATTGACAAGTCAAAGCTCCGATCCAACCGTCCATATTGAAGCCCGAGGAATGAAGAACAGATCTGGAAAGTTTCGTCACAATCCGAGTTCGTTTGGTTTCCCGATCATCGAAAAATCTGAACAGCTGCAGATTATGTTAGAAAGTTATAATAGGTTAGATACGGTTAGGGTTTGGTTATTTATTTTCTAATAGGTTAGATACGGGGGTGCCAACGGTCCATCTCGGTGTTTAAATTTTCCGCAATTTATTTTTTATGTGTTTGATCATAAAATATACATAAAATCGGAATTGCCATGACATGCATCATATCATAAATCCACTCCTTGCATACATGTAGAATTTTAATTTTGGTAATTAAAATAGGCATGTAAACAAACTCGTGTAATTAGTTGAAATTTAATTAATACGTGGTAATTAATTAATTTAGTAACTAATTAAAGATCCGAGGACGGGTTATGAAATCGTTAAGCCTTTCGGTGTGTGTTCTCGGTGAACCGCCTTAAAGCCCAAACGAGATCACGTTTTCAATTCGTAGTGTCTACGAGATTGAATGATGGTAAAAGAACAATAAATCTTGGATAAAAACGGTTCGCTTATGTAATATTCCGATTTTCGGGAAAGGGCAGACGTGTCATTTTGCGAAAACGAAATATTGGGTTCGGTTCCTTTTATTTGGAGTTTAAATAATTGGATATTTATATATGTAATTTTCAAGATAATTATGTATATAATAAAAGAGATTTTCTGTTTTTTTATGGAAAAATGATTTAATTGGGATTAACTATATAAGGGATCTATTATACACATTAATCCCCTAACCTAAATCATTAGTCAAAAAAGAGAGAGCAGCCGCCCTTTTCTTCTTGCCGTCGACTTGGGAGAAAAAAAAAGGGTTGGAACAGTTTCACCAAAATCTAAAGCAAATCTCAATCGTTTTCAGATCAGTTTCGAACGCCGGAATCGTCGTGAGAAGAGCATCGTTTGGATAGCAGCTTTGTTGGAAAGGCTGCAGATTTCAAGGCTGATCAGACCTGGTTTTTGGCTGCAAGACAAGTAAGAAGCTCTTCCTACAATCTAATTAAGGTTTAGATTAAGGTTTTAAGTGTTTAGATGTAAGAAGGTTATGGCTTTTTAGTTGGTTAATGGTCCTAGATGCCGTGGTATGGATAGATATGTTTCCACTGTGATTTTATGTGTTGAAATTGTTGTTATTTAGGTTAAAACGGATTGAAAATCGTATTTGAAGATTTTAGGGTTTTAGGTAAACCCAGGCGTGACGGGCGTCTCGAACTAGTCGACGGGCGTCTGTGATTTTGGTAGTTCGGACGGGCGTCGGACTAGCTTGACGGGCGCCTGACGGTACATTTTGATTCGAGATTGTAGCGTTCTTAGGAGGACGGGCGTCCGGATTAGTGGACGGAGCGTCCCGCCAAACGGGCGTTTGCTTTAAGCGGACGGGCGTTTGAGGGTGATTTACATACGAGTTGTAGCGATTTTAAGTGGACGGCGTCCCGTATTAGTGGACGGGCGTCCATAAAACTTAAACGAGCGTTTGGATTTGTTACCTTATTTCTATTACTTTAATTGTTTCAAGCTTGATCATCATGTCCTTTATTGTTTTAAACTCTTAATCACGATGTATTAAGATTAATTAAACATAAACAAGCTTCGATTGTACTTATGATGCGTTCAGTTAAAACACCGAATGTACTCTTAAAGGGAGTTGAAGTTCGGATCCGTCGGAAGGGGCATGAAAGGGCTTGTGCTTTGGTGAACTAGGGTTCATCAATGTCGGTGTATTTGCTAGGACTTGTCGCGTCTAGTGGTCTAAAATGCGAGTAGGAGATGTGAGGGAGCTTACTTGAAAACACTAGGGATGGCTAGTTAATTCACATCAATACATACATATGTGTAGTAAAAGATAAAACATCATCTATTCTCGGTTAGACACTATTTCATATCGGCGATGTGATACGTCCATAAAAGGTGGACAACACCTGCGGCCTTAAACGGCTGAAGGGTAGTGGAGGAAATCCATCGGACGTGTATGCATACCGGGGAGACCCCGGAGCTAATCGGTGCTAATCACCGTTAGTTAGCAAGTATATCTTGGTGATGAACGCCATGCGCAGATGTCCTTGGGTAGTGATGTAACAAAGATAAGCTAAGTAAAACGTATAGTCACGACGTGTCGATGGGCATGAAGTGAACCACTAGATTGAGTCGTTCGCCAAGATAAGCTTTTAATAATAACCTTAATTAAATTGTATCTTCTACTTCTTACTATGTACATTGTACTTACCTCAAATGCATGTTTATTTATGTGTTTGGGGGAGAGAAGACGAACAGGTTGGTGAAGGTTTCGAGGAGGACTTTGATGACGACGTTTGAAGACGCCGGAGTTGAAGACTCTTATTTATTTTGGTTCTTTCATTTATGCTATTTCATAGACTTGGATTAGTTGGATGTAATAGTTATCTTAGTATCATTGGATTTCGTTGGTTTCTTTGAATGTAATAAGTATTACATTTATTCTATCTTTAGTGGTTTCTATTCTTTAATGTTTGGAAAAAATTTTACCCGAGTCTTTGCTTCCGTTTGCTTTTATTTGATACGACGTAGTAGAGGCTTACGTGTAATATTATTCATTTAATGTTATGCGTGCGAACGCTTTGATTTCGGATAAGGACTCGTGTCCGAAGCGGGCGTTACGGATTGGTATCGAGAGAAAAGCGTCTTTTAGGCTTCTATTCTTTTAAGATAAGTTTTCTAGATCTGTTAGTAACGTTACGGTTTTCTTTGATCATCGAGGATGGTGTTCACGAGGCTGAGCCGGTGCGAGAATCGTCGGGAGTTCGACGGGAGAGTCCAACACCGGTCGTGGGAGGAGGTGTTGTGAGGCCAAGTCATCCACCTCGGCAGTTTGTCACCACCATTACATACAAACAACCCCTCACCGGTTTCTCGTGAATTCGCCACCACGACCTCAAAGAACCCCCACAGTGGCATGTGGGAAGTTCGGTTCCATTTTCTCTCGGTCGGTGAAGTTCCGAGAAGTTCGATACCACCGCCGGTGAGCTACCCTCCGCACCGCCGATCTTTTACCCTCCACCAAAGGAGCCACACCTCACCCATTGTGTTCCACCAAAGAACAACAGTCCCCTATCCACCCCAGTAGGTCCTACTTCACGACCTCCACAACACCACCGTCACCCATACGACTTTAAAGAAGGTTTTGGCTACCCACCCTACGGTTTCCAGCAACCCCAGTATCACCAGCAAGTGCCTTACGCGTACCCTCCAATTTATCCGCAGTACCCACCAGTTAGACCGGTTTTCGAGCAAGCACCATCAGTTGACTGGTATACCAGGTTGAGAAGGAACAAAGTCCAGATTTCTTTGGAAATGTTGAGCACTCGAAGGTGAAGAATGGATTAGGAGTTTTGAGAAGGCATGTAGGAACATACATGTCCCCGAGACCTGAGATGGCACAGCTTGGCGGTCGATTTTCTTTTGGGTGCAAATTGAAGCTTGGATTGATTCGATCTGAGTAGCAGGTGGTAAGGTGACATATTGGGAAGGTTTCAAGACCATGTTCTACAATGAGTACTTCCCTGCTCTGATGCGAGCGAGATATGGCAAGACAGTTTCTAAAGCTTACGCAGGGGTTTGACTATGATGAGTTTAGCGAAGACACCAACAAGTTTGACGAGTTGGGAAGATTCTATCCTGAGCTAATGAAGGTAGAAGAGAGGAAAATGGCCCTATACAAGGAAGGGTTAGCATATCATATCTGATCTGGCATGCTAGGTTTCACGGCTAAGAATATGGCGGAGTTGTTGAATAAAGCTTTGGAAGTTGAGACCTTCAGGAAGAAGGCCACCGTGGTTGTTGGGAATAAGAGGAGCTTTGGAACGAGCCAGGGTAATAACCGAGGAGCACCACATCAGAGTTTCAAGAAGACCACGGCCCCTGCAGCAAGTAAACCACCTACCGGAGCACCCCTTTGCCCTAAGTGCAACAGAATCACTCGTGTGAGTGCCGAGTTTCATACAAACGGATGTTATCTCTCTGTGAGAAACGGGACACTTTGCCAAGAACTGTCCGACCAAGGGTCCAACGGGTAACCAGAAGCAAGGAAGTGGTAGAAGCGGCCCAAGTCGCCCAGTTCGTGTTTTTGCAGCTGATGCTAGAGAGGCAGAACCTGAGGATGACGTTATATCAGGTACTTATTGTTAATTTGTTCTTTTAAGTTATGTTTATAGCATGTTTATTCATCTTTGTAGTATCAGAGTTAATTGAATAAATGTGCATCGTAGAAATACGATAATGTTAAATAATTTTATGGTCGAGCTTTGTTCGATACGGGAGCGTCTAATACTTTAGTAATCGACTAAAGTAGCTAAGAAATTGAGTCTACCTTTGGAACCTTTAAGGAATACGTTGGAGATAACCACACCGTTAGGGAAGGTAACGAAAGTAACTAGGATGACACCACAAGTGGAAGTCCAAGTTGGATCTTATCGATGCAAAAGCGACTTCACGGTTTTAGACTTTTCGGATTTCGATGTGATTCTTGGAATAGATTGGCTATCCGAGAATTTCGTCCATCTAGATTGCCGAGGAAAGAAAGTGATCTTTAAGGTACCCGGAAATCGATAAGACTTATCAAGGCAATGTGTACAAGCTTAGCAAGAAGCTTACATCCGATAATATCGGTTAAGGCTATAAGGGCTTGTCGAAAAGTCATGAAGGCTACTTGTTGTGCTGCAGTGGATGTGGAACAAGTAAAGCCCGAGTTAAGGGAGACCCCTGTGGTCAAGGAGTATCCTGAAGTGTTTCCGGAAGAGTTACCGGGGAACATGCCGGATAGAGAGATCGAATTCGAGATCAAGTTGATACCGGGAGCGACACCAGTTGCCAAGGCACCTTACAGAATGGCGCCGGCTGAGTTGAAAGAGTTGAAAGCTCCGGCTTAGGGACATGCTCGAGAGGAATATAATTCAACCTAGTACTTCGCCTTGGGGAGCCCCAGTGTTGTTTGTCAAGAAGAAAGACGGTAGCATGAGGATGTGCATCGACTACAGAGCGTTGAATAATCTCACCATCAAGAACAAATATCCTCTGCCAAGAATTGATGACTTGTTTAATCAGTTGCAAGGAAGGAGCGTGTTCTCTAAGATTGATCTTAGGTCGGGATATCACCAGTTAAAAATCAAGGTAGCGAGATATACCAAGACGGCTTTGATGCGAGTATGGACATTATGAGTTCTTAGTTATGCCTTTTGGACTCACTAATGCTCTATCTGCATTTATGGACTTAATGCAAACGTGTTTTCATGCCATACTTAGATAAGTTTGTGATAGTCTTCATAGACGATATCCTAGTATATTCCAAGGATGAGAAAGAACATGAAGAACACTTAAGGATAGTGTTGGAGACTTTGAAGAGGAATCGCTTGTATGCTAAGTTTTCCAAATGTGACTTTTGGTTGAATCAAGTGAGTTTCTTGGGTCATGTCATTTACGGAGATGGCATTAAAGTTGATCCTCGAAGGTTGAAGCAGGTTGAGAAGTGGTCCAGACCGACTACGCCTTTGAGGTTAGAAGTTTCCTTGGTCTGGCTGGCTATTATAGGAAGTTTGTTCAAGACTTCTCAAGGATAGCTACACCACTTACCCGGCTCACTCAGAAGAATGTGAAGTTTGAGTGGACCAGTGAGTGTGAAGAGGCCTTTCAGACGTTGAAAAAGAAGTTGACTACAGCCCCAGTTTTGGCAGTTCCGGAGATCTTTGATAATTATGACGTTTACTCGGATGCTTCGGGACAGGGTTTGGGTTGTGTGTTGATGCAAGGAGGAAAGGTAATTGCTTATGCATCTAGACAGTTGAAGGTGCATGAGAAGAATTACCCAACACATGACTTAGAGTTGGCAGCAGTAGTGTTTGCCCTAAAGACTTGGAGGCACTACTTATACGGAGTTAAGGCGAGGATCTTCACCGATCACAAGAGCTTGAAGTACTTCTTTACCCAAGAGAATCTGAATATGAGACAAAGGAGATGGCTAGAGTTCGTAAAGGATTACGACCTAGATATTCAATATCATCCGGGTAAAGCCAACATAGTGGCAGATGCTTTGAGTAGAAAACCCGTGTTCGCGGTTTCAAGTGTTGAAGTTGTGGCAGAAAGGCTAGACGGGCTACAAATCCGAAGTTTTGATCAGATTGAAGACCGGCAGGTTATGGCGCCGTTGTTAGCAAGGTCTGAGTTGATGGATGATATTCGGGAAAAACAAGATGAAGACCCAGTTTTGGTTGATTTAAAGCGAGTTGCAAGAGAAAAGCCTCACAGATGGGTTACGTGCTGAACAAGAACGGGAACCTATGGTACCAGAGATCGCTTGTGTGTTGCCCAATGTTGGGGATTTGAGGCAAAGAGTTATGGAAGAGGCACATAGGATTGCATTCTCGGTTCATCCAGATCCACTAAAATGTCAGAGAGACTTGAAGGAAAAGTTTTGGTGGCCTCGATGAAACTGGAAATAGCCAAGTTCGTGGCAGAGTGTGATATCTGCCAGAAGGTAAAAGCGGAGCATAGGCGACCAGGAGGAATGCTTAAGCCATTGGATATCCCTGAATGGAAGTGGGATAAGGTTACGATGGATTTCATTACCGGCTTACCTAAGACAAGAGGCGGTCATGATGCAATTTGGGTGATTGTAGACAGATTGACCAAATCCGCTCATTTCTTACCGTATAAGGTTGATATGCCCTTGAAGAAGATGACGACACTATACTTGGATAACATAGTGAAGTTACATGTAGTTCCTATATCGATAGTCTCGGATCGTGATTCGAGGTTCGTCAGTCGATTTTGGAAAAGTTTACAAACAGCTTTCGGAACCAAGTTAGATTTGAGTACGGCCTTTCATCCTCAGACAGACGGACAATCTGAGAGAACCATCCAAACACTTGAAGATATGTTGAGAGCTTGTGTTTTGGAAGTAGGCGGATCATGGGATGATTACCTACCCGGTAGCGGAGTTTGCCTACAACAACGATTATCATGCAAGTATAGGCATGCCGCCATTTGAAGCGTTGTATGGAAGAATGTGTAGAAACGCCATTTGCTTTTGGGATGAAGTCGGAGAAAGACAAATCACCGGACCGGAATTGGTTGAGCAGGCTAAGGAAAGAGTTCAGTTGGTTAAGAAGAATCTGAAGGCAGCTCAAGATAGACAGAAGAGTTGGGCAGATGTTAGAAGAAGGCCCTTAGAGTTTGAAGTTGGTGAAAGAGTGTATCTACGAGCTTCACCAATGAAGGGAGTGAGACGTTTTGGACAAAAAGGAAAGTTGAGTCCGAGGTATGTTGGACCTTTTGAGATTCTGGAAAGGATTGGACCGTTGGTTTATAAGCTTGAGCTACCAGTATCCATGTCAAGAGTCCACAACGTGTTCCACATATCGATGTTGAAAAGGTGTTTGACCAAGATGGATGTTGAGACTACGGTTGATCCGGAGATCCTTCAAGATAACCTTTCGTATGATGAGAAACCGATCAAATTTTGGACAGAAGGAAAAGATGGTTAAGAGAAGAATGATTCCCTTGATTTTGGTGCAATGGAGCAATCATTCACGGAAGAAGCTACGTGGGAAGTCGAGGATGAGATGATCAATGAGTTCCCGAGATTTAATGGACTTACCAGTATGTTCTAAGTTTCGAGGCGAAACTCCTTTAAGGGGAGAATGTAATATTCGATTTTCGGGGAAAGGGCGGACGTGTCATTTTGCAGCGAAATATTGGGTTCGGTTCCTTTTATTTGGAGTTTAAATAATTGGATATTTATATATGTAATTTTCAAGATAATTATGTATATAATAAAAGAGATTTTCTGTTTTTTTATGGAAAAATGATTTAATTGGGATTAACTATATAAGGGATCTATTATACACATTAATCCCCTAACCTAAATCATTAGTCAAAAAAGAGAGCGACATACTTTTCTTCTTGCCGTCGACTTGGGAGAAAAAAAAAAAGGGTTGGAACAGTTTCACCAAAATCTAAAGCAAATCTCAATCGTTTTCGAGATCGAGTTTGAGCGCCGGAATCGTGTAAGTGAGAAGAGCATCGTTGGATAGCGGCTTTGTTGGAAAGGCTGCAGATTTCAAGGCTGATCAGACCTGGTTTTTGGCTGCAAGACAAGTAAGAAGCTCTTCCTACAATCTAATTAAGGTTTAGATTAAGGTTTTAAGTGTTTAGATGTAAGAAGGTTATGGCTTTTTAGTTGGTTAATGGTCTAGATGCCGTGGTATGGATAGATATGTTTCCATACGTGATTTTATGTGTTGAAATTGCTTTGTAATTTAGGTTAAAACGGATTGAAAATCGTATTTGAAGATTTTAGGTTTTGGGTAAACCCAGGCGGCGGGCGGCGTCTCGAACTAGTCGACGGGCGTCTGTGATTTTAATGGTTCGGACGGGCGTCGGACTAGCCTGAGACGGGCGTCTGACGATGATTTTTGATTGAGATTGTAGCGTTCTTAGGAGGGCGGGCGTCCGGGATTAGTGGACGGGCGTCGATTTCAAACGGGCGTTTGCTTTAAGCGGACGGGCGTTTGAGGTGATTTACATACGAGTTGTAGCGATTTTAAGTGGACGAAGTCCGGTATTAGTGGACGGGCGTCCATAAAACTAAACGGCGTTTGGATTTGTTACCTTATTTCTATTACTTTAATTGTTTCAAGCTTGATCATCATGTCCTTTATTGTTTTAAACTCTTAATCACGATGTATTAAGATTAATTAAACATAAACAAGCTTCGATTGTACTTCGATGCGTTCATTAAAACACGAATGTACTCTTAAAGGGAGTTGCGAGTTCGGATCCGTCGAAAGGGCATGAAAGGGCTTGTGCTTTGGTGAACTAGGGTTAATCAATGTCGGTGTATTTGCTAGGACTTGTCGCGTCTAGTGGTCTAAGTAATGCGAGAGTAGGAGATGTGAGGAGCTTACTTGAAAACACTAGGGATGGCTAGTTAATTCACATCAATACATACATATGTGTAGTAAAAGATAAAACATCGTCTATTCTCGGTTAGACACTATTTCATATCGGCGATGTGATACGTCCATAAAAGGTGGACAACACCTGCGGCCTTAAACGGGTGAAGGGTAGTGGAGGAAATCCATCGGACGTGTATGCATACCGGGAGACCACGGAGCTAATCGGTGCTAATCACGTTAGTTAGCAAGTATATCTTGGTGATGAACGCCATGCGCGATGTCCTTGGGTAGTGATGTAACAAAGATAAGCTAAGTAGAAAGCGTATAGTCACGACGTGTCGATGGGCATGAAGTGAACCACTAGATTGAGTCGTTCTCAA
This sequence comes from Gentiana macrophylla, assembly GCA_026214975.1. Lineage (NCBI taxonomy): Eukaryota > Viridiplantae > Streptophyta > Magnoliopsida > Gentianales > Gentianaceae > Gentiana > Gentiana macrophylla. Next base: position 42,310,770 of record CM047811.1, on the reverse strand, counting down.
GATAAGCTTTTAATAATAACCTTAATTAAATTGTATCTTCTACTTCTTACTATGTACATTGTACTTACCTCAAATGCATGTTTATTTATGTGTTTGGGGGAGAGAAGACGAACAGGTTGGTGAAGGTTTCGAGGAGGACTTTGATGACGACGTTTGAAGACGCCGGAGTTGAAGACTCTTATTTATTTTGGTTCTTTCATTTATGCTATTTCATAGACTTGGATTAGTTGGATGTAATAGTTATCTTAGTATCATTGGATTTCGTTGGTTTCTTTGAATGTAATAAGTATTACATTTATTCTATCTTTAGTGGTTTCTATTCTTTAATGTTTGGAAAAAAATTTACCCGAGTCTTTGCTTCCGTTTGCTTTTATTTGATACGACGTAGTAGAGGCTTACGTGTAATATTATTCATTTAATGTTATGCGTGCCGAACGTTTCGATTTCCGGATAAGGACTCGGTGTCCGGGAACGGGGCGTTACAGCTTATAGGTTGGGTGGTCAAACTGAGCTAGGCTCGACCGACTTAACCCTCCTAGTGTGATGTATGCACGGGGGTCCGGCAAGACTAAGCTACACCGGAGAACGGAGGGGTGATTCCTTCTTATCTCAATGGGGTCATGTCTTGACCCGATTTAAATCCGATTGTCACATATGTTCCAACGAATAGGGCGGGTAGGCTTGCCTGCGTTACCGACACCATTCGGAATCCTTGATTTGATGTGCTTTTATGTTAACATCAAAAGACGTGGGTTAGTTAACCCACAACCACTTCCAAAATATTGAGTGGGAGCGGGGAGGCGACAACCAACCCCACGGCCTCTACTATAGATACAAGTAAGTGAGAGAAGGGTGGCGCCTCTAGCGCTTTGATTTCGTCCCCCTAAGGATGGTGTTCACCCCTATCAACATTCATGGCTTGGTCTCCGAAAGGATAGGATTTACTGGTACTCGTCGGGTCACTGACCTATCCTAAGACGGCACACTCGGGGCGTACCTAAGAGATCTGATATAGTAGGTCACACTCATCATGGGTATTTTTGGTAATATCTAGGCTAAAAAAGGAAGGTAGTCAATGAATAAAGGGATGTTCGATTCTCGTGGGATGTTTGATTCTCACAAGTTATTCATTGATGAGATTGTCTCGATTTAACCGTCATCTCTTTGACCTACCCTAAGGCGGCACTGAGATGCGAGGTTAAAACCTTGGAATGGTTGAGTAGACTTAATTTTTAGTTTACAATTCCTAAAATAAATATAGTAGTGTCAACTTGAATTAATATATGTCATTTTATTTACAGCATTATATCCCTTACTAAATTGCTTAAAATTTATAATTGACTAGTATTGACTTCGTTAAAAAAGTGGAAAGTAACTAGGACGTTGAACTAGTTAATCGATAATGCAAAAATTAATTTTTGGAAGAGATATTTTCTTAAGCCTTTTAAAAACCAGAGTGACATACAGGTATGTCACTAGTGTCATTCGTGTCAAACGGAAGACAAACTTAGTTTGATCAAAGGTGATTTCGGACTTTGAAATTCTTCTAGTGAATTTTGAGTGTGTAGTAATTACACAAGTAATTTTCTAATTGAAAAATCGGAAAATCAGGAAGTGTTACTAGTTGGACGATATTTGGAATCGATGAACTAGTGGGAGCTTTAAGATTTGTTGTTTTTTCTAGAACATTAGAAAAGTGTAACTGACTACACACGTAACCGTTCTAATTGAAAAACCGGAAAGTCATGGAATGTCACTAGTTGGACGATATTTGGAATCGATGAACTAGTGGGAGTTCTATGATTTATTGTTTTTCTGAAAACATTGGAACTATGTACGAAAGATTTTCTAATCGAAAAAATCGGAAAATCATAAAAATAAAGCATTGCTTGTTAGACGGTATTTGGAACCGATAAACTAGTGGGAGCTTTAATATGATTTGTTGTTTTTTCTGGTATATTAGAAAATCCGAAAAGTCCAGAAGAGTAACACTCGAAATAGACATCCCACGGTTCAAAATTAGTGTCTACTCAAACGACCGCTGGTTCAAGACTGTTTCCATTCACGGAAAGTCAAGAATGGGAGAATATGTCTAAAAGTGTTAGTCATCTAAACTGAGAAAACTTTAAGGCTGAATCGAAAATTAATTAACTGAAAATCATAGGATAAGGACAGTGATTTTGGATCACCAACCTATGAATCCTTGGCGATTTTCTTGAGCTAAGTTCTTTGGAAGAACAAGGTAGCAGTGCATTTAACGATTAAAGGAGTAAACAACGGGCAGTTAATTTTAGCTAGAAAAGTGGGAGTGATATAAGGAAATGAATCTCGGATTCAATCCTTGGATATCACGGAAAAATTATTTTCTGTTTAAGATTCGTTGGAACGAATGGATTTACCTTCTATTCGATAATTTGTTTGTCGTATAGAAAGTGAATATACCATTTGTAGTACGAATCCAAGACTCGGACTTTTGTTTGATAAAGTCAAAACCACTTACAACTGCTGAAATATGTATATAAAACACATCTTAAGAACTATTAAAAGCAATTGGTTTCTATATTTAGATAAACGCTTCTTCATATTCCATAGTTAGTGCATAGTCCCTAAAAGACAAGACCTGAAGACTGGCTCAGGGTGATTCCTTTCTCCCAGCCTGGTCGTATTGTCTCAAAGGTTCAATGACTAAGTTTCCTTTCAATCGGGAAAGGATAATGGTTATAAAGAAGTAACATAGCTTGTTCTTGACGACCTTCGGGGTCTGATGAAAGATACAAGCTAGTAGGAGCTTCCGAGTAGTGACTTCTTGTCTGATAACTATTCAAACACTCCGGTAAGTTTATCCAAAATATTTTGAGGCTTCTCTGTTTTCAACAAAGATAGAGTATTCTATACTCGGAATAGGCCATTCATAGTCCTCGAGACTGATGCTCAGCCTGCCTCATTGTGACATGTTCTCACTAAGTGAGAAACCGTTAAATTGCCTTACATAGTTTTAGACGTGCTACAATACACTGCTTAACTCAATAAAGATATTGGAAGCGAAATAACGGTTTACATTGAAGTGTAAGACCGAGAAGTCTACCTAGAATATGCTTTGGAATTTACGGATAAGGTGTGGATTCGGTTCACCCCACTTCCATAAATATAAGCATTTAGCACACAGATGCTTGAAGGTAGATCTGAATTTCGCGAACACGTTCGGTCGATGACCAATCGTTATATATCTTGTAGCATTGAGAAAAGGTTTGTTATAAGATTCTTGAAATCGTGAAGGGACGCTTTATCTTTGTTGCGTCCTTTCTGATAGAGTCTATGAACAGCAAAACCTTGAACCTTGAAGTACGTTTACTCAAGGTAGTTACTAACTGATTAAAATCAGACCACATCCAACATCGGTTGTTGGTGATAACACTAAACACTACTAAACTAGATCAGAATTTCGATCCACCCCAGAATGTAGTGGGAGTATGGTTTATCCATTACCCATTACGCGTTCTGCGGACTTTGTAGTCTGAGGATCGATTGGTGACCTATGGCTCTTTTGTGCGCTGTATAGGATTCTGATAATAGAGGTTGGTTTAATAGCCATAACCCTGTGAATGGAGTTCGGAACTCTAGTTCTGTTCATACTCTTGTAGAACCACCTGAGTGTCTCAGGCCCAGTGGGAGTAATTGGATCTACACGGAAAAGAGTAGAATGAATAGGGAAGTTTATCTTTCAGAGCAAAGCTTGAGTGGTCTAGGGGTAATTCCCTAAGAAGTAGAGAGTTAATCAGACCTTGAACTCTCTTACCACTTAGTATTGCTTGATTTCATTCAAAAGCAGAAAAAGGGGTGATTCCCTAAGACTTTCTTGCCAAACAAACGGAGTCTGGATTCATTCGGAACAAAAGGGTATTGCCTTATGAACTTATAACAGGATGACTGTCAAGGCTTATGTCCTTTGTGGATAAAAAGCAAACCTCTCGGTCATTGGAAGTCATATATTTCTACAATATGTGGATTTGACCAGAATATTGATAAGTCTCATTGCAGATCGGATATCAATTTTAGTACAGAGAGTGAATATATACATATATTAGTGTTTGTGAAGGATAACACCGCACTGAGCTTGGAATCAACATTGGTGTGTTATCTGAAGTCAAAATCTGACAATGCCACAATTCTCTGCAATAGAGATTTGGACAACATTCTGAAGAGTTTGACTCGGTCGAATTCATTAGAATCGATCCACTGGTTTCCCATCCATCTTATTGGTTAAGATGATGCATCAATGTATGCAACATTCAACGAGGAAGTTCTACCCTATGCCTCGTGAATGACTCTCTAAATCATTGGATCAAGAGAAATGGGATAGATTCTCTTTCTAGTAAGAGATGGTCGAGGTTATTGAGCGTCAACTTTGATCGAATCTTAGATTCAATGATTAACAAAGCAAGTTTAGTATGTCCTTTAGTATCTTGAGAGAACGAGGAACAATATGCGGACATATTCATGTGTGAACTTGGATATGTGTGATACAATCGATTTTGACTTTAAGTCGATTGAGGATGATCGTTAAGTCGATCTCGGGCTCAGTGTTTACTCAGTACCACATGATTAGATGGACCGGTAACGTTTCGATTCTACGGATCGTCTCGAGCCGACAACCTGACTAATCATTAAGACCCATGACATTTAGATGTAGGTACTCCCCGAGTCACTGACCTATCCTCCGACGGCACACTCGGAGTGTATTTTGTCATCTGAAATGGTTATGATATGCTTAATGGGTACTAGAATACGGGATGGGTCTCCATTGCTTTAGAGCAAGTGGGAGATGTAGTTTGTTGTATTTTAAATAATAGGGTGTGCTCTAAAACAATTAATCACATGCTTTCGTGCAAGTGGGAGATTGTTAGGTGTGATGCCCGAAAGACAATTTTGTAATTGTTTTATTTAATAAATGAAATGATATTATTATTCATATTTATTATTCTCATAACCACCGATGTGACAATAGTATTTACACTACAGAAAACCCTAAGTATATCGTTTATGTAATCACTTAACTCAGTGTATGGTATATATATACACGGGAGGATTGAGTTAGTGAAGATGTACTTAAAATACAATTAGCCCGTAGTGAAGTTAATCGAGAGTATCGGGTCTCTCCTTTAACGTGCTATTAATGCGCCCAGAACACAATAGGTGTGATTGTCTTATCCGGACTTTCGGTTAAGAGAACCTAATGGGGCATTTATATATGATAGATATATCATATAGGGCTGGACCGATTTGATTAGAGTTCACGATATAATTCCGTAATCGAGAATTCTTATCGAATCAATGGATGATCATATTTATGGATATATCTTAATCTTGAGGTGATCACAGTCAACTGCTTGAATCAGTATGAAGTTTGACTTGACGGTTAAGGATTACACTGAGTCTGTGGTCTGAATTACCCCATCTTGGCATTGTACTGGATTGAGTGAGTAGTCTGTGTTATCACAGATACGGAATCCATTCCTTCCATTTATGGAAGTAGATAGACAGTTCCCTTATTTGTTAATCCTAGAAACTGATCGATCCATGGAGTTCATATTACACTGATTAGCTACCAGTGAGTTGTATGAATTAATTGATCACTAGGGGGTTAATGGTAAATAAGGATAAGAGGTTCTACAAAAGGGTTAACGGTAACTTCCCGATTTAGAATGAACAGTCTATGGAGGATTAATCCATATGTAATGATTATATCAATGGACGCTTATTATTGTTCTCGTGAGGAGATAAATATAATCTCATAATCGGAGGAGTGCAGTCACGGGATTATGGTGGCATATTCCTGTGATTGATTTATCGAATATAATTATTCTGTTCGTAAGATAATTATTTATTTGATTTATCGGAGCCGCTGATTATTAGTCCATGGTCCCCGACGTGCCTCCTAATATAGCATAGCTATTCTCGGACGTCAAATCCTAATAATATTAATTTAGTTCTTGTTGGACTTTATTAAAACGATATGTGAATTAATTGTTTAGTGGACTATTAAATTAGTTGGGCTAAATAATTAAATATGTGGAAAAGACATTTTCCATAATCTTGGCCCAATTATTGAGTAATGGCAAAATTAATATTGACTAGGTCAATATGTTGAAATTTGCCCCCCCTCATTAATATGGAACAAGAAATTAGTTTTCTTGTGTATTAATAAGAAATGTGCATAAAATATTTATTGGATAAATATTTATGGAAAGAAATAAAGATAAATATTATTCTAGATTTGTTCTAGAATATTATGGGATTATCTTTTATTTAATGGGATTATTATAATTGATTTTGTATTAATTATTAAATCCTTGGAGGCTAAGTTTTACTCTCCTATATAAAGAGAGTTCTCCCAAGCCTTAGACACATTGTAAATTTCGACTTCTCCTCTTAGAGAGGAAGAAGGAAATTTTCGGCCAAGGGTGTAAGAAGGGAAAATCTTGGAGGTTTTTCCGGGTAGCATATCGGAAGGATTCGAGACGAGGATTTCCTTCCACCGGGAGTTGCTTGGATCACACGTACGGAAGATCGTGGTGCTCTTCACACCTTCGTTCGTTCTTTCTATTGCGGTTCTCCAACTTGGATTTTGAGATCCAAGAGGTATGTTCTACAACCCCCTTGTAGAATAGATCTAGTTATTTTATTACGTGTATTTTATAGATCTAGATCCTTAAATCGCTTCCGCTGCGGATGATATTACAAACACTTACAAACCCTCAAAAAGGTTTGGATCCAGATCTGGTCTTGGCTACAACAGTCAGGATGAGAGTAGGAATAATGGTCAACACAATTCTAAATTCAGGACCAACAATGGACCAAAATTTAGAAATGGACAGACCATAGTTCCAACAAATCATCCCGCTCCGGTGAAGTCAAAACCTAGTGTAGTGAAACAGCAGACTAAATCCTCACTCCAGTCAACCAAAAACAAAAGCCTACTGAAAGGTAAAGGAAGACTTTACCCTTCGGAGGATGATTGGAATGTTGCACCTCCAAAATACAAGAAGAAATCATTCCACAATATGCATCATGTGTTTATGAAAAACCAATCTAGATATGTTCCTAGACACATGAAGCAAGAAAGGTTTCCCACTGCATATTGGAAAGTAAAGAAGGATGTAAATGCACCAAAAGGTAGAGAAAAGTATCAGAATACCTTCAGCAAAAATAGTTGAAGCTATTCTGCCATGCCTTATACATATGAAGTTGATGACTTCAATTATCCAAAAAGAAGATCTTTTGGATATACACTTGGTATGAGAGGCATGATCGCTAATGAGACTCAAAACAAAGGTTGGGTACCTAAACTTAATTAATTTGTTTTGTAGGATGTCCGGTACATAGGCAAAGTGGATGTTCCGACACATGACAGGAAATAAGAAATGTCTCACTGACTTCAAAGCTTTTGATGGACCCAAAGTCACATTTGGAGGCAAAGAAAACCCTGGCAAGATTAAGGGGGAAGGCACAATACTAAAGAACAAATTGAAGATTCAAAATGTAGCATATGTTAGAGGACTTAACTTCAATCTGATGAGCATCAGTCAATTCTGTGACAAAGGCTACAATGTACATTTCAGTAAGGAAGGATGCAAAGTGATTCACAGCCAAACCAACACAGTAGTTCTTACAGGATGAAGACAAGACAACATGTATGTGGTGGATTGGAAAATAGCCAAAGCAGAAACATGTCTGCTTGTCAAGAGTAAACAATCAACCAGCTAGATTTGGCACAGAAGGTTAAATCACTTGAATTTCAAGACCATTAACAAAATTTCCAAGAAGAAGTTAGTTGAAGGTCTGTCAGAGATCACATTCAAGAAAGAAAGTCTATGTGATGCATGTCAGAAAGGAAAACAAATCAAAAGCTCATTCAAGTCAAAGCCTTATCAATCTACAACAAGAGTTCTACATCTGTTACACATGGACTGTTTGGACCAGGTCACACCAGAAGTGTAAGTGGTAAGAAATACACCACTAGTAGTGGTGGATGACTTTTCAAAATACACTGGACCATTTTCATGAACAAGAAGAAAGAGACACTCAAAAGCTGCAGATTTGCTCGGAAGACTCCAAAATGAAAAAAATCAAGATCATCAAGATCGGATCGAGATAGAGGCACCTGAATTTCTAAATGAAATCATCGAACCTCTTCGTGAAGAAGAAATGAGTGTTACATCAACTGTGCATAGCAGGAACTCCACAACAAAATGGTGTAGCAGAAAGAAGAAACGGAACTCTCAAAGAAGCAGTTAGAACAATGATTGCTGAAGCATGCTTACCAAAAAGATTTTGGGCTGAAGCAACAAACATAGCATGCCATACACAAAGCAGATCAACTATCACAAACATCATGGAAAGACTCCATATGAAATATGGAATGGTATAAATCCTAATGTCTCATATTTTCATATGTTTGGATCGAAATGTTTTGTTTTGAACAGGAACCAGCTGCATACCTTTGATGAAAAGGCTGAAGAAGCAATCTTTATGGGATACTCAGATACAAGCAAAGCTTTCAGAGTACTCAACAAAAGAACCTTGGTGATTGAAGAATCAATACATGTAGTTTTTGATGAACCGAATATAAATGGTGAAGATCTTCAAGATCAAGAAGAGGAAGCAGCACAAAGAGAAATCTATACAAATGCAACCACACCACCTTATATCCTGAATCATCATTTTGAAAATTAATAGGAGCCATATATCAATACAATAGAAGAAGCACTAGAATTTGAAGTTCATGCTCAACATGAAGGTATGGAAGCACCAAGTGAAGAACAACTCAACCTGATCTAAATTGGCTAAGAGATCATCCTGAAAAACAAGTCATTGGAGATATTCACACAGGAGTTAGAACCAGAAGACAACTGGAGCACATGCTAACATGTTTTCTATCACAAGTGGAACCCAAGAACATAGATGATGCAATCCAATATGCAGATTGGATCACATCCATGCAAGAAGAACTAAATGAATTTGAAAGAAATGAAGTCTGGGAACTGGTTGACAGACAAGATACGGCCAACTTCATTGGAGCAAAATGGGTATTCAGGAACAAGATGGATGAGCAAGGGACTATTGTCAGAAACAAAGCAAGGCTAGTTGCAAAAGGCTACTCTCAAGCAGAAGGGATAGATTATGATGAAACATTTGCCCCAGTAGCAAGATTGGAGGCAATCAGACTCTTTCTAGCATTTGCTGCATTCAAAGACTTCAAAGTCTATCAAATGGATGTCAAGAGTGCATTCCTAAATGGACTCATGGAAGAAGAAGTATATGTAGAAGAGCCTCCTGGCTTTCAAATCAAAGGAAAAGAAGACAAAGTATACAAACTCAAGAAGGCCCTCTATGGACTCAAACAGGCACCCAGAGCCTGGTATTAAACACTATCACAATTTCTGATCAAGAATGGATTCAACAAGGGAACTATAGACAAGACTCTATTCAAACTAGAGGAAGGAAAAAGTACATTGCTACTACAAATCTATGTTGATGATATCATCTTTGGATCAGAGGATGAAAAGCTATGTGAGAAATTTGCAAACCTGATGAAGAGCAAATTTTAGATGAGCATGATGGGAGAATTAAATTATTTCCTTGGCCTTCAAGTAAAGCAAATGAAGGATGGTATTTTCATTAATCAAGCCAAGTACACAAGAGACTTAATACACAAGTATGGAATGGATACAAGTGGCACAGCAGATACACCAATGTGTGCAAGAGTCATTCTTGGAAAAGATGAAGCAGGAAAAGATGTTGACCAGAAAATGTATAGAGGAATTATTGGATCCTTACTATACTTAATCATAAGTAGACTGATATAGCATTTGCAGTAGGAGTATGTGCAAGATTTCAAGCTCAACCAAAAGAATCACATCTTCTAGCAGCCAAAAGGATAATCAAATACTTGAAAAAAACTATAAATTTTGGAATTTGGTATCCAAAAGATGGAGGATTTAAATTGATATCATATTCAGACTCTGACTATGCTAGATGCAAAATAGATAGAAAAAGTACCTCTGGAACTTGTCAAATGTTAGGCACCAGACTAGTCTCTTGGTTCTGTAAAAAGCAAAACTTCATATCTACATCAACAGCTGAAGCAGAATATATAGCAGCAGGTAGTTGTTGTGCACAAGTACTTTGCATCAGACAACAGCTGAGGGATTATGGAGTGGAGGAGGAAACAATTCCAATCATGTGTGATAACACAAGTGCAATATCTCTTACTGAAAATCCAGTGTTGCATTCAAGAACGAAGCACATTGATGTGAGACATCACTTTATCAGAGATCATGTTGAAAAGGGAGATGTCATTCTGAAATACATACCCACTGAAGATCAATTGGCTGACATATTTACTAAACCACTCAGTTATGAAAGATTTAACATGTTAAGAACTGAGTTAGGAATGATTGAAATTGACTAGGTAACAAAGAGCAGCTAACTGGAGTAATCGGTTAAGTGACCTCATCAACTGGTTAAACCTTTGCCGTTATAGGGGATATAGCAGGTAAGGCACTGGTATCCAGTGAAGTTAACTTGACTGATTGTCAGGAACGGTTAAATCAAGCAGCTCAATGAAGAATTCACTACTTCGGCCAAGTGACCAGCCAAGGCACTTCACCGAATTAAAGACTTGGACAAATTAAAGTGTGAACAAAATCAAGTTTTACTACACGAGGAGAATAAAGAAATTATGGGGGATTATTCTGTAGAAGATTATACACGTGGAGATCAACTTATAATTATGGAGGTAACCATATTTTTTTAAATTACAAATGCCTCGATTCCCGGGCTCTATCGTTACTTACCTCAAACCTCTCCCCCATTGCGCTCGAATATCGTGATTTACATACACAAAATCACGCCATTATGTCACAAAATCCTTCCACATTCAAACCACATTCACCACGTTCACACTACCCAAATCAACCTATATAAAGGCTACTTAGAGATTTTCAGAAATCTTTACACTCTCTTGCAAATCATAATCTCTATTGCAATTTCAAAACTTACTCTCAAGTTTCCATTACCCTTCAACAATGGCTTCATCCTCCTCAAACACCCAAGTTAGGTATGAAAAATCAATCGCCACTGGATCATTCTTTCAAGAGGAACATTACTTGAAACTATGTGGAAATGATGAGGATGCCAAACGATTGGCAGTAGGATGCAAAAACCTAAAATTATCAATTTTTCTAAATCCTCCCATAACCGACGTTTGCTATGAAAGTCTCATCTCCTTCTGGAAATCTACAACATACGTCAGTGGGCTCCTTGCTGAAGAAGGTGACGAATTTGAAGTAGACAAGATTGTTGCATCTGTCAATGGCAAAGATGTGGTGATTACAGAAAAGGTAATTCAAAAACATCTCAAACTTTCCAATAAAGGTCACGCAAAAGTGACACTGGTACCACAAGACTTGGATGATTTCTGGGCAACCATTGCCAAAACGGCAAATCCAAGATCTACGAAAGTCAATTGTCTTAGATCTGCCTTAAAGAAACCATTCAATGAGTTCAGTGCCCTAATTTGCAAGACTATTGAAGGAAAATTGGGAGCAAATAATGCAATGATAGAAATCTGAATGTGGCTGATGGGAATTATCTACAACAATCTGGAATTCAATTGGGCAAAATACTTCTTTTTGAGAATAAAAGAACAAATCCAAGGTGAAGTGAAAGCAGGCGAAAAGGGGACAAAAGAAGGAAAGACGAAGAAAGGACATTTCTGGGTGAAAAAGTCATATGTGATCCAGTTACACTATCTGTTGCAATGCCTCAAAGTCCCCACTGTACAACTCCACAAAATGCATGAATCCAAAGTCATGTTTACCTATGTTAAACAACAAAAGAAGGCAGAAGAAGGGAAGAGAAAGAAATCCTCACAACATACTACCAGTCAAAGAACGAAGCAAAAGGTTCAGTGGAATCTGGACAAAACGGACTTTGGAAAATTAATCGATGAAGAAGAAGAAGAAGAGGATTCAGATGCTGAGGCAGAACAACAAGAAGAAGAAAATGTCAGTCAGGATGGACAACATCCTAATGAGGAAGACACTGGAGATGATGAGGAATCTCCAAAAGAAGGTGCACAATTATCTGCAAACGATATAGATGATCGAATTGCAGAATATCTTGAGTGGAAGGAAGGTGATTCCCGACAACAGCTTCAAGACTCTGACCGCATGCTTACAGAAGAGGCATGGCTATTTGATTTTCTGGGAATCACACCTCTGGTTGGTTTATTTGATGAATCACCTCTATGGGACTTGGTTGATGCAGCCAAGGCAAAACTGCCCCAGACCTCTGACAGACAGAGTGATAATTTAGAAGATGGTGGATATGATGATGATGGTCATGATGACAATGATGATAATGATCATCATGATGATGATCTTGATAAAGACGGAGAAGAGGATAATCCTACACATGATGCAATCGATCATACCACTCTTCTCTGTACATTTTTACACCCACAAGCATCCAAAAAGTCCACAACTCCAACAAAGACAGCCACTTCACCGTTGTCTGTACATATTCTAGCTGACAACACAAACATTTTGGATACTGGTTCAGCTACTGACACTCTAGTTAAGGCAACCCCCGGCACAGAGAAAGGGGGAACATCAGCTCAGGCCACACCAGCATACACATCCACCCAAATTCTTGAAGATTTGGAAATTGGAGCGGATGTTACTCAACATCAAGACAAGGGACAACAAACAGACCCAGAACCAACTGACACAAGGCACACACTCTCTCAGCTGGCCACTGGCATTACAAATGAAACTTTTGAAAAAGCAGCAGATCAGCTGGCTGAAGAATTGGAGCAGCAAGCCATGTATCTCAGATCCATGACATCAGCATTTAATGACAAAAGCTCCTCCATTGAGCACAAGTTTCAGGTCATTGCAGAATACATCGATGCACAAAATATTGTTGTTCAACAACAGGGAAGTCTAATGTGGAAACTTAACATCAATATCACTAACCGTTTTGCAGGCCTCAGGCAGCACATTTCCCAAGAAAATGAATCAATGGAAGTGGCTTTTGGCACTAGATTTAGTAGTGTTAATGAGAAATTGAATGATCATCACAACAGATTCACATCTATTGAATCAAAACATGACTCTTTGATTGGAACGGCTGAGGCCACAAATAGCATCCTACTCCAGCAAAGGGATGATGCTGCCAAAAAGGGAGAAAAGCAGGATAAGCCTGAAGGATCAACAATTAGACCACTAAATTTCACTGAAGAACAACTGAAAGCAAGGGACATAGAAATAAGGATCATGAATGAGGCAGAAGAACAGCAAATGAGGGCCAGAGAAGAAAGAGAAAAGGCCCTAAATGAACCTTGCACTGGATTTCCTTTTCCTAGGCAAAGAAGAGATGATGATAGGGACAGATCCGGCAGACAGCAAAGGCCTGGATCTAGTCAACAAAGAGGTTCAGCAAGTCAAGACATACTTAGCTCCAGAGGAAATGCCAGCAGAGGCAGCAGCAGCTCCAGATATACTGGGGAACACAGAACTCACACTGGTCACCAAAGCAAAGCAGAATATTAAGCAGATGTACTGGACCATGTAAGAGAATTTTTTAGAGTACATGAAGGACTTTATCCTTATTCCTCACAAGACGAAGCATGGGCTGATTGGCTAAGCTATCAGGATGAAAGGATGTGAACTGATATGGCCAAACTCTACAATGAAGTCAAAAGAGAGTTTGCACTTTCTCAAACAAACCAACAACAAACCAAGCTCAGCCATACCACTATCAGCAAAAGGACCAGAAGACTTTCCAACTGAACAACAAGAAGAATTCAAACATATGGCAAAATTCTTCAATTCCATGGGAAGAATGGACAAACAGGAACAGTGGAGTCTCTACAAGAGTCTCAAGTTTGCCGATTCACATATAGCTGAGGCTAGGGAAAGACTTGAGAAATATTTTGGAGAACCTAAGGCAAATGAGACTATGCCAGATTTCAATAGGCTTTTTGCAAAGAAAGTATTCAAGGGGGTATCTGAATACACTTTATACTATGGCATCTTAATCAAGTGGAAGTTCCCGGAAATTGACTGGAAAGACATTGAAGAGGTTCAGACTACAAAGTTCAAGAGGTACAAAGCTGAATTAAGCAAAATGTAGTTTGTTACATTTGAATAATACTTTTGAACTTATTGCCCTATGTTGGATGAATAAATTGTTGAGTTTTTGTTCTATTGTTATGAAAAATTTTGGATTACTTATGTTCAGGCTTATGAGGGTTTTGGCATCATCAAAAAGGGGGAAATTGTTAGGAACATTTTTATTGTGTTTTGATGATGGCCATACTAACTGTTATAGCAAGCCTGAAATAAGTTAGAATTCTATGCATAAGTCTTTACTTAGTGTCTGGCATGTTGTATAAGTTGAGTCAGACAAGTATTGTACTAGTTGGTAGGACGGCAAACTAAAAACAGACATTCGGCAGAGTGAAGCCAGCCAAGCACCAGCAGAGATAAAATGAAGACATTATGATCTGACTTATACCCAAGGAAGTCTGTGATGACCTTGGATAAGTCTAAGTTATGGTTCAAGTGATGAAACTTAATATTCAAATATGGTGTACACTGATCTCACCCCAACCAAGGTTCAGTGAAGTACAAAGATTCTCCTTAAACTGAAGCAAAGAAGGAAACAGTGAATCGGCTGAGTAAACTGACTTTCGGCTGAGTAACGACAATACGGTGAAGAAAGATTCAAAACGGCTAAGTCAGAAGGATCACTCGACCGTTCAGAAAATGGCGAATTAACTCTTACCAGATCAGATTTAATACATAAGATCATGCATTAAATGCACAATCAATAGAGGATCAATCAAGGACAGATTTTCTGCTATACGATTGAAGGAAAAATCCGATCACTGAAATCAAAGAGAATGCAATTAAGGGGGAATCAAGAATAAAATCAAGGATTATTCCCTCATTAATATAGCCAACGGACGTAATTTCAAAATCAAGGTTATTCAAGGCTATAAATAGAAGGCATTGACAGAAAAATAAATTATAGAGATTGGAAAAAGAAAAGTTAAGCAGAAACTCTGTCCATTTGAAAAGCCTTCTCTGAACTTACAAGGACTTATCTAGAGATCAACTCAGACATCAGAACTACAACTTTATATCCAGCACTAAGATTGATCAAGCAAGTTTGTGAATCTCATTCACATCAAACTGAAGCAACTGAATCAGAAGCAATCTGAGAAGGAGTTGTGTTTGTGATAGCTGCTGAAGGATTTTGATCTCAAGGGGCAGTGAAAGAGACTAAATCACTGAAGCTGTTTGTTGGGGAGATTTTGCATCATTAAAACAAAAGAAAATTTATAAACCTATACTACCATGCAAAACTACCTCCTAACCGGCCGAATACCGGGTAGTTGCTAGTAAAGTTGGATAAGTAATGGGTATCGATCCTCGTGGAAAAGGGATGTTGAATCTAATCTAATTAATTCTTCTTTATTAACTAAACCTAAACCTAAACTAGAACGGAAAAATAATCGGACGGAGGATTGTTAATCCAAAGCCGTGAAATATAGTTCTGGACAAAATAAATAAAACTACATCTACGAAAACAAAGAAAAACTAACTAATAACCGAACAAACATAAACAAACCATGATCAACCTATTCCCAACAACCATCACCCCACCGAAATCAATCGATAGACAAACATTCATTCATTAGTTATCTTGGATTATTATCTTTTCTAATGAAGCGTTTCCTCTTCCGATTTATCACGCCATTAATTAGTTTACCTTCCGGTCTTGACTAATATCGATACAAATCAAAGATATGGATTGAATCCTAACCTAACAACATTATCCCTCAACTTCCGTTTGTTGGAATAATTATTGTCAATCTCCCTCACGATAATCTAGTGAATCTATTAACTTCCGTTATCTAAATTCGATTAAATGCGGCATAAAAACATGAAAGAGAACAAGAACAACGTAATGAAATAAACACATGAACAATATCATCTTTCCGGTAACGGTGACATCCCTCAATTCCAATCTAAGATAATCTTGCATTGAATTAATTCAATTGTGGTTCTCTCGTAAACCTAGATATTTAACCTACGAACTTCCGTTATGTATAGATTAAAGATCTAATCTTTCCTATGGTGATCTAAACTACACCGACTTCCGTCATACGGTAGCATCAAATCATACAATCATCTTTCGATATAAAATTGCACGATACAAATAAACACAAGAAAGAAACAATCTTAATTAAAACTTACAAAATTAATCCATAGAAAAGAATTAAGTTTGCTGCTGCGTGAAACAGGTCATTCAAGCTCTATCCATGGCTGCTCATGGTTTTATTCATCAAAAGGAACTCGAAACACGGAATTGAAAAACACCAAATCTAACCGCCGGCCGAACAAGCAAGGAGCTTGGCCGGCCGGGCTGCTCCTTCTCAGTACGAAGTTTAGGATTTTTGGATGAAGGGCTGCGTTTACTGAATGAATATTAGGGTTACAAAACTGCTGCTATGTATAGATATGAGAGGCGGCTGGAGTAATGTTTTAAGTCGGTTGGGTTCAATGCGGCGGTGGACGTTCGTTCGAGGTCTTCAAACTGAATCCTTCGATTACATATTTATTGGAATAAAACTTCTAAAATTCATATCTTGAGTTGTAGACCTCCATAAATTATGATCCGAATGTCATAAAAAAGCTCTCGGAAAACTCTACAACTTCCATTAAGGACTCTTCTTCGAAAACGCCTTTTGATTAGCCCGTCAGATTATTTAGTATATTTCGGGATTTTCCACTCGAATTCATCTCTTTAAAATCATCCTTTCCATCAACAATGTGTATCTACAATGTAGGAAAAACATACCAAAGCGTAACACAATCCTAAAATAATATAAAACCATGATTTAAACACATAAATCGCTACGTTTTGCAATTTAACTATTAAAAACACCATTTACTCAATTAATCGATTATAAGCTCGATTTCTATGAAAATCCTAAGAATATGGGGAATATTGACATAAAATATATCCTTATAAAACGTATAAAATCACCCTTAACACTGTTGCAGTCAAGGAGTGATAATCTTGTAGATTGTGAAGCTTGGGAAGCCAAGGACAATCATACTATTGTATCTGTGAAAACAATAGTGAATTCCTCCAATCACCACAAGAGAAGAGTGGATTAAGGGATTACACCACCTTGAACCACTATAAGCATTGTGTCAATTTATTTTCTGCAATTTACTTTACAACATTTATTTAAATTGCCTAGATCATAACTTATATCTGTGACTGCCTAAACTGATTTGAAAAAAATATAGTAAGAAGGGACTTATCTGCTGCCCAAAAGCTTTTAAACAGAAGAAAAGTTTTTGAAACTCCACTATAGTCATTCACCCCCCCCCCCCCTCTGACTATAGTTTCACCCTTCTCTGGGACCAACAGGCCCGGTTACAAAAAGTTCTAAAATGATAGTCCTTGACTAATCCCTAGCTTCACTATCTAAACACTTGCAGAACAGGTAGGATTGCTGCTCTTCAATTGTTTGAAACACTGGTCCTTGAAGGGTAGAATTGCATCTTCACCATCTCATCACAAACATAGTCTTCCTGACTGCACTCAACTGTCCTTCACACCTTCTTGGTGTTTCACAGTCCAGACCTTTGATGAAATCAAAGTTGAGACCTGAATCAATAACTATGATTCAATTGTGATTTGAGCTTTTCTTCTGGATAATTAAATTTTGCATGGCTCTGAATTTCTTCAAATGATAGATTCTTGATTGTGCTTGAATGTGCTTGGATACTTGAAGAAATTTCTTGATGTTTGCATTTTAGTACTTAGCAGGAATTCTTTCAAAATTGACTTTCCCCCTTAGTTAGATCTTTTAATTAAATCTGTTTTTAATTCCTCCTGCTCACGCTCTTCTTGTTGTTGTAGAAGTGATCTATTTATAGGGGTTTGTGTAACGTTCATCCTGCTTGAATCTTGTAACGGCTATATTTTGTGACCGTTCTGCTTTGTTAGTATTTCATCCAATCAAGTTGTTTCCTTTATAACGTTGGACTGTACTATCAGCTTGTTGGATGACTGACATATAAACCTGAGTTTCCTTATCAGTTTTATACTGAGATTATCACTTGTCAGTTTCTTGACTGACTTGGAGTATCAACTGAGATTTTACTCTTCTTCGAATATCAGTACTCCAGTTTTTCATCTGATTATAATTGACTTAATCAGAGTACACCATGACTCATTATCTTCTAAGAATTCATTGTCCTTATGATTCTTAGGTCTTCATACAAGATCCATAAAGTCAGTTCAGGTCACCACAATCTTGCCTGAAGTCTAACTTTACAGTCTTGACGTAGTCTTCATAACTGAGTTTGAACCCTCAGTTCTTCAATCTTCTATACTGAGTCTGTGACCCTCAGTTCTTCGATCTTTTAGATAATCCAACTGAGTCTGTGTCCCTCAGCGAACTTATCTTCTTCAGTTTTTATGTTGGTGTGCTCTGTTTTTCAGTTTCTCATTGAATCTCAGTTTAACTAAATCTCAGTTTCTTATTTTCCCAGTTCACAGCCTAGAACTATTATAGTGCTTGTCTGATTTAACCTATACAAATATCAGATTCTATAAAGTCCTATACATTAATCTCTAGACATCTTTTTGCTTTGCACTATAACAGCTAGTTATGACACTTCATCAATGGGGTTAATAACAATAACTGATTAATCGATGAATCATCATCAAAACATAAATTTTATTTCCAACATTATTGCATATCTTATTTTCATCATTTTTTTCTTCTTCTTCTTTTTGGCAGATTTCCTCACTTTTTTCTCTTTCCTCACAAGTCCGTTTGTCCCGATCACCTTTAGTCATCCAAGTTGCTTCTCTCATCTTACAACAATTTGTTAAAGTATATAGACAGACAAATATTGATACCCGGTTGAAACAACTCATCATCTAATCTTAAACACTTCTCACTCAGATTATGTGCTCAAATATTGATTGCAATGATAGAAAAATAATTAATAAGTAACTAATTCATGCAACATAACATATGTTCATTCTTCCATACCAAATAGAATACGCTATAGCTCACTTCAAATTGAACTTGGGCTCATTTTCTACCGATTCCTTACTCGAAAACGTGCAAATAGCAAGCTAAAAATAGTGATAAATTTTTAAAAAATATTCCCTTTTTCGACTACCCAGCTAAGACGCCTTACCTCCCACTATTATAGACATTGTCCCAAATGGCTAATAATAAAGAAAAGAAATAGTACTTAGCTCTGGAAATGTCGGCTGAGTCAAAACGAATCCCGGAGCGTAATCGTTAGCTCCTAGGTTATTCCTCTTCCGAGTTATTACCTGCTTTCCAAATGCTTCCAAAAACTGTGAGTAACATCGGAAGGGCAATAAGAAAAAAGGTGGCGGTAATCGTGCATACCCATAGAATGCGCAAAAATAGTTCAAGCCACTATATTCTGTTATTGGCCTAAGCAAGACGCGAAAACTTTTACGAGGGTATCAAATGAGAATCGTGAAGGAAAAAACCACATATATCTCTAGCCAGGTGACTGAAAATATATGTGATGAAAAAAAACCATGCGATTGTCATGCTACTTTATTGACTCAAAATACAATAAACAAAAGCAATAAATAAAGGTTTAGAAATAGTTCTGGGTTTATAGTCGTTAGCTCGACTGTACTAATAGGGCTATTTAATTCATATTCTGGCTTTTCTAATGCAAAGACTTCCAATTCAGGGTTATAATTGTGCTCTAGGTAATTTTTCAGACTGACGAGGGTCGGACTAGCCCTCGCCACGTGTCATCTTTATATCGGCTAACCATTAATGGAAGACAGAGAATTAATAGCTAATAAAGGACCAGGGACCCTAGAGTTTAACCGAGAAAGCGGACCTGAACCCCGCGTGGGAGGTCAGCTTGGCTTGTCTCTACTTACCACCGCAGGCCGGCTCGGTAAGAGTTGAGGCCGGGTAATGCAGTACAGGTCGAGATGGCCCGGGGGCTCGACACAGGTCGGCCAGAGCCCTCCTTCTAGCGCCAATTGACGAGCTAGAATTTTAACTGAGTCCTGCAGGTCAGACTCAGATAGCTTGAATACCACAAGCTCCCCTAGTCCTCCAGCCAGTCGGGTATTAATCGAGTCAGTCATACTCGTAAAGTTTGCAAAAGACAAACTTCCTCGACCGCAGTCGCTAGAATTTTAACTGAGTCCTACAGTCGACTCGAGATAGCTTGAATACCACAAGCTCCCCGAGTCCTCGGCCAGTCGGGTATTAATCGAGTCAAATCATACTCGGAAAGTTTGCAAAGGACAAACTTCCTCACCGCAGTCAGGCTAGAATTTTAATCGAAGTCATGCAGTCGACTCGGATAGCTTGAATACCACAAGCTCCCCTAGTCCTCGTGCCAGTCGGGTATTAATCGAGTCGAGTCATACTCAGAAAGTTTGCAAAAGACAAACTTCCTCAGTCCGCAGGTCAGGCTAGAATTTTAACTGAGTTCTGCAGGTCAGACTCAGATAGCTTGAATACCACAAGCTCCCCGAGTCCTCAGGTTAGGACGGGGTATTAACTGAGTCATGCAGGTCAGACTCAAAATGTTTGTAAAGAACAAACTTCCTAAGTCTGCAGGTCAGGATAAATTTTTAACTAAGTACTGCAGGTCAGACTCAGAAAGTTCGTAAATGACAAACTTTAAATTTAGTATGCCATCCAAAAACTATTAAGTTATTACGTGGCATACTGAAGGGCTGGAAGAGCAGATCAGATGAACAGACAGCCGGAAAATTTGCAAGGAAAACAACCGGAAAGGGCAAGGTAAGTTGCAAAAAAAAAATTTCATTTTCTATAATTTTTTAACTTCTAGAGTTTTGATATGACCAAAAAACTAAGTCTGCAAGTCAGACATCAAATAATTAAGTCTCCCACTAAGCATCTAAAAATTAAGTCTGCAAGACAGACAAGCCGAGCTCCGAAGAACGGACTCCGCTCAAATCATTAAAACTGACATCCGAGCTCCGCCGGTCGGACTCAGCAAACATATGTCAGCAATATTTATTAAGCCCGCAGGACGGACAGAAAAATGAGTATTGCAAGCCAGACTCAGAAAGCATACAATGGAAAAAATTCCCGAGTCCGCAAATCAGGATAAAACCAAATCGTAGAGAGTATACAGAGCGCAAAATCAAAAACAAAGTATGCCATCCACTACAATAAGTAATGGATGCCACAATAGGGGGTGCACAGGGTACCAGGTAAGTACTCAAACCTCAAAATAAATTTCAAAATAAAAGTACAGTGGGTAGAGCACTACAAACATCTAGAAAGCATACAAGTTTTTTTTTAAGAAATTTCATAAAACTTATATGTCTTGACAATAGGAGAAAGGGCAATCAATTCTGGGCACCAGGATTTTGCTCCGTTGAGGAAGGAGCCGGTTCAGTGCTCTGAGAAATAGGGCGGCGTTTAATATGCTTAGCCCCAATGTCCTCTCCTTCCTTAAACTCTCACAATCGATGGTCAAGCAAAAAGAAGAGTAGATACCACTGCTGCCAGGTCGTGGTCAGACAGGCGCCCCTAACCCGAGGAAGGTCTATCCTCGGTCAGGTCCTCGATATCGCCATCGAAATGAGCCTCAGCCTCCTCTGCTTGGATCCGCCTCTTTGTGGGGGTAGCAGCAGCTTATAACTCGCCTCTTCCTTTAAGGCCAACATCCTCCACTCCTCATCCGCATCCACTTCTATAAGATCAACCCTTCGCGCACGAGAGGTGACCCAGGTATGTCAGTCGTGAAGCTCGGATAAATGCCGAGTCAAGAGGAATTCAGACGGTACCCACAGATCGGGTCTCCTCGTAGATCAACGTGTTTGGTCCTCTCTCGAGCCCTCGATTAGTCTCGGGCCGCACTAAGGAACTGCAGCAACATTCTTTAAAACTCGTGAGAAAAATCTCATAAGTCAAAGAAGATCGATGAGCCGAGCTCCGCAGTCGGACTCAAAGAAAATTTCACAAGTCGCCAGGTTCGACGAATCGAGCATCGCAGCCGACTCGGAAAATTTTTCTAAGGACAAACTCAATAAGTCTGCAGGATGCATTTATCGTAACTAAGATGCATTATAGAAAGTTTGTAATAATCAAACTTTCTAAGTCTGCAGGACAGAAAACGAATTGCAAAGCTATACAAGTAAAGTCCAGAGGAAAAAATCTACACACGCTACTAAGTATGCCATCCAAAAAACTATAAGTTAATGCATGGCATACTGAGGGGCAAGACACGCCACGGCGGATCAAAGTACTTCAGGTAAGTGCTGAAAATAAAATTAGGCAAGAGAACTTGCAAAACATTGTACATGAAAAAATTGGAAGCTTTTCTCCAAAGTATTACAAAACAGACTCCAAAGTTTGAGCTCCACAGGTCGGACTCGAAAGCTTCAGCTCCGAAGGCCGGACCCGAAAAGTTTTCTTAAGTCTGCTTGACAGACATCAACTTTCAGAACTCCACAGGTTGGACTCAACAAAGTTTGCAGGCCAAACTCATCGGATTGAGCTCCTCAGATCAGACTCACCACGTCAGCACGACAATCAAAAGTATGAGCTCTCTAGCTCAGCCTCCGTAAAATTTAGTAGACCAAACTTCTTTAGTTCATAGACGAACTCAAAGCCGAGCTCCACAGGTTGGAATCGTCATAAAATCAGTCTGTAGGACGGACTCTCGCAAAGATTGCGAGGTAAACTTCCTTAGTCCCCAAAGGGACCCAAGCCGAGCTACGCAGGTCGGGCTCGTAAAAATACAACGAGGCATAAATGAAATGCAAGTTCAAAATCTTAAGAAGCATTAAGGGTTGAGTTCGCCTGAGCATCGAAAGCGTGAGTAAGATTCTCCACAGAGGCATTGACATGGGGCAGCTCGGTAGGAGCCGTTGAAGCATAAACAGCAGCCGCAGATGGCACTAAACAAGGAATTGCAAAGAACATTCTCAAAACCGCTCCATTTCGTAAGATGTGGGCACAAATGACACATTATAATAAAACTACGCCACCTGGCGTAGAAGATTACCGTAAGTTCTACAAGTCTAGATGACAGTGGCCGAACAACACCTCTAACAGATCCGACCTCACAACGAGTGATTCAGTCAGATCTGGGGGGCTTATGACGAGGGTCGGACTAGCCCTCGCCACGTGTCATCTTTATATCGGCTAACCATTAATGGAAGACAGAGAATTAATAGCTAATAAAGGACCAGGGGCCCTAGATTTTAACCGAGAAAGCGGACCTGAACCCCGCGTGGGAGGTCAGCTTGGCTTGTCTCTACTTACCACCGCAGGCCGGCTCGGTAAGAGTTGAGGCCGGGTAATGCAGTACAGGTCGAGATGGCCCGGGGGGCTCGACACAGGTCGGCCAGAGCCTTCCTTATTCGTATTTGACACACATGCTTAATAATATCAGATAAACAAGGAAAGAATCATAGGTCATAATGACTGTAATCTTGACATTAGATATGTCTATAATTATCTCTAAATTAGGGGGATTTATGCGTGTTAATCCTTAGGGAAATAATAATAATAATAATAATAATAATCTAATTCCATGTAGGACAAGGAATGGGATAAATCGTTCCCTATATAAACAACCCTAAGGAACTACGGAGACTTGATTCCTGAAACATAACAGGATACGTAGGCAACTTGAGAGAGACTCTCAAGCTCAGTCTAAAATCACCCAAAAAACCATCCTCGTTCATATTACCTTAGATTAAACGGCCCGGATTATTACTAGATGAGATCCAGCATCGTCACAGACTGTGGCCATTAACTGTGAAAGTTTGCCCAGAGTGTTCGTGTCTAACTTCACATGCACCAGAATTGTAGACTTTCATGACTACATGTGGTCCATACCATCTAGACTTCAACTTCCCAGGAAAAAGACATAGACGCGAATTGTACACCAGCACTTTATCCCCAACATGGAATGTGCGGTTCAAAATCTTCTTATCGTGCAGGCATTTCGTTCCATCCTTCTAAATCCTTGCATTCTCATATGCTGGAAGTATATACTCCCCCAATCTATTCAACTCTAGCATTCTTATTTCACCGGCTAAATCCTCATCCATGTTTAGAAATCTCATAGCCCACAGTACTCGGCGCTCGAGTTCTACCGGTAAATGACATGCCTTTCCAAACACTATCATATACGGTGACATCCCTATCGTGGTCCTATAAGTTATTCTTTACGGCCAAAGAACGTCATTTAATTTCAAAGATGAATCCTTCTTTGTGGGATTCATAGTCTTCTCTAAGATCCTCTTAATCTCTCTATTCGTGACATCTACTTGTCCACTCTTCTGGGGGTGATATGCTGCTGCAATCTTATGTCTAACCCCATATCTTATCATCAACTTCTCAAACAAACTATTACAGAAATCACTCCCTCCGTCAATAATTATGGCTCTAGACACACCAAACCTCATCAAAATGTTTTTCTTAAGAAACCTCAGGACAACCCTGGCATCATCAGTAGGTGAAGCCACTGCTTCCACCCATTTGGAAACATAATCAATTTCAACCAGGATGTAACGATTTGATTCTGACGATGTGAATGGTCCCAAAAAATCAATTCCCCAAACATCGAATAACTCCACTTCTAAGATACTTTGCAGTGGCATCTAGTTCCGATTATAAATATTGCCTGTCAATTGACAAGAATGACAGGATCTTGTAAACTCGTAAGTAGATTTATGAATTGTTGTTCAGTAGAATCCACACTGCAGTACCTTTGCTGTTGTCTTGTCTTGTCCAAAGTGAACTCCAGCTTCTCTAGCATGACACATGTGCAAAATACATGGAATCTCATCATCATGGATGCATCTCCTAAGAATGGCATTGGGGCACAATTTGTATAGGTAGGGATCGTCCCAAAGATAATACTTCAGATATGTGAAGAACTTCATCTTAGCTGCACTATTGAATTCTGGTGGTAGGTACTTCCCTGCTAAGTAATTGACAACGTCCGCAAACCAAGGGTATATCTTGCCCACTCTTGATGTATGATATCGGATCTAAGATTCAACTCGAGCTACCACTGAGACGGAAAATAGTTGTTCATCAAGAAAGCTTCCCTTAATCTCGGTTGGTTGATCTTCTTCTATCAAAGTTAATCTTGAAAGGTGATCATCCACCTCATTCTCAGATCCCTTTTTGTCTTTGATTTCCACATCAAACTCTTGTAAGAGTAGAATCCATATTATTAATCTCGGCTTGGAGTCTTTCTTGGTTAAAAGGTATTTCAAAGCTGCATGATCAGTAAATACAGTGACTTTCGATCCTATTAGATAAGGTCAAAACTTGTCAAATGCAAAGATTACAGCCAATAGTTCCTTCTCCATAGTTGCATAATTCCTCTGGGCACTATTAAGGGTACGACTGGCGTAATAGATAGGCTTAAAGATTTTATCCTCCCTTTGTCCTATGGCTGCTCCAATTGCCGTGTCACTTGCATCACATATTAGCTCAAGAGGTTTATTCCAATCTGGTGCTTCCAGAATTGGGGCGGTTATAAGCATTCACTTAAATGTGTTGAATGCTTTCTTGCACAATTCTCCAAATACGAAAGGTACATCCTTTGCAAGCAATTCAGTCAAAGGTCTAGAGATTATAGAGAAGTCCTTGATGAACCTCCTATAAAATCCTGTGTTGCCAAGAAAGGTTCGCAACGTCTTCATGTTCGTTGGAGGGGGTAACGTCTCTATCACCTCTATCATTGCTCTATCAAATTCCATTCCATTCCTTGAAATCATGTGACCGAACATTATGTCTTCTGTAACCATGAAATGGCACTTTTCCCAGTTAAGTACAAGGTTGGTAGCTTCACATCTTTTCAACACTTTACTCAAATTGTCCAAGCATTTATTGAAGCTATCTCCAAATATAGGGAAATCATCCATGAAAATCTCTAGAAAATCCTCCACCATGTCCGCAAATAATGACATCATGCACCTTTGAAATGTTGCTGGTGCATTACATAACCCAAAAGGCATGCGATTGTACGCAAAAGTTTAATAGGGACATGTGAAAGTTGTTTTCTCTCAGTCCTCGGGGGCAATATGGATCTGATAGTAACCAGAATATCCATCTAAGAAACAATAAAATGCATGACCGCTTAATCTCTCCAACATCTGATCAATGAATGGTAAGGGAAAATGATCTTTACGAGTTGCATCATTCAGTTTCCTGAAGTCTATGAAAACTCGATGTCCAGTGATTAAACTCCCAGAGATTAGCTCATCGAACTCATTAGGTTGTACAATGAATCCTCCTTTCTTGGGTACCACATGAATCGGGCTTACCCACTCACTGTTTGCAATTGGGAAAATGATTCCCATCTCCAACATCTTTATGATCTCTTCCTTAACAACATCCTTCAGTTGTGGTGTCAACCTCCTTTGAGGTTGTGCTACCACTTTCTTTTCAGGGTCCACAAAGATCTTATGCATGCACACCGATGGGCCTATTCCTCTAATATATGCAATTGTCCATCCAAACACTCCCTTGTGCTCTCTCAGTACCCTTAACAGTTTCTGCTCCTCTAAAGATGAAAATAACGCTGAAATTATAAGGGGGAGAGTATCATCTTGTAAGTACATGTATTCAGGTGAGATGGCCAAGGTTTCAATGTTAAGTTCCTTGGTGGCTCCTCTAATGATGATCTTACCAGCTTACCTATCAATTGTAGGTCAAAGAACTTATCCCAGGAAGGTCTATGAATGGTTCATCCTAAATCCACAGAGTATAAAGGCTCTATTTCTCACACTTGACCTTCACTACACCCAGGCCAGGTTTCCTCACTGCTTTTTTTTTCCTTCAGGAGCAAAGTCTTGGCTACTTCAGGGTCTTGTGCCACTAGCTGATATAATTCTAAAACAAGATCGTCTATGGCATCTAGCATGTAGCATGCTTCTCCTTCATCTTGAGCATATCTCATTGAGTTCATCACATTGAACACTACCTTGTCCTCATTCACTTTCAGAATCAGCTCACCTTATGTACATCTATCAATGTTTTGCTCATAGCTAGGAAAGGTCTTCCTAAGATATGTGGAACATCATGGTTAGTTTCCATGTCTAGCACCACAAAATGTATAGGGAATACAAACTTACCAACTTTCACCAAAACGACATCCACCACTCCACAAGGTTGCTTCATAGACCTATCTGCTAATTGAAGGGTTATAGATGTTTCATTCAACTCTTTCATGCCTAACTTATGAAAAATGGAGAGTGGCATCAGATTGACACTATCTCCAAGATCACATAATGCTTTGTTCAGGCATACACCTCCAATTGTGCATAGTATGGGGAAGCTCCCAGGATCTTTACACTTAGGAGGCAGTTTGCGTTGCAAAACTGCCGAGCATTCCTCATTCAGGCAAATAGTTTCAAGGTCTAACAATTTCCTCTTGGTAGAGATGGCTTCTTTCAATAATTTTGCATACTCTGGCATTCCGTCCAGAGCTTCTACCAGAGGTATATTCCCTTGCAACTTTTTAAAAATCTTTATAAACTTTTTTATAACGCGCATCATCATTGTTCGGCTTATATTTCCTAGGGGGATAGGGTAAAGTAGCAGGATTGATAGTTATAGTTTGTGAAGACTTACCTATTGACTGCTGCTGCTCTGCCTGCTTGTCTGTTGAACTTTCAGATTCCCGGTTTACCAGAGCTTTGTCCCGGGTTACCGGCCCCTCTTTTTCTCCAGATTCTCGCGTGTTCACATCGACTTCTTTCGATTCTTCCCGGGCGGTTGGTATAATCGGCCCATGCGCTTTTTTACGCTTTTAGTCATGATTGCATTCACATCCTTTGGAATTTTCTCAGTATTACTTGGCAATCCTCCCGGAGGACGGGCTGACAATTGTTCTGCAATCTACCCCACTTGGTGCGATAGATTCTGCACTAAGGCTTCTTGATTGGTCAGTCTTGTATCATTCTTCTGACAATATGTGGTGTGTTTGTATTCAGTTCGGTCATGGATTTCGTAAGTTGATTGACCGTGTCAGTCACAGTTGAGCTCATTTTATCCATGGCTGCTTCCCAACCAACGGGCATATTGAATTGAGGAATGAATCCAACATTATGTCTCGGTCTCTCTCTACCATTTGAATCACTTTTTCAAAAACCCCCACTAGGGTCACTCAGTCTAAAACCAAGGTGGTCAAGAGAACCTGGGCGATATCCGCCCCCATAATGATTTCCTTGCCTCCCTATATAGTTCACGTCCTCAGTGTTGGTTGTTTCAATCTCTTGAACTTTCTCAACCTTGGCTATGCGGTCTTGCATGCCTTCTATCTTTTCATTCATTGTCATTAGCTGGTATAAGATCTTTTGAGAAGTATCTTCTCTAAATATGCCTTTAGCTACTTTGGCGGTTTCCACTTGATGTGTTCCCCATTGACTTGTAAGCGCAATTTGCTCCAATTTCTCTTCAGCTTCTTCAGGTGATAGCAACACAAAACATCCGTTGCTTGATGCATCAACTCTCATTTGCTTACTTGGCCGCAATCCATGATAAAAACAATGCATTAGTACGGGAAAAGTGATATAATGATGAGGGCATCTCATCTATTCTTCCTTAAATATTTCCCAAGATTCTTCAAAGGTTTCAGTGGGTCTCTGCTTGAAATTCATAATGTCTTGTCTCATCTCTAGTGACTTCCTAGGTGGGCAGTACTTATTCATAAATTTATGCAACAGGTCGGTCCAAATTTGGACCGATCCTGGTGCTAGAGACAATAACCATATTTTCGCTTTGTCTTTCAGAGTGAATGGAAACAATTTCAACTTGATATTGTCTCCTGGTACTCCTGCTGGCTTAACCGTGCTGACTATTTCCAGAAAGTTGGTGACATGTACACTAGGATCTTCATTCATTACTCCATGAAAAGTAGTGTAGTTAGTCACCATTTGTATAACATCCGGTTTTGGGTGAAAAACCTCAGCTACATCTTCAGGTTGAACAATAGCTGGCATGAATTGCTCAATCGTTGGCATTGCATAACTCTGTACAGTTCTCCTATCTGCTTGTACCACAACTCTTTCTCTATTCTATCCATTATGTGCCATGTTGTTTTGTGTATCTTCCAAAGGTGGAATCTCTTCTTCCCTTCGTGCTAACTCTAGACTCAACAAAAAGAAACAGTTAGTGACTAGCCACGGTGGCTGTTACACACGCTTGGAGGACTCAAAAATATAGACTCTAACTACTGACTCGACTCTGAACTGACCGAAATGATTCTGGAAAATCGGGACCCTCGGTAAACCGGTGGCAATTTTCTTCTAGAATTCACATAACTGACTCTGTACAACTCTAGTATAAACAGACTAGAAGAAAGAATCAATTAAACAGACTCAAATATATACATCAAACTCAATCTTAAATAAAAAGTATTCTTGTCACGAGTCCCCGGTAGCGACGCCAAAAATCTTGATCGCGTGCAAGGCACTTACTAGCAATAGGACTAGCTCTATCGTAGTAGAGTATTGGAGAGTCAAGGTCGAATCCCACAGAGACTCGTAAGAACGTCTAATTATCAAGATTGAGTTATCACGATAACGGTCTACGACCAACTATACTATTGACAGTAGTATAGGTTCCTCAAACTAACAAGATTTTGCAAGTTCAATGAAGAAAACTAGAGTTTCTAAGGTATTAGTTCAACTATGAGTAATTAGTTATTCCCCCCACACATGCAACAGCCCTCCCCATTGGTGAATTTATTTGTTGCTCAGCTACGGGTACAACTCCTAACTCTATCTACTCCGACAATGGTAGTAAACAATCTATATTCAAGCTACCCTCCTTAATTGGCCCGTAATAGCCCATATGCATAAAGAACTAGAGCTGCCGATATTGAGTGTTACCTCATACCGCAAACCCTCCTAGACAGCTGTAGACCTTGACCCGTATGTTCTTAATGTCCATTCTAGATAATGTCCTAATTAACACTTCACTTGTGGTCCTTCATGTTAATTTATGATAACATGAAAATAGTTGATCAGGCTACTAACATGTAAATTAAATCTATCGATCAATGTTGCTAGCGCCGATTATCATGAATTAGTAATTTACTAGGTATCCAGATCTACCGATATAGACCGTCGTAGATCTGAAGAACGCAACTACTATTTCATGATTTCTTCACCAACGAATCAGATATATAACACATGGGGTATAATAAACTAACTACTACATAATTAAACTAAATAAGCAATCAAAACATACTAGATGAATATAACGTGATAGATCTATATCTTGGAAAAGATAGAAAATCATACCCTCGAAGACGAGCGTAGATCTCCTTTGGATCTCTCCTTAGATGGCGACTCCGTTGTCTCTCCGACCAGAACTCATAAAATAAATCAAATAAAGAACAAGATCTTTTATTGCATAATTTTCTTGAATAATTTGAGTACATTGTGTTCTGAGGCAAAGCCTTTTATTTATAGCTATCTAAACCGATTTAGAATTATCAAGTTCGACCCCTCATCTAAGAAAACGCATTTCGGAATGGACCCTTGGTAAGTCGGCACCAACCCTCGGGTTACCGGGGGTACTTTTGTCTTTTTTCTTCAACTGACTTAACTTGGATGCTTCTAGAATACCTTAGGCCCATTCCTTTCATCCAGTCCACTCCAGATTCATCCATCATGCTCAGTAAAATATTTCGTATCCTGAAAATCATCATATAATACACGAAATAATATCGAAACAGGGAAAATAAATGCTAAGTGCAGATTTCTTTCACGAATCCGACATATGTTATTCAACTCAATTGGTTCATATTTATAGGTCGAAACAACTATTTTTAGCTCGTAATAGATAGAAATTGATGCCAAAAGATAGACTATGTTAACCGTCATCATCTACGCTTCTAGTAAACACAATTGCCTTCTTCTCTCCATGATCTGGCTTCCTAGTTCTGGTAACATCCAAATTTGGTACATCCAACTTAGTTTCATCACAAGCAACAGTATTATGACCCACTTCATTCACTTGGTAAAACATTTAGGCACATCTTCATATAAAACTGGCTGCATTAGTGTTTTTCCATCTGGCAAAGTAATAGGGATCTTGATAGGTAATGGAAGGTTAACATCCACTTCAACAAGGCAGCTTGCAAAGCTAGGAACTTTATTAGAGGCAGTAACTCTACCTGTATATTCAGGGGCACCCAGCAAAGTACAGATCTTGCTGAACCACTCATCCTTCCATAATCTAAGGGGCATATTAGAAAGTTGAATCCATAAAAGAACAACAGAATGCTCCTCTTTTCCAAAATTAAAAGGCTTTGGCATTTTTCTCGGGATCAATGGCTTACCAAAGGCATAGAAGGGGCCACATTGTAAGACATCATAATGATCAGACTCTTTCTAAAAAACAAACACTATCCAACCGGAATTGTGATAATGAAAGCTGCATTTCCTAGGCCATGGAATCACAATTTTTTGCACAACTTCCCTTCCAAGAATTTTGGCAGGAAAAATACCAATCAAACTCAATTTTTCCGTACTATCATCAACAAGATCTTCCTCATCTAAAATTACAGACTTCTGAGTAAGACACTCAATTCTCTCATTCAATCATACTACTTCATCAGTAGGTTCCCTATTTTTCTTGAAAATGGAAGCCAAGACATAGCATTGTTTTCCAAATCAACATCAGCATTTGCAGCAGCATCAGAAATAGCAGCATGGGTAGCAGCAGGTGTGTCTGAGCTAGAAATAAAAGGACAAACAATAGAAGGCATAATATCTATTACATTTTTCTCAATCCTTTGTCTTAAAATTTCAGCAAAACCATGAGTTACTAGCTGAGCAGATGAAGAACCAGGTTCAACAGGTGCTTTGACATGTCTAGCAGGTTTACTAACACTCTCATCCTTCTCAACAGCAAGTAACTCATATAAAGTAGTTACAGGTATCGCAGCCACATAAATAAAAGTATTCAACTCAACATTTGTAGAATCCACCAATAAAGAATTATTTTTTTCCAATATCAACAGCCGGTGTAATCAACTTACCCGATTTCAATGTTATTGCTTCAAAGAACTTTGTGTTTCAGGTATCGGGAACTGTATCCATCACCCCTACCATTGCAGGATCTGAAACAAGTTAAACACCCACCTGCTCAACCGGAGCAGGGAGGAGTAGCGATGGATTTAGATCCAAATCCATCCTATCTTCATTTTGAGCTTCATGAAGCTCCGCAATGGTAGCAGGAGCATCAACATCTTTCAAAGCAACCACATTCAAGTGCTCACCATCCTCTAATGCATGAACATGAAGTTCATCGTCTTTTTTCTTTGTTTTCTTACCCATGGTGCAAAAACAAAGTTGAAGAGTCAGATGTAAGTAGAGCAAGATGGAAGAGTAGTGATGATGTGTTAAAAAGTTAGAAAAGCTAGCAAAAGCATCTGTTTGTTGGAAAGTTGAATAAAGAATTAAATCACCATTAGAGAAGCTTCTCTCTAAAACCAAATACTATATATTGTATTTTATACTCGCCTTGTAACCGACTATATAAGCCTTATAAATAGTGGTAGTATCCCACTTCAAAAGGGATCGACCAATAATTTATTTAAGCAACCAGGGTCGGCCAATTTGTCGACAAACACTATCTCTCATACATGCATATTGTTCTTGCTAAACATCATAGTTATTTCTTGAACTTTAAACAATCAAAAACACAAAAACTAAGCCAGGTATCCACATAATCGTACAAATACCGCACCTATGATATTGACAACCGTATCACTATCTGATGCAAGGGATCTTAGTGGAGGGACAAACTCGCTGATTGGGAGCGTTAGGTGATTTAGACGGGTGAGCTCTTGGTTGGTTTGATGTATCCTCTTAGCATAGGCAATATTAGCAAACAATGCTTTCACGTAGAGTTTGTCATATGCCTCTATCTCTTCGTGGGGATATAGCTGGTGAGATCGGGTTGGATGAGATGTCTCACCCGTGTGTCTTCCTTTGTTTTGATCATTGGTGGCGGCGTGCTGACCAAGATCTTACTTTGATCATGCTCTGGTGTCGAGGTGAGTATGTGCATCATACTGTGGTACGTCCTCGTCTTGAGGACTAGGTGTCAGATGTACCTCAAGAACATGGTGTATGGTATTCTTACCGGACATTTTGGAGGTTGGTGGTAAGCCTCGTACAAAGGAGGTCCGACAGACCTTGTTTTCGACATGGGGACACAAAAGATGAAGGTCTGCTAATGTTGATGATGTTCTCGATGAAGAAGCGCTAAAACTGATGAATATTTGAAGACCGGTGGTTACATCAAAAAGTATCTAGGGTTTTGAAAGAGCTACATGAATATCTTTCAAGATTTTTGAGAATTTGAGTGTATATTTCGTAAATGTAAGGATTGCGGATGAACTGGATAAAGATTCAGATTAATATTCAACCGGTAAAATAAAAAAGACGGCTCTAGGATGCCGGAAAAGTAAAAAAGGATGACCTTTTGGAGCAAAAGCTAAGAACAGTGGCTATGAAGCTTAGATAAGACTGGAGAAAAGTGCTAAAACATGTACTTTCCTAGTAACATATCCAACTGATATTGTTGCAAATATCACAAACTAGTATAGCGGATGATTTGTGAGGATATATGTGCAAAAGGTGGTGTTTTCTTGTTTTTAGCTCAAGAAATATATGAAGATATGAAGAAAACTCAAGAACACAATAGCTATCGATGATCCTGGCAGAGCTTCGCCTGCTTTTTCTGTAATGCCTCTCCTTGAAGGTAAAAGATACAGCTATTTACATGGCTTACATAGTCGATGTTTACATGGCGGGTACAATGACTACGGGTAGTTCACAAATATATAAATATGAGATTCTAGGTCGAGCTCCTGATGTATGAGATGGTGTGCATCTCGTCCACTGCGGACTCCTCAGCTGTAACCTATGACTTTGCTGCCTAGTTGAGCGGGCTGCAAGCTGAAATGTAGTCGGCTCGACTCCCAGTGCTTCGTCTCACCTAGTAGATGGAGTATGAAGGCCTTGATATCGACGCCCAATGCTTAATCGATGATAAATATCGTAATGGCACGTGACGGGCTGGATTATTCCTATACCAGCTCGGCTTACATGGATGCGTACATGGATGCGAATTGATTGGGCCAGGGACCCTATTCATTATTGGGCCTGTGTTGAGGCCCAACTTGAATCCGGGGGCTCTTTTATGGGCTTGGCATATCAGGGACCTACGGGACTACTGCCACCCTGAGAACGGCATGGAATAGCATAGTTAGTCATACCTCCGACACAAGACTTAAACCATATGGTACTTCATACAATACATCGCAAAGTCACTAACAATAAACATGTAGAAACACATAAAGCACATAAAATCATGTCTAATGTAAGGAAACATACAAAAACCATAACAACACAAAACTACCACCCTATCACCA
This sequence comes from Gentiana macrophylla, assembly GCA_026214975.1. Lineage (NCBI taxonomy): Eukaryota > Viridiplantae > Streptophyta > Magnoliopsida > Gentianales > Gentianaceae > Gentiana > Gentiana macrophylla. Next base: position 42,276,187 of record CM047811.1, on the reverse strand, counting down.
CTATTCGAAACCAAAAGCATATAACATTTTATAGAAAGACAACTGGAAATAGTTAACGTTCTAAAAATGCAGTTGGCAAATATCAGGCATACGTAATTATGTCACGTTCGTGCAAGTTAACATGAAATAATAATTAAATCAACCTAAAAATAATATTTAAAATAACAACAAATGTTTTTGATAAGAAGTAAGAAGAACTCATCGCCGTTTAGACGAGCCCAACAAAACAAAGGATGATGATTAACCTTGTGGAACCTCGAGAACCTACAAACACCTGAAAGCCTAACATGAATCCTATGATTCTGAACTATAAATGAGCTTGAGAATTTGAATTAAACCAAAGATAATTACCATCCTGAGATAAGACGAGATTCAAAGATTGCATGAATCAAGAAATGCCTTGAAACTGAGTGTCTGATAAGCAGACACGACCTGGACAATGTTAGATGCATCCTAGGCAGCAGTGCTTTGTTCACCGAGCTAAAAGTCTTGGCCACGTCCTGGGCTCTCTAGGGACACGTTTGGGACACGGTCAAGCCACTTTACCAAGGATGGTGCTTGGTTTAGCAAGCCAACTCCCCTAAAACTCCGAAACTGTGATTTTGATGAAGTCTAAGGTTCTCTAGAACCTTTTTATTGACTTTACAAGGCTTAGAACAGTTTTCCATAAACTTGGAGGAAAAGAAAACCTAAATAGAAAATGAAAAATAGAAAAAAAAAAAATTCAAAATAGACGAAAATACCCTTATAAAAAGTGAGGGGTTTTACTCTCTCCACTCAATATAAGAAGTTTCGTCCTCAAAACTTGATGCTCTGGGTGAAGTTGGAAAATCGAAGAGCAGAGAAAGACCACAATCAAGATGGTCTCGAGGAACTTGATCAATGCCTAAATATCAACATCCTAGACGTCAGCGTGACGCCAAAGCTTTCCTAACTTAGGCTTATTCAATTTTTCTGAACATAGGCTCTGATACCAACTGTAATACCCTAGTCCTGGATATCATGTCCTTATCAAAACATAGAACGTTCAGCACATGAAATTTAGAGTAAACCCCAATCTACGTAAGCCGCATGCCATATCATAGTAATAAAATATTTGTGCTGAAGAAAACAAGCAGAATTCTAGAAAAATAGACCCTAAGGGTGTTCTATACAACCAACTCAACCAGAACTACAAATTATGTCAAACTATATCATAAACGACTGAAAGCTAAAACTATTATCCATTACAAGTCACTTGTCTGAATATAAGGAACAACAATAAAAGGAAACTAAAACATAAATGACTTCATTGCTCCACCCTAAGCTAGCACTCCAAGCTCGTCGTCAATACATCATGTACCTGCACTCTTCTTATTCTAAATAATGCATTGAGCACCATTTGTATGCTCAGTAAGGAGAAAGAAGATCAAAATAGAGATTCATGTATGTCGAATGTCATGAGATATGACATGTATCTACTTATCCAATTACAAAAAAGTTGAAAGAAAAACTTGAAACATAATAAAACTAATCTTAGGATCGTAACTTGAAACCAACTTGAACAATGCCTATAAAACATGCCTATTAACTACACCCGGTTTATCTTTAACTTACTAGTTTGTTTCATTAACTACCTACTATATTTAGCATGCTGATCATTCATACGTAAGCAATCTTCTAACCCATACTTGACTTGCCTACTAAAAGTGACATGTTAGTGTCTGGTTTGTCTCGTTCCTATTTCTTACTAAGCGTGTTGTTTTTATTGTTCTATTTTACTCATGGGACTTAAATCCCACGGGTCGTCATAGGACTTACAACCCACGGGGCTTAGCATAAGGACTTGTGTTAGGAACATTTTATAGTTTTGATGTTGGTCATGCTAGCTGTTACAACAAGCCTAAAATAAGTTAGAATCATTTGTATAGGTTTTATTTAGAAGTCTGACATTTGTATATGTTTAGTCAGACAAGCATTGTACTAGTCTGGTAGGCCAGCTCAATGAAGCACAGAAGACCAGTTGAGTGAAGACAGCTAAGGATCCTGACCCTGTGATGTGAAGACTTTATGGACAGGCTTACAACCAAGGAAGTCTTTGATGACCTTGGGTAAGTGTAAGATATCAGTTAAGTGATGGAAATCAATTTTATCAAAAAGCTAGCTAAGCCCCACCATATTCTCTTTCTTAATGAAATATATGTCTCGAATCCTTAAAACTCTTAGCCATACAGTAATACCTTTTTTTATATGTCAATTCCTTGTCTTCTTCTTGGCATCGAAATCATATCACTGTCTTAGGGCAATCAGTGACTTACCAGGAATCCTTCCTCAAGCAGGGCTTATTCTATCACCCTCGGTTCACTCCCTCTTTCATGTCACCTTCCTCCTAGTAGTGCACTCGCTCCCTTTGGGCATAAAGAAGAGTTCCCTCCTTCTACACTTCCCACCGCACTCATTGCTGCTTGAAGTCAAGTCTGTTAAGTGGAATCCAAAAAATGGAAAGTAAGTAGTCATTGTCGGGACGGAAAGTGACTCTTCCCACCGATTCAATCATCCTAGGCACTCAGGCCTTGGAGCTGATTTGTCAGTCCACTATTACACATATCTCTACTTTGAAGTGAAGCTACTTCGTTCATTCTCAAAGGAGATCTTGGGCAAAAAGACAAAAGAGAGTGCTTCCCCCCCACACTTAAGGCATTTTGTTCAACGACTGGATAAATGGCTTAACCTACTGCTTATTCAATGCTTCTCTGTCGTGGATTCGTGTTCCTTTACTTTCAAGTGAGGCTAATCGGCTTCTCATGCCAGTAGTGAAGGAATGGAGGCACTTACTAATATCTTGCAAGATGCCCCCGCGCTATCACCACGGCAAGAAAACTTTGATTCTCCGACTACACCGGAATCGCCATCGCCCTTCTTTTCTGACTCGGACATGGCCGCTCTGGAAGCTGTGCTTTCTGAAACTACAAATATGAGATTACAACTACAAATTGAAGAGCTGGTTTCTAGTATTATGTCATCAAGTGGCGCCAACATATTGTACGGCAGAAGAGACAACGAGACTCTTTGTTCTTATCTAAGAAGCGTTGTATACTTATTTTCCAGGTGGCTTCATGCTTTCAGGCGTAAGGCTGGATGGTTAAACACCGCCTTACTTAAATGTTGTGTTGTGTGCCTAAAAAGGGATTACAGTGGCTCGTTTGAACGTACGGCTGCAATCCCCTTTCTCGTAAGCTTGACACGGTCTTCCGAGCCATAGAAGAATGATAGTCCATAAGAATGATGAAGCTGTGGTGTACACTGACCACCCTCAAATAAAGGTCAGTGAAGTAAATCAACATTGGATGAAAAGTACTAGTAAAGAAGCTATAGCGGAATAACTACAACCAAGTGATCAATAAAGTATTCACTGGAAAAGGAAAATGTAATAGCCAAGTGAAGTAGACACTTAACAAGTGAAGTGACAGTGAAGGAAGCCGAGTAACAGATCAACAGATCAGCGATTCTAGAACACTGTGAAGTAAAGGAAAGGCAGCAGAGTCAGTAAGCTATCTATACATAATAAAAAAATGTGGAAAATATGGAAGGCAAAGCATTTAATGCAAAATCAATGAAGAATGGATTCTATGATGGATGTTTGAAGAAAATCCGGATCACTGAAATCAAGGAGGACTAAATCAAGACAAAATAAAGGATTATTCTCCTCATTAAATAGCCAACTGACGAAATTTCAAAATCAAGGTCTTCGTGGCTATACACAGTAGGCATTTACAGAGAGAAAAAAACAAGAACATCTAAGAAATTCTAATTGCAGAAACTCTGTCAAAATTCATAAAAACGTCATCCTTGAACTTCAAAGAATTCATTCAGAAAATAAAACTCAGAAAATAGAGCAGAAAAAGATAATCCAGCATGAGTTTGATCGTGAATCAAATTCAAATTCCTATCAGCAATTGAATCAGATTATCTAAGAAGGAATTGCAAGAGCTGTGATAACTGCTGAAAGATTTGTTCCCAAAGAGCAGTGTAGAAGACTAAGTCACTAAATATTTTGTAGCCAGGGAGTGATAGTCTATATATTGTGAAGCTATTGTAGCTAGGGAGTGATAGTCTACAGATTGTGAAGCTATTGTATCCAAGGCCAATCATACTATTGTAGTGGTGAAAAACAATAGTGAATTCCTCCAATCATCATAGGATAAGAGTGGATTAAGGTATTACACCAGTATATATATTGTGTGCCTGAACCAGTATATATATTGTGTCACATTTGTTTTTTGCACTTTACTTTCAGTTATTTACTTTATCTGTGTGTGTGCTATAATTACTTTGAAAATACTTTCTAGAACGGTTTTAATCCATTGTACAAAAACTTTTCTTCCAGAAGAAGTTTTTCAACTCCTAATAAAGTCCCTCACCCCTCTCTGACTTTATTGACATCCTTCTCCATGTCCAGCAATTGGTATCGGATCAATGTTCCTAGTATGAGAACATGTTCAAATATGATTTCTGGTAACAAGGAGATCACATATTTTCAAAGTTGTTTTAAAATTTTTTATATGTAAACTTCGATATCTTAGAATGGAGTCTCAAGGATTTATCTCTAAGTTGCATGTATTCAATGTTAACAATTTAGAAGAATACAAAATAAGAGTGATGTCTCATCTTGCAGCCACACATAAGGAAATGCTTAATGTGATCAATGATCATGACAACTGTAACAACAAGTAAAAATCAAGGAAATGAAGTAGAGAAGCGAAAGAAAGATTAGACAAAAGATGACAGGAAAAAAAGAAAATTTGGATTTTGTGGCCAAAGACATGATCATGAAGACTTTAGACAACAACATGTTCATGGGAATTAAAGACTGAAAGACAGCAAATGAGACATGGGACAAATTATCACTCATTAATGAAGGATCAGAGGCAATTAAATAAAACAAATTATATGTTGCCAAACATAAATTTCAAAATTTCAAAATGAAAACTGGTGAATCCATTGACCAAATGGACATCAGATTTTCCCCTATAATCAGTGAATTGAAGCAACATGGACATTCATATCCGCAAAAATAAGTTTGCCTCAAGATTCTAAGGAGTTTACCTGACAGATGTTAGATTTCCACTTCAATATTGAATGGCACTCTTGATCTGAGGAAGATAGATACTCTGACAATTATGTCAAAACTGAAGGCTCAAGAATTTGAGTCAGACAATAAAGATGGTGGACCAGTGGGGGCACACAATTCTAGTGCACTGGTTGTACCACAGCAGAGTAAGGCAGCTGATACCACTAGCAAAGAGACTCAAGAATTGCAGGAACATATTGCATTGATGATTAGGAAGTTAGATAGATTCAATAAGAAGCAATTCAAAAGAAGTTCATCATCAAAACATAAATATTCATCAAGCAAAGACACCAAGAAAATAGATGATAAATTCAGATGCTTAAATTGCAAAAAGAAAGGGTACTACAAAGTTTATTTCCCTGAAAAGAAGAAAGATAAGGATGCAGAGAAGAAAAAGCACATGAAAAGTGACAAGAAAAGGCACTTATCGGACAAGAAGAAAATCAAGAAAGCACTGAAGGTTGAAACAAGTAGTGAAGAGGATTGTAGCACAGCAGAGTCATCTGATAGTGACTCAGTTGGCAACGAAGACTCTTCTAGCTCAGAGGATGAAGAGGCTTGTCTTTGTCTAATGTCAAAATAAATAAAAGAAACAGAGGTGCTTTCTTGTGGATCCCCATCTAGTGCATCTATTTTTGATACTGCACAATCTTCTACTTTCCCTCTTGAATCTACGAATCTTGTTCAAAATCCAATGAGTAGATTTGAAGAAATTCAGGTTAACAATGAGATTCTAGAGAAAGAATGTGAAGATTTTAGAAAGGATTTTAAAATATTAAAAAGACAACTGGTGAAACTAAACTCCGACTTTGCTAGCAAGTAAGTTCACTCAGCTACTCAACATAGATTAGATGATCAGTCATATTATGTTAATAGACCAGCTGAGGGAAATGTCACACCAGCTGAGAGGACTCCAACTAAGATTGCTCAACCACTAGTCTACAAACCTTCAAAAAAGTTTGGATTCAGATCAGAACATGGCTATAATAGTCAAGATGAGAAAAGACACAATGGTCAACTCAAATCTGAATCAAAGACCAAAACTGGTCATAAGTTCAGAAAAGGACAAACCATTGAGTCAGTTACTCATCCTGCACCAGCTAAGTCATATACTAGTTCAGTGAATCGGAAAACCAAATCATCCTTTAAACTGTCTACTAAACGTAAGACAATACTGAAAGGTAAGAAAAGACTTTACCCATTAGAAGATGATTGGAATGTTCCACCACCAGTATATAGAGAAAGACCAGTTCATAAAAACTCTATTGAATTCAAGAAAAAACAGCATAAGCTTGGCCCTGGGCATAGAAGATAATGTAAACTTAGGCCATCATATGTATACTGGAGAGTGAAACAAGAAGCAAAGATCAGAAAATGCAAGAATGTATTTCAGAATACTTTTATTATATATGTTGAAGTTATTCTGACATGCCTTACACTTATAAGGTTTATGATTTCAACCCTCCAAGAAAGAGATCCTTTGGATACACTGTTGGTGTGGGAGTCAATGCTGCTAACTGACATGGACCCAACAGTATTTGGTACCTAAAAATGATTAATTTGATTTGTAGGATGTCTGGTACATAGATATTGGACGTTTCAGACACATGATTGGAAGCAAAGATTGGTTGACTGATAGGCTTTTGATGGACCCAAAGTCACCTTTGGAGGCAAGAAGAAACCTGGCAAGATTAAAGGGGGAGGCATAATGTTTAAAAACAACTTGAAGATTCAGAATGTGGCATATGTCAAGGGATTGAGCTTTAATCTTTTAAGCAACAGTCAATTCTGTGACAAAGGCTACAATCTGCATTTCAGCAAGGAAGGATGCAAAGTGATTCACAAACCAACACTGTTGTACTTGCAAAAAGAGAGAAGACAACATATGTGTTGTAGATTGGAAGACACCAAAGGCAGAAACTGTTGGAAATGTGTCCTAAACCCAATCAGGTTGGACCGGATCCGACCGCGTCGGGTCGTTTACAGTCTATTTAGTTAATGTAATAACTTTATTATGATTAATAAAAGCACTTATGTTATTTAATATTGTTTATCTTCATATTATTTGTTGTACATATATAGTAACGTCCCTTGTGTCAAACTGTGATAGAGAAACCATGATAGTGATCATGGTTGATGAGATCTCTAATCACTTTAATAAGTTTGATACTTAAAAGTCTCTAGTCTTATGGAAATGGGACATTGATAGTATAATCAGACTAGCACGTATTGGATGTCTTGTATCTTATAGAAGGTATGGATAGATCTCGTCTATTGAAGTGTAGAGACACTTGGACTGTACGTGGACGTGTATTAGACAATGCGTATATTAGACTGACCCAATTACGTTAACTGTCACACTATGTGGCAGTTGTGTAATTATCCTTTTGACCGGAGTCTTCATGGCATCACGGTGTGGATTTTCATGCTTTGACACTATTGAGATTTCCCCTAGCCACGGGGCGATCATGTGGTAGTGATTGGGTATGATATTGAAGCATGCGGAGTATACATGATTGGTCGTCTGGGAATCGTGTATCCTATGATTAGGATCGAATATCCAAAATGGCCTTCTAATAAGGAATGTCTAGCTCTCGGGAATCTTCACAAAGTGGGAGTAAATGTGTTATCCCGAGAGAGCATGATATCCTGATTATAAGTTACGATCGTTAATGTGTGACACTCGAGATACGATCATATGGATATTATTACACCAATAGGATTGTAAGTTACACGGTAACTGCTTCACATGAAAGGTAGTAGTTATTTCATTTAACTCTTCCGATCATTGGGGGTCACGGTGTGTTTCTAGACGCTATCACGTGATCGTTAGGCATGAAGGGCATTTTAGTAAATTGCACTTTGTGTCTATGGCCAACATATTCGGAAGCCTATCGGGTCACACACATATGAACTTCGAGTCGGATTAAAATGCGGTTATAGTTGATAGACAAATATGGAAAGTTTATCTCAGGTTATAGTGGTAAATTAATATGGTGGTATTTATTTATTATGAATAAATAAAATACAAGATATTAATACAAATTATAATAATTAAATAATATTCCGGAAGCCAATTAATTAGCATTTGGGGCGCCACCTCCTAGGGTATAAGATACACTTGGATTGTGCAATTTAATTAATAATATTACCATAATATTAATATAAGATATTAATTGATTTTGGAAAAATAGATTATGGTAATAAAATAATTATATTCAATATAAGATATTGACAAAATTAATTATAATAAAAGAGATAAATCAATCTAATTGATTTTCCTTATTTTATTGGGAAAATGTTTTCTTCTCCTCCACCACATATAGGGCGCCACCTCTCACTATAAATAAGAGGTGGGTGTCAAGCTCTTTTGTACATCACAATTTCAAGAGCTCATAGTTCGTGTGTAAAATAGAGAGCATCCTATAGTGAGTAGGAGAGAGGGGAAAAGCACCGGTCTAGCAACCGGAGTTTTCCAATAGCAATACAAGGAGGATTCCGGCAAGGAGTTTTTGTGGATTAGTGATAGAGGCCGGACTCGTGGATGTCTTGCGCACTGTACTACTCTCCATTGACGGTCAAAACGATGATCTTATAGATCATCAAGGTATAACCATCAAACTACTTAACGTGTTTATTGCATTAAGCGAAGAACGATCTAGAAAAAGGAAATCAAATTTTAAATTCCGCTGTATTAAACTAGTGATTTCCTAACAGAAACCTGACTGCTGGTGAAGCACAAGCAGTCACCTAGCTAGATATGGCCCAAAAGACTCAACCAACTGAATTTCAAGACAATCAACAAACTTGCAAAAAACAAACTTGTGGAAAGATTACCTGAAATCACATTCAAGAAAGAGAGCCAATGTGATGCATGCCAGAAGGGAAAAACAAGTCAAAAGCTCATTCAAGTCAAAACCACATCAGTCAACCACAAGAAATTTGCAACTCACTACACATGGATCTATTGTTGAAATAGTGTCCTAAACCCAATCAGGTCAGAGCGGATCCAACAGGGTCGGGTCATTTACAGTCTATTTAGTTCATGTAATGGCTTTATTATAATTAAAAAAGAACTTTTGTTATTTTGTATTTAGTTTATCTTTATGAACAAATTATGTCATTGTGTATATATAGTAACGTCCTTAGTATTAAACCATGATAGTGATTATGGTTGGTGAGATCTCTAATTACTGTAATAAGTTTGATACGTAAATGTCTCTAGTCATATGTGCTTTCAAATAGGACATTGATAGTATGATTAGACTATCTTATTAGGGAATGCATACTTTAGACTGAACCACTTATATTAAGTGTCGTATTATGTGGCAGTTGTACCTAAGACCGGAGTCTTCATGGCATCACAGTGTGGATTGTCATTCTTTGACACTATTGAGGTTTCCCTTAGCCATGGGACGATCATGTGAAAGTGCTCGGGTATGATATTGAATCATGCGTAGGATACATTTTTTCTCTGTTTGGTGTAGTGCCCGAAAGACAATTTGTGTAATTGTTTTTGGATAACAGTATTTATCTCACCTTATTACTTGCTTTGTGCTTGTAAGTAAAACACTGCTGCAAACCCTAAGTATATCAGTATGTAACCGCTTAACTCAGTGTATGGCATGCACGTGAGGATTGAGTTAGTGGTGATATACTTAAACTGTTAGTCCATGGTGAACTTAATCATAGTTTAGGGTCTCATGATTAAAACACCATTAGTGCGTCCAGAACACCTTAGGGTGTGATAGTCTTATCCGGACTGTCGGTAGAGGGTACCTACGTAGGGCATTTATATATGATGGTATTCAAATAGGACTGAACCGATTTAATATGAATTTCTCGATATAATTCTGTAATCGAGGAATCTTATTAAATCATTAGATGATCATATATGGATCAACCTTAATCCTGAGGTGATCACAGTATGCCACTTGTCTCGGGGTAGTGTTTGATGTGTTAGTTACGGTTCACTTAAATATGTGTTCCAAGTCACTTCTCATTGGCACTATCTCCTGATGAGTGAGTAGTTCTGATTTTTCACAGATATGGAATCCATTCCTTCCTGCGGGAAGTAGAGAAATAGTCCCCTTATTTGTTATCCCTAAGAAAATGATCGATGGGCCCAGTTCATGTTAGACTAATTAGCTACTAGTCAGATATGTGAACTAATTGATCATTAGGGGGTTAATGGTAAATAAGGATAAGATATTCTGAGTCGGGTTCATGGAGACTTCCCAATCAGAATGGACAGTCTATGGAGGGTTAGTCCGTATGTAGTGATTATATCAGTGGACGCTTATTTACACATAGGGTTGAGTGTAAGTATATATCTATAATTGGTAGAGTTCAGTTTCGGGTTTATGGTGGCGTAATCCCGGAATTAATAATTTAAGTATGAATATTCTGTTTGATAAATATTTTACTTAGTTATTGGAGCTACTGGTTATAGGTCCATGGTCCCCAATGTGGCTCCTGTAATTCGGGTGTTTTTCCTGTTATTGGGCCTCAGTGATAATTAATTGGCTGGGCTAATTAATTGATATGCGAAATATTATTTAGTTGGGCTGAATAATATAATACACAGAAAAGACATTTTCTGTGGGCCTAAACACTAGTGTGTGGCGCCTCATTCATCAATAAAAGGCAAGAATTGATTTTCTTGTATGATTAATTATTTACTTGGTAAGTAATTAATTAATAAATGATAATTGATTTGTAATTGATTGATTGATTAATAACAATCTTTTATAACTGGAATTATCCTTTATTGTGATTTCTTTTTATTTATTTATTTATTTAATTAGAAACTTGGATGCCAATGATTTACTCTCATATATAAAGCGAGTTCTTCCAAGACATATAGCAATGAAAATTTCGACATACACACAAAATAAATAGAGAGAAAAATTTGTTTCTTGTCTTGGGTTTGTGGTTGAAGAAAAACTTGGAGTTTTTCTTGGAAGCATATCAAGGAGGTTTCAATTCCAAGGATTGGTGTCCACCATCCACCTTTTGGAGAACACATTGGAAGATCTTGGCTTCTCTTCCTACTATTGGTAAGATAAACTTAACCCCCTTGTAGGATTTTAGATCCTTTATTTATGTATTGTAGTTTATAGATCGTGATCCATCCGCTGCGCAAAGATCTGTTCTGTACAGATCTGAGCTCCTACATCCTTCATTCTCTTCAATAAATCGCGTATCCTAAGATTTGGAGTAAATATCCGAAATGTCCTTCTTATAAGGAATGTCTAGCTCTCATGAATCTTTGCAAAGTGGGAGTAAATGAGTTATTCTAAGAGATCATGATATCCAAATTATAAGTTACGATCGTTGATGTATTGACACTCGAGATACGATTGTATATTGTAGCGATAGGATTCTATTTACATGGTAACTGTTTCACATGAAAGGTAGTAGTCATTGCTTTTTGACTCTTGCGATGATTGAGGGTTACGATGTGTTTCTAGACGCTATTTCGTGATCATTGGGTATGAAGGGTATTTTAGTAAATGCACTTTATGTCTACGGCCAACATATTCGGAAGCTTATCGGGTCACACACAAAAGAACATTTAGCCGGATTAAAATATGGTTATAATGATAACCAAATAAGGAAAGTTTATCTCGACTATAAAGTGTTATAGTGATTAAAGTAATATATTGGTATTTATTGATTATGAATAAAATAAATACAAGATATTATTTATGATGATTAAATAAAGAATATTCCGAAAGTCATTTAATGGCTATATGAGGCGCCACTTTTAAGTGTACGAGATACACTTGGATTGTGTAATTTAATTAATAGTATTATCATATATGGACATTTGATATTAAATGATTTATACACATGCGTAAATTGAAATAGGGTAATATGATTAAGATATTCAATATTAGATACTGACAATATCTTGGATTTATTTAATATGAGATATTAAATTTAATGAGATATATCTAAAATATCTCTTTTCCTTATATTAGTAGTAAAAATATTTTCTTTCTCCATACTCCACTCAAAAACTTTTCGCATTGGAAATGAGAGACATGGCGCACCACACCCCTATATAAGCAAGGAGTGACTAGCTCTTTTGTACATCAAAATTTGAGGAGTTCTAATTTACTAAATTAATTGAAAGCTTCTTGTTGGATCGATAATGGCGCAAGCCCACTATAGAGGGGGGCTGAATAGAGTGTCAGTGAGCTTTTAAAACTCTTTTCGAAGATAACACAAGTACTAATAAATTAAGGGGTTTATTGTCACAAAGGACAATTTGAACATAGAAGTATGCAAAGAGGACAGTGGAATATTTTTCAGGGTAAAAAGTCATATCATTATTCCACTGGGATAGTGAAACATTAGATTTGGGGTCAGTTCCACTGCAGAAAACAGTGGATTTGGTGTTATGAACAGTGAATTTGTCCTTATCACCCAATTTATATTTCCATTGTCCTGATTCTCATTTCCCCCCTATTTTTTGTCCTTTTAAACCCACCCCAAAATTAAGTGTGGAAACTTACTTAATTTATTATTCACCTGTATTGTAAAAACCTTAGTGATCAAAAGGATTAATTTTGTTGGTAATAAAAGCAAGGTGACACGTTGCAATGAGTTCAAAACAAACAATTCAGCACTTGCAAAAGGTTGAGGTTTATCTAAACAAATAATACAAAGTTTAATCAAGTAAAGATGCACATAAGGTAAAAAGAAAGTTTCAGCACTTTGATTTAGGATTTAATAAAAAGGTTTGATAAACAGATCAAATTGCAGTGATGACTATCTTAAACATTGCAAACACCTTTCATGAAACAGTAACATCAGGTTCAGAATATTTCAAACAGTTATGCAAACAAACAAGATGGTCGAACGAGTTCAGATGACAGTAAAAAGCTTTGACTTATCAGAGAATAAAAAAGTTCAATTTAAACACTATTGATTCACACAAGGGAGAGCAGAGAGCTACTTGGTAACAGCCTGTTCAAATAAACTAGCTCAAACTGAGTTCAAAAACTAATTTACAACAAATAGTGTAAGTTACAACTTTAGCCAAAAAATTAATGTATGTTACAAAGGAGTATCAACCAATTCCAAAATTACAATCAGACTATGAGCGCAGTAAAAGCACAAAACAGAAGGCAAGACAGATACACAGATTATGAGCCAACTACTAAGCTAATCAATCAGCTGAGTATCTGACTTGATAAACAAATCTGAATAAATTCAGGTCTTGTTTATCAAGGCTGATGTCAGGATGATCACACACAGATCAGCTGCTCCAAAAACTAAGCAACAAATCACAGTACTGCTATAAAATAATGCAAGGGATCAGAAAATTCGAGCCATAATAGGAAAGTGCAGATATTATAAAAGCAATGAGGTTCAGCAGGCACAAAATCTCAATAGAGATAATTGTTGGAAATTCAGAATACGGAGCAGACTTATTACATTACAAACAGTAGCTATAAAGCTTGATCAGAATGCCTATTAAACAACAAGAGTGCATCAACAAGTTAAGCACTTTATCAGTTTCAGCATATCACCTAGAATGGTTTAACACTACAGATTGACCAATTTATGTCCAAGGCAATAAAGGTGCAGATTTTTAGGATTGATCAGCCAAGCACAAGGTGGCAGAATTTCAGTACTTAACTCTGAAATTGAGTGAGACTGAAATTATGTTATAAGTAATAAGTGTGGGATAAACACAAACACACAGGTTCAAACTTCAATGAGCAAAGCCACGCACTAGAACTGAAGCCACAAATTTTTTAGCCTTATGCTCAAGGCAGTGAACTTGATAACACAACCAATTCATAGGTTTTAGCCTTTAGAAATATAGGTACAAATTTCACCACTGATTAAGAACAAAAACAAAACAAAACACTCCATCTGAAATGCAGAATTACACTGGATCAGATTGTGAAGAAATATGAACAACATGCCTAAATCCTCTCCGGGACTTTTGCTAGTTCAAGCTTTCTATGACAATTCTGGATCATGAAACTGACTCTTTTATATTCAATGTACCACACCAGACAGACTCAATTACAGATACTACACAAGTACACGAAATTGAGACACTTGACACAGATGCAATACAAGCAAAACAGGGGTAGAAAATTAACAACAAAAAACGACAATTCTGAGCACAAGAAGAACCTCAGAATTTCACCTTCACTGATCCTGAACCACCTTACCTATTGATTCTAAATGATCTTCATCCAGTAGTACATCTTCAGATCAGTCCAAAGTTGAAATATCTCTCAAAATACTCAACTCACTTGCCCACACTCTCAGACTCACACAAAAGACCACTTTTTTGAAAGAATGAAAATGTTGGATTGCTTTGTATTCAAATGGTGCAATCCTGTGTGTTGTGAATGGCTATTTATAGCCCTTGAGATATGACTTGAACCTCAAAGGTTTGTGTGAACATGATCAAAAGGGAATCTTAAAAATCGAGGCACTTAATTATAGTGATTTTCTAGACATGATTTACCGGAGCTTGTCTGAGGTTCAAAGTCATATGTATACTCTCCAGAGGATGGCAGTTTAGGCAGATAAATGAGAGAGTGATACTGACTTATTGGAACCTTAAAATATTGGTAAATCATGCAATCACTTTAAACCGTCAAATTTCCTTTTGACTCAGTTCAATAGCATAGTGTGGAGGCACCCGATTTGGTCATGGTTCAATCTTACAAAAAATAGGAACTTACCTTAATTGAACCAGACCTATTCCCAAAACCAATTTAAGAACCAACTATGATGCCAATTGGTCTGAAATTAATTTTAGGGCATCATTGGGTCACTACCCTCATCATTAGACTTGACCCTTGACTTCCTAGGGTGTAAGACCCTCAGTCAAATTACCTAATCTATAGAGCAAGAATGGTCAAGCCTTGTACCAGAGCAAACCGGGTAGGGATTCACCGGTTTGTGATTGCTGAGTCACTGTAAAGAGCACCACCAATTTCTGAAAATGGAAATAAATTCTATCCATAGTGAATCAGGACAAAATTGGTGTATACATTCAGTCTCAGCTCTCCGGAATGGGTCATAACTTAAATCACAAACCAATAGTACAAAATCAGGAAGCAGTTTGTTTCAAATAACTAATAATAAATGACATAATACGACATTAACTAGAAGGATATCACCTTGATTTCGAGTTGAATGTAAGTCCACAAAAACAAACATTATTGGCTCATTATCAGTCACCAAATCGGGTGAAAGGTCAAACCCTTCATATCCACACCTTCAATCAAACAGAGGCACAAAATCATGCAGATATTTGTTCGTATCAGAAAACATCGATATTAACAAATTAAGGATAGAGTACGACCTGATTAAATGTAGTTGATTGATGTTCGATTTGCTCAAATATCACATGGTGAATGCACGAGACTGGAAAGATGGAGTCTTTCATCTTCAAGCAAATCAACATAGAATCAGGGAGATGAAATCCCCAATTTCATACCTTAACAGCTTCAATTTTGACTCGACCATGGCAGCTTCAGTTCTCAACATCGAAACTGCAAGATACGATACAATAAGTGTAGATAATTGTAGAAACAAATTAAAAATGAAAGAAATCAAAACATAAATGAAACGATTTCTTAGTTTTTCATATTGAATCGAGGTAGAAAAGAAAGGTCATCATTTTCACGTTTCAGTGTCAAGCCATGTTGCCGGAAGGACAAAATCAGAGCATTGAAAGCTCGATTTCATCTGTATATGGAAGGAGAAGAAACAGAGCACAGAATTTCTGGGATTAGAAACGATTCGCCATTAATTGAAGAATTGAGTGCATAAATGGCTAGAGGAGAAACGGTGTTAAGGTTTCTTATTTTTGGGTTATTCGGGTAGGATTTGGAAGATGGATCAAAGGGCCGGATTTAGGAAAAAGATAATTGGCCTCAAATAAATGATTAGGAACAAACCCGAGAGATAAGAGTTAAAAAAAAGTGGTGGCAGATATAATTCATTTGGACTGGATCATAAATTCGAAAAACAGCCCCTGCCAGCTTCTATTCATTTAATTACATTATTAGAATAATTATAAAATTAATAAATTAATTTTATAACAATCTAATTATTAATAATTAGATTTAATTAGTCCCAGACATTTCCTGCAATAATAGGAACATGACAAAGGTGTCATATGATGTAAGTCTTATAACTTCACGGCTAATTATTGTGACGTAGAATAATATAATCAATTTGATGTAAGTCACACAAACATATATTTAAGAAAATTTATGTTAAATATAATACGTATACAAACACTTATATAAAAGCTTTAAAACAAGAAAGACATTACTTTTGAAAATTAATCAATACAACTTATAAAACAAAATACTCAACAATTTCCTCCTTTGATTTAATTTTAAAATAACACTTTAAAGCTTTTATTAAGGGACATTTTAAAATCATGGAGAGTTACACTAACCCTAAATCTAAGCTCTCCTTAATTGTAGCTTTTAACATTGAATAAATTCTCTTTAAAAGCTTTAATACTACTCTCTTTTCCTATTAGTTTGAAAATTAATCAAATAAGGACTGAAAGGCTCGGGGTTGAGAGCTATATCATAAAATACTGATATAAAATTTAATTTGACACAATACTCATATACAATAAAAGGTAATGAGAGAAGAGTGTACTTCCCTATCAATGATACCAAGGATTATCATTTGAGCATTGAGCTTGTATCGATGATAGTTTTAATTCATTGATACCAAAAGATTTGCACCATGTCGTTGATTGCTTGTATCCACGGAATATTCTATTTAAGCTCAAAGGACCGCAGGGACAAGAAAATGATTATTGTACCCTTTATTCTTTGGGTCCTTCAAGGTTAGGTTGACTTTTCTTCGAACCCAAACTTTCGTAACATTGGGCTTATGTTCAGTTTTTCTAACCCATACAG
This sequence comes from Gentiana macrophylla, assembly GCA_026214975.1. Classification (NCBI taxonomy): domain Eukaryota; kingdom Viridiplantae; phylum Streptophyta; class Magnoliopsida; order Gentianales; family Gentianaceae; genus Gentiana; species Gentiana macrophylla. Next base: position 42,259,144 of record CM047811.1, on the reverse strand, counting down.
GTCCAGAAAACTGACCATAAAATCCATTGTCGGGATAGGATGAGTAATAAGCATTAAATGCATAACGGTCATGATATGGATGAGAATAAGTGAATGCCAAAAGTGTGGTTCGAAAAAATGTGGTGTGTGAATATTTTGCCTATAAGTGTAATTAGGCAATAGATAAATCCTAGGGTCATGATATCTATATGAATTGTTGTTATGAGCATGATATCTATATGATGATGTATTCCTATAGGCATGATTTCTAGGTGATTCATAATCAGATTGATAAGAGTAGTTCTTTGGAGTGTATTTCCTAGAACCTCTCCAATCATACTGATATACGTGATGTTTCCAATTGGAATTATTTCTATTGTTTGATGTATGCTGTGAAGTGTGTGTCTTTGAAGATGAAGCATACTTGTGTGTGTGTTTATTTGCACCATTTTTTGCCGGTGATGCCTGATCAAGTGCAATGGGTCGGGGCACGAAAGTTTTTTTTTGAGACTCGGGTTTAGTGACAACAGACTCATTCAAGGATCCTTCCTTAGAAGTATCAAGAATGTGTTTAGTGTGACCCGGAGACTCTTTAGGACATGTGAGATGAGTTTCCAATCTATTAGGATTGTTCTCAAGATTTTGAATAGCTTGTTTTAATTTCTTTTTCACATTTTAAAGACTCCAATTCAGTCTCATACTTAGAAACCTTTTGTTTCAAATCAAATTCGAGGGATTTAACTTAATTCGAGTTGATTTGTGATGCTCGCTAAAGAACATATGAGATTGTCTTTCTCAGCTATGTCTTTTTGAGACTCTGATTGGTTTTAGATAGAAACTCACATTGATTTTTGAAGGCTTCACAAATTTCAATGATGTCAGGAATTTCCTCCAATTCTGAGTCGTATCTTGATTCTGAATTTGATTCAAAACATTGTGTTTGGTTGTCTGAAATCTCAGAATTTGATTTTGATTTATTGCTCGAAGATTCATCAACTTAAGCTCCAATAGCCAGCTCATTCATAGGCTTATTAAAAGATAATTTAGATCGAGCCAAACTATTTCTACGACCTATTTTTTTATATGATTGGCAAAAAGATTATTTCTGCAAAGATAAAAAAACTCAAAAGACACTAGTGTAATATATCACGTAAAATTGCTTATAATTAAATATGACAAGTAGGAGCAATTTGGTTATAATCCAAAATAAAGGTTTCAAATCACACAATATGTGACTTAAAACACAAATTAGGCAAGATTGAACAATTAAGCACTGATATAGATTATAGAAGGATTGATCATAAAAATAATATCAAGGTTTGATCACTAGGTGACCAAACTCCGATACCAATTGTTGGATCAATAATGGTACAAACCCACTCTAGAGGGGAGCTTGAATAGAGTGTCGGTGAGTTTTAAAAACTCATTTCGAAGATAACACAAGTACTAATAAATTAAGTGCGGAACCTTATTTAATTTATTATTCACTTGTATTATGAAAACCTTAGTGATCAAGAGTATTAATTTTGTTGGTAATAAAAGCAAGGTGACACGTTGGAATGAGTTAAAAACAAACAATTCAGCACTTGCAAAAGGTAGAGGTTGATCTAAACAAATAATACAAAGTTTAATCAAGTAAAGATGCACATATGGTAAAAAGAAAGTTTCAGCACATTGATTTAGGATTTAATAAAAAGGTTTGATAAACAGATCAAATTGTAGGTTGAATTAATTTGTGCTATGCAGAAATACTTATAGTGATGACTATCTTAAACATTGCAAACACCTTTCATGAAACAGTAACATCAGGTTCAGAAAATTTCAAACAGATATGCAAACAAACAAGATGGCCGAACGGGTTCAGATGACAGTAAAAAGCTTTGACTTATCAGAGAATATAAAAGTTCAATTTAAACACTATTGATTCACACAAGGGAGAGAACAGAGCTACTTGGTAACAGCCTGTTCAAATAAACGAGCTGAAACTGAGTTCAAAAACTAATTTACAACAAAAAGTGTAAGTTACAACTTTAGCCAACAAATTAATGTCTGTTACAAAGGAGTATCAACCAATTCCAAAATTACAATCAGACTATGAGCTCAGTAAAAGCACAAAAACAGAAGGAAAGACATATACATAGATTTTGAGCCAACTACTAAGCTAATCAATCAGCTGAGTATCTGAATTGATAAACAAATCCGAATAAATTCAAGTCTTGTTTATCAAGGCTGATGTAAGGCTGATCACACACAGATCAGCTGCTCTAAAAACTATGCAACGAATCACAGTACTGCTCTACAATAATGCAAGGCTTCAGAAAATTCAAGCCACAACAGGAAAGTGCAGATATTATAAAAGCAATGAGGTTCAGCAGGCACAAAATCTCAATAGAGATAATTCTTGGCAGTTCAGAATACGGAGCAGACTTATTACATTACAAACAACAGTTATAAAGATTGATCAAAATGCCTATTAAACAAGAAGAGTTCATCAACAAGTTAAGCACTTTATCAGTTTCGGCATATCACCTAGAATGGTTCAACACAACAGATAGACCAATTTATGTCCAAGGCAATAAAGGTGCAGATTATCAGGATTGATCAGCCAAGCACAGGGTGGCAGAATTTCAGTACTTAACTCTGAAATTGAGTGAGACTGAAATTATGATATAAGTAATAAGTGAGGGATAAACACAAACACCGAGGTTCAAACTTAAATTAGCAAAGCCACACACTAAAACTGAAGCCACAAATTTTTTAGCCTTATGCTCAAGGAAGTGAACTTGATAACACAACCAATTCAGAGGTTTTAGCCTTCAGAAATTGAGGTACAGATTTCACCACTGATTAAGAGCAAAAACACAACAAAACACTCAATCTGAAATGCAGAATTACACTGGATCAGATTGTGAAGAAATATGAACAGCATGTCTAAATCCTCTCGGGGCCTTTTGCTAGTTCAAGCTTTCTATGACAATTCTAGATCTTGAACCGACTTTTTAGATTCAATGTACCACACTGCATGCACTCAAATACATATACTACACAAGTACAGTGCAATTGAGACACTAGACACGTATGCAATACAAGCAAAACAAAGGCGTAAAATTAACAACAAAAAAGACAATTCCTGAAAATTATCTCAGCACAAGAAGAACCTCAGAATTTCACCTTCACTGATCCTGAACCACCTTACCTATGTTAGGTGTGATGCCCGAAAGACAATTTTTGTAATTGTTTTATTTAATAAATGAATTGACATTATTATTCATATTTATTATTCTCATAATCACCGATGTGACAATAGTATTTACACTACAGAAAACCCTAAGTATATCGTTTATGTAATCACTTAACTCAGTGTATGGTATATACACGGGAGGATTGAGTTAGTGAAGATGTACTTAAAATACAATTAGCCCGTAGTGAAGTTAATCGAGAGTATCGGGTCTCTCCTCTAACGTGCTATTAATGCGCCCATAACACAATAGGTGTGATTGTCTTATCCGGACTTTCGGTTAAGAGAACCTAATGGGGCATTTATATATGATAGATATATCATATGTATCGGACCGATTTGATTGTGAGTTCACGATATAATTCCGTAATCGAGAAGTCTTATCGAATCAATGGATGATCATATTTATGGATATATCTTAATCCTCGAGGTGATCACAACCAACCGCTTGAATCAAGATCGCATTAAGTTTGACTTGACGGTTAAGGATTACACCGAGTCCGTGGTCCGAATTACCCCATCTTGGTATTGTATCGGATTGAGTGAGTAGTCCGTGTTATCACGGATACGAATCCATTCCTTCCATTTATGGAAGTAGATAGACAGCCCCTTGTTTGTTAATCCTAGAAACCGATCGATCCATGGAGTTCATATTACACTGATTAGCTACCAAAGTGAGTTGTATGAATTAATTGATCACTGTGGGGTTAATGGTAAATAAGGATAAGTGGTTCTAGAAAGGGTTAACGGTAACTTCCGATTTAGAATGAATAAATGCTATGGAGGATTAATCCATATGTAATGATTATATCAATGGACGCTTATTGTTATTCTCGTGAGGTGATAAATATAATCTTATAATCGAGGAGTGCAATGCAACGTGGATTATGGTGGCATATTCCTCGTGATTGATTTATCGAATATAATTATTCTCGTTCGTAAGATAATTATTTATTTGATTTATCGGAGTCATTGATTATTAGTCCATGGTCCTCGACGTGCCTCCTAATATAGCATAGCTATTCTCGGACGTCGAATCCTAATAATATTAATTTAGTTCTTGTTGGACTTTATTAAAACGATATGTGAATTAATTGTTTAGTGGACTATTAAATTAGTTGGGCTAAATAATTAAATATGTGGAAAAGACATTTTCATAATCTTCGCCCAAAAGTGTTATGGCTTAAAAATTATTGTGACTAGGTCACAAGAAGTAATTTTCGCCAATGCAATGTTTTATGGAACAAGAATTAGTTTCTTGTGGATTAATAAGACATGTGCATAAAATATTTATTGGATAAATATTTATGGAAAGAAATAAAGATAAATATTATTCTAGATTTGTTCTAGAATATTATGGGATTATCTTTTATTTAATAGGATTATTATAATTGATTTTGTATTAATTTTTAAATCCTTGAGGTTAAGTTTTACTCTCCTATATAAAGAGAGTTCTCCCAAGCCTTACAACACACAATAATATTCAAATACACCTCTTGGAGAGGAGAAAAGAATTTTCGCCAAGGGGAGATTTAAGGAAAAATATTGAGATTTTTCCGGTAGCATATCGGAAGGATTCGAGTCGAGGATTTCCTTCCACCGGAGTTGCTTGGATCACACGTGACGGAAGATCGTGGTGCTCTTCACACCTTCGCTCGTTCTTTCTATTGCGGTTCTCCAACTTGGATTTTGAGATCCAAGAGGTATGTTCTACAACCCCTTGTAGATATAGATCTAGTTATTTTATTACGTGTATTTTATAGATCTAGATCTCTTAAAATCGCTCAGCACATGGATGATATTACTAACAACCTATTGATTGGAAATGCTCTTCATCCAATAGCACATCTTCAGATCAGTCCACAAGTTGAAATATCTCTGAAGATACTCAACTCACTTGCCCACACTCTCAGACTCACACAAAAGACAACTTTTTTGAAAGAATGAAAATGTTGGATTGTTGTGTATTCAACTGGTGCAATCCTGTGTGTTGTGACTGGCTATATAAAGCCCTTGAGGTTTGACTTGAACCTCAAAGGTTTGTGTGAACATGATAAAAAGGGAATCTTAAAAATCGAGGCACTTAATTATAGTGATTTTCCAGCCATGATTTACCGGAGCTTGTCTGAGGTTCAAAGTCTTATGTATACTCTCAAGAGGAGGGCAGTTTAGGCAGATGAATGAGAGAGTGATACTGACTTATTTGAACATTAAAATATTGGTAAATCATGCATCATTGGGTCACTACCCTCAGCATTAGACTTGACCCTTGACTTCCTAGGGTGTAATACCATCAGTCAAATTTCCTAATCCATACAGCAAGAAGGGTCAAGCCTTGTACCTGAGCAAACCGGGTAGGGATTCACCGGTTTTTGAATACGGAGTCACTGTAAAGAGCACCACCTATTTCTAAAAATGGAAATACTTCTATCCACAGTGAATCATGACTGAATTGGTGTATACATTCAGTCTTAGCTTTCCGGAACGGGTCATACCTTAAATCACAAACTAATAGTACAAAATCTGGCAGCAGTTCGATTCAAATCACTAATAATAAATGACATAATACGACATTAACTAGATGTATATCACCTTGATTTCGAGTTGAATGCAAGTCCACAAAAACAGACATTATTGGCTCGTTATCAGTCACCAAATTGGGTGAAAGTTCAAACCCTTCGTATCCACACCTTTAATCAAACAGAGGTACAAAATCATGCAGATATTCGTTCGTATCATAATTAACATCGATATTAACAAATTATGGAAAGAGTACGACCTGATTAAATGTAGTTGATTGACGTTCCATTTGCTCAAATATCGCATGGTTAATGCACGAGACTGGAAAGATGGAATCTTTCATCTTCAAGAAAATCAACAGTAGAATCGGGAGTTGAAATCCCGACTTCATACCTTAACAAATTTTCAATTTTGACTCGACCATGGCAAACTTTCTTCATCATCGAAAGTACAAGATACGATACAATAAGTGCAGGTAATTGTATAAACAAATTAAAAATGAAAATAATCAAAACATAAATGAAACGATTTCACACTTTTTCATATATAATTGAGGTAGAAAAGGAAGGTCAGCATTTTCACGTTTCAGTGTCAAGCAGTGTTGCCGGAAGGAAAAAATTGGAGGATTCAATGCTCAATTTCATCTGTATAAGGGAGGAGAAGAAACAGAGCGCAGATTTTCTGGGATTAGAAACGATTCGCCATTAATTGAAGAATTGAGTGCAAAAATGGCTGGAGGAGAAACGGTGTTAAGGTTTCTTATTTTTGGGTTATACGGGCAGGATTTGGAAGATGGATCAAAGGGCCGGATTTAGGAAAAAGATAATTGTTCTCAGAAAAAAGTTTAGGAACAAACCCGAGAGATAAGAGTTAAAGAAAAGGGGTGGCAGATATAATTCATTTGGACTGGATCATAAATTCAAAAAATAACCCCTGCCAACTTTTATTCATTTAATTAAATTATTACAATAATTATAAAATTAATAAATTAATTTTATAACAATCTAATTATTAATAATTAGATTTAATTAGTCCCACACTTTTCCTGCAAAAATAGGAACATGACAAAGGTGTATGATGTAAGTCTTATAACTTCATGGCTAATTATTGTGACGTAGAATATTATAATCAATTTGATGTAAGTCACACAAACATATAATTAAGAACATTTATGTTAAATATAATACTTATACAAACACTTATATAAAAGCTTTAAATCAAGAAAGACATTACTTTAGAAAATTAATCAATACAACTTATAACACAAAATACTCAACAATATCCCACTTTGATTTATTTTTAAAATAACACTTTAAAGCTTTTATTAAGGGACATTTTAAAACCATGGAGAGTTACACTACCCCTAAATCTAAGCTCCCCCTTAATTAGAGCTTTTTAACATTGAATAAATTCTCGTTTAAAAGCTATAATACTACTCTCTTTTTGCATTAGTTTGAAAATTAATCAAACAATGACTTAAAGGCTCGGGTTGAGAGTTATATCACAAAATACTCATATAAAATTTAATTTGACACAAAATACTCATATACAATAAAAGGTAAGGAGAGAAGAGTGTACTTCCCTATCAATGATACCAAGGATTATCATTTGAGCATTGAGCTTGTATCGATGATAGTTTTAATTCATTGATACCAAAAGATTTGCACCATGTCGTTTATTGCTTGTATCCACGGAATATTCTATTTAAGCTCAAAGGACGTACAGGGACAATAAAATGACTATGGTACCTTTATTCTATGGGTCCTTGGGGGTTAGGTTGACTTTTCTTCGGAACCAAAACATTCCTAACTTTGGGCTTATCTTCAGTTTTTCTAACCCATACGGGTCTAGAAAACTGACAATAAAATCCATTGTCGGGATAGGAGGAGTATTAAGCATTAAATGCGTAACGGTCATGATATGGATGAGAATAAGTGATTGCCAAAAGTGCGGTTCGAAAAAATGTGGTGTGTGAATATTTTGCCTATAAGTGTAATTAGGCGCTTGATAAATCCTTGGGTCATGATATTTATATGAATTATTATTATGAGCATGATATCTATATGATGATGTATTCCTATAGGCATGATTTCTAGGTGATTCATAATCAGATTGATAAGAGTAGTTCTTTGGAGTGTATTTCCTAGAAACTCTCCAATCATACTGATATGCGTGATGTTTCCTATTGGAATTATTTCTATTGTTTGAAGTATGATGTGAAGTGTGTGTCTTTTGAAGATGAAGCATACTTGTGTGTGTTTATGTGCACCATTTTGTCTTTGGTGATGCATGATCAAGTGCAATGGGTCGGGGCACAAAAGTTTTCTTTGAGACTCGGGTTCAATGACTACAAACTCATTCAAGGATACTTCCTTAAAAGTATCAAGAATGTGTTTAGTGTGACCAAGAATCTTTAGACATGAGAGACGAGTTTCCAATCTATTAGGATTGTTCTCAAGCTTTTGAATAGCTTGTTTTAATTTATCTCTCTCACATTTTAAAGACTCCAATTCAGTCTCATGCTTAGAAACCTTTTGTTTCAAATCAAATTCGAGGGATTTAACTTAATTCGGGTTGATTTGTGATCGTCGTTAAAGAACACATGAGATTGTCTTTCTCAGTTATGCCGTTTTGAGACTCTTGTTGGTTTTAGATAGAAACTCACATTGATTTTTGAAGGCTTCACAAATTTCAATGATGTCAGGAATTTTCTCCAATTCTGAGTCGTATCTTGATTTTGAATTTGATTCAAAACATTGTGTTTGGTTGTCTGAAATCTCAGAATTTGATTTTGATTTATTGCTCGAAGATTCATTAACTTTAGCTCCAATAGCCAACTCATTCATAGGCTTATTAGAAGAGAATTTAGATCAAGCCAAACTATTTCTGCGACCCATTTTTGTATATGATTGGCAAAAAGATTTTTTCTGCAAAGATACAAAACTCAAAAGACACAAGTGTAATATATCACATAAAATTGCTTATAATTAAATATGACAAGTAGGGGCAATTTGATTAGAATCCAATATAAAGGTTTCAAATCACACAATATGTGACTTAAAACACAAATTAGGCAAGATAGAACAATTAAGCACTGATATAGATTATAGAAGGATTGATCATAAATATAATATCAAGGTTTGATCACTAGGTGACCAAACTCCGATACCAATTGTTGGATCGATAGTGGTACAAACCCACTCTAGAGGGGGGCTTGAATAGAGTGTCGGTGAGTTTTAAAAAGTCATTTCGAAGATAACACAAGTACTAATAAATTAAGTGTGGAACAATATTTAATTTATTATTCACTTGTATTATGAAAACCTTAGTGATAAAAAGTAATAATTTTGTTGGTAATAAATGCAAGGTTACACGTTGCAATGAGTTCAAAACAAACAATTCAGCACTTGCAAAAGATTGAGGTTGATCTAAACAAATAATACAAAGTTTAATCAAGTAAAGATGCACATAAGGTAAAAAGAAAGTTTCAGCACTTCGATTTAGCATTTAATAAAAAGGTTTGATAAACAGATCAAATTGTAGGCTGAATTAATTCGTGCTATGCAGTAATACTTATAGTGATGACTATCTTAAACATTGCAAACACCTTTCATGAAACAGTAACATCATGTTTCAGAATATTTCAAATAGTTATACAAACAAACAAGATGGTCGAACGAGTTCAGATGACAGTAAAAAGATTTGACTTATCAGACAATATAAAAGTTCCATTTAAACAATATTGATTCACACAAGGGAGAGCACAGAGCTACTTGGTAACAGCATGTTCAAATAAACTAGCTCAAACTGAGTTCAAAAACAAATTTACAACAAATAGTGTAAGTTACAACTTTAGTTAAAAAATTAATGTCTGTTACAAAGGAGTATCAACCAATTCCAAAATTGCAATCAGACTATGAGCTCAGTAAAAGCACAAAACAGAAGGGAAGACAGATACACAGATTAGGAGCCAACTAGTAAGCTAATCAATCAGCTAAGTATCTGAATTGATAAATGAATTTGAATTAATTCAAGTCTTGTTTATCAAGGCTGATGTCAGGCTGATCACACACAGATCAGCTGCTCCAAAAACTAAGCAACGAATCACAGTACTGCTCTAAAATAATGCAAGGGATCAGAAAATTCGAGCCACAACAGGAAGGTGTAGATATTATAAAAGCAATGAGGTTCAGCAGGCACAAAATCTCAACAGAGATAATTCTAGGCAATTCATAATACGGAGCAGACTTATTACATTACAAATAGCAGCTATAAAGCTTGATCATAATGCCTATTAAACAACAAGAGTGCATCAACAAGTTTAGCACTTTATCAGTTTCAGCATATCACCTAGAATGGTTCAACACAACAGATAAACCAATTTAATTCCAATGCAAAAAAGGTGCAGATTATCAGGATTGATCAGCAAAGCACAAGGTGGCAGAATTTCAATACATAACTCTGAAATTGAGTGAGACTGAAATTATGATATAAGTTATTAGTGAGGGATAAACACAAACACCAAGGTTCAAACTTCAATGAGCAAAGCCATACACTAGAACTGAAGCCACAAATTTTTTAGCCTTATGCTCAAGGCTGTGAACTTGATAACACAACCAATTCACAGGTTTCAGCCTTAAGAAACTGAGGTACAGATTTCACCACTAATTAATAACAAAAACACAACAAAACACTCAAGCTAAAATGCGAATTACAATCGGATCGATTAGAAGAAATATGAACAAGAGGCCTAAATCCTCTCGTGGGCCTTTGCTAGTTCAAGCTTTCTATGACAATTCTTTATCTTGAAACTGACTCTTTTAGATTCAATGTACCACACCAGACAGACTCAATTATAGATACTACACAAGTATAGGAAATTGAGACACTAGATGCAGATGCAATACAAGCAAAACAGGGGCAGAAAATTAACAACAAAAAAGGACAATTCTGAGTACCATTTGCACAAGAAGAACCTCAGAATTTCACCTTCTCTGATCCTGAACCACCTTACCTATTGATTGGAAATGCTCTTCATCCAATAGCACATCTTCATATCAGTCCACAAGTTGAAATATCTCTCAAGATACTCAACTCACTTGCCCACACTCTCAGACTCACACAAAAGACAACTTTTTTGAAAGAATGAAACTGTTGGATTGCTGTGTAATCAACTGGTGCAATCCTGTGTGTTGTGACTGGCGATTTATAGCCCTTGAGGTATGACTTGAACCTCAAAGGTTTGTGTGAACATGATCAAAAGGAAATCTTAAAAATCGAGGCACTTAATTATAGTGATTTTCCAGGCATGATTTACCGGAGCTTGTCTTAGGTTCAAAGTCTTATGTATACTCTCTGGAGGAGGGCAGTTTAGGTAGATGAATGAGAGAGTGATACTGACTTATTTGAACCTTAAAATATTGGTAAATCATGCAATCACTTAATGATCTAAACCGTCTGATTTCCTTTTGACTCGGTTCAATAGCACAGTGTAGAGGCACCAGATTTGGTCATGGTTCAATCTTAGCAAAAATAGGAACTTACCTCAATTGAACCAGACGTATTCCCAAAACCAATTTAAGAACCAACTATTATGCCAATTGGTCTAAAATTAATTTTAGGGCATCATTGGGTCACTACCCTCAGCATTAGACTTGACCATTGACATCCTAGGGCTTAAGACCCTCAGTCATATTACCAAATCCGTATAGCAAGAAGGGTCAAGCCAAGTACCTGAGCAAACCGGGTAGGGATTCACCAGTTTAGGAATGCTGAGTCACTGTAAAGAGCACCACCAATTTCTGAAAATGGAAATACTTCTATCCACAGTGAATCAGGACTGAATTGGTGTATACATTCAGTCTCAGCATTCCGGAACGGGTCATACCTTAAATCACAAACCAATAGTACAAAATCAGGCATCAATTCGATTCAAATCACTGATAATAAATGACATAATACGAAATTAACTAGAAGGATATCACCTTGATTTCGAGTTGAATGCAAGTCCACAAAAACAGACATTATTGGCTCGTTATCAATCACCAAATTGGGGGGAATGTCAAACCCTTCATATCCACACCTTCAATCAAACAGAGGCAAAAAATCTTGCAGAAATTCGTTCGTATCAGAATTAAAATCGATATTAACAAATTAAGGAAAGAGTACGACCTGATTAAATGTAGTTGATTGACGTTCGATTTGCTCAAACATCACATGGTGAATGCACGAGACCGGAAATATGGAGTTTTTCATCTTCAAGCAAATCAGCATACAATCAGGGAGATGAAATCCCTGATTTCATACCTTAACAGCTTCAATTTTGACTCGACCATGGCAGCTTCAGTTCTCATCATCGAAACTGCAAGATACGATACAATAAGTGCAGATAATTGTGATAACAAATTAAAAACGAAAGAAATCAAAACATAAATGAAACGATTTCATAGTTTTTCATATTGAATAGAGGTAGAAAAGGAAGGTCAGCATTTTCACGTTTCAGTGTCAAGCCATGTTGCCAGAAGGACAAAATCGGAGCATTGAAAGCTAGATTTCATCTGTATATGTATGGAGAAGAAACAGAGCATAGATTTTCTGGGATTAGAAACGATTCGCCATTAATTGAAGAATTGAGTGCATAAATGGTTTGGAGGAAACGGTGTTAAGGTTTCTTATTTTTGGGTTTACGGGTTGGATTTGGAAGATTGATCAAAGGGCGGATTTAGGAAAAGATAATTGGGATCATATAAAATTTTAGGAACAAACCCGAGAGATAAGAGTTAAAGAAAAGGGGTGGCAGATATAATTCATTTGGACTGGATCATAAATTCAAAAAGCATTTCACCAACTTCTATTCATTTAATTAAATTATTAGAATAATTATAAAATTCATAAATTAATTTTATAACAATCTAATTATTAATAATTAGATTTAATTAGTCCCAGACATTTCCTGCAATAATAGGAACATGACAAAGGTGTCATATGATGTAAGTCTTATAACTTCATGGCTAATTATTGTGACGTAGAATAATATAATCAATTTGATGTAAGTAACACAAACATATATTTAAGAACATTTATGTTAAATATAATACGTATACAAACACTTATATAAAAGCTTTAAAACAAGAAAGACATTACTTTTGAAAATTAATCAATACAACTTATAAAACAAAATACTCAACAATTTCCTCCTTTGATTTAATTTTAAAATAACACTTTAAAGCTTTTATTAAGGGACATTTTAAAATCATGGAGAGTTACACTAACCCTAAATCTAAGCTCTCCCTTAATTAGAGCTTTTTAACATTGAATAAATTCTCTTTTAAAAGCTTTAATACTACTCTCTTTTCCTATTAGTTTGAAAATTAATCAAATAAGGACTGAAAGGCTCGGGGTTGAGAGCTATATCATAAAATACTGATATAAAATTTAATTTGACACAATACTCATATACAATAAAAGGTAATCAGAGAAGAGTGTACTTCCCTATCAATGATACCAAGGATTATCATTTGAGCATTGAGCTTGTATCGATGATAGTTTTAATTCATTGATACCAAAAGATTTGCACCATGTCGTTGATTGCTTGTATCCACGGAATATTCTATTTAAGCTCAAAGGACCTGCAGGGACAAGAAAATGATTATTGTACCCTTTATTCTTTGGGTCCTTCGGGGTTAGGTTGACTTTTCTTCGGAACCCAAACTTTCGTAACATTGGGCTTATGTTCAGTTTTTCTAACCCATACAGGTCTAGAAAACTGACCATAAAATCCATTGTCGGGATAGGATGAGTAATAAGCATTAAATGCATAACGGTCATGATATGGATGAGAATAAGTGAATGCCAAAAGTGTGGTTCGAAAAAATGTGGTGTGTGAATATTTTGCCTATAAGTGTAATTAGGCAATAGATAAATCCTAGGGTCATGATATCTATATGAATTGTTGTTATGAGCATGATATCTATATGATGATGTATTCCTATAGGCATGATTTCTAGGTGATTCATAATCAGATTGATAAGAGTAGTTCTTTGGAGTGTATTTCCTAGAACCTCTCCAATCATACTGATATACGTGATGTTTCCAATTGGAATTATTTCTATTGTTTGATGTATGCTGTGAAGTGTGTGTCTTTGAAGATGAAGCATACTTGTGTGTGTGTTTATGTGCACCATTTTTTGCCGGTGATGCCTGATCAAGTGCAATGGGTCGGGGCACGAAAGTTTTTTTTTGAGACTCGGGTTTAGTGACAACAGACTCATTCAAGGATCCTTCCTTAGAAGTATCAAGAATGTGTTTAGTGTGACCCGGAGACTCTTTAGGACATGTGAGATGAGTTTCCAATCTATTAGGATTGTTCTCAAGATTTTGAATAGCTTGTTTTAATTTCTTTTTCACATTTTAAAGACTCCAATTCAGTCTCATACTTAGAAACCTTTTGTTTCAAATCAAATTCGAGGGATTTAACTTAATTGAGTTGATTTGTGATGCTCACTAAAGAACATATGAGATTGTCTTTCTCACTTTGTCTTTTGAGACTCTTATTGGTTTTAGATAGAAACTCACATTGATTTTTGAAGGCTTCACAAATTTCAATGATGTCAGGAATTTCCTCCAATTCTGAGTCGTATCTTGATTCTGAATTTGATTCAAAACATTGTGTTTGGTTGTCTGAAATCTCAGAATTTGATTTTGATTTATTGCTCGAAGATTCATCAACTTAAGCTCCAATAGCCAGCTCATTCATAGGCTTATTAAAAGATAATTTAGATCGAGCCAAACTATTTCTACGACCTATTTTTTTATATGATTGGCAAAAAGATTATTTCTGCAAAGATAAAAAAACTCAAAAGACACTAGTGTAATATATCACGTAAAATTGCTTATAATTAAATATGACAAGTAGGAGCAATTTGGTTATAATCCAAAATAAAGGTTTCAAATCACACAATATGTGGCTTAAAACACAAATTAGGCAAGATTGAACAATTAAGCACTGATATAGATTATAGAAGGATTGATCATAAAAAATAATATCAAGGTTTGATCACTAGGTGACCAAACTCCGATACCAATTGTTGGATCAATAATGGTACAAACCCACTCTAGAGGGGAGCTTGAATAGAGTGTCGGTGAGTTTTAAAAACTCATTTCGAAGATAACACAAGTACTAATAAATTAAGTGCGGAACCTTATTTAATTTATTATTCACTTGTATTATGAAAACCTTAGTGATCAAGAGTATTAATTTTGTTGGTAATAAAAGCAAGGTGACACGTTGGAATGAGTTAAAAACAAACAATTCAGCACTTGCAAAAGGTAGAGGTTGATCTAAACAAATAATACAAAGTTTAATCAAGTAAAGATGCACATATGGTAAAAAAAGAAAGTTTCACAGACTTTGATTTAGGATTTAATAAAAAGGTTTGATAAATGAGATCAAATTGTAGGTTGAATTAATTTGTGCTATGCGAGAAATACTTATAGTGATGACTATCTTAAACATTGCAAACACCTTTCATGAAACAAGAACATCAGAGTTGAAAATTTCAAATGAGATATGCAAACAAACAAGATGGCCGACGGGTTCGGATATGATAAAAAGCTTTGACTTATCGGAGAATATAAAAGTTCAATTTAAACACTATTGATTCACACAAGGAGAGAACAGAGCTACTTGGTAACAACTTTGTTCAAATAAACTAGCTCAAATGAGTTCAAAACTAATTTACAACAAAAGTGTAAGTTACAACTTTAGCCAACAAATTAATGTCCATATAAAGGAGTATCAACCAATTCCAAAATTACAATCAGACTATGAGCTCAGTAAAAGCACAAAAACAGAAGGAAAGACATATACATAGATTTTGAGCCAACTACTAAGCTAATCAATCAGCTGAGTATCTGAATTGATAAACAAATCCGAATAAATTCAAGTCTTGTTTATCAAGGTCGATGTCAATTGATCACACACGAATCACCGCTCTAAAACTATGCAACGAATCACAGTACTGCTCTACAATAATGCAAGGCTTCAGAAAATTCAAGCCACAACAGGAAAGTGCAGATATTATAAAAGCAATGAGGTTCAGCAGGCACAAAATCTCAATAGAGATAATTCTTGGCAGTTCAGAATACGGAGCAGACTTATTACATTACAAACAACAGTTATAAAGATTGATCAAAATGCCTATTAAACAAGAAGAGTTCATCAACAAGTTAAGCACTTTATCGCTTTGGCATATCACCAAGAATGGTTCAACACAATGATATACCAATTTATGTCCAAGGCAATAAAGGTGCAGATTATCGATTGATCACCAAGCACAGGTGGCGAATATCAAGATTTAACTCAAAATTGAGTGAGACTGACATTATGATATAAGTAATAAGTGAGGGATAAACACAAACACCGAGGTTCAAACTTAAATTAGCAAAGCCACACACTAAAACTGAAGCCACAAATTTTTTAGCCTTATGCTCAAGGAAGTGAACTTGATAACACAACCAATTCAGAGGTTTTAGCCTTCAGAAATTGAGGTACAGATTTCACCACTGATTAAGAGCAAAAACACAACAAAACACTCAATCTGAAATGCAGAATTACACTGGATCAGATTGTGAAGAAATATGAACAGCATGTCTAAATCCTCTCAGGGCCTTTTGCTAGTTCAAGCTTTCTATGACAATTCTAGATCTTGAAACTGACTCTTTTAGATTCAATGTACCACACCAGACAGACTCAAATACATATACTACACAAGTACAGGCAATTGAGACACTGAACATAGTCTGCAATACAAGCAAAAGCGGGTAAAATTAACAACAAAAAAGACAATTACAGTACCATCTCGCACAAGAAGAACCTCGTAATTTCACCTTCACCGATCCTCGAACCACCTTACCTATGTTAGGTGTGATGCCCAAAGACAATTTTTGTAATTGTTTTATTTAATAAATGAATTGACATTATTATTCATATTTATTATTCTCATAATCACCGATGTGACAATAGTATTTACACTACGTAAAAACCCTAAGTATATCGTTTATGTAATCACTTAACTCGAAGTATGGTATATACACGGGAGGATTGAGTTAGTGAAGATGTACTTAAAATACAATTAGCCAGAGTGAAGTTAATCGAGAGTATCGGTCTCTCCTCTAACGTGCTATTAATGCGCCCATAACACAATAGGTGTGATTGTCTTATCCGGACTTTCGGTTAAGAGAACCTAATGGGCATTTATATATGATAGATATATCATACAAGGGGTGGACCGATTTGATTAGAGTTCACGATATAATTCCGTGTCGAGAAGTCTTATCGAATCAATGGATGATCATATTTATGGATATATCTTAATCCCCGAGGTGATCACAGTCCAACCGCTTGAATCGATTTAAGTTTGACTTGACGGTTAAGGATTACACTGAGTCTGCGTGGTCTGAATTACCCCATCTTGGTATTGTACTGGATTGAGTGAGTAGTCTGTGTTATCACAGATACGGAATCCATTCCTTCCATTTATGGAAGTAGATAGACAGTTCCCTTGTTTGTTAATCCTAGAAACTGATCGATCCATGGAGTTCATATTACACTGATTAGCTACCAGTGAGTTGTATGAATTAATTGATCACTAGGGGGTTAATGGTAAATAAGGATAAGTGGTTCTAGAAAGGGTTAACGGTAACTTCCCGATTTAGAATGAACAGTCTATGGAGGATTAATCCATATGTAATGATTATATCAATGGACGCTTATTGTTATTCTCGTGAGGAGATAAATATAATCTTATAATCGGAGGAGTGCAGTCACAGGATTATGGTGGCATATTCCTGTGATTGATTTATCGAATATAATTATTCTGTTCGTAAGATAATTATTTATTTGATTTATCGGAGCTGCTGATTATTAGTCCATGGTCCCTGACGTGCCTCCTAATATAGCATAGCTATTCTCGGACGTCGAATCCTAATAATATTAATTTAGTTCTTGTTGGACTTTATTAAAACGGTATGTGAATTAATTGTTTAGTGGACTATTAAATTAGTTGGGCTAAATAATTAAATATGTGGAAAAGACATTTTTCATAATCTTCGCCCAAAAGTGTGTTATGGCCAAAAATTATTGTGACTAGGTCACAAGAAGTAATTTTCGGCCAATGCAATGTTTTATGGAACAAGAATTAGTTTCTTGTGGATTAATAAGACATGTGCATAAAATATTTATTGGATAAATATTTATGGAAAGAAATAAAGATAAATATTATTCTAGATTTGTTCTAGAATATTATGGGATTATCTTTTATTTAATAGGATTATTATAATTGATTTTGTATTAATTTTTAAATCCTTGGAGGTTAAGTTTTACTCTCCTATATAAAGAGAGTTCTCCCAAGCCTTACAACACACAATAATATTCGAAATACACCTCTTGGAGAGGAGAAAAGAATTTTCGGCCAAGGGGAGATTTAAGGGAAAATATTGGAGATTTTTCCGGGTAGCATATCGGAAGGATTCGAGTCGAGGATTTCCTTCCACCGGGAGTTGCTTGGATCACACGTACGGAAGATCGTGGTGCTCTTCACACCTTCGTTCGTTCTTTCTATTGCGGTTCTCCAACTTGGATTTTGAGATCCAAGAGGTATGTTCTACAACCCCCTTGTAGATATAGATCTAGTTATTTTATTACGTGTATTTTATAGATCTAGATCCTTAAAATCGCTTCCGCTGCGGATGATATTACTAACAACCTATTGATTGGAAATGCTCTTCATCCAATAGCACATCTTCAGATCAGTCCACAAGTTGAAATATCTCTCAAGATACTCAACTCACTTGCCCACACTCTCGCACTCACACAAAAGACAACTTTTGAAAGAATGAAAATGTTGGATTGTTGTGTATTCAATCGTGCAACTCATGTGTTGTGATCAAGCTATATAAAGCCCTTGAGGTATGACTTGAACCTCAAAGGTTTGTGTGAACATGATAAAAAGGGAATCTTAAAAATCGAGGCACTTAATTATAGTGATTTTCCAGCCATGATTTACCGGAGCTTGTCTGAGGTTCAAAGTCTTATGTATACTCTCAAGAGGAGGGCAGTTTAGGCAGATGAATGAGAGAGTCATACTGACTTATTTGAACATTAAAATATTGGTAAATCATGCATCATTGGGTCACTACCCTCAGCATTAGACTTGACCCTTGACTTCCCAGTGGGTGTAATACCATCACCAAATTTCCTAATCCATACAGCAAGAAGGGTCAAGCCTTGTACCTGAGCAAACCGGGTAGGGATTCACCGGTTTTTGAATACGGAGTCACTGTAAAGAGCACCACCTATTTCTAAAAATGTAAATACTTCTATCCACAGTGAATCATGACTGAATTGGTGTATACATTCAGTCTTAGCTTTCCGGAACGGGTCATACCTTAAATCACAAACTAATAGTACAAAATCTGGCAGCAGTTCGATTCAAATCACTAATAATAAATGACATAATACGACATTAACTAGATGTATATCACCTTGATTTCGAGTTGAATGCAAGTCCACAAAAACAGACATTATTGGCTCGTTATCAGTCACCAAATTGGGTGAAAGTTCAAACCCTTCGTATCCACACCTTTAATCAAACAGAGGTACAAAATCATGCAGATATTCGTTCGTATCATAATTAACATCGATATTAACAAATTATGGAAAGAGTACGACCTGATTAAATGTAGTTGATTGACGTTCCATTTGCTCAAATATCGCATGGTTAATGCACGAGACTGGAAAGATGGAATCTTTCATCTTCAAGAAAATCAGCGTAGAATCGGGGAGTTGAAATCCCCGACTTCATACCTTAACAGCTTCAATTTTGACTCGACCATGGCAGCTTCAGTTCTCATCATCGAAAGTACAAGATACGATACAATAAGTGCAGGTAATTGTATAAACAAATTAAAAATGAAAATAATCAAAACATAAATGAAACGATTTCACACTTTTTCATATATAATTGAGGTAGAAAAGGAAGGTCAGCATTTTCACGTTTCAGTGTCAAGCAGTGTTGCCGGAAGGAAAAAATTGGAGGATTCAATGCTCAATTTCATCTGTATAAGGGAGGAGAAGAAACAGAGCGCAGATTTTCTGGGATTAGAAACGATTCGCCATTAATTGAAGAATTGAGTGCAAAAATGGCTGGAGGAGAAACGGTGTTAAGGTTTCTTATTTTTGGGTTATACGGGCAGGATTTGGAAGATGGATCAAAGGGCCGGATTTAGGAAAAAGATAATTGTTCTCAGAAAAAAGTTTAGGAACAAACCCGAGAGATAAGAGTTAAAGAAAAGGGTGCGTGAATATAATTCATTTGGACTGGATCATAAATTCAAAAAATAACCCCTGCCAACTTTTATTCATTTAATTAAATTATTACAATAATTATAAAATTAATAAATTAATTTTATAACAATCTAATTATTAATAATTAGATTTAATTAGTCCCACACTTTTCCTGCAAAAATAGGAACATGACAAAGGTGTATGATGTAAGTCTTATAACTTCATGGCTAATTATTGTGACGTAGAATATTATAATCAATTTGATGTAAGTCACACAAACATATAATTAAGAACATTTATGTTAAATATAATACTTATACAAACACTTATATAAAAGCTTTAAATCAAGAAAGACATTACTTTAGAAAATTAATCAATACAACTTATAACACAAAATACTCAACAATATCCCACTTTGATTTATTTTTAAAATAACACTTTAAAGCTTTTATTAAGGGACATTTTAAAACCATGGAGAGTTACACTACCCCTAAATCTAAGCTCCCCCTTAATTAGAGCTTTTTAACATTGAATAAATTCTCGTTTAAAAGCTATAATACTACTCTCTTTTTGCATTAGTTTGAAAATTAATCAAACAATGACTTAAAGGCTCGGGTTGAGAGTTATATCACAAAATACTCATATAAAATTTAATTTGACACAAAATACTCATATACAATAAAAGGTAAGGAGAGAAGAGTGTACTTCCCTATCAATGATACCAAGGATTATCATTTGAGCATTGAGCTTGTATCGATGATAGTTTTAATTCATTGATACCAAAAGATTTGCACCATGTCGTTTATTGCTTGTATCCACGGAATATTCTATTTAAGCTCAAAGGACGTACAGGGACAATAAAATGACTATGGTACCTTTATTCTATGGGTCCTGGGGGTTAGGTTGACTTTTCTTCGAACCAAAACATTCCTAACTTTGGGCTTATCTTCAGTTTTTCTAACCCATACGGGTCTAGAAAACTGACAATAAAATCCATTGTCGGGATAGGAGGAGTATTAAGCATTAAATGCGTAACGGTCATGATATGGATGAGAATAAGTGATTGCCAAAAGTGCGGTTCGAAAAAATGTGGTGTGTGAATATTTTGCCTATAAGTGTAATTAGGCGCTTGATAAATCCTTGGGTCATGATATTTATATGAATTATTATTATGAGCATGATATCTATATGATGATGTATTCCTATAGGCATGATTTCTAGGTGATTCATAATCAGATTGATAAGAGTAGTTCTTTGGAGTGTATTTCCTAGAAACTCTCCAATCATACTGATATGCGTGATGTTTCCTATTGGAATTATTTCTATTGTTTGAAGTATGATGTGAAGTGTGTGTCTTTTGAAGATGAAGCATACTTGTGTGTGTTTATGTGCACCATTTTGTGCTGGTGATGCATGATCAAGTGCAATGGGTCGGGGCACAAAAGTTTTCTTTTGAGACTCGGGTTCAATGACTACAAACTCATTCAAGGATACTTCCTTAAAAGTATCAAGAATGTGTTTAGTGTGACCCGAAGAATCTTTAGGACATGAGAGACGAGTTTCCAATCTATTAGGATTGTTCTCAAGCTTTTGAATAGCTTGTTTTAATTTATCTCTCTCACATTTTAAAGACTCCAATTCAGTCTCATGCTTAGAAACCTTTTGTTTCAAATCAAATTCGAGGGATTTAACTTAATTCGGGTTGATTTGTGATCGTCGTTAAAGAACACATGAGATTGTCTTTCTCAGTTATGCCGTTTTGAGACTCTTGTTGGTTTTAGATAGAAACTCACATTGATTTTTGAAGGCTTCACAAATTTCAATGATGTCAGGAATTTTCTCCAATTCTGAGTCGTATCTTGATTTTGAATTTGATTCAAAACATTGTGTTTGGTTGTCTCAAATCTCGTAATTTGATTTTGATTTATTGCTCAAGATTCATTAACTTTAGCTCCAATAGCCAACTCATTCATAGGCTTATTAGAAGAGAATTTAGATCAAGCCAAACTATTTCTCACGACTCCATTTTTATATGATTGGCAAAAGATTTTTTCTCTGCAAAGATACAAAACTCAAAAGACACAAGTGTAATATATCACATAAAATTGCTTATAATTAAATATGACAAGTAGGGGCAATTTGATTAGAATCCAATATAAAGGTTTCAAATCACACAATATGTGACTTAAAACACAAATTAGGCAAGATAGAACAATTAAGCAATCGATATAGATTATAGAAGGATTGATCATAAATATAATATCAAGGTTTGATCACTAGGTGACCAAACTCCGATACCAATTGTTGGATCGATAGTGGTACAAACCCACTCTGCAGGGGGGCTTGAATAGAGTGTCGGTGAGTTTTAAAAAGTCATTTCGAAGATAACACAAGTACTAATAAATTAAGTGTGGAACAATATTTAATTTATTATTCACTTGTATTATGAAAACCTTAGTGATAAAAAGTAATAATTTTGTTGGTAATAAATGCAAGGTTACACGTTGCAATGAGTTCAAAACAAACAATTCAGCACTTGCAAAAGATTGAGGTTGATCTAAACAAATAATACAAAGTTTAATCAAGTAAAGATGCACATAAGGTAAAAAGAAAGTTTCAAAGACTTGATTTAGCATTTAATAAAAGGTTTGATAAACAGAATCAAATTGTAGGTGAATTAATTCGTGCTATGCAAAGAATACTTATAGTGATGACTATCTTAAACATTGCAAACACCTTTCATGAAACAAGAACATCATGTTTCGTAATATTTCAAATAGTTATACAAACAAACAAGATGGTCGAACGAGTTCGGATGATGATAAAAGATTTGACTTATCGGATAATATAAAAGTTCCATTTAAACAATATTGATTCACACAAGGGAGAGCACAGAGCTACTTGGTAACAGCATGTTCAAATAAACTAGCTCAAACTGAGTTCAAAAACAAATTTACAACAAATAGTGTAAGTTACAACTTTAGTTAAAAAATTAATGTCTGTTACAAAGGAGTATCAACCAATTCCAAAATTGCAATCAGACTATGAGCTCAGTAAAAGCACAAAACAGAAGGGAAGACAGATACACAGATTAGGAGCCAACTAGTAAGCTAATCAATCAGCTAAGTATCTGAATTGATAAATGAATTTGAATTAATTCAAGTCTTGTTTATCAAGGCTGATGTCAGGCTGATCACACACATCAGCTGCTCCAAAAACTAAGCAACGAATCACAAGAGATCGCTTCTAAAATAATGCAAGGGATCAGAAAATTCGAGCCACAACAGGAAGGTGCAGATATTATAAAAGCAATGAGGTTCAGCAGGCACAAAATCTCAACAGAGATAATTCTAGGCAATTCATAATACGGAGCGCACTTATTACATTACAAATAAAGCAATATAAAGCTTGATCATAATGCCTATTAAACAACAAGAGTGCATCAACAAGTTTAGCACTTTATCAGTTTCAGCATATCACCTAGAATGGTTCAACACAACAGATAAACCAATTTAATTCCAATGCAAAAAAGGTGCAGATTATCAGGATTGATCAGCAAAGCACAAGGTGGCAGAATTTCAATACATAACTCTGAAATTGAGTGAGACTGAAATTATGATATAAGTTATTAGTGAGGGATAAACACAAACACCAAGGTTCAAACTTCAATGAGCAAAGCCATACACTAGAACTGAAGCCACAAATTTTTTAGCCTTATGCTCAAGGCTGTGAACTTGATAACACAACCAATTCACAGGTTTCAGCCTTAAGAAACTGAGGTACAGATTTCACCACTAATTAATAACAAAAACACAACAAAACACTCAAGCTAAAATGCAGAATTACACTGGATCAGATTCTGAAGAAATATGAACAGTAGGCCTAAATCCTCTCAGGGCCTTTTGCTAGTTCAAGCTTTCTATGACAATTCTTTATCTTGAAACTGACTCTTTTAGATTCAATGTACCACACCAGACAGACTCAATTATAGATACTACACAAGTATAGGAAATTGAGACACTAGATGCAGATGCAATACAAGCAAAACAGGGGCAGAAAATTAACAACAAAAAAGGACAATTCTGAGTACCATTTGCACAAGAAGAACCTCAGAATTTCACCTTCTCTGATCCTGAACCACCTTACCTATTGATTGGAAATGCTCTTCATCCAATAGCACATCTTTAGATCAGTCCACAAGCTGAAATATCTCTCAAGATACTCAACTCACTTGCCCACACTCTCAGATTCACACAAAAGACAACTTTTTTTGAAAGAATGAAAATGTTGGATTGTTGTGTATTCAACTGGTGCAATCCTGTGTGTTGTGACTTGCTATTTATAGCCCTTGAGGTATGACTTGAACCTCAAAGGTTTGTGTGAACATGATCAAAATGGAATATTAAAAATCGAGGCACTTAATTATAGTGATTTTCCAGCCATGATTTACCGGAGCTTGTCTTAGGTTCAAAGTCTTATGTATACTCTCTGGAGGAGGGCAGTTTAGGTAGATGAATGAGAGAGTGATACTGACTTATTTGAACCTTAAAATATTGGTAAATCATGCAATCACTTAATGATCTAAACCGTCTGATTTCCTTTTGACTCGGTTCAATAGCACAGTGTAGAGGCACCAGATTTGGTCATGGTTCAATCTTAGCAAAAATAGGAACTTACCTCAATTGAACCAGACGTATTCCCAAAACCAATTTAAGAACCAACTATTATGCCAATTGGTCTAAAATTAATTTTAGGGCATCATTGGGTCACTACCCTCAGCATTAGACTTGACCATTGACTTCCTAGGGCTTAAGACCCTCAGTCATATTACCAAATCCGTATAGCAAGAAGGGTCAAGCCAAGTACCTGAGCAAACCGGGTAGGGATTCACCAGTTTAGGAATGCTGAGTCACTGTAAAGAGCACCACCAATTTCTGAAAATGGAAATACTTCATCCATTATGAATCAGGACTCGAATTGGTGTATACATTCGGGCCTCAAAGATTCGAACGGGTCATACCTTAAATCACAAACCAATAGTACAAAATCAGCAAAAGAATTCGATTCAAATCACCGATAATAAATGACATAATACTGAAATTAATAACTAAGGATATCACCTTGATTTCGAGTTGAATGCAAGTCCACAAAAACAGACATTATTGGCTCATTATCAATCACCAAATTGGGGGGAATGTCAAACCCTTCATATCCACACCTTCAATCAAACAGAGGCAAAAAATCTTGCAGAAATTCGTTCGTATCAGAATTAAAATCGATATTAACAAATTAAGGAAAGAGTACGACCTGATTAAATGTAGTTGATTGACGTTCGATTTGCTCAAACATCACATGGTGAATGCACGAGACCGGAAATATGGAGTTTTTCATCTTCAAGCAAATCAGCATACAATCAGGGAGATGAAATCCCTGATTTCATACCTTAACAGCTTCAATTTTGACTCGACCATAAGCGACTTTTTCGGGCTCATCATCGAAACTGCAAGATACGATACAATAAGTGCAGATAATTGTGATAACAAATTAAAAACGAAAGAAATCAAAACATAAATGAAACGATTTCATAGTTTTTCATATTGAATAGAGGTAGAAAAGGAAGGTCAGCATTTTCACGTTTCAGTGTCAAGCCATGTTGCCAGAAGGACAAAATCGGAGCATTGAAAGCTAGATTTCATCTGTATATGTATGGAGAAGAAACAGAGCATAGATTTTCTGGGATTAGAAACGATTCGCCATTAATTGAAGAATTGAGTGCATAAATGGCTGGAGGGGAAACGGTGTTAAGGTTTCTTATTTTTGGGTTTTACGGGTTGGATTTGGAAGATTGATCAAAGGGCCGGATTTAGGAAAAAGATAATTGGGCTCATATAAAATTTTAGGAACAAACCCGAGAGATAAGAGTTAAAGAAAAGGGGTGGCAGATATAATTCATTTGGACTGGATCATAAATTCGAAAAACAGCCCCTGCCAACTTCTATTCATTTAATTAAATTATTAGAATAATTATAAAATTCATAAATTAATTTTATAACAATCTAATTATTAATAATTAGATTTAATTAGTCCCAGACATTTCCTGCAATAATAGGAACATGACAAAGGTGTCATATGATGTAAGTCTTATAACTTCATGGCTAATTATTGTGACGTAGAATAATATAATCAATTTGATGTAAGTAACACAAACATATATTTAAGAACATTTATGTTAAATATAATACATATACAAACACTTATATAAAAGCTTTAAATCAATAAAGACATTACTTTTGAAAATTAATCAATACAACGTATAACACAAAATACTCAACAATCTCCTCCTTTGATTTATTTTTAAAATAACACTTTAAAGCTTCTATTAAGGGACATTTTAAAACCATGGAGAGTTACACTACCCCTAAATGTAAGCTCCCCCTTAATTAGAGATTTTTAACATTGAATAAATTCTCATTTAAAAGCTTTAATACTACTCTATTTTCCCATTAGTTTGAAAATTAATCAAATAAGGACTTAAACGCTCGGGGTTGAGAGCTATATCACAAAATACTCATATAAAATTTAATTTGACAAAAAAAATACTCATATACAATAAAACGTAATGAGAGAAGAGTGTAATTCCCTATCAATGATACCAAGGATTATCATTTGAGCATTGAGCTTGTATCGATGATAGTTTTTATTCATCGATACCAAAAGATTTGCACCATGTCGTTTATTGCTTGTATCCACGGAATATTCTATTTAAGCTCAAAGGACCTGCACGGACAAGAAAATGACTATCGTACCGTTTTTTCTTCGGAACCCAAACTTTCCTACCTTTGGGCTTATGTTCAGTTTTTCTAACCCATACAGGTCTAGAAAACTGACCATAAAATCCATTGTCAGGATAGGATGAGTAATAAGCATTAAATGCATAACGGTGATGATATGGATGAGAATAAGTGAATGCCAAAAGTGTGGTTCGGAAAAATGTGGTGTGTGAATATTTTGACTATATGTGTAATTAGGCGCTTGATAAATCCTAGGGTCATGATATCTATATGAATTATTTTTACAAGCATGATATTTATATGATGATGTATTCCTATAGGCATGATTTCTAGGTGATTCATAATCAGACTGATAAGAGTAGTTATTTGGAGTGTATTTCCTAGAACCGCTCCAATCATAATGATATGCGTGATGTTTCCTATTGGAATTATTTCTATTGTTTGAAGTATGCTGTGAAGTGTGTGTCTTTCAAGATGAAGCATACTTGTGTGTGTTTATGTGCAACATTTTGTGCTGGTGATGCATGATCAAGTGCAATGGGTCGGGGCACGAAAATTTTCTTTTGAGACTCGGGTTCAGTGACTACAGACTTATTCAAGGATCCTTCCTTAGAAGTATAAAAAATGTGTTAAGTGTGACCCGAAGACTCTTTAGGACAAGAGAGATGAGTTTCAAATCTATTAGGATTGTTCTCAATCTTTTGAATAGCTTCATTTAATTTATATCTCTCATATTTTAAAGACTCTAATTCAGTCTCATACTTAGAAACCTTTTTTCAAATCAAATTCGAGGGATTTAACTTAATTCGAGTTGATTTGTGATGCTCGTTACAGAACATATGAGATTGTCTTTCTCAGCTTTGTCTTTTTGAGACTCTTATTGGATTTAGATAGAAACTCACATTTATTTTTGATGGTTTCACAAATTTCAATGATGTCAGGAATTTCCTCCAATTCTGCGTCGTATCTTGATTCTGAATTTGATTCAAAACATTGTGTTTGGTTGTCTGAAATCTCAGAATTTGATTTTGATTTATTGCTCGAAGATTCATCAACTTTAGCTCCAATAGCCAGCTCATTCATAGGCTTTTTAAAAGAGAATTTAGATCGAGCCAAACTATCAAGGTTTGATCACTAGGAGACCAAACTCCGATACCAATTGTTGGATCGATAATGGTACAAACCCACTCTAGAGTGGAGCTTGAATAGAGTGTCGGTGAGTTTTAAAAACTCTTTTCGAAGATAACACAAGTACTAATATATTAAGTGAGGAACCTTATTTAATTTATTATTCATTTGTATTATGAAAACCTTAGTGATCAAAAGTATTAATTTTGTTGGTAATAAAAGCAAGGTGACACGTTGCAGTGAGTTCAAAACAAACAATTCAGCACTTGCAAAAGGTTGAGGTTGATCTAAGCAAATAATACAAAGTTTAATCAAGTAAAGGTGAACATAATGTAAAAAGAAAGTTTCAGCACTTTGATTTAGGATTTAATAAAAAGGTTTGATAAACAGATCAAATTGAAGGTTGAATTAATTCGTGCTATGCAGCAATACTTATAGTGATGACTATCTTAAACATTGCAAACACCTTTCATGAAACAGTAACATCAGGTTCAGATTATTTTAAACAGTTATGCAAACAAACAAGATGGTCGAACGAGTTCAGATGACAGTAAAAAGCTTTGACTTATCAGAGAATATAAAAGTTCAATTTAAACACTATTGATTCACACATGGGATATCACAGAGCTACTTGGTAACAACCTGTTCAAATAAACTAGCTCAAACTGAGTTCAAAAACTAATTTACAACAAATAGTGTAAGTTACGACTTTAGCCAACAAATTAATGTCTGATACAAAGGAGTATCAACCAATTCCAAAATTACAATTAGACTATGAGCTCAGTAAAAGCACAAAACAGAAGGCAAGACAGATACATAGATTAGAAGCCAACTACTAAGCTAATCAATTAGTTGAGTATCTGAATTGATAAACAAATCTGAATAAATTCAAGTCTTGTTTTTATCAAGGCTGATGTCAGGCTGATCACACACAGATCAGCTGCTCCAAAAACTAAGCAACGAATCACAGTACTGCTCTAAAATAATGCAAGGGATTATAAAATTTGAGCCACAACAGGAAAGTGCATATATTATAACAGCAATGAGGTTCAGCAGGCACAAAATCTCAACAGAGATAATTCTTGGAAATTCAGAATATGGAGCAGACTTATTACATTACAAACAACAGATATAAAGCTTGATCAGAATGCCTATTAAACAACAAGAGTGCATCAACAAGTTAAGCACTTTATCAGTTTCAGCATATCACCAATTTATGTCCAAGGCAATAAAGGTACATATTATCAGGATTGATCATCCAAGCACATGGTGGCAGAATATCAGTACTTAACTCAGAAATTGAGTGAGACTGAAATTATGATATAAGTAATAAGTGAGGGATAAACACAAACACCAAGGTTCAAACTTCAATGAGCAAAGCCAAACATTAGAATTGAAGCCACAAATTTTTTATCCTTATGCTTAAGGCAGTGAACTTGATAACACAACCAATTCACAGGTTTTAGCCTTCAGAAACTGAGGTACATATTTCACCACTGATTAAGAACAAAAACACAACAAAACACTCAATCTGAATTGCAGAATTACACTAGATCAGATTGTGAAGAAATATGAACAACAGGCCTAAATCCTCTCAGGGCCTTTTGCTAGTTCAAGCTTTCTATGACAATTCTGGATCTTGAAACTGACTCTTTTAGATTCAATGTACCACAACAGACATACTCAATTACAGATACTACAAAAGTACATGCAATTGAGACACTAGACATAGTTGCAATACAAGCAAAACATGGGCAGAAAATTAACAACAAAAAAGGACAATTCTGTGTACCATATGCACAAGAAGAACCTCGGAATTTCACCTTCACTGATCCTGAACCACCTTACCTATTGATTGGAAATGATCTTCATCCAATAGCACATCTTCATATCAGTCCACAAGTTGAAATATCTCTCAAGATACTCAACTCACTTGCCCACACTCTCAGACTCACACAAAAGACAACTTTTTTGAAAGAATGAAACTGTTGGATTGTTTGTGTAATCAATCTAGTGCAATCTTCGTGTTGTGTATCAAGCATTTATAGCCCTTGAGGTATGACTTGAACCTCAAAGGTTTGTGTGAACATGATCAAAAGGAAATCTTAAAAATCGAGGCACTTAATTATAGTGATTTTCCAGGCATGATTTACCGGAGCTTGATTGAGGTTCATAGACTTATGTATACTCTCTAGAGGAGGGCAGCTTAGATAGATGAATGAGAGAGTGATACTGACTTATTTGAAGCTTAAAATATTGGTAAATCATGCAATCACTTAATGATTTAAACCGTTAGATTTACTTTTGACTCGGTTCAATTGCACAGTGTAGAGGCACCTGATTTGGTCATGGTTCAATCTTAGCAAAAATAGGAACTTACCTCAATTGAACCATACCTATTCCCAAAACAAATTTAAGAACCAAATTTTATGCCAATTGGTCTAAAATTAATTTTAGGGCATCATTGGGTCACAACCCTCAGCATTAGACTTGACCATTGACTTCCTAGGGCGTAAGACCCTCAGTCAAATTACCTAATCCATATAGCAAGAGGGGTCAAGCCTTGTACTTGAGAAAACCCTTCATATCCACACCTTCAATCAAACAGAGGCACAAAGTCAAGCAGATATTTGTTCGTATCAGAATTAACATCGATATTAACAAATTAAGGAAAGAGTACGACCTGATTAAATGTAGTTGATTGACGTTCGATTTGCTCAAATATCACATGGTGAATGCATGAGACTGGAAATATGGAGTCTTTCTTCATCAAGCAAATCAGCGTCGAATCGGGGAGATGAAATCCTCGATTTCATACCTTAACAGCTTCAATTTTGACTCGACCATGGCAGATTCAGTTCTCATCATCGAAACTGCAAGATACGATAAAATAAGTGCAGATAATTGTAGAAAAAAATTAAAAATGAAAGAAATCAAAACATAAATGAAACGATTTCACAGTTTTTCATATTGAATCTAGGTAGAAAAGGAAGGTCGGCATTTTCACGTTTCAGTGTCAAGCCGTGTTCCCGGAAGGAAAAGATCGGAGCATTGAATGCTCGATTTCATCTGTATATGGAAGGAGAAGAAACATAGCGCAGATTTTCTGGGATTAGAAACGATTCGCCATTAATTGAAGAATTGAGTGCATAAATGGCTGGAGGAGAAACGGTGTTAAGGTTTCTTATATTTGGGTTGTACGGGTAGGATTTTGAAGATGGAAAAAAGGGCCGGATGTAGGAAAATGATAATTGGGCTCAAATAAATGTTTAGGAACAAACCCGAGAGATAAGAGTTAAAGAAAATGGGTGGGAGATATAATTCATTTGGATTGGATCATAAATTCGAAAAACAGCCCCTGCCAGCTTCTATTCATTTAATTACATTATTAGAATAATTATACAATTAATAAATTAATTTTATAACAATCTAATTATTAATAATTAGATTTAATTAGTCCCAGACATTTCCTGCAATAATAGGAACATGACAAATGTGTCATATGATGTAAGTCTTATAACTTCATGGCTAATTATTGTGACGTAGAATAATATAATCAATTTGATGTAAGTCACAAAAACATATATTTAAGAACATTTATGTTAAATATAATACTTATACAAACACTTATATAAAAGCTTTAAAACAAGAAAGACATTACTTTTGAAAATTAATCAATCCAACTTATAAAACAAAATACTCAACAATCTCCCCCTTTGATTTATTTTTAAAATAGCACTTTAAAGCTTTTATTAAGGGACATTTTAAAACCATGAAGAGTTACACTAACCCTAAAGCTAAGCTCTCCCTTAATTAGAGCTTTTTAACATTGAATAAATTCTCTTTTAAAAGCTTTAATACTACTCTCTTTTCCCATTAGTTTCAAAATTAATCAAATAAGGACTTAAAGGCTCGGGGTTGAGAGCTATATCACAAAATACTCATATAAAATTTAGTTTGACACAAAATACTCATATACAATAAAAGATAATGAGAGAAGAGTGTACTTCCCTATCAATGATACCAAGGATTATCATTTGAGCATTGAGCTTGTATCGATGATAGTTTTAATTCATTGATACCAAAAGATTTGCACCATGTCGTTTATTGCTTGTATCCACGGAATATTCTATTTAAGCTCAAACTGCAGGGATAAGAAAATGATTATTGTACCCTTTATTCTTTGGGTCCTTGGGGGTTAGGTTGACTTTTCTTCGGAACCCAAAATTTCCTAACTTTGGGCTTATGTTTTGTTTTTCTAACCCATACAGGTCTAGAAAACTGACCATAAAATCCATTGTCGAGATAGGATGAGTAATAAGCATTAAATGCATAATGGTCATGATATGGATGAGAATAAGTGAATGCCAAAAGTGTGGTTCGGAAAAATGTGGTGTGTGAATATTTTGCCTATAAGTGTAATTAGGCGCTTGATAAATCCTACGGTCATCATATCTATATGAATTGTTATTATGAGCATGATATCTATATGATGATGTATTCCTATAGGCATGATTTCTAGGTGATTCACAATCAGATTGATAAGAGTAGTTCTTTGGAGTGTATTTCCTAGATACTCTCCAATCATACTGATATGCGTGATGTTTCCTATTGGAATTATTTATATTGTTTGAAGTATGCTGTGAAGTGTGTGTCTTTGAAGATGAAGCATACTTGTGTGTGTTTATGTGCACCATTTTGTGCCGGTGATGCATGATCAAGTGCAATGGGTCGGGGCACAAAAGTTTTCTTTGAGACTCGGATTCAGTGACTACAGACTCATTCAAGGATCCTTCCTTAGAAGTATCAAGAATGTGTTTAGTGTGACCCAAAGACTCTTTAGGACATGATAGATGAGTTTCCAATCTATTAGGATTGTTCTCAAGCTTTTGAATAGCTTGTTTTAATTTATCTCTCTCGTATTTTAAAGACTCCAATTCAGTCTCATACTTAGAAAACTTTTGTTTCAAATAAAATTCGAGGGATTTAACTTAATTCAAGTTGATTTGCGATACACATTAAAGAACATATGAGATTGTCTTTCTCAGCTATGTCTTTTTGAGACTCTTATTGGTTTTAGATAGAAACTCACATTGATTCTTGAAGGCTTCACTAATTTCGATGATGTCAGGAATGTCCTCCAATTCTGAGTCGTATCTTGATTCTGGATTTGATTCAAAACATTGTGTTTGGTTTTCTGAAATCTCAGAATTTGATTTTGATTTATGGCTCGAAGATTCATCAACTTTAGCTCCAATAGCCAGCTCATTCATAGGCTTATTAGAAGAGAATTTAGATCGAGCCAAACTATTTCTGTGACCCATTTTTTTATATGATTGGCAAAAAGATTATTTCTGCAAATATACAAAACTCAAAAGACACAAATGTAATATATCACATAAAATTGCTTATAATTAATGTTGAGAAAATAGTTTTGAGTAATTGTTGTGTTTTAATTATTTTAAAAATAACTTTACAATATGTGACATTTACATTTATGTTTATTATTTTATTTGTCACACTATTGAGCCATGAAGTCTATAATACTTACAATAAAATGGCAAATTTCATTTCTTTTATTGTTTGCAGGAATTACAATTAGTTATTGTAATTAGTAAAATTATAATATTTATATTATAATTATATTACTAATCGTTAGTCTAATATATATGATTTCGAAAATGATAGAAAAATTAAGTGACCTTGACTATTTTCGAAAGATACAGGGAGTGAAAATAATTGTCAAAGTGTTAGCAGTTTATTATATATAGTAACAAAAATTAAAGGGAATATATTCATCTCCTCAGTCCATTTATATTTAAGTTTAATTGATTTAAGTCTATTGTCTTAAAAAAAATTGTTTTCCAATGATGCTATTTTCGAGTATAGATTTTACTTAGTCATAATTTCATTAACGTATTTATTTTCAGACTAACAAATTTGTTGACTTGTTTGGAAAAGAAGTTTGTAGGTTCATTTCATTTGGACATTGCAATTTCGAATTTTAAATTTTTCTTGAAGAGCCCAGCCCGTTTTTCAAGGAAGTTTGTTGATGGAATGACACTATAAAAGGAAGGCCAAGTGAAGCTACAAAGACACCAAGCATACAAGCTATATCTGTTCATCTGCAAACATTCTGAAGCAATTTTTCTGAGTTTATTTTGTACTTAAATATTTCCAATCTTTTCATAAAGCGTTTGTTGTAAGTGTGGTGAGAAAGAGTAATAGAAATTGTGATCTTGATAGTTGAGGGGGTTGTACTCGCTGTACAAGATAAGTGTTGTGTTAGTGGAGTGTTGTGTATTGACTACTGTGCGTGGTTGAAGTCATAGTGGTTCGTGTGGTGGTCCAGTTCATTGCGTGGTTGAAGTCATTGATTGGGCAGTGTCTGTAATTGTACTCCAAAAAGGTATTTTTAGTGGATTAGGCTTGAAAGGCATAGATTCGTCTTTCAAGTGGGAATAGCGTATCTCTTAGTCACGTCTATTAGTGCCTAAGGGGTAACTATTCCTAAATCGCTGTGTTGACCCTTTTATTTTCTGCACTTTATTTATCTGTTGAAACACATAGGATTAAATTGTATCTAGACAATATAAAATATATTTGTGTGATTAATCTAAAATTGAACTAGGCTGAAACATTTTTGTTGGCATTTCTCTAGTATCGACATCTACATATTCCCTTAGTCAATTTTGATTGTTTCTTGAGCCTCCATTAAATTAGTATTAAGTCTACTTTGAGAAAACTAAATTGATTCATTTAACACTCATATCTACTGAAATTTTTTTGGACACTTTCAGATCAACGTATTGAGTTCGTTAATCGTCTATTTGTTTACTAATTAATTTAGTAGTTGATTGAATTTAATACACTTGTTCAGTAATTTCATATACACTCTGATTTTGTATTAAAAAGTTTAAAAATTGCTATTCACCCCCTCTCTAGCAGTATCTTCCGCATTATTCGATCCAACAATTGGAATCAGAGACAGGTCATTGATCTGAATCTGTACCTTTTGTGTATTTCACCATTCGTTGTTGTTTAAGTGCTGCAAGTTTTTTTGTTGTTGCTACGTTTGAAACCCAAAAGCTGAATCATTAGTCAACTTTATCAGAACCTTATACATTTGCATTCTTAGTTCAATTGGACCTATTACCATTTTGTAACAGCATAATTTATTTAAATTAAATAATAAAGTTTGCATTGTAATTATTGATGGCTTCCACTAATAGTATTAATCACCCAAGAGAAGGTATGTCTAATACTAGACCACCTTATTTTGACGGTGATTGTTATCTCTAATGAAAACGATCAATGAGACTCCATTTCGAATCCACGAACATTGAGCTATGGTTTGTCATAGAAGATGGACCATTTATTCCAACAAAAACCATCACTGTTGATGGTGTGACTCAACATGTTAAAAAGAATAGAGCTGAGTTGGTGGAAAGTGACAAGAAACTCACACTAAACTCCAAAGCTATGTCTATTCTTAATAATGCATTGAGTCCAACTGAAGCTAGCTATGTAAACTCATGCTCGAGTGCCAAAGAAATTTGGCAAAAACTTGAACTAAGGTATGAGGGTACTAGCCAGGTTAAGGAGTCTAAGATTAGTCAACTCATCCATTCATTCGAATTGTTCAAAATGGGTCCAAATGAATCAATGCTGACATGAATACAAGGTTCATTGTGATAATCAATGGACTTGAATCTTTGGGAAAAGGTTCTCAAATGCTGAAAAAGTAACAAAGATTTTGTGAAGCCTCCCTCCTGAATGGGACCCTAAGGCCACTGTTATTCAAGAAGCAAAAGACTTGATGGTATTTTCAAAAGAGTAACTTATTGGTTCTTTGTCCGTACATGAAACCAATATGCATTATCGCAAGCAAGGCAATGAAGAGACTAAAAATATCGCCTTCCCTGCTAATTCCTCAAAATCGGAGATCGAGTCTTCAACAGGTGATAGCAGTGATTATGAAGACGAGGATATAGAACTTATAATGCGAAAGCTGAAAAATGGGCAAAACATAAAGGCAAAAGCAAAAGACGCTCACACAAAAGTCAAGGGCAACAACAGTCTCAAAGCAAACCAAAGTGGTAATCCGATGTCAAGTGCTATGAATGTCAGAAAATGGGCCATCTATCATATGATTGTCCAACTAAGAAAGGAAACAAAGAAGCAATGAGCACTCAACATAAAAAATCTACTCAAAAGAACAAGCTTAAACAAGTTCTAGCTGCATGGTCCGACTCTTCAGACTCTGACGGTGAGGATGTTGAATCACAACCAAATGAGCAAGTGAATGTCTGTCTCATGGTGTAGTCTGACAACGAATCAGACGACGAGGTAGAAATCCCTAACATCCCTCCTAAAGAACTTTATCAAATGTCACCAAAACTCGCTAAGCACACACGCACTTTATAAGCAGAAAACAAACATCTTAAGAAAGAAATACTTGAAAAAGATAAGCACGAATGCTCACTGATGAACACCTTAAGTGAGTTAGAACTTAAGATTCAAGGATTCCTAAGTGAAAATGACTCTTTAAAGGCAGAAAAT
This sequence comes from Gentiana macrophylla, assembly GCA_026214975.1. Taxonomy (NCBI): domain Eukaryota; kingdom Viridiplantae; phylum Streptophyta; class Magnoliopsida; order Gentianales; family Gentianaceae; genus Gentiana; species Gentiana macrophylla. The sequence continues at coordinate 42,222,582 of CM047811.1, read as the reverse complement.
GGTGAATTAAAACAAACCATTCAAGGGTTTGAGTGTAGCTCTAACCAGCTCAATCATCAACTTTCTGCACTTAAAGATCATAAAGACAAAACCGGTCTTGGATATGAACCTTCCAAGGAAGACTCATCTTCAAAAGAACCATTCTTTGTCTCAAGTTCAACAAAGCAACCCTTTAAATCTAAAGTTCAAGCACAAACACCTATACAAGCAAAAGCATCTACCTCACACACACCCAAACCAACACCAACACTCAAACAAGCCCAAACACCCAAGAGAAATACCACCAGATCAACACCACAAAACACCCAAAATGACCAAAAACACCAATACTATAAAAGGCCCAACATACCACAAAGAAATTATACCGAACAACATACAATTACCAATCCCCAAGAAGAACACATGCCTATATGTATGATACAAGATCATCTAGGAACTTCACTCCTAGACACTACTATCATGCACCTTGGTATGTTACACCCCCCTCCAGATATACTCAACAACCACTTCAATATCCTCCGAGATATGCTCCTTATACCCACCAAGAATCAACTCCCAGATATACCCAATATGCTTATGCTTCGTATGCACCCAGGTATTCACATCACACACAGTACACACATCACGCACGTCCTTTTTATCACGGCCCTACTAGTGGTTATTATGATCATAGTGTTAGACCACAAGGTACTGAGAACTATGCTCGTAAACCAATAGTAAGGAAGGTATGGGTTCCAAAATCCATACTTAGCATATGAACTAATAAGGACAGGACCCAGAGTTAAAGGGGACCTAAAACAACTTTGACTTGCAGGTATGCTTGAGAAGTAAAAAGGCAAGTGGCGCCAAATGGTATCTTGATAGTGGCTGCTCACGCCATATTACGGGAAATGAGAAAATGTTCAAATCAATCAAACCCGTCTCAAATAATGGTTATTTTACATTTGGTGATGGTCAAAGAGGAAAGATCCTTGGTGAAGAATCTATTGGTATTTCTGAAACTTTTTCAATTAATAATGTTCTCTTAGTAGATAATTTGTCTTATAACTTGCTTAGCATATCTCAGCTTAGTGACATAGGATTATCTGTTTATTTTGATGCTAAAGTGTGTCTTGTTAAGGATAGTCTTGGCAATGTAGTCTTGTCTGGTCAAAGAGATGGCAACATATATACGATCAAACTTGACAACTCGTCAAACTGTCCGATTGCCTGTTTAGTTTCTAAACATGATAATATGAATCTGTGGCATAGACGTCTAGGACACATTGGCATATCAACTATCCAAAAACTGTCTCGACAGAATTTGGTACGTGGCTTACCTCAATTAGACTTAAATGAATTCGAAGTTTGTGAGCCTTGTATAAAAGGCAAACAAACTAGAGTTTCATTCAAATCTTAACATGAGGTCTCATCCTCTCGCATACTTGATCTTTTGCATATAGACTTGTTTGGTCCAAGTCGAGTACGTAGTCTTTCTGGTCGATCCTATGTTCTTGTTGTTGTTGATGACTACTCCAGGTACACTTGGACTTTGTATTTGACTCACAAGAATGATAGTGCTACGGCATTTGAAACACTTTTGAAGCAAATACAAATTTCATTTGACCTAGATGTTGTATCTGTCAGGAGCGATAGGGGAGGAGAATTCATCGATACTCAGCTTGTTCACTTTTGTGAACTAAGTGGTATTAGACATGAATTCTCAGCTCCAAGAACTCCACAACAGAATGGAGTGGTAAAGCGTAAGAATCGAACTTTGCAAGAATGCGCACGAACAATGATAAAAGAGTTCTCTTTACCTCGTTTTCTTTGGGTTGAAGCTATTCATTGTGCTTGTTATATAATAAATCGCTTAACTATAAGAAAGAAACTTAATAAAACTCCTTATGAATTGCTACGTGGTTGACCTCCTAAAATAAGCTATTTTCATGTTTTTGGTTGTAAATGTTATGTGCTAGATGATAAAGGTACTCGGGATAAGTTTGCATCTAAATCTATTGAGTGTATCTTTGTTGGTTATGCCGATCACTCAAAAGCTTATATATTTTACCACCCTAAGTCTAGACGTGTAATTGAGTCTATACATGTTGAATTTGTAGAGTCTGTCTCTATGTCTAACCATATTTCCAAGAATTGTGATAAGATTGAACAGGATATGGAGAACTTGGACATACATGATGATGATGACCTTCTGCCAGAAGCTAAAAATGATGAAATTCCACAAGCAGAAATTCCTAATCCTGAAGTTACAGAACCTAGAACTCCTGAAAATGCACCAATTCCTTATATAAGTGAACCTCCAAATATTGCACAAAGAAGACGTTGGAATATTAGTCATGCCCAGGATCTAATTATTAGTTACCCCAATACAGCCGTAAGAACTCGCAGGTCCATTACTTTTCCTGAAATTAATAATTTGCATGCATTGGTCTCACACATCGAACCCAAAGGCATACATTATGCACTTCTTGATAACGATTGGATTAATGCCATGATTGAAGAATTGCATCAGTTTACCCGCAATGATGTTTGGGAACTTGTTCCCTTACCTACTGGTAAGTATGCTGTTAGTACTCGATGGGTCTATAGAAATGAATTAGATGAACACGGTAATGTCACTCGTAACAAAGCTAGACTAGTTGCACAAGGTTTCAGTCAAGAAGAAGGTATTGACTATGATGAAACCTTTGCACCTATGGCTAGACTTAAAGCGATTCGTCTTTTAATTGCATTTGCATCTGCACACAACATAAAATTATTCCAGATGGATGTCAAGGGTGTGTTTTTGAACGGCGAGATCGCTCAAGAAGTGTATGTTGAACAGCCTCCGGGCTTTGAAGATACACTTCACCCTGATTATGTCTACCGTCTCAAAAAAGCACTTTATGGTCTGAAACAAGCACCTCGTGCTTGGTATGACAAATTTTCATCTGTCTTGTTATCTCATGGTTTCATTAGAGGCACAGTCGATAATACTCTTTTTATTAAAACTCGTGGAACTAACATTTTACTTGTGCAGGTTTATGTAAACGACATTATTTTGGTTCTACAGAAATATCTATGTGTAAAGAATTTGAATCTCTCATGCAGTCCCAGTTTGAAATGTTTGCACTAGGGGAACTTAGTTTCTTCTTAGGCTTACAAATCAAACAGTCTTCACAAGGCACACACATAAGTCAAACAAAATATCTTAATGAAATGTTCAAAAAGTTCAAGTTTGAAAACCTCAAACCGGCAACTATGCCTATGAGTTCTTCTGTCAAAATTGACCTTGATGAACAAGGTAAGTCGTTTGACTCACATCTTTATCGGTCTATGATTGGATCTTTGTTGTATTTAACTGCTTCTAGACCTGATCTCATGTTTAGTGTTTGTATGTGTGCACGTTATCAAGCTAATCCTAAAGTTTCCCACTATAATGATGCTAAACACATCTTCAGATATCTTAAACAAACACCTACACTAGGTCTGTGGTATTGTAAGGACCCGGACATCACACTACACGCTTTTAGTGAAGCCGACTATGGCGGTTGTCGTATTGATCGGAAGAGCACTAGAGGCACTTGCCAATTTCTCGGTAACAGACTCATTTCTTGGTTCTCTAAGAAGCAACCTACCATTGCCCTTAGTACCAATGAATTCAAGTATGTTTCTTTGAGTAATTGTTGTGCTCAGATTCTTTGGATCAAGCAACAACTAGCCGATTTCGGTGTAAATGTGCTATCTGTTCATGTTTATTGTGACAGTTCTAGTTCAATAGATTTGGCACGTAACCCTGTTTTACATTCACAGGCCAAACATATCGATATTAGATATCACTTTATCCATGATCATGTTCATAATGGTAATATTAATGTAGAGTTTGTTCCTACAACTCAACAGGTAGCTGATATTTTTACTAAACCCTTGCCTCAAGCTCTATTTGAAAATCATCGTAGCTCTTTAAATATGTTACATGTTTGAATTTTGATTACTTTTCAAACTAAGGAGGAGAATATATATGTAGGGGGAGCCTAGTCTAAGGGGGAGCATTTCAATATATGCTATTGTGCTTACTTGCTCGTGTTTCTTAGACTTAGGGGGAGTTAAAAGGATGTGATCTTTTGAAAATCTAAGTGTTATTTTGAAAATAATCAAAAAGGGGGAGAAATGTTGAGAAAATAGTTTTGAGTAATTGTTGTGTTTTAATTATTTTAAAAATAACTTTATAATATGTGACATTTACATTTATGTTTATTATTTTATTTGTGACACTAATAAGCCATTAAGTCTATAAGACCTACAATAAAATGGCAAATTTCATTTCTTTTATTGTTTGCAGGATTTACAATTAGTTATTGTAATTAGTAAAATTATAATATTTATATTATAATTATATTACTAATTATAATAATTAATGGCTTTTGGACCAAGTTTTTTTATAAACCCAGCCATCCTTTTTCTTTGCTCAGCTTGTTAAAGAAAACTTTCGGCCTTCTTTTTGCATCTAAGCCCAATGTCTTAATTAAATCTCTAGCCCAATCTTTTTTAAACCCAATATTATATATTATAAAATTCTTTTTAAAGAACAAACCTAACCCTACTCCAGAAAAATATTTTTTCCGCCCACAACCTTCTAAACCTCCTCTCCTCCATTATCGGCTCTTTCACCTACATCCTCCTGAATTTGTAAACGTCTTTATCGGGTAATCCAATCATCTATCTCTCACTCGCTTAACCGTTTCGATCTTGACGAGATTATCTTCTCCATTTAATTCGATCCTCCTTCAAACCTTTATGTTGAAACCGCATTTCCGATTATCTGCTAATGAAGATGAAGAGGCCAATCACAGAATCCGGTCAAGATCAAAGATTTCGGGATCTCAAGCAATCCGATAAAATCAGTAGCTCAAGTTCAGGGAAGTTTTTTTTATTCTTTGTTTCCTTTTAATAATTTGTTTATTAAAAAAAACGATTATGTCTTTTATTAATATATATATATATATATATATGTGTGATTTCGAAAATGATAGAAAAATTAAGTGACCTTGACTATTTTCGAAAGATACAGGGAGTGAAAATAATTGTCAAAGTGTTAGCAGTTTATTATATATAGTAACAAAAATTAAAGGGAATATATTCATCGCCTCAGTCCGTTTATATTTAATTTAATTGATTTAAGTCTATTGTCTTAAAAAAAAAATTCCAATGATGCTATTTTCGTGTATAGATTTGACTTAGTCATTATTTCATTAACGTATTTATTTTCAGACTAATAAATTTGTTGACTTGCTTGGATAAGAAGTTTGCAGGTTCATTTCATTTGGACATTGCAAATTCGAATTTTAAATTTTTAATGAAGAGCCCAGCCCGTTTTTCAAGGAAGTTTGTTGATGGAATGACACTATAAAAGGAAGGCCAAGTGAAGCTACAAAGACACCAAGCATACAAGCTATATCTGTTCATCTGCAAACATTCTGAAGCAATTTTTCTGAGTTCATTTTGTACTTAAATATTTTCAATCTTTTCATAATGCGTGTGTTGTAAGTGTGGTGAGAAAGAGTAATAGAAATTTTGATCTTGACAGTTGAGGGGGTTTTACTCGCTGTACAAGATAAGTGTTGTGTTAGTGGAGTGCTGTGTAATGACCGCATTTCCGATTATCTGCTAATGAAGATGAAGAGGCCAATCACAGAATCCGGTCAAGATCAAAGATTTCGGGATCTCAAGCAATCCGATAAAATCTGTAGCTCAAGTTTAGGGAAGTTTTTTTATTCTTCGTTTCCTTTTAATAATTTGTTTTATTAAAAAAAACGATTATGTCTTTACTAATATATATATATATATATATATATATATATATATATATATATATATATATATATATATATATATATATATGTGTGGAGAGTTTGAGGAATGTGATAAACACAGAGTAAACTTCAACTTATTTATTCATGTTGAAAGAATGAGTATAAATAGATACAAGAGAGATCCTTACAAGAGAGGATCACAGCTAGTAAAGTAAAAGTAACTAGACGGCTACAATAAATGCTGGAGTCGGCTATGTCTATGCTATTACATAAAGGACAAAGGATAGTTACTTTATGATTATTAGGACATATTAATTGTTTATTCAATGCAATTAGTATGTCTCTTTGATAAAAGTAACACGTTACATTGTAACATGTTATGAGTGTAATAATAATGTAATATTAACCATAATATTTCCACACCCCCTCAAAGTGGGTTGTATATGTTTATACGACCAAGTTTGCTACTGATCTGGCTTGAACATAAGTGGTGGTATGGCCTTGGTGAGAATATCGACATTACGATCTGCTTTGAGGAACATCTGGAGTTGAATAATCTTGGCATCAATCTTCTCTCTTTAGGAAGTGTACATCAATGTCCACATGTTTGGTTTTATCATGATGGATGGATCCTCTGCACCATGCATAAAGGCTGAATTATTGTCACGTGAGTGTGATAGGTTCTTTGAAGAGGTTCTTTGAAGTTCGGTGAGTACCCGCCTTTTAGCCACTGAGCTTCACAAATGCCAAGTACAAGTGCCACGAGTTCGAGCTTCAGCTGGCTTCTTGACCGACAATTAGGCTGTTTCTTGCTTCTCCAAGTAACTAGGTTTCCCACATTACATATGAGCAATAGCACATGGTAGATCTTCTCTGTCAATGTGACATCCAAAATTTAATCGACATCGGTGTAGACCTTGATTGATCTATCGAGGAGACTTGGTGAAATGTAAGCCCTGGCCGAGTGGACTTAGAGTACCTCGATTATCTGTTCCACAACATCCCAATGTTGCTCAGTAGGGGCAATGCATGAATCCTTCTAACAGGTAGACGCCATATGCAATATCGGAGTCTTGTATGGGGCAGATAAATGAGATTTCCCTACAAGTCTTTGATAATGATCCTTTGCGCAACAATGTCACCATCGGCAGAGGTATTCTTGAAGGGTCTCTTGGGATCTGACGGTTTGCATCCCAGACATGCTGGATTTCCTTCAGCGAGTCCGGCCACATACTTCCTCTTGTAAAGCAGATATACCACCGGGTCATTCTAGCTATTTCCATACCAAGAAAGTACTTGAGGTAGCCCAAATCTTTAACTTGAAATACTTTTGCCCGGCGAGGGTCTTCAAGTGTTGAATCTCGGCGGGGTCATCACCAGTGAAGGATGATATCATCCACATGACATATAAGAATGGACCTTTTACGGTTTGTTGTTTTGATAAACATTGTGTGATCCCGAGTTGCATTGATGGTATCGCGGCTTTAAACCGCAGTGGTGAGTTTGCCAAACCAGCTCCTGGGGGGTGCTAGGCCATATAAGATTTCCTCAATTTGCAAACTTTCCCTTGAGTGTGAGTGTTGGAAAACCGGGAGGCACATTCATATAGACTTCCTCGATGGTCACCATTTAGGAAAGCATTCTTGATATCCAATTGGGTGTAGAGGCGATCAAGTTGGACAACAATTGAGATCGTACCACAGCGGTGTTTAGTTTTGCCACGAGTGCAAAGGTTTCCTTGTAGTCAAGGCCATATGTTTGAGTGAATCCCCTTGCAACAGGTCTAGCTTTGTATTTGTCAATAGGCACCATCGACATTGTACTTGATAGTGAGCGACCATTTGCAAGGTAGGCTGTCTTCTTTCCATGTGGAGAGTGGTGAGATCCCAAGTATGGTTGTCAAGAGAGGCTGATCATTCAGTTTTGTGTTGCCTTCACTTATCATGTTGGAGAGCTTCTGTATATTCTTAGAATAGAGTGAGAATCCAAGTCTGTGTAAACATGGCAAAAGCAGTGATAACCGATCATAAGGATAGATAATTATGAATAGAGTGATCGGTGGTGCAAGATCTCTTTCCTTCTGATAGCAATGGAGTCTGTCATCAGCGTCAGTAATTTGCTTGAAGTCAATTGGAGTCTTGAGGTTCGATCTTGTGACTCGATGGATTCTTTGAGTGTCGAGTGAGTCTCTCAGTTCGGCGAGGCTCAGGTCGGTAGACTCTGGTTCACGAGGTTCTTTGAGGATCAGTGGGATCTTGAGAGTCAGTCTTTGAGGTTCAAGAGTTCTTTGAGGAAAGGATTTAGGTCAAGTTCAATCGGGTTTCCATCGGTGACTACCTCAGTGGACTTCTTTGTAGTGGGAGTCCTTTCAAAAAATTTTACATCCATAAATTGTAAAATCTCTTTTAGGAAGAGAGTAACACTTGTAACCTTTCTGTCCTTTGCATATCCTGGAAAATGCACTTGTGAGCTTTGGGATCAAGTTTGCTTCAATGTTGGGCATGGATATAAACAAATCTGAAATTACAACCAAAGATTTTTAGTGGTAATTGGGAAATAAGATGAGAGGCGGGAGTGTGTGGTCGAGGAGGGTTTTGGATAGGAGTTTGAAGCTAACACTCTCTCTTTGGGAAATCTGTTGATTAAGTATGTGGCGGTTAATATAGCTTCACCCACATATACTTTGGGACATGGGTAGTGAACATGATTGATCGAGCCATCTCCAGAGTGGGTGCACCAGTTCTTCTCTCGGCAACCCCATTTTGTTGAGGTGTTTCCACAGCTAGCTGATATGGACAATCCACTTATTCATCAAGAAATTCGAGGTTAGACTCATAGTATTCAAGAGCATTATCGTCTTTAAGATCTTGATCTTAGTGTCAAATTGAGTAGAGATCATGTTGTAGAATTCCACGAAAAACGGGTCCAACTTGTGATTATCCTTCATTAAAAACAGCCATGTGTTCTGGTATGATCATCAATGAAAGTGACAAACCACCTTTTTCTGTTATACTTTTTACCCTTGAAGGTCCCAGTACATCACATATGAATTAAAGTGAAAGGTGTGGAAGGCAAATAAGGTAGTTTGGCATACATGATTTGTTAAGTTTGTGAAATTGACAAATATCACATTGAAGATCATTGACATTACATCCTTTAAATAATTCGAGAATTCTGAACTTCAAATAACCAAAACTTGGATGTCTAGTCTATAATGCCATAACATGATATTATCTAAGGTTTGAGTGCGCTCTGGCAGCGATTCGGTCTTGATCTTACACTGTCTTGGCGGTGGTCGACCACATACAATCCTAAGCGAGGGGTTTAGCCTCCCAATCACTTCTGTGAAGAAGGGTCTGGAAAGTGCTGCTGGTTCTTATTAAAAACAACAGTCCAATTTAAATCTTTTGCAAGTCTCTTGTGAGATATGAGATTGCAATCTAATTTTGGAACAAATAGGACATCCTTTAGACATATCTTGTTAGTGAGTTTAACATTCCAAAACCTTTTTGCACGAGATGATCCATCAGTTCAGATCTTAACATTGTGAATTTGTTGACATGGCATAAGGTGAGTTATGAGGTTTTTATTACCGAGTCATATGGGAGGAGGCCCCGAGAATCAACAATCCATGTTTCATTACTAATAGAAAGAGTAGAATTTACACTTATTGCTTTGAGTAGCCGAGTCGAGTGAGGTACTACCTTCTTTTTGTTGAGTGAGAAAGCTTTGAATGCGACAAATCTGAGCATTCAACTTGTTATCATTCTCCTCTTCATGGACATGCACGCTTACTGACTTTCTGGTAGGTTTGAGGATTTAGGCATGCCATGTAGCTTCCGGCAAGTGTCGCTTGGTGTGATTTGTGCGTTGCGAGTACTCCTGAGAACAACTTTCAGGGATTCTATCAGTAGGCTTCTGGCAGTCTCGGTAACCTCAAGAGCTTCACGATGGTCGTGAGGTAGCACTCTCGGCGAGGTTGTCGGCCAGGGGAGTTCAAGCAGCATCATCTTTCCTCACTGCTTTCCTCATGTTTGACTTGACCAAACATGGATTTGAGTGGGAGAGGTTTTGTTGCAAGGATTCTTCCCCTAACATCATCAAAGAAGTAGGATTCAGTCCAGATAAGAAACTTGAATACTCTTTTTCTCAATAATGTCCTTATAAAGGCGACATCCTTGACATCATTCCAGTGAGTTTCCAACATGTCTAGGTGTTGCCATGCCCTGAAACGATTGGTTGAAGTATTGAGAGTCTGAGACATATCTCCTTATGCGCAATTTTGAATCTGACTTCAAGTTCATACACTTCGATGTATTGTCTTTCTTGGAGTAAAGATCCTGGCATTATCCAGATCTCGCTGCAAGTATCATACATCATAAAGTTCTCACTAATCTCTTTTGTCATTGATCTTGTGAGAATGGTCATGACTTGATTATTAGTAGTATCCCGTGCTTCAAAACCTGGGTCATCTTCGACGGAGGGAGGTTTAGAGCGGAGGCATGTATCCCATCTTACCTTGTCCGAGGAGATGTACATTTTCATAGACCTTGACCACATGCAAGTAGTTGTTGCCATCAAGTCTATGATTTGTGTAAGATGAAGAGTCAGTGACCATGCCCCTGCTGTGGTAGTAGGACTCAAGCGAGGTGAGAAGCTTCAGATAATGAAGACATTCTTGATTCGAAGAATCTACCTGAATTTGCAAATGTGATTCGATTTTAAGGCTCGATACCATGAAGAGAGTTTGAGAATGTGATAAACACAAGAGTAAACTTCAACTATTTATTCATGTTGAAAGAATGAGTATAAATAGATACAAGAGAGGATCCTTACAGAGAGGATCCTAGCTAGTAAAGTAAAAAAGTAACTAGAGCCGCTACAATAAATGCTAGAGTCGGCTATGTCTATGCTATTACATAAAGGACAAAGGATAGTTACTTTATGATTATTAGGACATATTAATTGTTTATTCAATGCAATTAGTATGTCTCTTGATAAAAAGTAACACGTTACATTGTAACATGTTATGAGTGTAATAATAATGTAATATTAACCATAATATTTCCACATATATATATATATATGTGTGTGTGTGTGTGTGTGTGTGTGTGTGTGTGTGTGAGATTTCGAAAATGATAGAAAAATTAAGTGACCTTGACTATTTTCGAAAGATACAGGGAGTGAAAATAACTGTCAAAGTGTTAGCAGTTTATTATATATAGTAACAAAAATTAAAGGGAATATATTCATCGCCTCAGTCCGTTTATATTTAAGTTTAATTGATTTAAGTCTATTGTCTTAAAAAAATTGTTTTCCAATGAGGCTATTTTCGAGTATAGATTTGACTTAGTCATTATTTCATTAACGTATTTATTTTCAGACTAATAAATTTGTTGACTTGCTTGGATAAGAAGTTTGCAGGTTCATTTCATTTGGACATTGCAATTTCGAATTTTAAAATTTTAATAAAGAGCCCAGCCCGTTTTTCAAGGAAGTTTGTTGATGGAATGACACTATAAAAGGAAGGCCAAGTGAAGCTACAAAGACACCAAGCATACAAGCTATATCTGTTCATCTGCAAACATTCTGAAACAATTTTTCTGAGTTCATTTTGTACTTAAATATTTCCAATCTTTTCATAAAGCGTGTGTTGTAAGTGTGGTGAGAAAGAGTAATAGAAATTGTGATCTTGACAGTTGAGGGGGTTGTACTCGCTGTACAAGATAAGTGTTGTGTTAGTGGAGTGCTGTGTAGTGACTACTGTGCGTGGTTGAAGTCATAGTGGTTCGTGTGGTGGTCCAGTTCATTGCATGGTTGAAGTCTTTGACTAGGCAGTGTCTGTAATTATACTCCAAAAAGGTATTTTTAGTGGATTAGGCTTGAAAGGCATAGATTCGTCTTTCAAGTGGGAATAGCGTATCTCTTAGTCACGTCTGTTTGTTCCTAAGGGGTAACTATTCCTAAATCGCTGTGTTGACCCTTTTATTTTCTGCACTTTATTTATATGTTGAAACACATAGGATTAAATTGTATCTAGACAATATAAAATATATTTGTGTGATTAATCTAAAATTGAACTAGGCTGAAACTTTTTTGTTGGAATTTGTCTAGTATCGACATCTACATATTCCCTTAGTCAATTTTGATTGTTTCTTGAGCCTGCATTATGTTAGTATTCTGTCTACTTTGAGAAAACTAAATTGATTCTATTAACACTCATATCTTCTGAAACTTGTTTGGACACTTTCAGATCAACGTATTGAGTTCGTTAATCGTCTATTTGTTTACTAGTTAATTTAGTAGTTGATTGAATTTAATACACTTGTTATGTAATTTCATATACACTCTGATTTTGTATTAAAAAGTTTAAAAACTGCTATTCACCCCACTCTAGCAGTATCTTCTGCATTATTCGATCCAACAATTGGTATCAGAGACAGGTCATTGATCTGAATCTGTACCTTTTGTGTATTTCACCATTCGTTGTTGTTTAAGTGCTGCAGATTTTTTTGTTGTTGCTATGTTTGAAACCCAGCGGAATCATTAGTCAACTTTATTAGAACCTTATACATTTGCATTCTTAGTTCAATTGGACCTATTACCATTTTGTAACTGCATCATTTTTTTTAAATTGAATAATAAATTTTGCATTGTAATTATTGATGGCTTCCACAAATAGTATTAATCACCCAAGAGAAGGTATGTCTAATACTAGACCACCTTATTTTGACGGTGATTGTTATCTCCAATGGAAATGATCAATGAGACTCTATTTGGAATCCACGGACATTGAGCTATGGTTTGTCATAGAAGATGGACCGTTTATTCCAACAAAAACCATCACTGTTGATGGTGTGAATCAACATGTTAAAAAGAATAGAGCTGAGTTGGAGGAAAGTGACAAGAGGAAACTCACACTAAACTCCAAAGCTATGTCTATTCTTAATAATGCATTGAGTCCAACTGAAGTTAGCTATGTAAACTCTTGCTCAAGTGCCAAAGAAATTTGGCAAAAACTTGAACTAAGGTATGAGGGTACTAGCCAGGTTAAGGAGTCTAAGATTAGTCAACTAATGCATTCATTCTAATTGTTCAAAATGGGTCCAAATGAATCAATACATGACATGGATACAAGTTTCCCTGTGATAATCAATGGACTTGAATCTTTGGGAAAATGGTTCTCAAATACTGAACAAGTAACAAAGATTTTGCGAAGCCTCCCTCCTGAATGGGACCCTAAGGCCACGGCTATTCAAGAAGCAAAAGACTTGACGGTATTTTCGAAAGAGGAACTTATTTGTTCTTTGTCCATACATGAAACCATTATGCGTTCTCGCAAGCAATGCAATGAAGAGACTAAAAATATCGCCTTCCCTACTAATTCCTCAACATCGGAGATCGAGTCTTGAACAGGTGATAGCAGTGATGACGAAGATGAGGATATAGCACTTATAATGCGAAAGCTCAAAAAATTGGCAAAACATAAAGGCAAAACACGTTTTTCAAGGAAGTTTGTTGATGGAATGACACTATAAAAGGAAGGCCAAGTGAAGCTACAAAGACACCAAGCATACAAGCTATATCTGTTCATCTGCAAACATTATGAAGTAATTTTTCTGAGTTCATTTTAACTTAAATATTTCCAATCTTTTCATAAAGCGTGTGTTGTAAGTGTGGTGAGAAAGAGTAATAGAAATCGTGATCTTGATGTTGAGGGTTGTACTCGCTATACAAGATAAGTGTTGTGTTAGCGGAGTGCTGTGTAGTGACTACGGTGCGTGGTTGAAGTCATAATGGTTCGTGTGGTGGTTCAGTTCATTGCGTGGTTGAAGTCATTGACTGGGCACTGTCTGTAATTGTACTCCAAAAAGGTATTTTTAGTGGATTAGGCTTGAAAGGCATAGATTCCGTATTATTCGATCCAACAATTAAATATGACAAGTAGGGGCAATTTGACTATAATCCAAAATAAAGGTTTCAAATCACACAATATGTGACTTAAAACACAAATTAGGCAAGATATAACAATTAAGCACTGATATAGATTATAGAAGAATTGATCATAAAAATAATATCAAGGTTTGATCACTAGGTGACCAAACTCCGATACCAATTGTTGGATCGATAATGGTACAAACCCACTCTAGAGGGGGCTTGAATAGAGTGTCGGTGAGTTTTAAAAACTCTTTTCGAAGATAACACAAGTACTAATAAATTAAATGCGGAACCTTATTTAATTTATTGTTCACTTGTATTCTGAAAACCTTAGTGATCAAAAGTATAAATTTTGTTGGTAATAAAAGCAAGGTGACTTGTTGCAATGAGTTCAAAACAAACAATTCAGCACTTGCAAAAGGTTGAGGTTGATCTAAAAAAATAATACAAAGTTTAATCAAGTAAAGATGCACATAAGGTAAAAAGAAAGTTTCAGCACTTTGATTTAGGATTTTAAAAAAAGGTTTGATAAACAGATCAAATTGCAGGCTGAATTAATTCGTGCTATGCAGCAATACTTATAGTGATGACTATCTTAAACATTGCAAACACCTTTCATGAAACAGTAACATCAGGTTCAGAATATTTCAAACAGTTATGCAAACAAACAAGATGGTCGAACGAGTTCAGATGACAGTAAAAAGCTTTGACTTATCAGAGAATATAAAAGTTCAATTTAAACACTATTTATTCACACAAGGGAGAGCACAGAGCTTCTAGGTAACAGCCTGTTCAAATAAACTAGCTCAAACTGAGTTCAAAAACTAATTTACAACAAATACTGTAAGTTACAACTTTAGCCAACAAATTAATGTCTGTTACAGAGGAGTATCAACCAAGTCCAAAATTACAATCAGACTATGAGCTTTGTAAAAGCAAAAAACAAAAGGCAAGACAAATACACAGATTATGAGCCAATTACTAAGCTAATCAATCAGCTGAGTATCCGAATTGATAAACAAATCTGAATGAATTCAGGTCTTGTTCATCTAGGCTGTTGTCCGGCTGATCACACACAGATTAGATGCTCTAAAAACTAAACAACGAATCACAGTACTGCTCTAAAATAATCAAGGGATCAGAAAATTCGAGCCACAACAAGAAAGTGCAGATATTATAAAAGAAATGAGGTTCAACAGGCACAAAATCTCAACAGAGATAATTCTTGGCAATTTAGAATACAGAGCAGACTTATAACATTACAAAAAGCAGCTATAAAGCTTGATCAGAATGCCTATTAAACCATAAGAGTGCAGCAACAGGTTAAGCACTTTATCAGTTTCAGCATATCACCTAGAATGGTTCAACACAATAGATAGACCAATTTATGTCCAAGGCAATAAAGGTGCAGATTATCAGGATTGATCTGCCAAGAACAAGGTGGCAGAATTTCAGTACTTAACTCTGAAATTGAGTGAGACTAAAATTCTGATATAAGTATCAAGTGATGGGATGAACACAAACACAATGGTTCAAACTTCAATGAGCAAAGTCACACACTAGAACTGAAGCCACAACTTTTTCAGCCTTATGCTCAAGGCAGTGAACTTGATAACACAACCAATTCAAAGGTTTTATCCTTCAAAAACTGAGGTACAAATTTCACCATTGATTAAGAACAAAAACACAACAAAACACTCAATCTGAAATGCATAATTATACTGGATCAGATTGTGAAGAAATATGAATAGCAGGCCTAAATCCTCTCAGGGCCTTTTGCTAGTTCAAGCTTTCTATGACAATTCTTGATCTTGAAACTGACTCTTTAAGATTCAATATACCACAAAAGACAGACTCAATTACATGTACTACACAAGTACAGTCAATTGAGACACTAGACACAGATGCAATACAAGCAAAATATGGGCAGAAATTAACAACAAAAAAGGCAATTCTGAGTACGTTATGTTGGATATACAGAAACACAAATCCGGATCCGATCCATGATTTGTTCGTCAGATCTAATTCACAGCACCGATCAAGACACTTGATCATGCACAGCGGAAGCTACGAATAAATTCACATGCAATAATACCATGATTCGATTCGTATAAATAATTAATAACTACAAGAATGTTAGTAGATTTACCCAAACCGGAGAGATATGAGAAATATCCGACCAAGGGAGAAGCCGTGGTCTTCCGGATTGTATCTCCTAGCGACGACTGGTGGACGTCGATCCTCGCTGTAGAACCTCCTCGAATATGCACAAGAAAATCCTATATTTTCCTCCTCTTAATGACTAAGGCAAGAAACTAATTTTTATACCTTTTTATTTAGAATGTGGCATCAATTGTGATAGTCAATTGTGTTAGGAGGAACTCTCTTTATATAGGAAAATAACTTATCAAGAGAGAGTTATCCTTTTCACAATATAATTACCTATTTCCATAAGGAAAAGATATTTGCCAAAAGATAAGAGATAATTCCCAAAAAATTAAACTCTTTATCTCATTTCCAATAATTATCCAACTAATAGATAATTAATTAATTACACATATGAGATAATCTAGGAAAAAATTTTCTCCTAATTTATCCAATATGTGGCGCCACTTTAGTCGAAATTTTAAAAGAAAATGTCTTTTCTATTTTACATATTATTTACCAAATAAATAATATTGCATATTCATTAAATAGACCAACTATTTAATTTATTCTCGAGGTTCCATAAAACGAGAAAACACTCGTGTGTTATGAGGCAACCCGGGGACCATGGACCTATAACCAGTAGCTATAATAAATTAAATAAAATATTCATCGAACAGAATATTTTTATTCAATTCATTATTTTCGGAATTACGCCACTATAAATCCGAAACTGAACTCTATCGATTATAGATATAACTTATTCTCAAAACGCCGAGTCGAGTCGATAAGTGTCCATTGATATAATCATTACATATAAACTAACCCTCCATAGACTATCCGTAATGAAGTAGGATTATTTCCATAAACCTTCTTCAATACATCTTATCCTTAATTATTTACCATTAGCGCACTAGTGATCAAATAGTTCATAACCAATACAAACTGCGCGGATCGATCAGTTTCTAGAATCATCAAATAAGAGGATTATCTTTCTACTTCCCGTAGGATGGAATGGATTCCATATCTGTGAGACACACACTTCTCACTCATTCCAAAATAGTGCCAACATGAAAGTGATTCGGACCGCGCCTCTTAGCGATCTTTAACGAACACATCAAACCCTATCTTGAAACCAGTAGGAGTCTGTAATCACTTCAGGATTAAGGTTAATCCATATATGATCATCTTGTGATTTAATAAGATTTCTCAATCATGAAATTATATGAGAAACTCAGATTAAATCGGTCCAGTCCTATATGACTACATCATATATAAATGCCCCACTTAGACAACCAATGTCGACGGTCCGGATAAGACGATCGCACCATAAATTGTTCTGGGCGCATTAATGGTGGTTTAATGAATAGACCCCATACTTTGATTAACTTCACCACGGACTAATAGTTCAAGTGTATCACCATAAACTTAATCCTCATGTGTGACACACACTAAGTTATATAGCTACATATGATACGACTTGGGGTTTTCAGTAGTCTATTTCTTATAAGCAGAAAGCAAATAATAAGATGAGAATAAATCTGTCATTTATTAATTATAAAAACAATTACATAAATTGTCTTTCGGGCGCTACTTCCAACAATCTCCCACTTGCCCGTAAGGACAAGCAACAATTATCTTTCAGGCACACTATATCTAGCAATCTCTCACTTGCCCGTAAAGACGATGAATGATTGTTTTAGAGCCCACACTCTTATTCTGTCTATCCGCAACATTCTCCCACTAGCTCTAAAGCAGATGAGACATATCTCCCTAATTCATACCCTTCAAGCGCTTATCAGTGACACTACATGTCACGCAACTTGGTAAACTAATCAGCTAGGTTGTCAGCTCGAGGCGATCTTTAGGACCGAAACGTCGCATCTCTACACGATCTGTCTGGCCAGATGGTACTTACATTCAATATGCTTCGGACCTCTTATGATTGCAATGATCATTTGCATGAGCTACCTCTCAACTGTTTTCACAGTAAAAAGGTATCGGCTCATTGAGACCAGGAATCACTTCCCGATCCAACAAAGAACTTCTCAAGCCACACTGCTTCTTTAGCTGCTCCGAAATCTGCTGTGTATGCGACTAACTGAGTCAAATTGGCAGTGCTGGATTGCTCCAGACTGTAGCTCCATCACAAAGAGTAAACACTGAGCCTGAGATCGATTCACGATCATCCTTAATACGATAAAAAATCAAAATCAGTGTAGTCAACAGTACTCAGGTTCGCACCCGAATACACAAGCATATGATTCCCCGTTCTCTAAAGAAACTTGAGGATGCACTAAACTACTTACAAACGCTCGAATCCAAGATTCGTTTACAATTGACTTTTAATAACCTGACTTTCACAATCAAAAGAGAAACTATCCCATTTTCTCTATGTCGGAAGATTGAGAGAATTATTCTGTGAGGGGTTGGGTAGGAAACTTCTCGTTGAATATTGCATATGAAAATGCATCATTATCTTAAACCAATAAGATTGATGGGATATTGCCAAAAACTTGTTCTCATGAATTCGACCGAATAAAATTCTAAGAATATAGTCCACTTCTCTGATTCAGAGAAGCTTTGGCTCGTCAGTTCTTGGCTTCAGATATCACACCCATGTTGTTATCAACTGTTGCAGTGTTATCCATTATAAACACTAATGTCTACTGCTTTACCAACATTGATTTTTTGGTCTACAAAAGACACATCAATATTCTAGTCAAGCCCACACATTTCAAACATGTGACTTTTAATGACCAAGAGATTTGCTTTAATCCATCAATGGATGTAAGCATAGGCAATCAATCTTCCATTGGCTTTAAGCTAACACCCTTCTAATCCGAATGAATCTAAACTCCATTGTACGGCAGGAAAGTTTTAAGGCATCACCCCTGTTAATCTTTCTGCTTTTCATAGAGTCAAGCAAGGCTGAGTGGTGAGAAAATTGCAGGGCATCACCCCTATTTAACTGTCTACTTCTCAAGGAGTTACCCCTAATACTACTTTGCTTTTCTTAGAAAGATAAACTTTCTCATTCATTCAACTCTTTTCTATGTAGATCCAATTTCTCCCACTGGACTTGAGATACTCAGGTGGTTCTACAGGAGTATGAACAGACCTGGAGTACCAAAACTCCATTTACAGGTATATGGCTTTAAACCAACCTCATATTATCAAAATCCTATAAAGTCCTTCCAGAAGAACCATAGGTAATCAATTATTCCAAGCAGACCGTAAAGACTACATCATCACAATGGGTCAATCGTTAGACCATACTCCCATTGCATTTGAGTGGATTGATTTGCTAATCTGGTTTACTAGTATTAATCAGCGTAAACCCCAACAACCAATGTTGGTTGTTGTCTAATTTGATCAGATAGTAACTCCTTCAGGAACTGTACTTCAAGGTCTATGGTTGTTATTTAAACATTATTTTAGAAAGGATGTAACAGTGCAACCATCACGATCCGTTCTCAAGAATCTTATAATCAACCTTTTACTCATTGCATTAAGATATTTCATGAACAGTCACCATCTGAACGTGTATACAAAATTTCCAGTCCTACCTTCAAGCACTAGTGCTAATTGCCTCTATTTGCGGAAGTGGGGTAAATGTAAGTCATTCCTTATCCACAAATTCATAGGCATCTTCTAGGTAGACTTCTCGGTATTACATAATAATGTGAACCGTTATTTTGCAATCAATATCTTAATTGAGTTAAGCAGTGTAATGTTGCATATCAATAACTATACAAGACAATACATGGTTTATCCTTTCAGTGAAATCGTTTCACCCAGAGGTAGGCCAAGCATCAGTGCCAAAACTATGCTATAGCCTATATCTGAGCATGGAATACTCATTTCTCTAGTAACATCAGAGATTCCTCCAAATATTTAGATAAACTAATCCGCGTTTTGAGTAGCTATCTGACAAATTGTCCACTAATCAAAAGCTCACACTAGCTTGTATCCTTCATAAGACCCCGAAGGTCAATATGAACAAGTTGTGATACTTCTTCAGGTCTATTACCTTTTCCTTATTGAAAATGTTACTTAGTCATTATTCCTTTGCGATAGTGTTCTTAGACAGAGAGAAAGAAATCACCCTTAGCCAGTCTTCAGATCTCATCTTTAGTGTATATGCACTAATTAATAGATGTTGAAAAATCGTTAATCTAAATACGGAAACCATTTGTCTTAACAGCTTATGATGTGTTACATATACAATTTCAGCATTACTTAGTGGTTTTGACTTTATCAGACAAAAGTCCGAGTCTCAGAGTCGTATACAAATGTCATATTCACTTTCTTTGAGGCATCTATATTATTGATGTGAAAGTGAATCTATTTGTTCGAACGAATCTGAAAATAGAAATTATATTTCTTTGATATTCAAAGATTAAAATCCGAAATTTATTTCCTCATATCACTTATATTATTAGCTGAAATAGCTCCCCGTTGTCTACTCTTCATCAAGAATTCCCAGCTACCTTGTTCTTACAAAAGAACTTTAGCTTCTGAGTCAAATTACTTGGTTAAGAATATCTTTAAGGATTCATAGGTTTGTGATCCGTAATCACTTTCCTTATCCTTTAATTTCATTTATTAATATTTCGGTTTAGCCTTTAGCTTAATTAGTTTAGATGACTTACGCTTGTAGACATTTACCTTACCATTCTTGGTTTCTTTAAAGGAAATGGCCTTGAACTAGCAGTTTATAAGAGTAGACACTACTCGTAAACTGTGGGATGTCTGGTGAGATTGATACCAAATCATTCTCATCATCTTTGAACTAATTTTGTTCTGTCTCTCACTCAGCACGAGTGACAGTAGTCACATCAATGTCACTTAAGTTTGTAGGCTAAAGAGGAACATCATCTTTCGAAGAATTAATTTTGCATTCTCGATTGTTGAGTTCAACGCTCTTGTTACTTTTCCACTTTTACGAAGTCATCATTAGTCAATTTATCATTTTTAGCAGTTTAGATACCATGAGATAATATGTAGTTGTAGAAAATAAATCATGACAGAAATATAAATCAAATCATACACCACAACATATAATAATTTTAGGAATAATAAACGTGATGTCATGCATACAGTTTATCCTACCATTCCAAAGATTTAATCTCAGACCTACAATGCCGCCTTAGGGTAGGTCAAAGAGGTGACGATTAAATTGAGAAAATCTCTCTTAACAATTAACTGAGAATCGGACATCTCCATTTAATTGTTGATTACCTTCCTTTTTCAGTCAAGATATTTCCAAAAATATCCTTGTGAGTGTGACCTACTGTTTCAGATCTCAAAGTACGCCCCGAGTATGTCGCCTTAGGGTCGGTCAATGACCAAACGATTACCCAAAATCCTATCCTTTCGGAGACCAAGCCATGCATTTTCATAGCGGTGAAGGCCATCCTTAGGGGATGAAATCAAAGTGGCACGAGATCACCATTCTCTCACTTGCTTGTGTCAACAGTAAAGGCCGTGGGGTCGGTTGTCACCTTCACCGCTCCCACTCGTTATTTTCAAAAATAGGTAGTCTTTTAGGATTTTCATAATTTATTCACAATCCGAAAAACAATAAATCATGAATATTAAATTAATCCTCCAGCTAGTTCATCGGTTCGAAATACTATCTAACTAGTGTCACTTATTCACGACTTTTCAATTTCTCGGATTTATAAAATCTTTACGTAAACACTAAAATTCAACATGAATTTTATAATCCTAATATATTAGGACTTATGAATTTCCCACCAAATCGATAAACAATAAATATCAAATTTAAAGCTCCCACTAGTTTATCGGTTCCAAATACCGTCTAACCAGTGACACTATATTCATGAGTACGCAATTAAAATAATAAAAACTTGAAAAACGTGCCCGGCCGTCATACTTGACGTTCCCTCGCCCTGCGGTCGGTGGCCTCTCAATGCTCAAATACATAAGAACGCATCCTCTTAATGGGTGCGATCATACCAGCACTAATGCACCGGATTCCATCAGAACTCTGAAGTTAAGCGTGGTTGGGCGAGAGTAGTACTAGGATGGGTGACCCCCTGGGAAGTCCTCGTGTTGCACCCCTATTTTTTAAATTTTTTCGTTCCTATCTTCTTCTTCACTCGTTTTCGTCTCATCTTTTTTCCTTTTTTCGTTCCTATCTTCTTCTTCACTCGTTTTCTTCTCATCTTTTTTCCTTTTTTCGTTCCTATCTTCTTCTTCACTCGTTTTCGTCTCTTTCACGTGCATATCGTCGCTTCAACGTCCGTGCGGTTCCCACGCGCCTCCTCTACCAGTACTAATGCGCTGGATCCAATGAAAACTACGAATCCCATCATAAATCCCTAGATAAATGAAAACGGAAATCTAATTGCTCATTACACCGAATTTCCGGATCAAACGGATTCGTAATCGGATCCTTATTGAGTACGCAATTAAAATAATAAAAACTTGAAAACCGTTCCCGGCCGTCGTACTCGAAGTTCCTTCGCCCCGTGGTCGGTGCCCTCTCAATGCTCAAATATATAAGAACGCATCCTCTTAACGGGTGCGATCATACCAGCCTTAATGCACCGGATCCCATCAGAACTCCGAAGTTAAGCGTGTTTGGGCGAGAGTAGTACTAGGATGGGTGACCCCCTGGGAAGTCCTCGGGTTGCACCACTCATTTTTACTTTTTTTCGTTCCTATCTTCTACTTCACTCTTTTTCGTCTCATCTTTTTCCTTTTTCTTTCCTATCTTCTTCTTCACTCGTTTTCATCCCTTTCACTTGCATATCGTCGCATCAACGTCCGAGCGGTTCCCACGCGCCTCCTCTCCCAACACTAATGCGCCGGATCCAATGAAAACTACGAATCCCATCATAAATCCCAGATAAATGAAAACTGAAATCTAATTGCTAATTACACCGAATTTCTGGATCAATCGGATTCGTAATCGGATCCTTATTGAGTACACAATTAAAATTAAAAAAAAAACTTGAAAAACGAGCCCGGCCGTCGTACTCGACGTTCCCTCACCCTGCGGTCGGCGGCCTCTCAATGCTCAAATACATAAGAACGCATCCTCTTAACGGGTGCGATCGTAGCAGCACTAATGCACCGGATCCCATAAGATCTCCGAAGTTAAGCGTGCTTGGGCGAGAGTAGTACTAGGATGGGTGACCCCATAGGAAGTCCTCGTGTTGCACCCCTCTTTTTTACTTTTTTTCGTTCCTATATTCTTCTTCACTCGTTTTCGCCTCATCTTTTTTCCTTTTTTTTCGTTCGTATCTTCTTCTTCACTCGTTTTCATCTCTTTCGCGTGCATGTCGTCGCATCAACGTCCGTGCGGTTCCCACGCGCCTCCTCTCCCAGCACTAATGCGCCGGATCCAATTAAAACTTTGAATCCCATCATAAATCCCTAGATAAATGAAAACGGAAATCTAATTGCTAATTACACCGAATTTCCGGATTAAACGGATTCGTAATCGGATCCTTATTGAGTACGCAATTAAAATAATAAAAACTTGAAAAACGTGCCCGGACATCGTTCTCGACGTTCCCTCGCCCCGCGGTCGGCGGCCTCTCAATACTCAAATACATAAGTATGCATCCTCTTAACGGGTGCAATCATACCAGCACTAATGCACCGGATCCCATCAGAACTCCGAAGTTAAGCATGCCTGGGCGAGAGTAGTACTAGGATGGTTGACCCCCTAGGAAGTCCTTGTGTTGCACCCTTCTTTTTTACTTTTTTTCGTTCTTATCTTCTTCTACCCTCGTTTTCATCTCATCTTTTTTCCTTTTTTTTCTTTCCTATCTTTTTCTTCACTCGTTTTCGTCTCTTTCGTGTGCATATCGTCGCATCAACGTCCGTGCGGTTCCCAGGTGCCTCCTCTCCCAGCACTAATGCACCGGATCCAATGAAAACTACGAATCCCATCATAAATCCCTAGATAAATGAAAATGGAAATCTAATTTCTAATTACACCGAATTTCCGGATCAAACGGATTCGTAATCGGATCCTTATTGAGTACGCAATTAAAATAATAAAAACTTGAAAAACGTGCCCAGCCGCCGTACTCGACGTTCCCTCGCCCCGCGGTCGGCGGCCTCTCAATGCTCAAATACATAAGAACACATCCTCTTAACGGGTGCGATCATACCAGCACTAATGCACCGGATCCCATCATAACTCCGAAGTTAAGCGTGCTTGGGCGAGAGTAGTACTAGGATGGGTGACCCCCTGGGAAGTCCTCGTGTTGCACCCCACTTTTTTACTTTTTTCGTTCCTATCCTCTTCTTCACTCGTTTTCATCTCATATTTTTTCCTTTTTTCTTTCCTATCTTCTTCTTCACTCGTTTTTGTCTCTTTCGCGTGCATATCATCGCATCAACGTCCGTGCGGTTCCCACGCGCCTCCTCTCCCAGCACTAATGTACAGGATCCAATGAAAACTACGAATCCCATCATAAATCCCAAGATAAATGAAAACGGAAATCTAATTGCTAATTACACCTAATTTCCGGATCAAACGGATTCGTAATCGGTTCCTTTTTGAGTACCCAACTAAAATAATAAGAACTTGAAAAACGTGCCCGGACGTCGTACTCGACGTTCCCTCGCCCCGCGGTCGGCGGCCTCTCAATGGTCAAATAAATAAGAACGCATCCTCTTAACGGGTGCAATCATACCAGCATTAATGCACCGGATCCCATCAGAACTCTGAAGTTAAGCGTGCTTGGGTGAGAGTAGTACTAGGATGGGTGACCCTCTGGGAAGTCCTCGTGTTGCACCCCTCTTTTTTATTTTATTTTCGTTCCTATCTTCTTCTTCACTCGTTTTAATCTCATCTTTTTTCCTTTTTTTTGTCCTATCTTCTTCTTCACTCGTTTTCATCTCTTTCCCATGCATATCGTCGCATCAACGTCCGTGCGGTTCCCACGCGCCACCTCTCCCAGCACTAATGCGCCGGATCCAATGAAAACTATGAATTCCATCATAAATCCCTAGAAAAATGAAAACGGAAATCTAATTGCTACTTACACCGAATTTCCGAATCAAACGGATTCGTAATCGGATCCTTATTGAGTACGCAATTAAAATAATAAAAACTTGAAAAACGTGCCCGCCGTCGTACTCGACGCTCCCTCGCCCCGCGGTCGGCGGCCTCTCAATGCTCAAATACATAAGAACGCATCCTCTTAACGGGTGCGATCATACCATCACTAATGCACCAGATCCCATCAGTGAACTATGAAGTTACGCGTGCTTGGGCAATAGTAGTACTAGGATGGGTGACCCCCTGGGAAGTCCTCGTGTTGCACCCCTCTTTTTTTACCTTTTTTCGTTCCTATCTTCTTCTTCACTCGTTTTCATCTCATCTTTTTTTCCTTTTTTCGTTCCTATCTTCTTCTTCACTCATTTTTGTCTCCTTCGCGTGCATATCGTCGCATCAACGTCTATGCGGTTGCCACGCGCCTTCTCTCCCAGCACTAATTCGCCGGATCCAATGAAAACTACGAATCCCATCAAAAATCCCTAGATAAATGAAAATGGAAATCTAATTTCTAATTACACCAAATTTCTGGATCAAACGGATTCGTAATCGGATCCTTATTGAGTACGCAATTAAAATAATAAAAACTTGAAAAACGTGCCCAACCACCGTACTCGACGTTCCCTCGCCCCGCGGTCGGCGGCCTCTCAATGCTAAAATACATAAGAACACATCCTCTTAACGGGTGCGATCATTCCAGCACTAATGCACCGGATCCCATCATAACTCCGAAGTTAAGCGTGCTTTGGCGAGAGTAGTACTAGGATGGGTGACCCCCTGAGAAGTCCTCGTGTTGCACCCCTCTTTTTTACTTTTTTCGTTCCTATCCTCTTCTTCACTCGTTTTTATCTCATATTTTTTCCTTTTTTCTTTCCTATCTTCTTCTTCACTCGTTTTTGTCTCTTTCGCGTGCATATCATCGCATCAACGTCCGTGCGGTTCCCACGCGCCTCCTCTCCCAGCACTAATGTACAGGATCCAATGAAAACTACGAATCCCATCATAAATCCCAAGATAAATGAAAACGGAAATCTAATTGCTAATTACACCTAATTTCCGGATCAAACGGATTCGTAATCGGATCCTTTTTGAGTACCCAACTAAAATAATAAGAACTTGAAAAACGTGCCCGGACGTCGTACTCGACGTTCCCTCGCCCCGCGGTCGGCGGCCTCTCAATGGTCAAATACATAAGAACGCATCCTCTTAACGGGTGCAATCATACCAGCATTAATGCACCGGATCCCATCAGAACTCCGAAGTTAAGCGTGCTTGGGTGAGAGTAGTACTAGGATGGGTGACCCTCTGGGAAGTCCTCGTGTTGCACCCCTCTTTTTTATTTTTTTTCGTTCCTATCTTCTTCTTCACTCGTTTTCATCTCATCTTTTTTCCTTTTTTTGTCCTATCTTCTTCTTCACTCGTTTTCATCTCTTTCCCATGCATATTGTCGCATCAACGTCCGTGCAGTTCCCACGCGCCACCTCTCCCAGCACTAATGCGCCGGATCCAATGAAAACTATGAATTCCATCATAAATCCCTAGAAAAATGAAAACGGAAATCTAATTGCTAATTACACCGAATTTCCGAATCAAACGGATTCGTAATCGGATCCTTATTGAGTACACAATTAAAATAATAAAAACTTGAAAAACGTGCCCGGCCGTCGTACTCAACGCTCCCTCACCCCGCGGTCGGCGGCCTCTCAATGCTCAAATACAGAAGAACGCATCCTCTTAACGGGTGCGATCATACCATCACTAATGCACCGAGATCCCATCGCTGAACTATGAAATTCACGCGTGCTTGGGCAATAGTAGTACTAGGATGGGTGACCCCACAGGGAAGTCCTCGGTTGCACCCTCTTTTTTACCTTTTTTCGTTCCTATCTTCTTCTTCACTCGTTTTCATCTCATCTTTTTTTCCTTTTTTCGTTCTTATCTTCTTCTTCACTCATTTTTGTCTCCTTCGCGTGCATATCGTCGCATCAACGTCTGTGCGGTTCCCACGCGCCTTCTCTCCCAGCACTAATTCGCCGGATCCAATGAAAACTACGAATCCCATCGTAAATCCCTAGATAAATGAAAACGGAAATCTAATTGCTAATTACACCGAATTTCCGGATCAAACGGATTCGTAATCGGATCCTTATTGAGTACGCAATTAATAAAATAAAAACTTGAAAAACATTCCCGGCCGTCGTACTCGACGTTCCCTCGCCCTGCGGTCGGCGGCCTCTCAATGCTCAAATACATAAGAACGCATCCTCTTAATGGGTGTGATCATACCAGCACTAATGCACCGGATCCCATCAGAACTCCGAAGTAAAGCGTGGTTGGGCGAGAGTAGTACTAGGATGGGTGACCCCCTGGGAAGTCCTCGTGTTGCACCCCTATTTTTTTCCTTTTTTTTGTTCCTATCTTCTTCTTCACTCGTTTTCGTCTCATCTTTTTTCCTTTTTTCGTTCCTATCTTCTTCTGCACTCGTTTTCGTCACTTTCGCGTGCATATCATCGCATCAGCGTCCGTGCGGTTACCACGCGCCTCCTCTCCCAGCACTAATGCGCCGGATCCAATGAAAACTACGAATCCCATCATAAATCCCTAGATAAATGAAAACGGAAATCTAATTGCTAATTACACCGAATTTCCGGATCAAACGGATTCGTAATCGGATCCTTATTGAGTACGTAATTAAGTTAATAAAAACTTAAAAACGTGCCCGGCCATCGTACTCGACGTTCCCTCGCCCCGCGGTCGGCGGCCTATCAAAGCTCAAATACATAAAAACGCATCCTCTTAACGGGTGCGATCATACCAGCACTAATGCACCGGATCCCATCAGAACACCGTAGTTAAGCGTGCTTGGGCGAGAGAAGTACTAGGATGGGTGACCATCTGGGAAGTCCTAGTGTTGCACCCCTCTTTTTTAATTTTTTTTGTTCCTATCTTCTTCTTCACGCGTTTTCGTCTCATCTTTTTTCCTTTTTTCATTCTTATCTTCTTCTTCACTCGTTTTCGTCTCTTTCGCATGCATATCGTCGCATCAACGTCCGTGCGGTTCCCACGCGACTCCTCTCCCAGCACTAATGTGCCGGATCCAATGAAAAGTACGAATCCCATCATAAATCCCTAGATAAATGAAAACGGAAATCTAATTGCTTATTACACCAAATTTCCGGATCAAACGGATTCGTAATCGGATCCTTATGAAGTACACAATTAAAATAATAAAAACTTGAAAAAGTGCCCGGCCGTCGTACTCGACGTTCCCTCGCCCCGCGGTCGGTGGCCTCTCAATGCTCAAATACATAAGAACGCATCCTTTTAAAGGGTGCGATCATACCAGCACTAATGCACCGGATCACATCAGTACTCCGAAGTTAAGCGTGCTTGGGTGAGAGTAGTACTAGGATGGGTGACCCCCTGGGAAGTCCTCGTGTTGTACCCATCTTTTTTACTTTTTTCGTTCCTATCTTCTTCTTCACTCATTTTCGTCTCATCTTTTTTCCTTTTTTCTTTCTTATCTTCTTCTTCACTTGTTTTTGTCTCTTTCGCGTGCATATCGTCGCATCAACATCTGTGCGGTTCCCACGCGCCTCCTCTCCCAGCACTAATGCGCCGGATCCAATGAAAACTACGAATCCCATCATAAATCCCTAGATAAATGAAAACGGAAATCTAATTGCTAAGTACACCGAATTTCCGGATCAAACGGATTCGTAATCAGATCCATATTGAGTACGCAATTAAAATAATAAAAACTGGAAAAACGTGCCCGGCCATCATACGCGACGTTCCCTCGCCCCGCGATCGGTGGCCTCTCAATGCTCAAATACATAAGAACGCATCCTCTTAACTGGTGTGATCATACCAGCACTAATGCACCGGATCCCATCAGAACTCCGAAGTTAAGCGTGCTTGGGCTAGAGTTGTACTAGGATGGGTAACCCCCTGGGAAGTCCTCATGTTGTACACATCTTTTTTACTTTTTTTCTTTCATATCTTCTTCTTCACTCATTTTCATCTAATCTTTTTTCCCTTTTTCTTTCTTATCTTCTTCTTCACTCGTTTTTGTTTCTTTCGCGTGCATATCGTCGCATCAACGTCTGTGCGGTTCCCACGCGCCTCATCTCCCAGCACTAACGCGCCGGATCCAATGAAAACTACGAATCCCATAATAAATCCCTAGATAAATGAAAACGGAAATCTAATTGCTAATTACACCGAATATCCGGATCAAACGGATTCGTAATCGGATCCTTATTGAGTACGCAATTAAAATAATAAAAACTCGAAAAACGTGCCCGGCCATCGTACTCGACGTTCCCTCGTCCCGCGGTCGGCTTCCTCTCAATGCACAAATACATAAGAACGCATCCTCATAATGGGTGCGATCATACCAGCACTAATGCACCGGATCCCATCAGAACTCCGCTGTTAAGCGTGCTTGGGAGAGAGTAGTACTAGGATGGGTGACCCCCTGGGAAGTCCTCGTGTTGCACCCCTATTTTTTTACTTTTTTTCGTTCCTATCTTCTTCTTCACTCGTTTTTGTTTCATCTTTTTTCCTTTTTTCGTTCCTATCTTCTTCTTCACTCGTTTTCATCTCTTTCGTGTGCATATCGTCGCATCAGCGTCCGTGCGGTTACCATGCGCCTCCTCTCCCAGCACTAATGCGCCGGATCCAATGAAAACTACGAATCCCATCATAAATCCCTAGATAAATGAAAACGGAAATCTAATTTCTAATTACACCGAATTTCCGGATCAAACGGATTCGTATTCGGATCCTTATAGAGTACGCAATTAAAATAATAAAAACATGAAAAACGTGCCCGACCATCGTACTCGACGTTCCCTCGCCCCGCGGTCGGCGGCCTCTCAATGCTCAAATACATAAGAACGCATCCTCTTAACGGGTGTGATCATACCAGCACTAATGCACCGGATCCCATCAGCACTCCGAAGTTAAGCGTGCTTGGGCGAGAGTAGTACTAGGATGGGTAACCCCCTGGGAAGTCCTCGTGTTGCACCCCTATTTTTTACTTTTTTTTTTCGTTCCTATCTTCTTCTCCACTCGTTTTCGTCTCATCTTTTTTCCTTTTTTCTTTCTTATCTTCTTCTTCACTCGTTTTTGTCTCTTTCGCGTGCATATGGTCGCATCAATGTCTTTGCGGTTCCCACGCTCCTCCTCTCCCAGCACTAATGCGCCGGATCCAATGAAAACTACGAATCCTATCATAAATCCCTAGATAAATGAAAACGGAAATCTAATTGCTAATTACACCGAATTTCCGGATCAAACGGATTCGTAATCGGATCCTTTTTGAGTACGCAATTGAAATAATAAAAACTTGAAAAACGTGCCCGGCCGTCGTACTCGACGTTCCCTCGCCCCGCGTTCGGCGGCCTCTCAATGCTCAAATACATAAGAACGCATCCTCTTAATGGGTGTGATCATACCAGCACTAATGCTCCGGATCCCATCAGAACTCCGAAGTTAAGCGTGCTTGGGCGACAGTAGTATTAGGATGGGTGACCCCCTAGGAAGTCCTCTTGTTGCACCCCTCTTTTTTACTTTTTTTCGTTCCTATCTTCTTCTTCACTCGTTTTCGTCTCATCTTTTTGTTACATGTAATATCGTCGGATGGATCAAGATCCACCCGATTACGCAGCGGAATAGTATAGATCTAGATCTAGTCAACCAAAATACATAAAATAAATAGATCTAACCTACGAGGGGGTTAGATTGCTTACCAGTTTATGGTGAATAAACTCCAAGAACAATCTTCATCCTAGATCCAAGCCAGATGAGAAGCCACAGTCTTCCAATGTGTGTCTCCAAGCACCACCAGGTGGATGGTGTTTCAAGCCGCCGGGCTTCCTCGATATGCTACCGGAATAATCCCGAGGATTATCCCAACTCAAAACTGTTAGGAAATCACTAGTTTAATACAGCGGAATTTAAAATTTGATTTCCTTTTCTAGATCGTTCTTCGTTTAATGCAATAAACACGTTAAGTAGTTTGACGGTTATACCTCAGATGATTAATAAGATCGTCGCTTTGACCGCCAACGGAGAGTAGTTCAATGCGCAAGCCGTCCACGCGTCCGGCCTCTATCGTTAATCCACACGAACCCCTTGCCGGAATCCTCCTTGGATTGCTATCAAAAAACTCCGGTTGCTAGACCGGACCTTTTCTTCCCTCACAAACTCACTATGGATTGCCCTCTATTTTACACAAGAAACTATGTGCTCTTGCAATTGTGATGTACAAAAGAGCTTGACACCCACCTCTCATTTATAGTCAAAAGTGGCGCCCCATATGGTGTGGAGGAGAAGAAAACCTTTTCCCAATAAAATAAGGAAAATCAACTAGATTGATTTA
Organism: Gentiana macrophylla; assembly: GCA_026214975.1. Classification (NCBI taxonomy): domain Eukaryota; kingdom Viridiplantae; phylum Streptophyta; class Magnoliopsida; order Gentianales; family Gentianaceae; genus Gentiana; species Gentiana macrophylla. The sequence goes on along the minus strand of CM047811.1, from coordinate 42,191,270 downwards.
TCTCTTTAATTATAATTTATTTTACCAATATCTTATATTGATTATAATTATCTTATTACCATAAATCTATTTTTCAAAATCAATTAATATCTTATATTAATATTATGGCAATCTTATTAATTAAAGTGCACAATGCAAGTGTATCTCATACACTTAAATGTGGCGCCACATATGCCAATTAATTGGCTTCCGGAATATTCTCTACTGAACATAATTTGTATATAATTAATATCTTGTATTTTATTTATTCATAATAAATAAATACCACCATATTAATTTACCACTATAACCTTTATAGTCTAGAGATAAACTTTCCTTATTTCGTTATCAACTATAACCGCATTTTAATCCGACTCGATGTTCATATATGTGTGACCCGATAGGCTTCCGAATATGTTGGCCGTAGACACAAAGTGCAATTTACTAAAATGCCCTTCATACCTAACGATCACGGGATAGCGTCTAGCAACACACCGTGACCCCCAATTATCGGAAGAGTCAAAAGCAATGACTACTACCTTTCATGTGAAGCGCTTACCGTGTAACTTACAATCCTATCATTGTAATAATATCCATACGATCGTATCTCGAGTGTCAATACATTGACGATCGTATCTTATAATCTGGATATCATGCTCTCTCGGAATAACACATTTACTCCCACTTTGTGAAGATTCTCGAGAACTAGACATTCCTTATAAGAAGGCCATTTCGGATATTCGACCCCCATCATAGGATACGCGATTTCCGGACGACCAATCATGTATACTCCGCATGCTTCAATATCATACCCAATCACTACCGCATGATCGCCCCATGGTTAGGAGAAATCTCAATAGTGTCAAAGCATGACAATCCACACCGTGATGCCATGAAGACTCCGGTCAAAAGGATAATTACATAACCGCCACATAGTGTGACACTTAATGTAAGTGGGCCAGTCTAACGTACGCATTCTCTAATACATGTCCACGTACAGTCCAAGTGTCCCTACACTTCGATAGATGAGATCTATCCCTATCTTCTAAAAGATAGAAGACATCCAATACGTGCTAGTCTGATTATACTATCAATGTCCCTTTTGATAATACGTAAGACTAGAGACTTTTAAGTACCATTCTTGTTATAATGATTAGAGATCTCATCAACCATAATCACTATCATGGTTTCTCTATCATAGTTTGATACTAGGGACGTTACTATATATATATACAGCAGATAATATGAAGACAAACAATATATATAATAACATAAGTGCTTTTATTGATCATAATAAAGCTATTACATGAACTAAATAGACTGTAAATGACCTGACCCGGTCGGATCCGGTCCGACCCGATTGGGTTTAGGACACCTTTCCAACAATCTCCCACTTGGACTAAAGCCAATCATCCATATGCCTAAGCCCGTGCAAGTGAACATGTTTCTCATGCTTAGCTTGAGACAATGCCTTGGTTAACGGATCAGCTATGTTATCATCCGTGTGGACTTTCTCTATCTTTACATCTCCCATATCCACTATCTCTTTAATCAAGTGATAGCGCCGTACCACATGTTTGGACTTCTAATGAGACCTTGGTTCCTTTGACTGAGATATCGCTCCATTATTATCACAGTACAGAGGCACTGGACCTTCAATGGAAGGAACCACACCAAGTTCAGTAATAAACTTCTTCATCCAAACTGCTTCCTTTGCCGCCTCCGAGGCTGCTATGTATTCGGCTTCCGTTGTAGAGTCTGCAGTAGTCTCCTGCATGGAACTCTTCCAGCTCACTGCTCCGCCGTTAAGCGTGAAAACAAATCCAGATTGTGACTTAAATTTATCCTTGTTAGTTTGGAAACTAGCATCTGTGTAACCTCGTAACACTAAATCATCGTTCTCGAAAACCAGGAACATATCCCTAGTACGTCTCAAGTACTTGAGGATATTCTTGACAGCAATCCAGTGACCATCACCTGGATTGGACTGGTACCTACTAGTCATACTAAGAGGGTATGAGACATCTGGTCTTGTGCATAACATGGCATACATGATAGACCCGATTGCCAAAGCATAAGGGACTTTACTCATTTGTGCCCATTCCTCCTCTGTCTTGGGACTCATTCCATTCGACAGGTATACCCCATGTGACATGGGCAGCAATCCTTTCTTGGACTGCTCCATGCTGAATCTCTTCAGCATCTTGTCTATATAGGTGGATTGCGACAGACCAAGCAACCTTTTAGATCTATCTCTATAGATCATTATTCCTAGAATATAGGCTGCCTCACCCAAGTCCTTCATTGAGAAGTTCTTGGATAACCAAGCTTTGACTGATTTTAACATAGGCACATCATTCCCTATGAGCAATATGTCATCTACATAAAGCACTAAGAACACAATGGCACTCCCACTAACCTTCTTGTAAACACAGGGCTCATCTTCGTTCTTGATGAAATCAAACTGTTTGATTATCTCATCAAAGTGAAGATTCCAACTCCGAGAAGCTTGCTTTAACCCATAAATGGATCTTTGCAGTTTACATACTATCCCGGCGTCATTGGTTGTGAAACCACTTAGGGCGTGTCATATACACTTCCTCGCACAGTTCCCGTTAAGGAAAGCCGCTTTCACATCCATCCGCCAGATTTTGTAATCATGGTATGTTTGCAATAGCGAGCAAAATTCTAATGGATTTTAACATGGCAACAAAGTAAAAGGTTTCGTCATAGTCAACTCTTTGTCTTTGCTTATATCCTTTGCCACTAACTGGCCTTGTAGGTAGTCACGTTACCGTCCATGTCGGTCTTTCTCTTAAAGACCCATTTACACCCTATAGGAACTATTCCCTCAGGTGGATCAACCAAGTTCCAAACTTGGTTGTCTTTCATGGATTCCATTTCAGAATTCATGGCTTCTAGCCATTTCTCTTTGTCAAGCCTTAATAGCACTTCCTCACAAGTTCTAGGGTCCTCATCTTCCATGAGATACACGCCATTGTACCTTTCAGGTTCACGGCGTTCCCTGGTGGATCTTCGAGGTGCTAGTGTGTCCACGGTAGAGGGTGGCCCCACATCTGTACGTGGTGTCTCCTCTACTTCCATCAACGGACTGTTATCCGTAAGTGGTTCTCGAATTTCTTCAAGATCAATTTTACTCCCACTGACCCTATCCAGAATAAACTCTTTCTCTAGAAAGTGGCCAGTCCTGGCAACAAACACCTTTTCTTCCTCAGGATGGTAAATTGGTATCCTCTAGTTTCTCTAGGATATCCCACAAATAGACATTTGTCGGATCTAGCCTCTAATTTGTCAGGCATCATCCGCTTCACATAAGTTGGACAACCCCAAGGTTTAAGATATGTCATATTTGGTTTCTTCTTGGCCCATACCTCGTATGGTGCAGAATCAACCGTCTTTGATTGAACTCGGTTCAGTGTATAGGATGCGGTTTCTAGAGCATACCCCCAAAACGATTTTGGAAGAACTGCATAGCTCATCATGGATCGTACCATGTCTAACAAGGTGTGGTTCCTCCTCTCAGACACGCCATTCATTTGTGGCGTCCCGGGAGGGGTCCATTCAGGTAGAATCCCATTCTCCTTCAGATAGTCTTGAAACTCTCCATCTAGGTATTCTCCACCTCGATCGGATCGAAGTGTTTTGATTTCTTTACCTAGTTGTTTCTCTACTTCACTTCTGATTTCCTTGAACATTTCGAAGGCTTCAGACTTATACTTCATTAAGTATATATAACCATAGCGAGAATGGTCATCAGTGAAAGTGATAAAATAAGAGTATCCTCCTTTGGCTTGAATTAACATTGGGCCACATACATCTGTATGTATGAGCTCAAGCAATTCATTGGATCTTATCCCTTTGCCACTAAATGGTGACTTTTTCATCTTGCCAAGTAAACAAGCTTCCATGTATCAAACGATTCATAATCAAATTGATCCAACATTCCATCTTTATGGAGTTTGGCAATGCGATTCTTATTTATATAGCCAAGTCTACAATGCCATAAGTAGGATTCATTCAAGTCATTTGTTTTGGCTTTCTTGTTATTTATATTAAGTACGTCAACATTCATATCTAATATGTAGAGACCATTGCTAAGTATGCTAGTACCATAAAAGATTCCATCACGTGAAAAAGAACAACATTTATTCTCAAACGTAAATGAAAACCCTCAACATCTAATGCGGAAATGGAAATAATACTCTTCGTAAGAGCAGGAACAAAATAACAGCTACTAAGTTCAAGTACTAGCCCACTGGGCAATGAAAGAAAATAAACTCCTACGGCTAGTGCAGCAACACTTGCTCCATTTCCAACGTGTAGGTCCACCTCTCCTTTCTTCAGATCTCTAGCACTTCTTAGTGCCTGCATATTCGTACAAATATGAGAACCACAACCAGCATCCAATACCCAGTGGTTAGACTTAGAAGAAGTAATGTTGATCTCAATCATAAATATACCTGAAGTCGAAGCATCAGAATGCTTCTTCTTGGTACTCAAGAAGCCTTTGCAGTTTCTCCCCCAATGGCCGGTCTCACCGCAATGGAAGCAAGCATCTTTGTATTTGTCTTTCGCTATCTTAGGCGTTGTCTTAGGTGCAACCTTCGCCTTCTTGGACTTTTTCTAGACTTTTGCCTTGCCCTTTGTTCACGGATTTATCTAACAAAATAAACAAGTAATAAAATTTATAAATCCGATATACCTCAAGTGCAAGGATCGTAGTAAGAGGTTGATACCGGGTCGATCTTACGGGGAACTAACGATTGGGAATCCTAGTCTTTGTTTAACTAACTAATGTCACGATTACTAAACTAAACAGATACGAAAATAGTAAATAATTCACAAGAGAGATAACAATAACGTAAACTGGACAGAAGATCAATGATCTAAAGCCAGGAAAGATAGTTTCGAACCAATTTAATCTAAACTAAACCTAATATGCAATGAAAGACTAACTAAACTAAACAATTCAAATTCAAGGGGTTTTAAATCAATAAGTTACGAACGAACAAGCAATTGATCCACCTATCCTATCAACATTCAATTTTAATTCAGATTATTTCATGATTTCTAACCAAGTTGTGATTCACCTAATCAAAGGTATGAACCCTAATTTCTTAGGTAGTTCGTCTATTAATCTCTATCTTTCGATCTAAAGATTAACGCTTTTCTAATCCAAAGGTGTAAACTTTAAACGTTTTTAACCTAGAAATCTAACCTAATAACTTTCGTTACTTAGATCAAATATCTATTATTTATCATGGTGATCTAAAGTCTAACATGATTTTCATCAAATAAACAATCAACCAAGCAAACATCTTTCGATATAAATTTGCAATAAACAACGTAAAGCATGATAAAAGAAACAACTCGTAATAGATACTCACAAAATAATCACGAAAAGAAACTGAATTGTTGATCGGATGGCTTCACAACGCTTGTTCAATGGAGGTCTAGCCTCTTAGCATCCTCTTGAAACTTGAAATTGTATAGAGAGACATAAAAAGTAGCTAATCTAATCTAAGAATTTAAGAACATAAAAGTTGATGAAAAACTGGTAAAAACCGCAGCCTAAGCCGCCCCTAGGATTAGGGTTTTGAGTATTGTGGAGTTGGTATCTTCAATGTGGAAAACAATGCGGCTATATATAGAAGTTAAAGTCGGTTTCACTAAGTCGGCCGCTGGACGCCCGTCTGGATGCCTTGAACGCCCGTCCACTCTTTCATACAAACTTCGAATCGGGCCGAGTCATGATCAGACGCCCGTCCTTCTTTAAATTGGACGCTCATCCAGCAATTTCATCCAAACTCTGAATCAAAAATATCATCCTGGACGCTCGTCCACTGGATCAAACGCCCGTCCAACTGGACGCTAGTTCAGTCTTCTAGACGCCAGTTCAGTGACTTGAAAACTTGATTTCCTCATCTCTATCTCTTTTATCATCAATGAAATTCGACTCTTATCTCTTTTTGATCAACATTTGAGCGTCAAACATGTACCTTTAACACATCGAAACATCACAAAACGTAATATCATCCAAATAATCATAAAATCAAGATTAAAACACCAAAATCAACCAATTTTGCGAATAACTCGTTAAAAACCTCATTTACTCAATACTTCCATTAAACACTCGTTTCTTATGCAAATTATACACATACGGGGGAAAATATCATAAAAAATAGCGTTATAAATCGTATAAATTCACCCTTAACAACTCCCCCACACTTAGCTTTTGCTCGTCCCGAGCAAAACAAAACGAAAGTTAAGGCTCGAGACAAAAACAAACATCTAAGATAATATAGCATAGATCCAATAAATCAGAGGTTCACCATTGTGTATGTGCAAAGCCATAGAAAACTTCCACTAAATCCAAACTTGAGAAACTCGAAGCAAAACAAGCTAATACCCCCTCGTAGACTAGTAATAAATGACACTCATAAGATTTACCCTACAAACGTGACATATCCCGTAAAGGATGATCGATTATATATAGGGCCTTCCTGAGATACTCAGAGGATAATCCCTACAGCATATCTATCAGTTCCTACTGGGGATAAGATAGACGATAACTTAGTCTTATCTCTAATTCATACCACTTCTTTATAAGTTGATTTAATTACTTCACTTTAAACACACATCGAAATGAGCCTGTTGCTCATTACAGCGGTAATAGGATATTCGAGATATACCCTACCTTACTCCAATCATAAGGCGCCTTTCCTCGACTCGTCGAGCTTTTAGTCATCATAGTGGTATAGGACATACATGGTATACCCTATCGCACTCAAATCAACGACTAGCTTTCGACACACCCAATAATTCTTCATATTTTTCAACTTTTTTCATTTGACAATAAGTTACGTGTTACTTATCACATTCAAACCTTAGATATTCATAGTATATCATACTTCGGATCTAAATACAAACTATCATAAATCTCAAGATACGTGCATTAGCACTAAGCACATGACTTATAAGAAAATCAAAAATCACTCAAATAGAAAGGGGTATAACTTTATAAATTAGCTCATCGTTCACTATGGCTCGTGAAAAATATATCTCAGGTGAAACAACTAACTTATCAAACATATGATATATAGCTTGGATGACTATAAAAATAACGAACATCGCATCGAATTTCCTACTCGGGACAAAACGAAAACAAAGATGTCGAAGAATTTTGAAAATTCTAGCTCATTTTGCATAGAAACATAACGAATTAAGCAAATGTGTAGATACATATCAAATCATTCCCCTCCCCCACACTTAAAGATCAACATGTCCTCATGTTGTGCAGAATGGAAGAAAAGATAAAGAACTTAGCTGATTTGAACAGGTACTCGAATCGTCGGTCAGGCCGGAGCCTACATAGTGACACTTAGAACTCGTAACCATACAATGTAGCTCGACAAAACCGCTAAAAATATACCTGCACGACATGACAAACACGGAAACATCTCGGGGAAAACGGGGAATTATACCAGAATGAAAGGAGATAGCGAAACCGAGTAATATCAAAAGATGAAACATTAAACACATCCACAAGTTTAAATAAAGTAGAAATGAAAGTACGAGCCTTATGGCTTACATGATCCATCGGAAAGAAGAAATAGTAGCTAAATGAAAAGTACAACGAATCAAGTAAGGGAAAGTATCAAGATTGTACAACCATCGCATCAAAGAAAGTACAAAAGCTAAATCGGAGAAAGAAGATCAGGTCTGGCCCGGCACTGCAGAATCATCAGCCGGAGGTGCTCCACCCGCTTGAGAGAGTCGCCGCTCCTCGTCGATGAGACGACTGCACTCGTGCGTAACATCCGCAATGGCCTGCTCAATCTCATTAGAATAGATATAATCAACGGTGCTCGGATCGAAGATTATGTCGTCCCTCGGCTTCCGGTCCTCACTGATGCACCGCAAAATGGTCAGGATGTTATTCTGTGAAGTCCGAATATCCTCCATCCAGTTCCGTACACTGTTGGCCATACTCAACCTCATCCGGACTAAGGGAGATAAAGTTGGAAGGAAGGATGCTCGAGGCGGTGCCGAAGATGAACCGGGCTCCTGTGGTGCCCCCGACTTAATGTCCCAAGACTTACCTTCTTCTCTCTGTGATAGCCTCGGGTTCTTCGGTTTATGATCCGCATACTCAGAACACCGCATCACGGCGCCTTCTTCGATTGATGTTGCCACGTATATAAATGTGTCTTTTCAAAGCCGAACGGTTATTCTTCCTGGCCATTACTATTAACCTGGTTTAGTTTTCTGTAGCGCCAAGACTTGCAAGTAAGTTCTCTCACTGCTAATGACCTTTTGCACTCTCTTTTTTTTTTGTTCTTCCTCCATTCTCGCACTTTTATTTGTTTACGAGGGCTAGCACAAAGGCCGGAGCACTCAGTATAGAAAGAGAGTTTGAGTCCTGCCTGAGACTGACGTCGGTGTTATATAACCTTTCACCTGTACTGGGCCCCATTTAAGTATATACCACTTTTAAACACCATAAATGTCACTTCCTTAGCGGAGGAGAGATCACACGCATCAAACCTCTACCTCTTCTCGACACTCAATTACTCTTCCTTTGGTTTCACTTCCTCTATCGTTGCTTCTGAGAGCAACATGATTTATGAGGTCGAAGCCGGCAGGCTGTCACATGAGTAAGGTCCAAGTTAACCTGTGAGTGGGGAGTTCTTCGATTTTGTACTTTGCGGTAATATGGGGAGATGATCAAGAGGTTCTCGGGATCCCTCTCGTTGGCTTATATATGTCCTATCAACCGCTCGGTTGTTATCATAGCTTTCAAAATTACCAAATTTCGCCAGGCGGGTCTAAGGGTCCCTTTGTCCAAATTTTTCCCGGGCGGTACAAGCCGCATTATCATCCTGGGAACCGCTTGCATCGCCCCCTACCCGCAAGTAGGGCTGCACTCGGGACGGCGATCCGGCGTCGCTGAATGGATATTCCGTCTCGCTGACCGTCTTTCGGACTTTTTTCAGTCGTCAAGAAGGTCCGAATCGCTACCGGATGGTACTATATTTTCCTGTAAGAAAATGATCATCGCACTCGGGATCCCTATGTTGTCTCAATGAAAGACTTTCATCCATGACCGGGAAGAGCTATTTTTTGTTCGATTACGCCGGGATGTTTTGATCTGGGTCAATGGAATTGACACCAATTCCTTCCGATCTCTTGTCCTACTTACAGCTGTCGAAGCTCTCAGTACAAGACATTGCGCGCTGTGCGCGCATTTCTCAACTTTCGGTAATCGGTCGACGGCGTCGCCGCGAGGTCGCTTCGGCTTCAGATTCGGGCCTCGCCCATATGTTCGCCCCCAACACCGCCAGTATAATCATTGTAGGTCTCCTTTTAATGCTTGATGTATTCTAAATTCATTATTGTTTGCTAAACACTTGTCTTTGCAAGGTCGACCTAGTCGATATCTTTGACGCGGTGATTCCCAAGATGAAGAAGGTTGAACAAGAGCGTTAGTGTGGATCAGCCACGCATTTAGCTTCGTGAACTCGGGCCTAACAGATCTCGGATCGTGAAAAACCAGAAACACCCCGGGGCAATGTATATAACAGACTTACGACGATCATTCGTCGGGAGTCGGTCTTCATACTTGATGGGTATGGCGCGTGAGGATGACTTGGTCGCCTCGGTTAGAATGGATTCCGGTCTCGCGACGACCGTCGTCGCCGAAAGAGACCCAGTGATCTCGTCGTCGGGTACAAGCTGAATCAGGTTTCTTCGCAGAGTTCGGTCGCCGAATTCGTCCGACAATGCCTCGGCTTCCTTTGTAAGTTGCTACTTCTTTTGTTCTGCTCCCCATTTTCCTTTGGTGACCCTTTTGTCATATTTTTAAGCATTGGCATTTTTTTTTTTTTTTAGGCCGCCAAGGCAGCTAAGAGTTGTTCCAACGTCTGATCGACTCTTCGGCACACGTAAGACTTCTTCCGAAAAAGTAGTCGCTTAGTCTCCGCCACCGAGCCTGTTCCCAAAGACAAAGATACAATACAGCAGAGCTACTCGGGATCGCAGATCCAGGTTCGGTGAGGGGAATCGCAGCTCTAGCCGACTGATAATCCATAGTGGCCCCTCGCCGAGAAAGAGGCAATCTGAGAACCCTCCAAGGCGAACGTAGAGGTCACGGTTTTGTATAATGAACCCGAATCTCCTCGCCTCAGCTTCAGCGGTCCGGGGAGTAAGCAAGAACTCTTCATTTCACTCGGCGCCTCAAGATCCTTCTGGACATATCTTGAGTTACTGGGATACACCTGGTCTCCTGCCAGAGAAGTACTCTCGATCTCGTCGCTGGCCACCCATCTTGGGCGAAGGATGTCTTATAAAGGCTAGGAAGAACGCATTGGCTGGCAAATTTCAAAGAGTTCCAAGTCATGAAGACTTGGTGGCTACATGTCGCCGATCTGCCCAGCCGTGCAGGGAGTTCTTTCGGCTGGTGTCGATCGGTAACGTATCCTTAGCTCTTTCTTACTTACATTTCTTCAAGGGTTTTTTTTTTTTTTTTTTTTTTTTTAACTTAGTTTATTATATACTCTTCGTGATTTGAGGTTCAGGTTATTTCAAATGTTATTGTGCTTTGCCTGAGGATTGTACTCATATTTTTGTTTTAATTCAAGTGGCGCATGTGCTTGTTATTTTCCTTTTCCATTTTACTTAGCCCCTAACATCATTATTTTGTAGTTTAATTATGAAACGAATGGGTCGAGGGCTGCCTCAGGTTAAGCCGCTTCGTCTGCCCCGCCGGGACTTTCAAAAGCTAATGAGCTCAGCTTCATGCGGATTAATGGTGATTGACTCGTGGGTTCGCATCTATTCGACCGACTCTCGCGGTTCTTTTTTTTTTTTTTTTTTTTTTTTTTACGAACCGCTTTCCTCGAGACCGACTCGCGTCTGGGACTCACTGAGTCCACCATGGACCAGTTTATTCATCTGGTCAGTCTCCAGACTTATCGTGGTTCTGCTTTTACGAGCCGCTTTCTCGAGACCGACTTCATGGTTCACCTTGAATCAGTCCGACTCCGCTGGATCAGCTTATTCATCCGTCAGCCCCGGCAGACTTATCGTGGTCTGCTTGTAGCCGCTTTCGAGACCGACTCTCGCGTTCAGATTCGAATTGAGTCCGACCGACTAACAGCCTATTCATCTCGTTCGCCCCGCAGATTTACGCGGGTTCGCTTTTACGAGCCATTTTCCGGTGACCGACTTGCGGTTCGTATTCAATCGAATCCACTTCGATCGCAATGATTCATCCGTCATCGTCAGCAGATTTATCGCGGTTCGCTTTTTTACTTAACTGCTTTCGAGAGACCGACTCGGCAGCCCGCTTCTGAAGCCGAGTCCGACCTCGCTGGATCGCCTCTATCCGTTCTGGTCTCATTCAGACTTATCGTTGTTTTTGCATCCGCCTTTTATTCGCGTAATCATACATATTAAGAAACAAAAAGAGAATGATTCATCTAAAGGCTTAAATTAAAGATTTGTCTGAAATAAAATAAAGAAACATGTCTGATCGGGTCTTATACATAAAATTTTCTCAAGTTAGAGGGTATTCCACCGCGGTATCGTTTTTCCACTTGCATCACCAATTGATAAGCCTTTACCATGTACCTTAACCACTTTGTATGGTCCTTCCCAGCTAGTGGTCTAACTTCTCTTGTGGTAATTGCTCCGCCACTGCTTCGAGTACCGGTACCAGTCCCTTCTCGAAATAGTTATGCTTGATGACATGTTGTAGTTAGCATCGAAACTCTCGGGCTTATACTTGGCTGTATCCTTATAGCCTACACGCGTAGTCTCTTTCCAAGTCATCTTTTGAGTGTCTTAATTTTAAGAGTCAGCCGCTCTTTCGCACAAAGAGGACGCTCGGGTGATGTTAAATGACGCCGTCGAAATAATCGCTTTCGTGATCCAAATGTGTGAGATGAACGGAGTCTCTCCTGCGGGCTGACTAAGCGTTGTCTGATAGGCCATACAGATGCTGGGCAAATGTTCGGCCCAATTTTCCTTTTCTCTCTTCCAAACGCTTCTTCAAACTGCTCTTAACTGTCGGCCGGTTCTGCTCCACTCCGCTTCGTAGCCTGGGACACCCTGCCCAGGTGGAAATGTCGGTGATATTCAGCTCGCACACCATTCGAACAAATCGCCTTCAACTCGGGTTCCATTATTATCGACACTGTAGAACTCCTTCAACTCCTCAAAGGCCTTTTGGCATGTCGCTCTCAAAACTTTAAAGAAGACTTACCCTTCTCTCTCAATCATATAGGCCTCGGGTTCTTCGGTTTATGATCCGCTCCATACTTTCGGGAACACCGGCATCAAGACACAAGCTGTGAATCAAGTGAGGGATAATCAAGCTCGTGTATCCCTTTTGTATAAATCTTCCGATTGATAGCCACCTCATCGTATAATGCTTGTCCCACATTCACATTTAGGCCAAATGTCAACGCATAAAGCATGCCTGCACTAGTCAAGTTGTTCTTTGGCAATATGAATGAATCGTCAAGTTGTTCTTTGGCACCAACTCAATGTCCACTCATCCGAATCTCAACCTCAACCTCTAAAGGATCATGCCCGCTACTGGACTTTCTTCCTTATCCTCTCAAAAGACGCCAACCTGTTGGTGATCTAACTCTTTCCACAACTACCCGTCTCCAAGTCGGTCCGGTCTCGTAAAATGTCTAAGCCACATCCGGGATAGTCAAAACTCTCCGCCGAGCCTCAACTCCTCTAAAGGATCATGCCCCGTACTCTGTCTATGAACTATTTCTTCCTTATAATCCCGACCCTCAAAAGACGCCAACCTATACTTCTGATTGATCACATCCGGCGTAAAAGGAACTTGCACCCCTCGAACCACAACTACCCCCGTCTCCAAGTCGGTCTCCGAGCAATTAGCGTAAAATTCCCGAACTAAGGAGCCATTGACCGGGGTAGTCGGGATAGTCATCAAGGCATCCCATTTCCGGTCCCTCAACAACTTGACGAACCCCGGATCGACCTTAGCCTCCAATGTAGCCCTCTCAATCAACATGGTCCTCGAGAAATAATGTTTAGTATAAGCGTCGTGGGCTCTAGGGTTCACGAATCTACGAGGCATAGGCATAGGGTCTACGGTTTTCGCTTTCTTCCTAGGTTGTGCAGTCCTAGGCTCAACCGGTTCCTCTGCCCGGGTAGCATCCACAGCTTCCTCAACCCTAGACGATGCTCCTCCTCTCTGAACCCTAGGCATCCTCATCAAGGGGATATCATCGTCTGTCTCAGATCCCGAAGTCGGCTCATCCCTCAACGTAGCCCTAGTTTGGGTGGCTCTATGGGGTTGCTCTCGAATGCTAACACCCCGGTTTGGATCAACTAAGGTGGGATCGAACTCTTTACGCTTCTTCCCGGCCTCCCTGGCCACATCCTTACCATGTCGCTTCACTACCGCCTTCTTGTGAACCATGATTCAATCCTAGACTAAACCAAAACAATCCCAATTCAAAACAAGGTACCCGTTTAACATCCAAATCAGGATTTCAAAAGCACCAAACTACAAACCGCAACCATCCATTATCAACGACCAACCCATTCATCATCCATCACATCGCTGTTGGAAAGGTGTCCTAAACCCAATCGGGTCGGACCGGATCCGACCGGGTCGGGTCATTTACAGTCTATTTAGTTCATGTAATAACTTTATTATGATTAATAAAAGCACTTATGTTATTATATATTGTTTGTCTTCATATTATTTGTTGTATATATATAGTAACGTCCCTGGTATCGATCTGTGATAGAGAAACCATGATAGTGATTATGGTTGATGAGATCTCTAATCACTATAACAAGGTTGGTACTTAAATGTCTCTAGTCTTACATATTATCAAATGGGACATTGATAGTATAATCGGACTAGCACGTATTGGATGTCTTCTATCTTTTAGAAGGTAGGGATAGATCTCGTCTATCGAAGTGTAGGGACACTTGGACTGTACGTGGACGTGTATTAGAGAATGCGTACGTTAGACTAACCCACTTACATTAAGTGTCAAACTATGTGGCGGTTGTGTAATTATCCTTTTGACCGGAGTCTTCATGGCATCACGGTGTGGATTGTCATGCTTTGACACTATTGAGATTTCTCCCAACCACAGGCGATCATGCGGTAGTGATTGGGTATGATATTGAAGCATCACGGAGTATACATGTTTGGTCGTCCGGGAATCGCGTATCCTATGATTGGGATTGAATATCCGAAATGGCCTTCTTATAAGGAATGTCTAGCTCTCAAATCTTTGCAAAGTGGGAGTAAATGTGTTATTCCGAGAGAGCATGATATCCAGATTATAAGATACGATCGTCAATGTATTGACACTCGAGATACGATCGTATGGATATTATTATAGCGATAGGATTGTAAGTTACACGAAAGCGCTTCACATGAAAGGTAGTAGTCATTGCTTTTGACTCTTCCGATAATTGGGGTCACGGTGTGTTGCTTCACGCTATCCCGTGATCGTTAGGTATGAAGGGCATTTTAGTAAATTGCACTTTGTGTCTACGGCCAACATATTCGGAAGCCTATCGGGTCACACATATATGAACATCGAGTCGGATTAAAATGCGGTTATAGTTGATAACCAAATAAGGAAAGTTTATCTCTAGACTATAAAGGTTATAGTGGTAAATTAATATGGTGGTATTTATTTATTATGAATAAATAAAATACAAGATATTAATTATATATAAATTAGATTAATTAAAGAATATTCGAAGTCAATCTTTTTGGGATATGGGGCGCCACTTCTCGAGTGTACAAGATACACTTGGATTGTGCACTTTAATTAATAAGATTACCATAATATTAATACAAGATATTAATTGATTTTGAAAATAGATTTATGGTAATAAGATAATTATAATCAATATATGATATTGACAAAATAAATTATAATTAAAGAGATAAATCAATCTAATTGATTTTCCTTATTTTATTAGAAAAAGGTTTTCTTCTCCTACACTACTATTGGGGCGCCACCTCCTCTATAAAAAGGAAGTGGGTGTCAAGCTCTTTTGTACAACACAATTGCAAGAGTTCATAATTCTTGTGTAAAATAGAGAGCTCTCCATAGTGAGTTTGTGAGGGAAGAAAAGGTCCGGTCTAGCGGCGGAGTTTTTCGATAGCAATCCAAGGAGGATTCGGCGAGGGGTTCGTGTGGATTAGCGATAGAGGCCGGACGCGTGGGCGGCTTGCGCGATTGAACTACTCTCCGTTGGCGGTCAAAGCGGCGATCTTGTAGATCATCTAAGGTATAACCGTCAAACTACTTAACGTGTTTATTGCATTAAACGAAGAACGATCTAGAAAAAGAAATCAAAATTTTAAATTCATTTTGCGTTAAACTAGTGATTTCCTAACAAAGGGTATCGAGAGAGAGGACTTGAGCTTAAGCAATAAGCATAATTTAAATGCGTAGTATTTAATCGATAGATGCAAGATTTAAATCATGAAACGTTAAAACAAAAAAAACAAAAAAAACAAAAAAAAAATTAGGGTTCTTGGGCGGTCGGCCGACTGGCGGCGCCCCCCTCCCTCTGCGGCGGCGGCGGTAACCCTAGGGTTGCCGTCCGTCGGCTCTCCTCTTCCAATGGGGGAGATCAACCCTTTTCGTTTTGTGATATTTTATTGTGCATAGATATCTCGTTTGTTTAGTTGTGTCATATGGCCAACCAATGGTTCAAATAGTTTGGACCATTGGGAAACCATATGGGACATTGGCCTTTCCAAATTTTGATTTGGAATAGGCCTAGGCCCTTTCCAAATATTTGATTTGGAATAGGCCTAGGCCTAGGCCACTTCCAAAATTTTGATTTTGGAAAGTGGCCAGGCCTAAACCAAAACCATTTGGCCTTTCCAAATATTTGATTTGGAATAGGCCTAGGCCTAGGCCACTTCCAAAATTTTGATTTTGGAAAGTGGCCAGGCCTAGACTAAAATAATTTGGCCTTTCCAAATATTTGATTTGGAATAGGCCTAGGCCCTTTCCAAATATTTGATTTGGAATAGGCCTAGGCCTAGGCCACTTCCAAAATTTTGATTTTGGAAAGTGGGCAGGCCTAAGCTAAATTTAGTTTTGGAAAGGAAACAAATAGGAGACTTTATAATTTTAATTTTATTTCGAATAGTTCAAATTTAATTAAAATTGAAATCAATTTAAAATTAAATGTTAATTTTAATTTTCGGTTAAGTCATATAATTAATTAAAAGTTATTTAATTATTTGACGTGATAAAATAAAGACGCATGAGTAGTAGTAGTTAAAATTAGAATTTAATCTTTTTCATAAGATAAAATTGTATGGATTAGATGTGTAGATATAATGTGATTATATGGACCCCGATTGATCATGGACTCGACCAATAGGATAGATGGGAATGTTTTCTTTATGTTGGTTTTTGAAAATTGTCCTAGGCCGTTATGAAGAACGTGACCTAGTTTACTTTTGCATTTATCCCATTCCTCGAGTTCCCTCGTGTCAAGGCGGGTGTAATTATATATTATGTAACAAGAATGGAGCAAGAAGTTCAAGACCAAGGAGAAATAAAGAACCCATTGGCGTCACAAACAATAAAGATCCTATTGGCGGTTGCGATACCCTTAGTTTGTGACCAGCGGTTTCACTCGGTTTGTATTCAAACCGCACTCTAGGAAAAAAGTCCATGATCATACCGGTTAATTTATGCGCGAATGTTGTGTATGTTTTACTTTATATGATATCGTAGTAATATGCACATAGTAGATGAGACCATAATTAAACCAAATTAATTAAGTGAATTAATTTAAAATTATTCCCACACCAAAAATCGAGCCAAAATTGTCTCCCAATATTATAATGACGGTGAAGAGCCTTTGTTCGGATCCAACTGATCGGCCCACATCGGGAGTTGACCTACCACGGGTATATCGTCATTATCGAGATATGATCGTTACGAGATCTCATGAATATTTGGGTTACGACTCGACTAAGAATCTTGCGGTGATTGGCCCACGCCAGGACTGTCTCGATTTTAGAGACAAGGGGTGGCTATCACATAGAGATGTGAATTGTCAAAGAGTTGACTAGTCAACCAATGGAAATCGAATAAGATTCGATCGGTAAATAGTACCCACCTTCGAAATTGACCCGGTCGATCGGCCCACGTCGGGGATCGAGTCAACTAGATAGGATTCCATCCACTAAAGAATTAATTAAATTCTTGAAAGCCAATAGGGAATAGTTGGCTAGTGGGAGTAAAACCTTATAAATTTCTTAGTGCAAATTTAGGTTTTTTATACATGAGCTTTTACTTATTCTATCTTTTATTTATTGTTGTAGAAAATGTCAAACAAATTGAACCTTCGTTTTATCATCGAAAACAAGCTTGACGAAACTAATTTTCTCGATTGGGAAAGAAACCTCAAAATCGTTTTAAGGCACGAGAAGATTGGCTATGTCTTGGACGAGGCCCTACCGGAAAAGCCCGCTGAGGGTTCGGCTGCAGATGTTGTCGAGAAGTACAACAAGCACTGTTCTGACAGTACTGATGCTACATGTATCATGCTTGCTTCTATGACACCTGAACTGCAGAAACAGCATGAGTCCATGGACGCCTACTCTATCATGGTCCACCTGAAGGAGCTTTATGCTTCTCAGTCCCGCACTGAGAGGTACGAGGTCTCGAAGGCCCTGTTTAGTTGTAAGATGGCATCTCTGGACTGCTTTGTGGGGTCACACGTGCTTAAAATGATCGGGTACATAGAGAGCTTGGGAAGCCGGGCCACAAGTTGGAACGAGTTGAGTATTGACTTGATTCTGCAATCCTCTACCGACTCATTCTCGCAGTTTGTGATGAACTATCACATGAACAAGATAGATTGCTCCCTAGCGGAGTTATTGAACATGTTGAAAACCTGCTAAGGCACTGTAGGGAAGGGAAAGCAAGTGTTGCTGGTCACTTCAAGCAAGGGCAAGGCAAAAGCCCAGAAAAAGTCCAAGAAGGCGAAGGCTGCACCTAAGCCAACGCCTAAGATAGCAAAAGACAAATCCAAGGATGCTTGCTTCCATTGGCGGTGAGACCGGACATTGGAGGAGAAACTGCAAGGGCTTCTGAGTACCAAGAAGAAGCATTCCGATGCTTCGACTTCGTGTATATTTATGATTGAGATCAACATTACTTCTTCTAAGTCTAACCACTTTGGGTATTAGATCTTGGTTGTGGTTCTCATATTTGTACGAATATCACGAGCACTAAGAAGAACTAAAGATCTCGAGGAAAGTAGAGGTGGACCTACGCGTTGGAAATGGAGCAAGTGTTCGCTGCTACCGGCCGTAGGAGTTTATTTTCTTTCATTGCCCAAAGGGGCTAGTACTAGAACTCAATAATCTGTTATTTTGTTCCCGCTCTTCACGAAGAGCATTATTTCTATTTCTCGCATTAGATGTTGATGGATTTTCTTTTACGTTTGAGAATAAATGTTGTTCTTTTCACGTGATGGAATCTTTTATGGTACTTGCATACTTAGCAATGGTCTTTACATATTAGATATGAATGTTGACGTACTTAATATAAATAACAAGAAAGCCAAAACAAATGACTTGAATGAATCCTACTTATGGCATTGTAGACTTGGCCATATAAATAAGAATCGCATTTCCAAACTCCATAAAGATGGAATGTTGGATCAATTCGATTACGAATCGCTTGATACATGCGAAGCTTGTTTACTTGGCAAGATGACAAAGTCACCTTTTAGTGGCAAAGGGATAAGATCCAATGAATTGCTTGAGCTTATACATACGATGTGTGTGGCCCAATGTTGATTCAAGCCAAAGGAGGATACTCTTATTTTATCACTTTCATCGATGACCATTCTCGCTATGGTTATATATACTTAATGAAGTATAAATCAAAGCCTTCAAAAGTTCAAAGAATCGAAGTGAAGTGGAGAAACAACTAGGTAAGGAAATCAAAACACTTGATCCGATCGAGGCGGAGAATACCTAGATGGAGAGTTTCAAGATTATTTGAAGGAGAATGGGATTCTACTCAATGGACTCCTCCCGAACGCCACGATGAATGGCGTGTCTGAGAGGAGGAACCGCACCTTGTTAGACATGGTGCGATCCATGATGAGCTATGCAGCCTTCCAAAATCGCTTTTGGGTACGCTCTAGAAACCGCATCCTATACAGAACCGAGTTCCATCAAAGACGGTTGATTCTACACCATACGAGGTATGGGCCAAGAAGAAACTAAATCGCATATCTTAAACCTTGGGGTTGTCCAACTTATGTGAAGCGGATGATGCCCGACAAATTGGAGGCCGATCCGACAAATGTCTGCTTGTGGGATATCCTAGAGAAACTAGAGGATACCAATTTTACCACCCTTTGAGGAACAAAGGTGTTTGTTGCCGGGTCGCCACTTTCTACGGAGAAAGAGTTTATTCGGATAGGGTCATTGGGAGTAAGGTTGATCTTGAAGAAATTGAGAACCACTTACGGATAACAGTCCGTTGATGGAAGTAGAGGAGACACCACATACGAATGTGGCGCCACCTCTACCGTAGACACAATTGCACCTCGAAGATCCACCAGGAACGCCATGAACTCCGAAAGGTACACCAAGTGTATCTCCATGGAAGATGAGGACCACTAGAACTTATGAGGAAGTGCTATTAAGGCATGACAAAGAGAAATGGCTAGAAGCCATGAATTCTGAAATGGAATCCATGAAGGACAACCAAGTTTGGAACTTAGTTGATCCGCCTGAGGGAATAGTTCCCATAGGGTGTAAATGGGTCTTTAAGAGAAAGACCGACATGGACGGTAACGTGACCACCTACAAGGCTAGGTTGGTGGCAAAAGGTTATAAGCAAAGACAAGGAGTTGACTATGATGAAACCTTCTACTTTGTTGCCATGTTAAAATCCATTAGAATTTTGCTCGCTATTGCAAAGATACCATGATTACGTAAATCGGCGGATGGATGTGAAAACAGCTTTCCTTAATAGAACTCAATACTGAGGAAGTGTATATGACACAGCCTGAGGGTTTCACAACCAATGACGCCAGGATGGTGTGTAAACTGCAAAGATCCATTTATGGATTAAAGCAAGCTTCTCGGAGTTGGAATCTTCGCTTTGATGAGATAATCAAACAGTTTGATTTCATCAAAAACGAAGATGAGCCCTGTGTTTACAAGAAGGTTAGTGGGAGTGCCATTGTGTTCTTAGTGCTTTATGTGGATGACATACTGCTCATAGGGAATGATGTGCCTATGTTACAATCAGTCAAAGCTTGGTTATCCAAGAACTTCTCAATGAAGGACTTGGGTGAGGCAGCCTATATTCTAGGAATAAAGATCTATAGAGATAGATCTAAAAGGTTGCTTGGTCTGTCGCAATCCACCTACATAGACAAGATGCTGAAGAGATTCAGCATGGAGCAGTCCAAGAAAGGATTGCTACCCATGTCACATGGGGTCTACACACAAAGGGAATCACTCCTAAGACAGAGGAGGAAAGGGCACAAATGAGTAAAGTCCCTTATGCTTCGGCAATTGGGTCTATCATGTATGCCATGTTATGCACAAGACCCGATGTCTCGTACCTCTTAGTATGACTAGCAGTACTCACCAATCCAGGTGATGGTCACCTCATTGGATTCTTTGTCAAGAATATCCTTAAGTACTTGAGACGTATTAGGGATATGTTCCCTGGTTTTCGAGAACGATGATTTAGTATTACGAGGTTACCACGGATGCCGGTTTCAAACCGACAAGGGCGATTTTAAGTCACAATGGATTTGTTTTCACGCTAACGGCGGAGCGGTGGTGGAAGAGTTCCAAGCCAGGAGACTATGCGGACTCTACAACGAAGCCGAATACATAGCAGCCTCGGAGGCGGCAAAGGAAGCGATTTGGATGAAGAAGTTCATTCTCGAACTTGGTGTGGTTCCTCCATTTGAAGGTCCAAAGTGCCTGCATGTCTTGTGATAATAATGGAGCGATATCTCGATCAAAGGAACCAAGGTCTCATCGAAGTCCAAACATGTGCTACGGCGCTATCACTTGATTAGAGATAGTAGATAGAGGAGATGTAAAGATAGAGAAAGTCCACACGGATGATAACATAGCTGATCCGTTAACCAAGGCATTGTCTCAAGCTAAGCATGAGAAACATGTTCACTTGCACGGGCTTAGGCATATGGGTGATTGGCTTTAGGCCAAGTGGGAGATTGTTGGAAAGGTGTCCTAAACCCAATCGGGTCGGACCGGATCCGACCGGGTCGGGTCTTTACAGTTCTATTTAGTTCATGTAATAACTTTATTATGATTAATAAAAGCACTTATGTTATTATATATTGTTTGTCTTCATATTATTTGTTGTATATATATAGTAACGTCCCTGGTATCGATCTGTGATAGAGAAACCATGATAGTGATTATGGTTGATGAGATCTCTAATCACTATAACAAGGTTGGTACTTAAATGTCTCTAGTCTTACATATTATCAAATGGGACATTGATAGTATAATCGGACTAGCACGTATTGGATGTCTTCTATCTTTTAGAAGGTAGGGATAGATCTCGTCTATCGAAGTGTAGGGACACTTGGACTGTACGTGGACGTGTATTAGAGAATGCGTGACGTTAGGATCGACCCACTTACATTAAGTGTCACACTATGTGGCGGTTGTGTAATTATCCTTTTGACCGGAGTCTTCATGGCATCACGGTGTGGATTGTCATGCTTTGACACTATTGAGATTTCTCCTAACCACGGGGCGATCATGCGGTAGTGATTGGGTATGATATTGAAGCATGCGGAGTATACATGTTTGGTCGTCCGGGAATCGCGTATCCTATGATTGGGATTGAATATCCGAAATGGCCTTCTTATAAGGAATGTCTAGATCTCGAGAATCTTTGCAAAGTGGGAGTAAATGTGTTATTCCGAGAGAGCATGATATCCAGATTATAAGATACGATCGTCAATGTATTGACACTCGAGATACGATCGTATGGATATTATTATAGCGATAGGATTGTAAGTTACACGATAAATCGCTTCACATGAAAGGTAGTAGTCATTGCTTTTGACTCTTCCGATAATTGGGGTCACGGTGTGTTGCTGACGCTATCCCTTGATCGTTAGGTATGAAGGGCATTTTAGTAAATTGCACTTTGTGTCTACGGCCAACATATTCGAAGCCTATCGGGTCACACACATATGAACATCGAAAGTCGGATTAAAATGCGGTTATAGTTGATAACCAAATAAGGAAAGTTTATCTCAGACTATAAAGGTTATAGTGGTAAATTAATATGGTGGTATTTATTTATTATGAATAAATAAAATACAAGATATTAATTATATATAAATTAGATTAATTAAAGAATATTCCGAAGTCAATCTTTTTGGGATATGGGCGCCACTACGAGTGTACAAGATACACTTGGATTGTGCACTTTAATTAATAAGATTACCATAATATTAATACAAGATATTAATTGATTTTGAAAAATAGATTTATGGTAATAAGATAATTATAATCAATATATGATATTGACAAAATAAATTATAATTAAAGAGATAAATCAATCTAATTGATTTTCCTTATTTTATTAGAAAAGGTTTTCTTCTCTACACTACTATTGGGGCGCCACCTCCTACATAAAAGAAGTGGGTGTCAAGCTCTTTTGTACAACACAATTGCAAGAGTTCATAATTCTTGTGTAAAATAGAGAGCTCTCCATAGTGAGTTTGTGAGGAAGAAAAGGTCCGATCTAGCGGCCGGAGTTTTTCGATAGCAATCCAAGGAGGATTCCAGGGGGTTCGTGTGGATTAGCGATAGAGGCCGGACGCGTGGACGGCTTGCGCATTGAACTACTCTCCGTTGGCGGTCAAAGCGACGATCTTGTACATCATCTAAGGTATAACCGTCAAACTACTTAACGTGTTTATTGCATTAAACGAAGAACGATCTAGAAAAGGAAATCAAAATTTTAAATTCCGCTGCGTTAAACTAGTGATTTCCTAACAATCGCCACAGCACAAACCGGCAAGAATCAAGAAACAAAACGAGGAGAAAAAAAAACAAATAAGATGCAATTCACATAAAAGAGTCGAGCCGAAAATCGAACTCCAAAAAAACGTGAATTAATCCCAGAAAAGTTACTAGAAACTTACCAATGATGATGAGAGAACGAGGATGATGCTAGAAAGGATCCCTAACAGTGCAAATTCGAGCCCAAAAATCGAATTTTTCTTGGCAAAAGTCGGAACAAAGATGTCTCTGATTCGTCCAAATGGTTGTTGATGGAGGAATAAGGCTTAGAAAAGTGAAAAGAGGGGATCAAAAGCGGCCTATAGCAACTTAGAGCGCCCAATTTGGTGTAATATCGAAGGATTTAGGTGGAGAGGAGGCAAAAAGTTGGGTTTTAGATTTTGAAATTCTGAAAAAGTGAGTGTTCATGGGTTGAGGGTGTATATATAGGCAGGGACTGGACGGGCGTCCAAGTAACCGGACGGGTGTCCAGACAAATAACACATGAATTGGACGGGCGTCCAGTAGATCAGACGCTCGTCCACACGCTCAAATCAAATACAGGATTGGAGGGAGAATTTCAGACGGGTGTCCAGGAAAAGTGGACGCTCGTCTAATAATTGGTCAAGGCGGACGGGCGTCCAGACTTCTGGACGGGCGTCCAATACAACAAAAAAATGCAAAAATTATGAAATTTCATACAATTTAAATTCAAACTTGCACCACATATGACATTAGCTTATGACATTATCTTATCATCCGTCGGCCAATCAGGTAATTCTTCAGAAATTCGCATTGCAATCATCTACGACTAATACGTGGATACAGAAAATAGATACGCGATTTCAATACAAATACAGATATTGTAACTCAGCAATTTGCCGTCTTGTTTCATCATCAAACTTCATCGAGGGTTGACAATTGGGTGCATAGGCATGATATTGGGTGCCAAACCTCTATAGGATAATTTTGCTGCCTGCCTGTTTCGGAATTTGTTTTGGTTAGGGTTTCAAGCTTCACCGGCGAATTAGGGTTCTTTTTCGACAAAGGCAGGATTTTTGTTGCTCCGGTGGGGCTCGATGACGGGGCCACCTGACTTGTCCGATCGTCCTAAACCTCCGGACGCCACTGGCCAACCTACAAAATCCTATGCGGCTGCTACAGCAAGCCCGACAGCAGAGATACCAGATTTTGGCGTGTATAGTACGTGCAAAGGTGAGCCAGCTTTCTTCGTCTCTCGTAATGAACTAGAGATACTTTCACATCCTTTTGCGAATGCATTGGTAGCCCGATTCCCTGATTACAGGCCTCGTATCGAGGATATTCGTAAGTTTTTCTTGCGTCTTGATCTGAAAGCTACTTGCAAAATTGGTCTTCTTGATACTAAACACGTCCTTGTTCATCCGGGTTGTCAAGAAGATTATAATAGACTCTTTACTCGTCGTGAATGGTTTATGGGATCAAAATCGTTTTGTGCTTTCCAAGTGGACGATAGATTTTCACTGCAATGCTGATTGCTCATTGGTCCCTATTTGGTTTGAACTCCCGGGTATTCCGCTTCCTTACTTTAATCCGAAGTATGTGAGTAAGATAGGTGGCTTGATAGGTAGACCATTACAAACTGATGCTGCTACCACTGATTTGAGGAGACCGTCGGTCGCTCGGGTTCTTGTTGAGGTTGATATTTTAAAACCACGGTGTACTCGTATTTGGTTGGGTGAAGATGTCCATAATGGCCAGTGGCAAGAAGTTAACGCAGAATTTTGGCCTGATTATTGTAATTTTTGCCATCGCATTGGCCATGCTGAGGTGAAATGTAGGCGGAAAAATCCTCCACCGGAGAATATGCGGAAGAATTCGGGCAAGAGCAATGGTCAACCGAGGAAGACTGACAGGCATAATTCTGAAACAAATCCGACTAAGCCTCAACAAGTCTATCAAGTGAAACAACATAGCACTGTAACTCCGATTAATCCGTCTGATATGCACATAAATAGTATGACTACGGCTGCTGGACCATCTACGAGCAATACTTCTCTTCCTTTAGCCTCAAGTCCGCAACCTGCTAATATTACGAATAATTCATTTAGCATCCTTGAGTCACTTACTGAAGAGGAACTAATGGAGACTTCTCACCAATCTCTTCTTAAAGAAGACCACGAACGACAAAACGAAAATCGTCCCCATTCGGCCGGCGATGGATCCTCTCGGCACGTGGCCCTCACCGAATTAAAGGATTTCCATGGGACGCTGGAGCAACGTTTCAAGCAGTCGGGCATTAGGCCGGATCAACCAACCATCCCGGCACCTGATATTGTGAGGACTACACCTGATATTTTACAGTTGGAGCCGTGTCCAGTGGAGGATCAGCTGGCGTTGGCTTTAGTTCCGCTCTCCACTGATCTTCCTGGCTCTCCTATTGCCGACAACCCGATGAAGGATGGAGAGGACATTGACACGGCTGTGTTAGCAAATGAGGATCAGCTTCCTGAGGAGATCAAATCGGATGGTCGAGGATCAATGCTACGGCTAAAAAACGGAGGAAAAAAGGTAAATCGACAACTACTTCGGATTCGGCTCCATCTCAAGCTTATCAACTTCGGTCTTCCAATGTTTAGTCCGATCAACATTTTATTTTGGAATGTTCGAGGTATTGGTAATGTCTCTTCTCAAACTTGTCTCAAAAATATTTGCAGACGTAATAATGTTAAGATTTTAGTGTTGATTGAACCCTTGTGTACTGCTAATCTTTGTTCCACCATTCGGCTTATACTGGGATTTGACTACTCTCAATCTCTATTGCGAGGTAAAATTTGGTTTCTCTGGACTGGGGTTACTTGCTCGTTGTCCACGGACTGTGATCAAATGTGTACGGCTGAGGTCACGGATCAGAATGGCGACATGTTTTTGGTGTCTGGCATTTATGCGAAGCACTCTCGTCAAGCTCGTGCTCTTCTTTGGCATGCGGTTAAAGCTCGGGCAGAGGTTAATACACGGCCATGGCTTCTAGGGGGAGATTTTAATATTGTTTGGATGCTGGAGGAAAGGAAGGGTGGAGCCTCCCCTAGGGCTAATGACATGTTGGACTTCAATGAGTGCTTTCAAGGGGCTAATCTTACCGAGGCATGCTTTGAAGGCTCGCAATTTACTTGGCACAATCGGAGTATGTGGCAATGTCTTGACAGGGTGTTCTTTAATGAGGCTTGGTTGGACCATTTTAATATAACAAAGGTTTTAGACTTACCAAGGGTCCACTCGGATCACTGCCCTTTGCTCGCTACTTGTGGCTCTATCACCGCTCGTAAGTCTTCCTTTCAGTTTCTTAATGTGTGGACGGATGACGGATCTTTTTATGATGTGGTTAAATCTGTGTGGGCTGAACCGGAAGTTGGTGAAGGAATGGGGCTCATGGCAACTAAATTGAAGAAGCTTGGATATAAGCTTATCGAGTGGAATCGCATCGCTTTTTTGGGAATATTTTTGATAACACACGTAAAGCATCAAGCGGAGGTCAATGTTAAAACGTTGAGGCATGATCAAGTCGGGTCTCTTGATACCCATGCGGATCTCGATAGGGCTATTATGGATTATGAGAGATGCAACAATATTGAGACGCGATTTCTTAAGCAGAAAGCAGCAGTTAAATGGATTGAGGCGGGAGACGCCAATAGTAAGTACTTCCATGCTATTTGCAAGCAAAGGCAGAACCATAACTATATCCATCGTATTAAGGCAGAGGCTGGTAATTGGATTGACAATCAAGACGAGATACGGATTTCTTCGAAGACCTTCTTTGAAAACCTTTTCACGGCTAGTCGGACAGGGATTGGTGCTCCTTTGAAGGCGTTTATCCTTCCTCAAATCTCTGAGGATCAGAATGCGAGCCTCATTGCGACCCCTACGAGTGAGGAAATTCACAATATTATTCTTTCCATTGATCCGGATAGTGCTGCGGGTCCTGATGGCTTTACCTCTCACTTTTTCCGATCGTGTTGGGACATCATTAAGCATGACATGACTAATGCGGTTTCTGAATTTTTCCTCGGTGGCCACCTTCCACGATATTTTTCCACGTCCTCGATTATTCTTCTTCCAAAGAAGGTGGGGGCTGATTGTTGGAAAGATTTCCGTCCTATTAGCTTATGCACTGTCTTCTCCAAGATCATCACAAAGATAATCACTCAACGGTTGAATGCGTATCTCCACTATCTTTGGTGGCGGACCACCACCGGGCTTTGTGCCAGTCGTTCCATTACGGATAATATTCTTTTAGCTCAAGAACTGTGCAAGGATGTGAATAAGAAGATCCGCAGCCCTAACATTTTGCTTAAGATTGACATGGAGAAAGCTTATGATCGAATGGAATGGGGTTTCATTATGCAGATTTTGAGGATGTTTGGCTTTCAAGAGCTCTGTGTGGATCTCATCTTCCGGACATTGGCGGATAATTGGTTCTATGTCCTTCTAAATGGCATTCCGTCACCCTCCTTTCATGCGACACGTGGTGTCAAACAAGGTGACCCTCTTTCTCCCACTCTTTTTGTTCTTGCAGCAGAGTATTTTGGGAGGCTTATTAACGATTTCATGAACGACAACCCGGGTATGCATTACCATTCGAAAGTACGGGGGATACATTACTTGGCTTTTGCGGATGATACGATTCTTTTTACTCGGTGCAATAAGAAAGGTCTTAAGCGTCTTAAGGAGGTTTTTCAACATTATGAAATTGTTTCGGGACAACGAATTAATGCGAGTAAGAGCACGTTCATTGGTCATAAGTTGCAAGCCACTCAACTTCGTTGGATCTAGGATGCTTTGGGTTTTATGAGGGAGAATATGCCTTTTCGCTATCTTGGTGCTCCTCTTTTTCGAGGACGGAATAGAATCAGCTACTATCAAGACATTATTGACAAGGTTCATCATCGACTTTTTCATTGGGGAAGTCGGTTGCTATCGTTTGGAGGTAAACTTATTTTGCTAAGGCATGTGTTAACTTCTATTCCGATTTTTATCCTTCAAGTTTTGGTCCCTCCTAAAGAGGTTATTCATCGGTTACATCGTCTTTTTAATAAGTTCCTTTGGGATAGCGGACCCAACGGGAGCCATATTCATTGGACGTCGTGGGAAAGTGTTTGTAAGCCTACGGAGGAAGGGGGTTTAGGGGTGCGAAATCTTTTCGAAGTTATGGATTCCTTTGCGGTTAAATTGTGGGTTCGCCTTCGGATGAGACAGGGGATTTGGGCCCGGGTTATCTATAATACATATATTGCGGATCAGCCGCCCCTGCAAGCTTCCCTTCCCAGAAATCCGACGCAGATGGTTAAGAAAGTTTGGCAATTGCGTGATATTGCTGAATATGCTATCACGTGGAAGGTCAATGCCGGTAATATAGATTTCTGGAGAGATAAATGGGTGAACATTGATTTGGGCGATCCTCCAGACAACGATTTTAGGAAGGTGAAGGATTTCATTGTGAATGGGAGGTGGAATGTTCCTCTTTTACAAGAGCATCTTCCTCTACATATTGTGGATGAGATTTTATGCATACCATTTCGACCTGACCAGGACGACGTATTGATCTGGATTTTAAATTCGGATGGGCATTTCAGTACTAAGTCGGCGTGGAATATGCTACGGTCTCAAAAACCGGTTCGTCCTCTCTTCAAGTTAATTTGGAACAATATGTTACCTCTAAAGATTTCTTTCTTCTGCTGGAGACTAGTCAATAATGTTCTTCCTACGGATTCGAACATTCAACGGCGTGGTATTACTTTGGTTTCTAAGTGTTTTGCGTGCCAGCAAGGGGAAGATCTTCGTCATATTTTTATTGAATGTCCTTTTGCCCAGACTATCTGGATTCACTTTATGAGTCAATTTGGCCTTCGTTTCACTCCTACTACTGGGATTGTTCCTATGTTTACTTTCTGGATCAACTCTTCGGCCCACATATATAATATGCGCCTTCTGGTACCGGTAATTGTGTGTTGGGGCATCTGGATGGAGAGGAATAAGTGCAGACATGAAGATTTTTGTCCGTCTGTTCAGCGTACCAACATTCTCATTGAGAGAATGATTAGACATGTAGCTTTCCGAAAGGCTGTTGATCGTAAACATATTGGGATTGATTGGGATGTTCCTTTTTTCAAGCCTTTCAAGGTGAAAACTCGGCCCAAACGTCGCTTGATCCAATTACGGTGGAATCCTCCCCATGTCGGTCGGGTGAAGCTAAATGTAGACGGTAGTGTCAGAAATGGAATTGCTTATGGGGGTGGAATTATTCGGGATTCGCATGGAAACTTTGTCGTTGCGTTTCATGCTTGCTTCGGCCATGGGAATGTTCTTGATCTTTGAAGTGAAGGCGCCGCTTTGGTATTCGGTTGCGTCCATGTTTTGCCTCTTGATATTGAGATCGACTCACTTTTGTTTCTCGTGTGATATCCGGAAATCATAGTGGAGGTTGGCCCCTCTGCATCTCGATTGGTCAGATTTCGGCTTGTCTTCGGGAAATACCACACAATATCTCTCATGTGTTTTGGGAATGTAATAGAGCGGCGGACAGCTTCACAGCGATGGAAGGAGACGATATGACGTTTAATCATCTTAACGACGTACCTGATCGTATTCAACAGATTATTAGTGATGATTTACATGGCCCTCCTCTTATTCGACATGTTGCAGACAACTAGGGAAGCACTCTTCACTTGTGAAAGAGGGGAGACGACTTTTCCACATCGATGTTGTCATGTTTGGATGCAAATGGCTCCTCCAGCCTGGAAGCACCCCTCCTATTCTAGTTGGGGTGCAAATCAGGTGTTTTTATCCATCTTCTATTCACTACTTGGCACGTAGTACACTTTTTCATTGATTTTTATGCTTTTATACTGCGGACAGATTCGGGCACCTCTTCCGGGGACATGGCCGGCATGGATTTCTAGAAGCACCCCTATCATGATGTTAGGGGTGCAATTCAGGTGTACATGTTCCTTTATTGGATTCTTTGCATAATGATTTATTTTTTATGGCTCTCTGATTTCTATGCTTTATCCGGCGTTTGCATTTTGAGGATTCATGCACGGCTAGCTTGGACCGGGCATTTTATTTGAAGGGGGCGCATATAAGCAGAATGCTGGCGGTCGACAGAAAGGGTTCAATGCATCGGACCGGGATTGGCATCCAACTTTGGAGGCACCCCTATCATCCTGTTAGGGGTGCAATCCAGGTGTCCTTGTTCCTTTTTTGGGCTGTTATCTTCTTTAGCTATTTTTGGGGTTATCATCTTTCTCCTGTGCCAGGTGTAACCATGCGTTGGGGTGTAGTAGCAAGGACAAGGTGGAGAAGGAGTGGTACCGTTTTCGTGCTTCAGGCGCTTGTTCGGAGGCTTTGGCTCTTACCTTGGTCGGATACACGGGCTATTTTTCCTTGGAATTGCTATGCGGATTCATCTGTGTTATCTCTTGTGCTTAAGCAAGGACGAGTATCGAGTGGAGGATAATTTTGATGTGTTTGACTGTAATATTTATGGTGCCGGATTTTGGGGTGCATAGAGCGCAGTACTCTTCCCTATGTCTTTGGATTTTCCTACACCGGGTTTGCCACGCATAGGGTTTAAGAAGGCCATGCTATGCACTCTATCACGTACTTGGGGCGGTCCGGGATGTGGCATTGACTTTGTAGCACTTTATTCTTTTCCATTTTAATAAAAAATTTATTACTTGGTTCAAAACAAAAAAAAAAATTCAAACTTGCATTTTCTCATTAAACTTAAATAACACTTCAAAAAACAAATGGAAATCAACGAAGTACATAAAATTACTAGAAAATAAGTAGAAACAAATAGAAAACAAAGGGGTTGCCTCCACTGCGCTTTTTTGTTTTACGTCGTTTGCTCGACGAAACAACCTAACAACGCTAGTCATCGTAAATTTACGACCAATCTATCACCCGGATAAGACGGCGGAGCATGTCAATCGCCGGAGGGAAATCATATTCATCCTGCAGACCCCAATCCTCACCAGCTACATCAACACCTCGAAAATGTTCAGCTTGCAGCACTAGCGCTAAATCTGTCAGCATCAGATTATTCAGGATTGTGTATGGACGTCCTAGAGCTGCCTGCAACTCCTCAGTCGTGAAATCTCCACCTCCCGAACAGCGGGGAACAATAAGAACATACGTGACAGTCCTGACGCGGGTACTGATATCAAAGTCTACATGCAAAACGATAGTCCCTCCCGGTCCGTCATCTACAGTGATTAGTTGGATCCTCCTAAGGAAAGGTAACTCCTCTAGTAGAACTCCGAAATCCATCTCTAGAAAGCACAACTAACTGACAGATAAAACAAAACTTAATAAGGCTAAAAACTTAGTAAACTAAACTTAAATGCTAAAACTACAAAAGCATAAACAAAAACAACTAATATAACGATATCTAGGTTGCCCCCTAGTGGCGCTTTTGGTTAATGTCGTTAGCTCGACACTGTTTAAGCTCAGCCTGGATCAGGCCATTTGACTTTTCTGCCAGCCACTACCTCGTCTAGACTTTGATTAGCAGTTTGGTGCGCGAACAAAGACTTAACACATGGGGTTAAATCTTTGATAGCTTTCCAAACACGTTTAAACTTCCCCATGGTTGACTTCTTCTTCTGAATTTTCAGATGACGTTTCAGCTAACGCTCCCTCTCAAACTCTTCCATATCCCAACTCCCGGCTAGAACTTCTTCAGATCGACCACTACCGTCATCCTCTGAAAACAGGTCGGGTGAAAACTCGTCAAATTCTTCGACCTCTTTAGTACCACACCCGAGGATCTCGAGGAAACGAACAATCAAAGGCTTTTCCTTGGGTTCACCAATGTAGTGCTTACACCTTTGACCATTTACTCGAAACGGTTGGTCACCATAACCTTGTAGTTCTATAACGCCTCCAGGAATAATTTGGAGAATCTCAAAGGGACCGGACCATCGTGTCCTTAACTTTCCAGGAAACAAATGTAGCCTGGAATTATACAGAAGAACTTGTTCCCCGACTTGAAATTCTCTCTTCTTAATCTTGGCGTCATGGAGGAGTTTCGTCTTTTCCTTACTGATCCTGGCACTTTCGTAAGCCTGGAGTCCAATTGCCTAATTCATGCAATCAATGCGATCGATGCTTACCACAGGATTGAGAATCAAAGTTTAGAAACTTTGTAGCCCAATAAGCTCTATGCTCTAACTCGACTGGCAGATGACATGGCTTACCATAAACCATTTGATATGGAGATGGACCCATAGGAGTCTTGTAGGCGGTTCTATATGCCCATAAGTACATCATCCAATTTCAAACTCCAGCCTTTTCTATGATCATTGACTGCATTTTTCCAGATCTTCTTAATACTTTGGTTGCTTCTTTCAACCTGACCACTAGTCATCGGGTGATATGGTGTACCAGTCTTATGGCGAACACCATACTTTTCAAGAACTTTCTCTAAGGGTCGGTTGCAGAAATGTGTCCCTTCATCACTGATCAAGGCACGTGGACAGCCAAATCTCACAAAGATATTCTTCTTTAGGAATTTCATGACCGTCTTATGATCATTGTGAGGAGTGGCTTGAGCCTCCACCCATTTCGACACGTAATCAACGCAGACTAAGATGTATTTGTTACCACAAGAGGATGGGAATGGTCCCATAAAATCGATACCCCATACATCAAAGACTTCGCATTCTAGGATGGGTTTCAAAGGCATGTCAAAACGCCTTGTCAGAGTACCGGTTCTTTGACACCTATTACAAGCTTTACAGAAAGCTTATGTGTCCTTAAAGATCGTAGGCCAATAGAAACCGGATTGGAAGATCTTTGCAACGGTTTTCCAAGGACCAAAGTGACCTCCAGTGGGTCCACTGTGGCACTGCTCAATAATATCGCGCTGCTCAGATTCTGGAACACATCGTCTAAGCAAACCATCTTTACAGATCTTAAAAAGATAAGGTTCATCCCAAACGAAAGATTTCAAATTAGAGAAGAACTTTTTCTTCTCCTGATAGGACAATTCTGGATCGAGATATCGGGAATGAAGGTAATTGACAATGGAAGAATACCATGGAACATCTGGAGCGCAGCCATCGATAAACATAATGTTTTCTAGAGGAAAGTAAAGATCTATATCATCTGGATCATCCTTTTCCTCACTCAACATTCTTGAAACATGATCCGCCACAACGTTTTCACTACCCTTTTTGTCTTTAATCTGGACATCAAACTCTTGTAGGGTCAGTATCCAACGTAGTAAGCGCGGTTTGGCCTCTTTCTTAGTCATCGATCTCGCAGCGCGCGTGATCGATCCCACACAATCACTTGAGCTCCTAACAAGTAACTCTGAAACTTGTCCATAGCAAAGACTACGGCCAATAATTCCTTTCGTGAGTAGTACGCTTAACTTGAGAAGGATTCAAAGTGTGACTGGCGTAATAGATCGGCTAGAATTTCCCTTTGATTCTTTGTCCTAAAACAGCACCAACCGCATAGTTTGATGCGTCGCACATAAGCTCAAAAGGTAGGTTCCAGTCAGGATATATAAGAATTGGAGCAGAGATTAAACGGTTCTTAAGCTCCTCAAACGCTTGCTTGCAATCGTCATCAAAATTGAACTCAACGTCTTCCTTATGTAAAGTAGACAGGGGCTTGGCTATCTTGGAGAAGTCCTGAATGAATCTTCTGTAGAAACCGACATGTTCAAGAAAGCCTCTCACTTCACGCACATTCTTGGGATAACTCATCTTCTCGATAGCTTCTACTTTTTCCCTGTCAACTTCTATACCTTTGGCGGAGATCTTGTGGCCAAGAACTATTCCCTCATCAACCATGAAATGGCATTTTTCCCAATTGAGCACTAAGTTCTTCTCCACGCATCTGGATAAGACCTGGTCAAGGTTGTCAAGACAATCATCAAAGACTGACCAAAGACTGAAAAATCATCCATAAAGATTTCCATACACTTTTCTACGATCCCGTCAAAAATAGCCAGCATACATCTTTGAAAAGTAGCTGGGGCATTGCAGAGACCAAATGGCAATCGCCTGTAGGCGAATGTACCATAAGGGCAGGTGAAAGTGGTTTTATCTTGGTCAGCTGGATCAATGGGTATTTGGAAATATCCTGAATATCCATCCAGAAAGCAGTAGAATGCGTGCCCCGCTAGACGCTCAAGCATCTGGTCAATGAATGGAAGGGGAAAGTGATCCTTCATGGTTACCTCATTGAGCTTTCAATAATCGATGCAGACACTGTAACCGGTGACAAGTCTCAACGCTATTTCCTCTCCCTTCTCATTCTTCTCAATAGTAATTCCACCTTTCTTGGGAACTACCTGAGTCGGGGAAACCCATTCACTATCAGCGATGGCATAAATGATTCCCATGTCCAGAAGTTTGATGATTTCTTTCTTAACTACCTCTTGCATATGAGGGTTGAGCCTCCTCTAGGGCTGTCTAACACATTTCGCACCCTCATTAGTCTTGATCTTATGCATACATTTGTCCGGAGATATGCCTCTGATATCTCCTACTTGCCACCCAAAGGCTTTCTCGTTCTTTTTCAAGACGTTGATTAATTATATTTCCTCTAAACGAGACAGCTTGGCAGATATAATCAAGGGAAGCTTGTCACCTTCTCTTAGGAACACATACTTCAGATGCTTAGGCAACGGCTTCAACACCAAATCTGCAGGGGGGTCCTCTAAACTTGACTTAAGCTCTCCACTTTT
This sequence comes from Gentiana macrophylla, assembly GCA_026214975.1. Lineage (NCBI taxonomy): Eukaryota > Viridiplantae > Streptophyta > Magnoliopsida > Gentianales > Gentianaceae > Gentiana > Gentiana macrophylla. The sequence continues at coordinate 42,156,438 of CM047811.1, read as the reverse complement.
CAACTCAACATCGCTGAGTTTACTTAGCGGTCCCACTGCCAGAGCTTCTCCTTCCAATGACTCATTCTCGAATTCAGCTTCTAACTGCTCTAGGCTCACCACACCATGATTATTCAAATTATCAACCAATCGCTTATATTCAGTTGCAACAGCCATGACTTGCTTTTCCATGTTGTCGTTAAAGTCATCAGACATATCTTCAATGGAAAAACCGGTTGGAGGACCAGAAGGTACTTGAATGGATCTTGAGACATTATAGCTTACTTCTTGATCACCAACTCGTATTGTCACTCGCCCACCATCACAGTCGATGAGGGCTCTGGATGTAGACAGAAAAGGTCTTCCAAGAATCAGGGGGACATTTTCGTCTTTTTCAATGTCTAGGACGTACCAGTCAACAGGAAAGGTAAATCTATCAATTTGGACTAGTACGTCTTTTAAGATTCCCGCTGCTTTCTTAGAAGATCTATCAGCGAATTGCAAATTCATGGTAGTGGGTTCTAGAAGATCAATTAAACCCAGTTGTTTGCACACAGACATTGACATGAGGCTTATAGATGCACCCAGGTCACACAAAGAGTTCGGGAAGACCAGGCCTCCCATTAACACTGTAAGTACAAACTTTCCAGGGTCACCTCTCTTGGTTGGTAGGTTTTCTTAACAGATCATTGAACAATCCTCACCAATCAGCCTCTCCATGTCTGACAACTTCCGTTTTGAAGAAACAACATCCTTGATAAATTTTGTATACTTAGGCATTTAAACCAAGACCTCGGATAATGGAAGATTAACCTGAGTATTTTTCAAAAGATTCAGCACCTTTTCATACTTCTTATCTTCGCTCAAAGGGATGTAGCTCTTTCTCGGTGGAAATGGAAGCTTTTTCAGATCGCTCTCAGAAAAGACTTTCTTCGAAGATGCACTGACAGCTTTGCCTTCCAGGTCCTTCCACCAAACAGCTTTTTCAATCTTTTTATTAGTCAGGGGATCAGCCTCCTGACTTCCACTTGATTCTTCACTCCTCAGGGGATCAGCCACCTGAGGACTTCTAGCTTTTTCACTTCTCAGGGGATCAGCCACCTGAGTATTCTCTTTCGGCCAAGGGGAATTTAGATGCTCAGCTTCCCCTCCTGCCTTATCAATGGCAGGAGGGGCTAGTGGTTTCCCTGGTGGGAAGGACCACTAACTTGAGTATCACTTCTTAAATTAATTACACTGGCCTCCTCTCTACCGTATGGAATTGAGGGTACGAGGTCAGTACAGTGGCCATTGTTCAAATCGGTTTGAGCTACTTGACCGCCCTTGGGATTTTTCTCAGTGAAACTGGGCAGCTGCCCTGGGGGTCGAGAAGCTAACTGTTCAGCCAGTTGCCCGATCTGCCTCTCAAGGTTCTTATTTGTAGTCATCAGGAGTTGGATACTTTTATTTTGCTCCTCCAATTTAGCTTCAAGATTGTTAGTTTGGGAGGGGCCTTGAGAGTTTTGGAAATTTTGAGAATAGGAATTTGTGGGCCGACTTTGAACAATGAGGATTAGAATTATGGGCCAATTCGATTGAACCTTTGATTAGAATTGGAGAAATTGGAATTTGGTTCTGAGTAAAACCAGGGTTTCTATTGAAGTTTTGATTCGGATTAAAATTAGAATTTGGATTGAAACTTGAAGATTGATTAAACCCTTGGTTTTGGAGATTATTCTGGCCAGAAAATTGATTGAACCTTTGATTGTTCTGGCCGTAGAATGCATTTACCTCAGCATTCTGCCCGTTCATAGGACAGAATCTAGATGTGTGCCCCACCTCGTCACAATTCTGACATGTGACTTGATTACACTGTCCATAATCATGAACATCATTCACTTGATAAGGTGCAGGGGGATTGAATTGACACTGGCCAGTCATGTGGCCATTCTTACAATAGCTTTCGCAATATAGAACCTGAGGGTTCTGTGGAAAATAAGAAGTTTGATTCGTCTGGTTCAAAATTTGAGAAGTTGCCATCTGCTTCTGCAGCATGGCGATCAAACTTTGCATGTTGACTTCCTCAAACTTAGGAGGAGGAGGTGCTTGAATGGCTTGATAAGAGGGAGCATAATTGTATTTGGCAATGTCCTCGAACAGTGCCCACCCCTCATCAGGCGTTTTCTTCAAAAACGCCCCACCAGATGAACTATTGACCATGCCTTTTGTAAGCCTCGGTCAATCCACTAAAAAAGTGTTGACTTGCCTTTGCGGTGGCAAGCCATGGTGGGGACACTTTCTAAGTAGAGACTTGAATCTTTTCCAACACTCGAAAAGGATTCATTCTCTTCCGATAGAAAGTGAAAATCTCGTTTAAACAACGAATGCTGCTTTTGAAGGTGGAAAGTATTGACTCAAGAACTCCTTTTCGAGTTCGGCCAAGGTGGTAATAGATTCGGAGGGAGAAGTATACCACTCTTAGCTTCTCCCTTTAGAAAAATGGGAACAGCCAGTTTAATGGCATCCTCACTTACTCCTTGGATGCGTGTGGTACCGCATATCTCTAAGAACGATGTAAGTGAGTATGAGGGATTCTCGACTAATAACCGTGGAAAATAGATGCATGCTGCATCATCTGAATAAGTCCCGGCTTTAGCTCGAAGGTCTGTGCAGTTATGGCTGGGATAACAATAGCAGGGTTGACTTTGACTTCGCCTGGAATGGCGTAGTCTGCCAACATACGTCTATCATTAGCAGCCATTATTACAAAATCTGTGATTTCCTTGGCTAATTGATCCTCAAGATCTTGCTCGGCTCTGTCTGCCAGAACCGCGGAAGGGAGAATCCGCCTGTTTGGCCGGACTACGGTTCGCTCGGGGTCAGGGGTATAAAGCAATGGTCCCTTTTGACTTCGAGTTTGCATAAACCGAACCAAAATCAGGTGGTTAAAACCTAAAAACTAAGAATTTTTTAAAAAAAAAACTAAACTAAAAATTAAAGCCTAAGAAAAGAAAAAGAAATAAAATTGGTTAAGACAGGGGAAACATAAGGACGTCCAGAGATCTGGACGGGCGTCTGCTTAGAAATTGGGCTAGACGGGCGTCTGGAAGTCCAAACGCTCGTCCGATTAGTTGAAGAACTGGACGGACGTCCAAATTAGGTGAACGCTAGGATTACACCACCATAAACCCGAAACTGAACTCTACCGAATATAGATAACTTATACTCAACCATGAGTTGTAAGGTGTCCACTGATATAATCATTCCAAACGGATAAATCCTCCATAGACCGTTCACTTCGATTCGGGATATCTCCGTAAACACTTCTCGAAACATATTATCCTTATTTACCATTAACCCCCTAGTGGTCAATTAGTTCACCACTAATATAGTATGAACTGGGCCCATCGATCAGTTTCTAGGGTTAACAAATAAGGAACTGCATCTATTTCCCGAGGGAAGGAATGGATTCCATATTCAGGATAACACAGACTACTCACTCATCCCAGAATAGAGCCAACGAGAAGTGTTGGACCACATACTACGAAGTGATCTTTACTAACACATCAAACTCTACCCTAGTCTAAGCGTTAAATGCATCAGATCACCTCGAGATTGAGATTAATCCATATATGATCATCTTGTGATTCGATAGGACTTCTCGATTACGGAATTATATCAATAACTCAAATCAAATCGGTCCAGCCCTATATGATTATCATCATATATAAATGCCCACTAGGAACCCTATTACCGACATTCCGGATAAGATTGTCACACCTAAAGTGTTTTGGATGCATTATTCGCAAATTAATCATGAGACCCGTACTCAGATTAATAAACGCTACGGACTAAGTTAATTTTAAGTACATCTCACTAACTCAATCCTATTGTGTATAGCCATACACTGAGTTATGTGATTACATAAATGAGGTACGTAGGGTTTTCAGTAGTGTCGTAATTATAAGCATACATCCATATAATAAGATGAATTATTAATTCTGTCCTAAAACAATTAGATAATTGTCTTTCGGACACTACACCTAACACTTTTTTCCTTTTTTCGTTCCTATCTTCTTCTTCACTCGTTTTCGTCTCTTTCGCGTGCATATGGTCGCATCAACGTCCGTGCGGTTCCCACGAGCCTCCTCTCCCAGCACTAATGCGCCGGATCCAATGAAAACTACAAATCCCATCATAATTCCCTAGATAAATGAAAACGGAAATCTAATTGCTAATTACACCGAATAAATAGATTCGTAATCGGATCCTTATTGAGTACGAAATTAAAATAATATAAACTTGAAAAACGTACCCGGCCGTCGTACTCGACGTTCCCTCGCCCCGCGGTCGACGGCCTCTCAATGCTTAAATACATAAGAACGCAACCTCTTAACGGGTCCGATCATACCAGCACTAATGCACCGGATCCCATCAGAACTCCAAAGTTAAGCGTGCTTGGGCGAGAATAGTAATAGGATGGGTGACCCCTGGGAATTCCTCGTGTTGCACCACTCTTTTTTACTTTTTTCGTTCCTATCTTCTTCTTCACTCGTTTTCGTCTCATATTTTTTTCCTTTTTTCGTTCCTATCTTCTTCTTCACTTGTTTTCGTCTCTTAGGCATGCATATCGTCACATCAACGTCTGTGCGGTTCCCACGTGCCTCCTCTCCCAGCACTAATGCGCCGGATCCAATGAAAACTACGAATCCCATCATAAATCCCTAGATAAATGAAAACGGAAATCTAATTGCTAATTACACCGAATTTCTAGATCAAACGGATTCGTAATCAGATCTTTATTGAGCACGCAATTAAAATAATAAAAACTTTAAAAACGTGCCCGGCCGTCGTACTCGACATTCCCTCGCCCCGCGGTCGGCGGCCTCTCAATGCTCAAATACATAAGAACGCATCCTCTTAACGGGTGCGATCATACCAGCACTAATGCACCGGATCCCATCACAACTCTGAAGTTAAGCATGCTTGGGCGAGAGTAGTACTAGGATGGGTGACCCCCAGGGAAGTCCTCGGGTTGCACCCCTCTTTTTACTTTTTTCGTTCCTATCTTCTTTTTCACTCGTTTTCGTCTCATCTTTTTTCCTTTTTTACTACATATATTCTTCTTCACTCATTTTCGTCTCTTTCGCATGCATATCGCCGCATCAACGTCCGTGCGGTTCCCACGCGCCTCCTCTCCCAGCACTAATGCGCCGGATCCAATGAAATCTACGAATCCCATCATAAATCCCAAGATGAATGAAAACAGAAATCTAATTTCTAATTACCCCAAATTTAGGGATCAAACGGATTCGTAATCGGATCCTAATTGAGTACGCAATTAAAATAATAAAAACGTGAAAAACGTGCCCGGCCGTCGTACTCGACGTTCCCTCGCCCCATGGTCGGCTGCCTCTCAATGCTCAAATACATAAGAACACATCCGCTTAACGGGTGCGATCATACCAGCACTAATGCTTCGGATCCCATCAGAACTCCGAAGTTAAGCATGCTTGGGCGTGAGTAGTACAAGGATGGGTGACCCCAGGGAAGTCCTCGAGTTGCACCCCTCTTTTTTACTTTTTTTCGTTCCTATATTCTTCTTCACTCGTTTTCGTCTCATCTTTTTTCCTTTTTTCGTTCCTATCTTATTCTTCAATCGTTTTCGTCTCTTTCGCGTGCATATCGTCGCATCAACGTCCGTGCGGTTCCCACGCGCCTCCTCTCCCAGCACTAATGCGCCGGATCCAATGAAAACTACGAATCCCGTCATAATCCCCTAGATAAATGAAAACAGAAATCTAATTGCTAATTACACCGAATTTCCAGATCAAACGGAATCGTAATCCTTATTGAGTATGCATTTAAAATAATAAAAACTTGAAAAACGTGCCCGGCCATCGTACTCGACGTTCCCTCGCCCTGCGGTCGGCGGCCTTTCAATGCTCAAATACATAAGAACGCATCATCTTAACGGGTGCGATCATACCAGCACTAATGCACCGGATCCCATCAGAACTCCGAAGTTAAGCGTGCTTGGGCGAGAGTAGTACTAGGATGGGTGACCCCCTGGGAAGTCCTCGTGTTTCACCCCTCATTTTTAAATTTTTTCATTCCTATCTTCTTCTTCACTCGTTTTCGTCCCATCTTTTTTCCTTTTTTCGTTCCTATCTTCTTCTTCACTCGTTTTCGTCTCTTTCGCGTGCATATCATCGCATCAACGTCCGTGCGGTTCCCACGCGCCTCCTCTCCCAGTACTAATGCGCCAGATCCAATTAAAACTTCGAATCCTATCATAAATCCCTAGATAAATGAAAACGGAAATCTAATTACTAATTACACCGAATTTCCGGATCAAACGGATTCGTAATCGGATCCTTATTGAGTACGCAATTAAAATAATAAAAACTTGAAAAACGTGACCGGCCGTCGTACTCGACGTTCCCTCGCCCCGCGGTCGGCGGCCTCTCAATGCTTAAATACAAAAGAACGCATCCTCTTAATGGGTGCGATCATACCAACACTAATGCACCGGATCCCATCAGAACTCCGAAGTTAAGCGTTCTTGGGTAAGAGTAGTACTAGGTTGGGTGACCCCTTGGGAAGTCCTCGTGTTGCACCCCTCTTTTTTACTTTTTTTCGTTCTTATCTTCTTCTTCACTCGTTTTCGTCTCATCTTTTTTCCTTTTTTCTTTCATTTCTTCTTCTTCACTCGTTTTCGTCTCTTTCACGTACATATCGTCGCATCAACGTCCTTACGATTCCCACGCACCTCCCCTCACAGCACTAATTCGCCGGATCCAATGAAACTACGAATCCCATCATAAATCCCTAGATAAATGAAAACGGCAATCTAATTGCTAATTACACCGAATTTCCGGATCAAACGGAATCGTAATCGGATCCTTATTGAGTACGCAATTAAAATTATAAAAACTTGAAAAACGTGCCCGGCCGTCGTACTCGACGTTCCCTCGCCCCGCGGTCGGCGGCCTCTCAATGCTCAAATACATAAGAAAGCATCCTCTTAATGGGTGCAATCATACCAGCACTAATGCACCGAATCCCATCAGAACTCCGAAGTTAAGCGTGCTTGGGCGAGAGTAGTACTAGGATGGGTGACCCCCTGGGAAGTCCTCGTGTTGCACCCCTCTTTTTTACTTTTTTCGTTCTTATCTTCTTCTTCACTCATTTTCGTCTCATCTTTTTTCATTTTTTCATTCCTATCATCTTCTTCACTTGTTTTCGTCTCTTTGGCGTTCATATCGTCGCATCAACGTCCGTGCGGTTCCCACGCGCCTCCTCTCCCAGCACTAATGCGTCGGATCCAAAGAAAACTATGAATCCCATCATAAATCCCTAGATAAATGAAAACGGAAATCTAATTGCTAATTACACCAAATTTCTGGATCAAACGGATTCATAATCGGATCTTTATTGAGTACGCAATTAAAATAATAAAAACTTGAAAAACGTGACCGGCCGTCGTACTCGACGTTCCCTCGGCCTGTGGTCGGCGGCCTCTCAATGCTCAAATACATAAGAACGCATCCTCTTAACGGGTGCAATCATACCAGCACTAATGCACCGGATCCCATCAGAAATCCAAAGTTAAGCGTGCTTGGGCGAGGGTAGTACTAGGATGGGTGACCCCCTGTGAAGTCCTCGTGTTGCACCCTTTATTTTAAATTTTTTCGTTTCTATCTTCTTCTTCACTCGTTTTCGTCTCATCTTTTTTCCTTTTTTCGTTCCAATCTTCTTCTTCACTCGTTTTTGTCTCTTTCGCGTGCATATCGTCGCATCAACGTCCGTGCGGTTCCCACGCGCCTCCTCTCCCAGTACTAATGCGCCGGATCCAATGAAAACTTCGAATCCCATCATAAATCCCTAGATAAATGAAAACAGAAATATAATTGCTAATTACACCGAATTTCCGGATCAATCGGATTGGAAATCGGATCCTTATTGAGTACGCAATTAAAATAATAAAAACATGAAAAACGTGACCGGCCGTCGTACTCGACGTTCCCGCCCCGCGGTCGACGGCCTCTCAATGCTTACATACATAAGAACGCATCCTCTTAATGGGTGCGATCATACAAGCACTAATACAACGGATCCCATCAGAACTCCGAAGTTAAGCGTGCTTGGGCAAGAGTAGTACTAGGATGGGAGACCCCCTGGGAAGTCCTCGTGTTGCACCCCTATTTTTTACTTTTTTTCGTTCCTATCTTCTTCTTCACTCATTTTCGTCTCATCTTTTTTCCTTTTTTCTTTCATATCTTCTTCTTCACTCGTTTTCGTCTCTTTCACGTACATATTGTCGCATCAATGTCCTTGCGGTTCCCACGCGCCTCCTCTCACAACACTAATTCGCCGGATACAATGAAACTACGAATCCCATCATAAATCCCTAGATAAATGAAAACGGAAATCTAATTGCTAATTACACAGAATTTCCGGATCAAACGGATTCGTAATCGGATCCTTATTGAGTACACAATTCAAATAATAAAAACTTGAAAAACGTGCCCGGCCGTCGTACTCGACGTTCCCTCGCCCCGCGGTCGGCGGCCTCTCAATGATCAAATACATAAGAACGCATCCTCTTAACGGGTGCAATCATACCAGCACTAATGCACGGGATCCCATCAGAAATCCAAAGTTATGCGTGCTTGGACGAGGGTAGTACTAGGATGGGTGACCCCCTAGGAAGTCCTCGTGTTGCACCCCTCTTTTTTAAATTTTTTCGTTCCTATCTTCTTCTTCACTCGTTTTCGTCTCATCTTTTTTCCTCTTTTCGTTCCAATCTTCTTCTTCACTCGTTTTTGTCTCTTTCGCGTGCATATCGTCGCATCAACGTCCATGCGGTTCCCACGCGCCTCCTCTCCCAGTACTAATGCTCCGGATCCAATGAAAACTTCGAATCCCATCATAAATCCCAAGATAAATTAAAACAGAAATCTATTTGCTAATTACACCGAATTTCCGGATCAATCGGATTCGTAATCGGATGCTTATTGAGTACGCAATTAAAATAATAAAAACTTGAAAAACGTGAACGGCCGTCGTACTCGACGTTCCCCCGCCCCACGGTCGACGGCCTCTCAATGCTTAAATACATAAGAACGCATCCTCTTAATGGGTGCGATCATACAAGCACTAATACACCGGATCCCATCAGAACTCCGAAGTTAAGCGTGCTTGGGCAAGAGTAGTACTAGGATGGGAGACCCCCTGGGAAGTCTTCGTGTTGCACCCCTATTTTTTTACTTTTTTTCGTTCCTATCTTCTTCTTCACTCATTTTCGCCTCATCTTTTTTCCTTTTTTCTTTCATATCTTCTTCTTCACTCGTTTTCGTCTCTTTCACGTACATATTGTCGCATCAATGTCCTAGCGGTTCCCACGCGCCTCCTCTCACAACACTAATTCGCCGGATCCAATGAAACTACGAATCCCATCATAAATCCCTAGATAAATGAAAACGAAAATCTAATTGCTAATTACACAGAATTTCCGGATCAAACGGATTCGTAATCGGATCCTTATTGAGTACGCAATTAAAAAAATAAAAACTTGAAAAACATGCCCGGCCATCGTACTCGACGTTCCCACGCCCCGCGGTCGGCGGCCTCTCAATGCTCAAATACATAAGAAAGCATCCTCTTAATGGGTGCAATCATACCAGCACTAATGCACCGGATCCGATCAGAACTCCGAAGTTAAGCGTGCTTGGGCGAGAGTAGTACTAGGATGGGTGACCCCCTGGGAAGTCCTCGTGTTGCACCCCTCTTTTTTACTTTTTTTTTGTTCATATCTTCTTCTTCACTCATTTTCGTCTCATCTTTTTTCATTTTTTCATTCCGTTCATCTTCTTCACTCGTTTTCGTCTCTTTGGTGTTCATATCGTCGCATCAACGTCCGTGCGGTTCCCACGCACCTCCTCTCCTAGCACTAATGCGTCGGATCCAATGAAAAGTACGAATCCCATCATAAATCCCTAGATAAATGAAAACGGAAATCTAATTGATAATTACACCAAATTTCTGGATCAAACGGATTCATAATCGGATCCTTATTGAATACGCAATTAAAATAGTAAGAACTTGAAAAACGTGACCGGCCGTCGTACTCGACGTTCCCTCGGCCCGTGGTCGGCGGCCTCTCAATGCTAAAATACATAAGAACGCATCCTCTTAACGGGTGCAATCATACCAGCACTAATGCACCGGATCCCATCAGAAATCCAAAGTTAAGTGTGCTTGGGCGAGGGTAGTACTAGGATGGGTGACCCCCTGGGAAGTCCTCGTGTTGCACCCCTCTTTTTTAAATTTTTTCGTTCCTATCTTCTTCTTCACTCGTTTTCGTCTCATCTTTTTTCCTTTTTTCGTTCCAATCTTCTTCTTTACTCGTTTTCGCCTCTTTCGCGTGCATATCGTCGCATCAACGTCCGTGCGGTTCCCACGCGCCTCCTCTCCCAGTACTAATGCGCCGGATCCAAGGAAAACTTCGAATCCCATCATAAATCCCTAGATAAATGAAAACAGAAATCTAAATGCTAATTACACCGAATTTCCAGATCAATCGGATTCGTAATAGGATCCTTATTGAGTACGCAATGAAAATAATAAAAACTTGAAAAACGTGACCGGCCGTCGTACTCGACGTTTCCCCGCCCCGCGGTCGACGGCCTCTCAATGCTTAAATACATAAGAATGCATCCTCTTAATGGGTGCGATCATACCAGCACTAATACACCGGATCCCATCAGAACTCCGAAGTTAAGCGTGCTTGGGCAAGAGTAGTACTAGGATGGGTGACCCCCTGGGAAGTTCTCGTGTTGCACGCCTATTTTTTAATTTTTTTTGTTCCTATCTTCTTCTTCACTCATTTTCATCTCATCTTTTTTCCTTTTTTCTTTCATATATTCTTCTTCACTCGTTTTCGTCTCTTTCACGTACGTATTGTCGCATCAATGTCCTTGCGGTTCCCACGCGCCTCCTCTCACAACACTAATTCGCCGGATCCAATGAAACTACGAATCCCATCATAAATCCCTAGATAAATGAAAATGGAAATCTAATTGCTAATTACACCGAATTTCCGGATCAAACGGATTCGTAATCGGATCCTTATTGAGTATGCAATTAAAATAATAAAAACTTGAAAAACGTGCCCGGCCGTCGTACTCGACGTTCCCTCGCCCCGCGGTCGGCGGCCTCTCAATGCCCAAATACATAAGAACGCATCCTCTTAACGGGTGCAATCATACCAGCACTAATGCACCGGATCCCATCAGAACTCCGAAGTTAAGCGTGCTCGGACGATAGTAGTATTAGGATGGGTGACCCCCAGGGAAGTCCTCGTGTTGCACCCCTCTTTTTTACTTTTTTTCGTTCCTATCTTCTTCTTCACTCGTTTTCGTCTCATCTTTTTTCCTTTTTTCGTTCCTATCTTCTTCTTCACTCGTTTTCGTCTCTTTCGCGTGCATATCGTCGCATCAACGTCTGAGCGCTTCCCTCGCGCCTCCTCTCCCAGCACTAATGCGCCGGATCCAATGAAAACTACGAATCCCATCATAAATCCCTAGATAAATTAAAACGGAAATCTAATTGCTAATTACACCGAATTTCTGGATCAAACGGATTCGTAATCGGATCCTTATTGAGTACACAATTAAAATAATAAAAACTTGAAAAATGTGTCCGGCCGTCGTACTCGACGTTCCCTCGCCCCGCGGTCGGCGGCCTCTCAATACTCAAATACATAAGAATGCATCCTCTTAACGGTGCAATCATAACACCACTAATGCACGGGATCCCATCAGAACTCCGAAGTTAAGCGTGCTTGGGCGAGGTGGTACTAGGATGGGTGACCCGCTGGTAAGTCCTCGTGTTGCCCCCCTTTTTTGACTTTTTTTCGTTCATATCTTCTTCTTCACTCATTTTCGTCTCATCTTTTTTCATTTTTCCTTTTTTCTTTCCTATCTTCTTCTTCACTCGTTTTCGTCTCTTTTGCGTACATATCGTCGCATCAACGTCCATGCGGTTCCCACGCGCCTCCTCTCCCAGCACTAATGCGCCGGATCCAATGAAATCTACGAATCCCATCATAAATCCCTAGATAAATGAAAACGTAAATCATATTGCTAATTACACCGAATTTCCGGATCAAACGGATTCACAAACGGATCCTTATTGAGTACGCAATTAAAATAATAATAACATGAAAAACGTGCCCGGCCGTCGTACTCAACGTTCCCTCGCACCACGGTCGGCGGCCTCTCAATGCTCAAATACATAAGAACGCATCCTCTTAACGGGTGCTATCATACCAGCACTATTGCATCAGATCCCACTAGAGAACTCCGAAGTTAAGCGTGCTTGGGCGAGAGTAGTTCTAGGATGGGTGACCCCCAGGGAAGTCCTCGTGTTGCACCCCTCTTTTTTTTCTTTTTTTTCCTTCCTATCTTCTTCTTCACTCATTTTCGCCTCATCTTTTTTTCTTTTTTCGTTCCTATCTTCTTCTTCACTCGTTTTCGTCTCTTCCACGTGCATATCGTCGCATCAACGTCCATGCGGTTCCCACACGCCTCCTCTCCCAGCACAAATGCACCGGCTCCAATAACCTCTAGATAAATGAAAACGGAAATGTAATTGCTAATTACACCGAAATTCCAGATCAAACGGATTCGTAATCGGATCCTTATTGAGTACGCAATTAATATAATAAAAAATTGAAAAACGTGCCCGGCCGTCATACTCGACGTTCCCTCGCCCTGCGGTCGGCAGCCTCTCAATGCTCAAATACATAAGAACGCATCCTCTTAACGGGTGGGATCATACCAGCACTAATGCACCGGATCCCATCAGAACTCCGAAGTTAAGCGTGCTTAGGGGAGAGTAGTACTAGGATGGGTGACCCCCTGGGAAATCCTCGTGTTGGACCCCTCTTTTTTACTTTTTTCGTTCCTATCTTCTTCCTCACTCGTTTTCGTCTCATCTTTTTTCCTTTTTTCGTTCCTATCTTCTTCTTCACTCGTTTTCGTCTCTTTCGCATGCATATCGTCGCATCAACGTCCGTGCGGTTCCCACACGCCTCCTCTCCCAGCACAAATGCACCGGATCCAAGGAAAACTACGAATCCCATCATAAATCCCTAGATAAATGAAAACGGAAATCTAATTGCTAATTACACCGAATTTCCGGATCAAACGGATTCATAATCGTATCCTTATTGAGTACGCATATAAAATAATAAAACTTGAAAAACGTGACCGGCCGTCGTACTCAACGTTCCCTCGCCTCGCGGTCGGCGGCCTCTCAATGCTCAAATACATAAGAACGCATCCTCTTAACGGGAGCAATCATACTAGCACTAATGCACCGGATCCCATTAGAACTCCGAAGTTAAGCGTGCTTGGGCGAGGTATACAAGGATGGGTGACCCCCTGGGAAGTCCTCGTGTTGCACCCCTTTTTTTTTACTTTTTTTCGTTCATATCTTATTCTTCACTCGTTTTCGTCTCATCTTTTTTTCATTTTTTCATTCCTATCATCTTCTTCACTCCTTTTCGTCTCTTTGGCGTGCATATCGTCGCATCAACGTCCGTGCGGTTCCCACGCGCCTCCTCTCCCAGCACTAATGCGCCGGATCCAATGAAAACTACGATTCCCATCATAAATCCCTAGATAAATGAAAACAGAAATCTAATTGCTAACTACATCGAATTTCCTGATCAAACGGATTCGTAATCGGATCCTTATTGAGTACGCAATTAAAATAATGAAAACTTGAAAAACGTGCCCAGCCGTCGTACTCGACATTCCCTCACCCCGCGGTCGGCGGCCTCTCAATGCTCAAATACATTAGAACGCATCCTCTTAACGGGTGCGATCATACCAACACTAATGCCCGGATCCCATCGAACTCAAGGTTAAGCGTGCTTGGCGAGTAGTACTAGGATGGGTGACCCCCTGGGAAGTCCTCGTGTTGCACCCCTCTTTTTTACTTTTTCGTTCCTATCTTCTTTTTTCCTTTTTTCCTTTTTTCATTCCTATCTTCTTCTTCACTCTTTTTCGTCTCTTGCGCGTGCATATCGTCGCATCAACGTCCGTGCGGTTCCCACGTGCCTCCTCTCCCAGCACTAATGTGCCGGATCCAATGAAAGCTACGAATCCCATCATAAATCCCTAGATAAAGGAAAACAGAAATCTAATTGCTAAATACACCGAATTTCCGGATCAAACGGATTCGTAATCGGATCATTATTGAGTACGCAATTAAAATAATAAAAACTTGAAAAACGTGCCCGGCCGTCGTACTCGACGTTCTCTCACCCCGCGGTCGGCAGCCTCTCAATGCTCAAATACATAAGAACACATCCTCTTAACGGGTGCGATCATACCAGCACTAATGCAGCGGATCCCATCAAAACTCCGAAGTTAAGCATGCTTGGGCGAGAGTAGTACTAGGATGGGTGACCCCCTGGGAAGTCCTCGTGTTGCACCCCTCTTTTTTTTTTTTTTCGTTCCTATCTTATTCTTGACTCATTTTCGTCTCTTTCACGTGTATATCGTCACATCAACGTCCGTGCGGTTCCCACGTGCCTCCTCTCGCAGCACTAATGCACCGGATCCCATCAGAACTCCGAAGTTAAGCGTGCTTGGGCGAGAGTAGTACTAGGTGTTAGGTGTGATGCCCGAAAGACAATTTTGTAATTGTTTTATTTAATAAATGAAATGATATTATTATTCATATTTATTATTCTCATAATCACCGATGTGACAATAGTATTTACACTACAGAAAACCCTGAGTATATCGTTTATGTAATCACTTAACTCCGTGTATGGTATATACACGGGAGGATTGAGTTAGTGAAGATGTACTTAAAATACAATTAGCCCGTAGTGAAGTTAATCGAGTATCGGTCTCTCTTTTTAACGTGCTATTAATGCGCCCGAACACGATTGGTGTGATTTCCTTATCCGGACTTTCGGTTAAGAGAACCTAATGGGGCATTTATATATGATAGATATATCATATAGGGGCTGGACCGATTTGATTAGAGTTCACGATATAATTCCGTAATCGAGAAGTCTTATCGAATCAATGGATGATCATATTTATGGATATATCTTAATCTGAGGTGATCACGATCAACTGCTTGAATCGATTATGAAGTTTGACTTGGCGGTTAATGATTACAGAGTGCGTGATGCGAATTACCCCATCTTGGCATTGTCTTGGATTGAGTGAGTAGTCTGTATTTATCACGGATATGGAATCCATTCCTTCCATTTATGGAAGTAGATAAGCGATTCCACTTATTTGTTAATCCTAAAAGCGATCGATCGCGAGTTCATATCACCTTTGATTGATCACCCGGTGAGTTGTATGAATTAATTGATCACTAGAAGGTTAATGGTAAATAAGGATAAGAGGTTCTAAAAGGGTTAACGGTAACTTCCGATTTAGAATGAACGATCTATGGAGGATTAATCCATATGTAATGATTATATCAATGGGCGCTTATTATTATTCTCGTGAAGAGATAAATATAATCTCATAATCGGAGGAGTGCGATCCACGGGATTATGGTGGCATATTCTGTGATTGATTTATCGAATATAATTATTCTATAATTATTTATTTGATTTATCGAGCCGATTATTAGTCCATGGTCCCCGGCGTGCCTCCTAATATAGCATAGCTATTCTCGGACGTCGAATCCTAATAATATTAATTTAGTTCTTGTTGGACTTTATTAAAGCGATATGTGAATTAATTGTTTAGTGGACTATTAAATTAGTTGGGCTAAATAATTAAATATGTGAAAAGACATTTTCATAATCTTGGCAAAATTAGTGTGTTGGCGAAAATAACATTGACTAGGTCAATGATGATGAATTCGGCCATGGCATATTTTAAGAAACAAGAAATTAGTTTTCTTGTGTATTAATAAGACATATGCACAAAATATTTATTGGATAAATATTTATGGAAAGAAATAAAGATAAATATTATCCTAGATTTGTTCTAGAATATTATGGGATTATCTTTTATTTAATGGGATTATTATAATTGATTTTGTATTAATTATTAAATCCTTGGAGGCTAAGTTTTACTCTCCTATATAAAGAGAGTTCTCCCAAGCCTTAACACACATGTAATTTTACTTCTACCTCTTAGAGGAGAAGGAAAATTTAGGCCAAGGGAAGAATAAGGGGAAAATCTTGGAGATTTTCGGGTAGCATATCGGAAGGGTTAAAGTCGAAATTTCCTTCCACCGGGAGTTGCTTGGATCACACGTACGGAAGATCGTGGTGCTCTTCACGCTTTCCTTCGTTCATCCTATTGCGGTTCTTCAACTTGGATTTTGAGATCCAAGAGGTATGATCTACAACCCCCTTGTAGATATAGATCTAGTTATTTTATTACGTGTAGTTTATAGATCTAGATCCATAAATCGCTTCCGCTGCGGATGGTATTACTAACAGTGGTATCAGTCGCCATGGTGATCTATATTTATACGTATAAAATATTAGATCTAGGAGTGGAAAACATGTAGTTTTTTTTGTTATGAATGGCTTGGTTGAAGAGATGGATTGGGGTTGGTATTATTTACCCGTAGATCTATTTTGTAGCTCTTTTGATTAGTATCAATTGAGCATAGGATGTGTAATTTATTTTATGTCATGCAAAAAAATTGTAAAAGGTAGTACATTTTCTTTTGTTTTGTTTTTAATTTTGTTCGGGTTCGAGCGACGAAGATCATGGTGTTCAAGATCATCAATATGGTGGAACATAAGGTAAAAGAGAGAGGTTGATTTGTTTGTTTTTTTAGGTCACGGCAAAATTTTTTTAAACATTGCGGCAAGTAGGTCACGGCAATATTTTTTGTTTGACCTAATTTTGCATGAAAGGTGGCAGCAATTTCTTTTAGTAACCTAATTTTTTTCCTTTTTTGTTGGCCACAAGCTGTAACATTAAAATAAAATTAAAAAAAAAAATTGATAACTCTGCCATGGAGAAAAAAAAAGAACGTTTTTTTTTTTATCAACTTATGGCCGAGGGCCTGTTATTAAAAATAAAAAAAAGTTTTTTTTAAAACAATTATTAATATAGATATATTTTAAATATATTGGTATATTACGGCCTCTCTCTCCTAAATCGTTCAAGGTTAAGTGTCAAGATCGAATGTTTGAGATCCGGAAGTTTTCAAGATCAAGATCAAGATCAAGATTTGAAGATTTAGAATTTATTTACGATTTCCTTAGAAAATAGGTTAGTCGGGTACCAGCGATCCATCTCGGTGTTTAAATTTTCCGCATTTATTTTTATGTGTTTGATCATAAAATAGATATAAAACCGGAATTGCCATGACATGCATCATATCATAAATCCACTCCATGCATACATGTAAATTTTAATTTTGGTAATTAAAATAGGCATGTATACAAACTCGTGTAATTAGTTGAAATTTAATTAATCGTGGTAATTAATTAATTTAGTAACTAATTAAAGATCCGAGGACGGGTTATGAAATCGTTAAGCCTTCGGTGTGTGTTCTCTCGGTGAACCGCCTTTAAAAGCCCAAACGAGATCACGTTTTTCGATTAAGTAGTGTCTACGAGATTGAATGATGGTAAAAGAACAATAAATCTTGGATAACAACGGTTAGCCTATAGGTTGGGTGGTCAGCGAGCTTTGCTCGACCGGCGAACCCTCTAGTGTGATGTATGCATGGGGTCCGGCAAGACTAAGCTACACCAGCCGAGCGGAGGGGTGATTCCTTCTTATCTCAATGGGGCTCTCTTGACCCGACTTCGTCCGGTATCACATATGTTCCAACGAATAGGGCGGGTAGGCTTCCCTACGTTACCGACACCATTCGAATCCTTTATTTGATGTACTTTTATGTTAACATCAAAAGCGTGGTTGAGTTAACCTACCACCACTTCCAAATTATTGAGTGGGAGCGGGGAGGCGACACCCAACCCCACGGCCTCTACTATAGATACAAGTAAGTGAGAGAAGGGTGATGCCTCGCGGCGCGCTTTGATTTCGTCCCCTACGGATGGTGTTCACCCCTATCAACATTCATGGCTTGGTTTCCGAAAGGATAGGATTTACGGGTACTCGTCGGGTCCTTTGACCTATCCTACGACGGCACACTGAGGCGTACCTAAGAGATCCGATATAGTAGGTCACACTCATAAAGGATATTTTTGGAAATATCTAGGCTAAAAATGGAAGGTAGTCAATGAATAAAGGGATGTTCGATTCTCGTGGGGATGTTCGATTCTCACAAGTTATTCATTGATGAGATTGTCTCGATTTAACCGTCATCTCTTTGACCTACCCTACTGGGCATCGAGATGCGAGGTTAAAACAACTTGGAATGGTAGAGTAGACTTACTTATAGTTTACAATTCCTAAAATAAACTTATATAGTAGTGTTAAACTTGAATTAATATATGTCATTTTATTTCACGACATTATATCCCTTACTAAATTGCTTAAATATTTATAATTGACTAGTATTGACTTAGTTAAAAAGTGGAAAGTAACTAGGACGTTGAACTAGTTAATCGATAATGCAATTATTTTTCGAAAGAGATATTTTCTCTTAAGCCTTTTAAAAACGGAGTGACATATAGGTATGTCACTAGTGTCGATTCGTGTCAAGCGGAAGACAAACTTAGTTTGACCAAAGGTGATCTCGGACTTTGAAATTCTTAGTGAATTTTGAATGTGTAGTAATTACACGAGTAATTTTCTAATTGAAAAATTGGAAAATCATGAAGTGTTACTAGTTGGACGATATTTGGAATCGATGAACTAGTGGGAGCTTTATGATTTGTTGTTTTTCTAGAACATTAGAAAAGTGTAATCGACTACACACGTAACCGTTCTAATTGAAAACCGGAAAGTCATGAAATGTTGCTAGTTAGGCGATATTTGGAATCGATGAACTAGTGGGAGTTTCTATGATTTGTTGTTTTTCCCGAAACAATAGAACTATATCTGAAAGATTTTCTAATCGAAAAAATCGAAAAATCATAAAAATAAAGCATTGCTCGTTAGGCGGTATTTGGAACCGATAAACTAGTGGGAGCTTTAATATTATGATTTGTTGTTTTTTCCGGTATATTAGAAAATCCGAGAAGTCTGACAGTAACACTAGAAATAGACATCCCACGGTTCAAAAGTAGTGTCTACTCAAGCGAACATTGGTTCAAGGCTGTTTCCATTCACGGAAAGTCAAGAATAGGAGAATATGTCTAAAAGTGTGTTTGTCACCTAAAGCGAGAAAATTTTAAGAGTGAACCGAAAATTAATTAGCGAAAATCATAGGATAAGGGCGGTGATTTTGGATCACCAACCTATGAATCATGGCGATTTTCTCGAGCTAAGTTCTTTGGAAGAACAAGGTAGCGGTGCATTTAACGATTAAAAGAGTAAACAACGGGCGATTAATTTTAGCTAGAATAGTGGGAGTGATATAAGGAAATGAATCTAAGGTTCAATCCTTGGATATCGCGGAAAATTTATTTTACGTTTAAGAATCGTTGGAACGAATGGATTTACCTTCTATTACGATAATTTGTTTGTCGTATAGAAAGTGAATATACCATTTGTAATCTCAGAATCCAAGACTCGGACTTTTGTTTGATAAAGTCAAAACCACTTAGAACTATTTGAAATATGTATATAAAACACATCTTAAGAACTATTAAAAGCAATTGGTTTCTATATTTAGATAAACACTTCTTCATATTCCATAGTTAGTGCATAGTCCACTAAAAGACAAGACACGAAGGCGGCTCAGGTGATTCCTTTCTCGATCAGTTATATTGTCTCAAAGGTTCAATGACTAAGTTTCCTTTCAATCGGGAAAGGATAATGGTTATATAGAAGTAACATAGCTTGTTCATGGCGACGCCGAGTCGATGAAAGATACAAGCTAGTAGGAGCTTCCAGTAGTGACTTAACTTGTCACGATAACTATTCGAACACTCCGGCCGGTTTATCCAAAATATTTTGAGGTTTCTCTGTTTTCCAGCGGAGATGAGTATTCTATACTTTCGAAATGGGCCATCACATAGTCCTAGTGGATGATGCTCGGCTTTGCCTCATAGTGAAATGTTTTCACTAAGTGAGAAACCGTTAAATTGCCTTATATAGTTTTTTTTAGATGTGCTACAATACCTTTGCTTAACTCAATAAAGATATTAGAAGCGAAATATCGGTTTACATTGAAATGTAAGACCAACGATTCTACCTAGAATATGCTTTGGAATTTACGGATAAGGTGTGGATTCGGTTCACCCCACTTCCATAAATATAAGCATTTAGCACCGCGGTGCTTGAAGGTAGATCTGGAAATTTTCGCAAACACGTTCGGGTCATTGACCAATCGTTATATATCTTGTAGCATTGAGAAAAAGGTGTGTTATCCAGATTCTTGAAATCGGAAGGAAGGCGATTATCTTTGTTGCGTCGCTTTCGATAGAGTCTATGAAACGGTAAAACCTTAAACCTTGCGATGCGTTTACTCAAGGTAGTTACTAAGCGATTAAAATCGAGACCACATCCAACATCGGTTGTTGGTGATAACACTAAATACTACTAAACTAGATCGAATTTCGATCCACCCGAATGTAGTGGGAGTATGGTTTATCCATTACCCATTCTACGGGTTCGGCGGACTTTGTAGTCGAGGATCGATTAATGACCTATGGCTCTTTTGTGGCGATATAGGATTACGATAATAGAGGTTGGTTTAATAGCCATAACCCTCAGTGAATGGAGTTCGATTGCTCCAGTTACATTCATGCTCTTGTAGAACCACCTGAAGCGTCTCAGGCCAGTGGGAGTAATTGGATCTACACGGAAAAGAGTAGAATGAGTTCGGTATTGCATGATTTTGTTCAAAAGCGAGAAAATAGGTGATTCCACGAGATTTTTCTTGCCACACAAGCGAAGTCTGGATTCATTCGGAACAAAAGGGTATTGCCTTATGAACTTATGACGGGATGATTTGTCAAGGCTTATGTCCTTTTGTGGATAAAAAGCAAACCTCTCGGTCCTTTGGAAGTCATATATTTCTACAATATGTGGATTTGACCGAAATATTGATAAGTCTTTTGTAGGCTGGATATCAATTTTAGTATGCATGAGTGAATATATATATTAGTGTTTGTGAAGGATAACCTTTGCACTTAGTTGGAATCAACATGGGTGTGTTATCTGAAGTCGAAATCGACAATGCCACAATTCTCGCAGCAAGAGATTTGGACAATATTCTTAAGAGTTTGACTCGGTCGAATTCATTAGAATCGAGTCAGCGGTTTCCCATCCATCTTATTGGTTAAGATGATGCATCTGTGTATGCAACATTCAACGAGGAAGTTCTACCCTATGCCTCGGGAATGACTCTCTAAAACTTTGGATCAAGAGAAATGGGATAGATTCTCTTTCTAGTAAGAGATGGTCGGAGTTATTGAGCGTCAACTTTGATCGAATCTTAGATTCGGCGGTTAACAAATCAAGTTTAGTATGTCCTTTAGTATCTTGAAGAGAGCGAGGAACAATATGCGGACATATTCATGTGTGAACTTGGATATGTGTGATACATGATTTTGACTTTAAGTCAGTTGAGGATGATCGTTAAGTCGATCTCGGGCTCAGTGTTTACTCGGTACCACATGATTTGATGGACCGTAACGTTTCGATTCTACGGATCGTCTCGAGCCGACAACTTTGACTAATCATTAAGACCCATGACATTTAGATGTAGGTACTCCTCGAGTCAACCGACCTATCCTACGACGGCATACTCGGAGTGTACTTTGGAATCTGAAATGGTTATGATATGCTTAGTGGGTACAAGAATACGGGATGAGTCTCCATTGCTTTAGAGCAGAGTGGGAGATGTAGTTTGTTGTATTTTAAATAATAGGGTGTGCTCTAAAACAATTAATCACATGCTTTCGTGCAAGTGGGAGATTGTTAGGTGTGATGCCGAAAGACAATTTTTGTAATTGTTTTATTTAATAAATGAAATGATATTATTATTCATATTTATTATTCTCATAATCACCGATGTGACAATAGTATTTACACTCTGAAAAACCACGAGTATATTGTTTATGTAATCACTTAACTTTCGATGTATGGTATATACACGGGAGGATTGAGTTAGTGAAGATGTACTTAAAATACAATTAGCCCGTAGTGAAGTTAATCGAAGAGTATCGGGTCTCTCGCTTTAACGTGCTATTAATGCGCCCGCTACACGATTGGTGTGATAGTCTTATCCGGACTTTCGGTTAAGAGAACCTAATGGGGCATTTATATATGATAGATATATCATATAAATTTGGACGATTTGATTAGAGTTCACGATATAATTCCGTAATCGAAGTCTTATCGAATCAATGGATGATCATATTTATGGATATATCTTAATCCCGAGGTGATCATGATCAAGCTGCTTGAATCGGTTATGAAGTTTGACTTGGCGGTTAATGATTACACTGAGTCGTAGTGCGAATTACCCCATTTTGGCATTGTCTTTGGATTGAGTGAGTAGTACGTATTTATCACGGATCACGGAATCATTCCTTCCATTTATGGAAGTAGATAAGCGATTCCACTTATTTGTTAATCCTAGAAGCGATCGATCGCGGCGAGTTCATATCACAGCGATTGATCACCCGGTGAGTTGTATGAATTAATTGATCACTAGGGGGTTAATGGTAAATAAGGATAAGAGGTTCTAAAAGGGTTAACGGTAACTTCCCGATTTAGAATGAGCAGTCTATGGAGGATTAATCCATATGTAATGATTATATCAATGGGCGCTTATTATTATTCTCGTGAAGAGATAAATATAATCTCATAATCGAAGGAGTGCGATCACGGGATTATGGTGGCATATTCCTGTGATTGATTTATCGAATATAATTATTCTATAATTATTTATTTGATTTATCGAGAGACGATTATTAGTCCATGGTCCCCGACGTGCCTCCTAATATAGCATAGCTATTCTCGGACGTCGAATCCTAATAATATTAATTTAGTTCTTGTTGGACTTTATTAAAACGATATGTGAATTAATTGTTTAGTGGACTATTAAATTAGTTGGGCTAAATAATTAAATATGTGAAAAAGACATTTTTCATAATCTTGGCAAAATTAGTGTGTTAGCCGAAAATAACATTGACTAGGTCAATGATGATGAATTTCGGCCATGGCATATTTTTAAGAAACAAGAAATTAGTTTTCTTGTGTATTAATAAGACATATGCACAAAATATTTATTGGATAAATATTTATGGAAAGAAATAAAGATAAATATTATCCTAGATTTGTTCTAGAATATTATGGGATTATCTTTTATTTAATGGGATTATTATAATTGATTTTGTATTAATTATTAAATCCTTGGAGGCTAAGTTTTACTCTCATATATAAGAGAGTTCTCCCAAGCCTTAACACACATGTAATTTTAAACTTCTACCTCTTAGAGAGAGAAGGAAAATTTAGGCCAAGAGGGAGAATAAGGGGAAAATCTTGGAGATTTTCGGGTAGCATCTCGGAAGGGTTGAGTCGAAATTTCCTTCCACGGGAGTTGCTTGGATCACACGTCACGGAAGATCGTGGTGCTCTTCACGCATTCCTTCGTTCATCCTATTGCGGTTCTTCAACTTGGATTTTGAGATCAAAGAGGTATGATCTACAACCCGCAGTAGATATAGATCTAGTTATTTTATTACGTGTAGTTTATAGATCTAGATCCATAAATCGCTTCCGCTGCGGATGGTATTACTAACACTAGGATGGGTGACCCCTGGGAAGTCCTCATGTTGCACCCCTCTTTTCTACTTTTTTCGTTCCTATCTTCTTCTTCACTTGTTTTCGTCTCATCTTTTTTCCTTTTTTCGTTTCTATCTTCTTCTTCACTCGTTTTCGTCTCTTTCGCGTGCATATCGTCGTATCAACGCCGTGCGGTTCCCACATGCCTCCTCTCCCAGCACTAATGCGCCGGATCCAATGAAAGCTACGAATCCCATCATAAATCCCTAGATAAAGGAAAACAGAAATCTAATTGCTAATTACACCGAATTTCTGGATCAAACGGATTCGAAATCGGATCCTTATTGAGTACGCAATTAAAATAATAAATACTTGGAAAACGTGCCCGTCCGTCGTACTCGACGTTCCCTCACCCCGCGGTCGGCGGCCTCTCAATGCTCAAATACAAAAGAACACATCCACTTAACGGGTGCGATCATACCAGCACTAATGCACCGGATCCTATCAAAACTCCGAAGTTAAGCGTGCTTGGGCGAGAGTAGTACTAGGATGGGTGACCCCCTGGGAAGTCCTCGTGTTGCACCCCTCTTTTTTACTTTTTTTTTTTCGTTCCTATCTTCTTCTTCACTCGTTTTCGTCTCATCTTTTTTCCTTTTTCGTGCCTATCTTCTTCTTGACTCGTTTTCGTCTCTTCCACGTGCATATCGTCGCATCAACGTCCGTGCGGTTCCCACACGCCTCCTCTCCAAGAACTAATGCACCGGACCCAATGAAAACTACGAATCCCATCATAAATCCCTAGATAAATGAAAACAGAAATCTTATTGCTAATTACACCGAATTTCCGGGCCAAACGGATTCGTAATCGGATCCTTATTGAGTACGCAATTAAAATAATAAAAACTTGAAAAATGTGCCCGGCCATCGTACTCGACGTTCCCTCTCCCCGTGGTCGGCGGCCTCTCAATGCTCAAATACATAAGAACGCATCCTCTTAACGGGTGCGATCATACCAGCACTAATGCACGGATCCCGTCAGAACTCCGAAGCAAAGCGTGCTTGGGCGAGTAGTACTAGGATGGGTGACACCACAGGAAGTCTCGTGTTGCACCCCTACTTTTTTACTTTTTTTACGTTCTATCTTCTTCTTCACTCGTTTTAAGTCTCATCTTTTTCCTTTTTCGTTCCTATCTTCTTCTTCACTCGTTTTACGTCTCTTTCGCGTGCATATCGTCGCATCAACGTCATGCGGTTCCGGCGCCCTCTCTCTCCCGACACTAATGCGCGGATCAATAGAAACTACAAATACCGTCATAATCCCTAGATAAATGAAAGCGGAAATATAATTGCTATTACACGAATTTCCGGATCAAAGCGGATTAAGTAATCGTATCCTTATTGAGTGCGCAATTAAAATAATAAAAACTTGAAAACGTGCCCGCCGTCGTACTGCTCGACGTTACCTCGCCCGCGGTCGGCGGCCTCTCAATGCTCAAATACATAAGAACGC
The DNA here is from genome assembly GCA_026214975.1 of Gentiana macrophylla. Lineage (NCBI taxonomy): Eukaryota > Viridiplantae > Streptophyta > Magnoliopsida > Gentianales > Gentianaceae > Gentiana > Gentiana macrophylla. The sequence goes on along the minus strand of CM047811.1, from coordinate 42,131,139 downwards.
ATCCTCTTAAAGGGTGCGATAATACCAGCACTAATGCACCATATCCCATCAGAAGTCCGAAGTTAAGCGTGCTTGGGCGAGAGTAGTACAAGGATGGGTGACCCCCAGGGAAGCCCTCGTGTTGCACCCCTCTTTTTTACTTTATTTTCGTTCCTATCTTCTTCTTCACTCGGTTTCGTCTCAACTTTTTTCCTTTTTCGTTCCTATCTTCTTCTTCACTCGTTTTTGTCTCTTTCGCATGCATATCATCGCATCAACGTCCGTGCGTTTCCTACGCGCCTCCTCTCCCAGCACTAATCGCCGGATCCAATGAAAACTACGAATCCCGTCATAATCCCCTAGATAAATGGCGGGAAATCTAATTGCTAATTACCCCGAATTTCCGGATCAAGCGGATTCGTAATCATATCCTTATTAGTACGCCAATTAAAATAATAAAAACTTGAAAAAGCGTGCCCGGCCGTCGTTCTCGGCGTTCCTAAGCCAGCGGTCGGCGGTCTCTCAATGCTCAAATACATAGGCGCATCCTCTTAACGGGTGCGATCATACGGCTCACTAATGCACGGATCCCATCGAACTCAGAAGTTAAGCGTGCTTGGCGAGAGTAGTACTAGGATGGGTGACCCCACAGGAAGTCCTCGTCTTTGCACCCCTCTTTTTCTTTTTTTCGTTCTATCTTCTTCTTCACTTTCGTTTTGACTCATCTTTTCCTTTTTCTTTCCTATCTTCTTCTTCACTCGTTTACGTCTCTTTCACGTGCATATCGTCGCATCAACTTCCGTCACGGTTCCCCATGCGCCTCCTCTCCCGACACTAATGTCGCGGATCAATGAAAACTACGAATCTGTCATAATCCCTAGATAAATGGCGGAAATCTAATTGCTAATTACACGAATTTCCGGATCAAAGCGGATTCGTAATCGTATCCTTATTGAGTGCGCAATTAAAATAATAAAAACTTGAAAAAGTGCCCGGCCGTCGTACTCGGCGTTCCTAGCCCCAGCGTCGGCGGCCTCTCAATTCTCAAATACATAGGCGCATCCTCTTAGCAGTGCGATCATACCAACACTAATGCACGGATCCCATCGAACTCCGAAGTTTAGCGTGCTTGGGTGAGAGTAGTTCTAGGATGGGTGACCCCAGGGAAATCCTCGTGTTGCACCCCTTTTTTTTAATTTTTTTCGTTACTATCCTCTTCTTCACTCGTTTTCGTCTCATCTTTTTTCCTTTTTTCGTTCATAACTTCTTCTTCACTCGTTTTCGTCTCATCTTTTTTCCTTTTTTCGTTCCTATCTTCTTCTTCTTTCGTTTTAAATACATTTAGCGTGCATATCGTCAACTTCAACGTCCATGCGGTTCAAGCGCAACTCCTCTCCCGGCACTAATTCACGGATCCAATGAAAACTACGAATCCGTCATAATCCCTAGATAAATGGCGGAAATCTAATTGCTAATTACACGAATTTCCGGATCAAATGGATTAATGTAATCGTATCCTTATTAGTCGCAATTAAAATAATAAAAACTTGAAAAAACGTGCCCGGCCGTCGTGCTCGGCGTTCCCTCGCCCAGCGATCGGCGACCTCTCAATGCTCAAATACATAGAGCATCCTCTTTGGTGCGATCATACCACACTAATGCACGGATCCCATCGAACTCCGAGTAAAGCGTGCTTGGCGAGTAGTACTAGAATGGGTGACCCCACAGGAAGTCCTCGTGTTGCACCCCTCTTTTTTACTTTTTTTCCTTCTATCTTCTTCTTCACTTTCGTTTCGTCTCATCTTTTTTCCTTTTTTGTTCTATCTTCATCTTCACTCGTTTTCATCTCTTTCGCGCGTGCATATCGTCGCATCAGCGTCCGTCTTGGTTCCCACGTGCCTCCTCTCCCGGCACTAATGCGCGAAACCAATGAAAACTACGAATCCCGTCATAATCCCTAGATAAATGAAAGCGGAAATCTAATTGCTAATTACACGAATTTCCGGATCAAGCGGATTAGTAATCATATCCTTATTGAGTGCGCCAATTAAAATAATAAAAACTTGAAAAACGTGCCCGGCCGTCGTACTCGGCGTTCCTAAGCCAGCGATCGGCGGCCTCTCAATGCTCAAATAAATAGAACATCCTCTTAGCCAGGTGCGATCATACAACACTAATGCACGGATCCCATCGAACTACGAAGTTAAGCGTGCTTGGAGAAGTAGTACTAGGATGGGTGACCCCACAGGAAGTCCTCGTGTTGCACCGCTCTTTTTTACTTTTTTTTCGTTACTATCTTCTTCTTCACTCGTTTTCGTCTCATCTTTTTTCCTTTTCTCGTTCCTATCTTCTTCTTCACTCGTTTTCGTCTCTTTCGCGTGCATATCGTCGCATAAACGTCCTTGCGGTTCCCACGCGCCTCCTCTCCCAGCACTATTGCGCCGGATCCAATGAAAACTACGAATCCTGTCATAATCCCCTAGATAAATGAAAACGGAAATCTAATTGCTAATTACACCGAATTTCCGGTTCAAACAGATTCGTAATCGTATCCTTGTTGAGTACGCAAATAAAATAATAAAAACTTGAAAAACGTGCCCGGCCGCCGTACTCGACGTTCCTAAGCCCGCGATCGGCGGCCTCTCAATGCTCAAATACATAAAACGCATCCTCTTAACGGGTGCGATCATACCAGCACTAATGCACCGGATCCCATCAGAACTCTGAAGTTAAGCGTGCTTGGGAGAGAGTAGTACTAGGATGGGTGACCCCTGGAAGTCCACGTGTTGCACCCCTCTTTTTACTTTTTTCGTTCTATCTTCTTCTTCACTCGTTTCGTCTCATCTTTTTCCCTTTTTAGTTCCTATCTTCTTCTTCACTTGGTTTTACGACTCTTTAGGCGTGCATATCGTCGCATCAACGTCCGTCACGGTTCCCGTGCCTCCTCTCCCGGCCACTAATGCGCCGGAACCAATGAGAAAACTACGAATGCCGTCATAATCCCCTAGATAAATGGCGGAAATCTAATTGCTAATTACACGAATTTCCGGATCAAGCGGATTAAATGTCGTATCCTTATTGAGTGCGCCAAATAAAATAATAAAAACTTGAAAAGCGTGCCCGGCCGCGTGCTCGATGTTCCCTCGCCCAGCGATCGGCGGCCTCTCAATGCTCGAATACATAAGAACGCATCCTCTTAGCAGTGCGATCATGCCAGACACTAATGCACGGATCCCATCGAACTCGAGAGTTAAGCATGCTTGGGAGAGAGTAGTACTAGGATGGGAAACCCCATGGGAAGTCTCGTGTTGCACCTCTTTTTACTTTTTTACGTTCTATCTTCTTCTTCACTTTCGTTTTACGTCTCATCTTTTTCCTTTTTCGTTACTATCTTCTTCTTCACTTGTTTTAGTCTCTTTCGGCGTGCATATCGTCACATAACGTCCTTATGCGGTTCCCGCGCGCCTCCTCTCGACACTATTGCGCCGGATCCAATGAAAACTACGAATCTGTCATAATCCCTAGATAAATGAAAGCGGAAATCTAATTGCTAATTACACGAATTTCGGTTCAAACATATTAATAATCGTATCCTTGTTGAGTACGCAAATAAAATAATAAAAACTTGAAAAACGTGCCCGGCCGCCCGTACTCGGCGTTCCCTTGCCCCGCTTGATCGGCGTGACTCTCAATGCTCAAATACATAGAGCGCATCCTCTTAGCAGGTGCGATCATGCAACACTAATGCACGGATCCCGTGAACTCGAAGTTAAAGCGTGCTTGGGAGAGTAGTACTAGGATGGGTGACCCCACAGGATGTCCTCGTGTTGCACCCTCTTTTTTACTTTTTTTCGTTCACTATCTTCTTCTTCACTCGTTTTACGTCTCATCTTTTTCCTTTTTCGTTCCTATCTTCTTCTTCTTCTGGTTTTCGACTCTTTCGGCGTGCATATCGTCGCATCAGCGTCCGTGCGGTTCCCACGTGCCTCCTCTCCCGGCACTAATGCACGGAACCAATGAAAACTACGAATCCCGTCATAATCCCTAGATAAATGAAAGCGGAAATCTAATTGCTAATTACACGAATTTCCGGATCAAGCGGATTAAGTGTCGTATCCTTATTGATGTACGCAAATAAAATAATAAAAACTTGAAAAAGCGTGCCCGGCGCCGTGCTCGATGTTCCCTACCCGCGATCGGCGGCCTCTCAATGCTCGAATACATTAGAGCATCATCTCTTAGCAGGTGCGATCATACCAACACTAATGCACGGATCCCATCGAACTCGAAAGTTAAGCATGCTTGGGAAGAGTAGTACTAGGATGGGAAACCCGTGGGAAGTCTCGTGTTGCACCCCTCTTTTTACTTTTTCGTTCTATCTTCTTCTTCACTTTCGTTTTAGTCTCATCTTTTTCCTTTTTCGTTCCTATCTTCTTCTTCACTTGTTTTACGTCTCTTTCGCGTGCATATCGTCACATAAGCGTCCTTGCGGTTCCCCACGCGCCTCCTCTCCCACGACACTATTGCGCGATCCAATGAAAACTACGAATCTGTCATAATCCCTAGATAAATGGCGGAAATCTAATTGCTAATTACACGAATTTCGGTTCAAACATATTAAGTAATCGTATCCTTGTTGAGTCACGCCAAATAAAATAATAAAAACTTGAAAAAGTGCCCGGCGCGTGCTCGGCGTTCCCTTGCCCCACGGTGGCGGCCTCTCAATGCTCAAATACATAGAGCGCATCCTTTTAGCAGTGCGATCATACCGACACTAATGCACGGATCCCGCCGAACTCCGAAGTTAAGCGTGCTTGGGAGAAGTAGTACTAGGATGGGTGACCCCACAGGATGTCCTCGTGTTGCACCCCTCTTTTTACTTTTTCGTTCTATCTTCTTCTTCACTTTCGTTTTTCGTCTCATCTTTTTCCTTTTTCGTTCCTATCTTCTTCTTCTTTGGTTTCGACTCTTTCGCGTGCATATCGTCGCATCAACATCCGTCACGGTTCCCACGTGCCTCCTCTCCGAGCACCAATGCACGGAACCAATGAAAACTACGAATCCCGTCATAATCCCTAGATAAATGGCGGAAATCTAATTGCTAATTACACGAATTTCGGATCAAAGCGGATTCGTAATCGTATCGTTATTGAGTATGCAAATAAAATAATAAAAACTTGAAAAAGCGTGCCCGTCCGCCCGTGCTCGATGTTCCCTAGCCCCAGCGATGGCGGCCTCTCAATGCTCAAATACATAGAAACGCATCCTCTTAGCGAGTGCGATCATACCCGCACTAATGCACGGATCCCATCGAACTCCGAAGTTAAAAGCGAGCTTGGGAGAAGTAGTACTAGGATGGTTGACCCCATAGGAAGTCTCGTGTTGCACCCCTCTTTTTTACTTTTTCGTTCTATCTTCTTAACTTCACTCGTTTTTCGTCTCATCGTTTTTCCTTTTTTCGTTCCTATCTTCTTCTTCACTCGTTTTCGTCTCTTTCACGTGCATATCGTCGCATCAACGTCCGTGCGGTTCCCACGCGCCTCCTCTCCCGACACTAATGTCGCGGATCAATAAAAACTCTGAATCCGTCATAATCCCTAGAAAAATGGCAGCGGAATCTAATTGCTAATTACACCAAATTTCCGGATCAAACGGATTCGTAATCGTATCCTTATTGAGTACGCAATTAAAATAATAAAAACTTGAAAAACGTGCCCGGCCGTCGTTGTAATATCCCGAAATTTTGACTCCCTAATTAATTAGTAAAAGATCTAGTTATTTGTGTTGTTGCGTTGGTTGAAACCTATAGTTGATATGATGCTTTTGTATGGAGTTTCTGGGCTTAAAGTGTTGTTTTGCTGCTGTGTTGTGGAGAACCGGCTCAGAAATCGCGTAGAGAGCTGTTAGGGTTCTAGTCGAAACCCGGGTTGGGCGGCGTCGATTCGTGTGGGCGGGCGTACGCCTGAAATACATTCAGACGGGCGTCTGAATTAGGCCCGGGCGGGCGTGCGGGGTGTTAAATTTGATTGAGGATGTAACGATTCTTAGTGGGCGGGCGTGCAGGTTAATGGGGCGGGCGTTTGGAGTTACAGGCGGGCGTGCAGGTTACTGGATGGGCGTCGAGGGTTGTTTACATTCAGGATCTAACTACGATGTGTTGGGCGGGCATCCGATGGTTTGGGCGGGTGTCGATGGGAAGTCTTTGGACGGGCGTCGGCGCTTGGCAGGCGTCGATCTATATTGTTTCCTTCGTTGTGGGTTGTTGGCTAGTCTTACGAATGTGTCGATGGGTTATGCTTTGGTGAGTTAAAATTTTTGGGTGTCTTGGTGAGATTCGAATTTGGGCATCGAGTTTCGTAGACCCGTAGTGGTTGGGCGGATAGGGTAGCACCGAGCCGGGGAACCGGAAGGTTTCCTTACGACTTCAATGACCTTAAGCGTGTTTGGGAGTTGCAGAACATTGGTATGGTTGGGCGGATAGGGTAGCACCCGAGCGGGAACCGGGAAGGTTTCCTTGCACCCCGATGCGTGATGGTCCATCTGGTTGGTACCATTGGATGACCTTTAGGATCCTCACTCTCTGAGAGGCTTTACCGCACGAGGATGTGCACATTCGGGACCTTTAGGTGGTTAGTTGTGATGTATGGTATCCATTATGGATTAATCGTAACTTTTATAGATTGGTTGAGTCCTTCATAAATTTGTGGTACTTTTCATGGGTTGGTTTTACCTTACGTATACTAGATTTATTCTTACTCAACCTTATAGTTGTGGTTTTACTTCGTTTGACCTGCTGCTGATCCACTTATGGGAGGCGATTCTTAGCGAGTATCTTTCTTTGGATGATTCTTGATTGCGGGGATGTCGCGGGTATCGAGAGTCACGTAATCGCGATCTTACGTTTCCACTTTCTTTGGATTTCCGGCACTTTAAGATTTTATTGACATTTCCACACTTTGTCCTTCTATTTTATTTAAAGATTGTAATTACTTTGACCCTTTTAATAATGAATGGTGGATGTTTATGTTTCTTACATTGTGGAATGTTGAATATTATGCTGCTGCGTGTAATGCCGTGAAGTAGCGTTCGTTGACCAATGCGGCGGCGGCGGGGTTAGTAACCAGGGAGTATTCTGATCGTACTCGGCGTTCCTAGCCCAGCGATCGGCGGCCTCTCAATGCTCAAATACATAAGAATGCATCCTCTTGCGGAGTGCGATCATACGAGCACTAATGCGGATCCCATCGAACTCCGAAGTTAAGCGTGCTTGGGCGAGAGTAGTACTAGGATGGGTGACCCCACAGGAAGTCCTCGTGTTGCACCCTCTTTTTTACTTTTTCGTTCCTATCTTAACCTTTCGCTCGTTTCGTCTCATCTTTTTCCTTTTTTCGTTCATATCTTCTTCTTCACTCGTTTTAGTCTCTTTGGCGTGCATATCGTGCATCAGCGTCGTCGGGTTCCCACGCGCCTCCTCTCCCCGGCACTAATGCGCGGATCCAATGAAAACTCGAATCCGTCATAATCCCACACTAGATAAATGGCGCGAAATCTAATTGTTAATTACACGAATTTCGGATCAAGCGGATTAAGTAATCGTATCCTTATTGATGCGCGCCAAATAAAATAATAAACACTTGAAAAAGCGTGCCCGGCCGCGTACTCGGCGTTCCCTAGCCCCGCGATCGGCGGCCTCTCAATGCTCAAATACATAGAGCGCATCCTCTTGCGGGTGCGATCATACCAACACTAATGCACGTATCCCCATCAGAACTCCGAAGTTAAGCGTGCTTGGCGAGAGTAGTACTAGGATAGGTGACCCCACTGAGGAAGTCCTCGTGTTGCACCCCTCTTTTTACTTTTTTTCGTTCCTATCTTTTTCTTCACTCGTTTTTCGTCTCATCTTTTTTCCTTTTTCGTTCTATCTTCTCCTTTACTCGTTTTACGTCTTTTCGGCGTGCATATCGTTAGCATCAGCGTCCGTGCGGTTCCCGTGCCTCCTCTCCCAGCACTAATGCGCGGAACCAATGAAAACTCTGAATCCGTCATAATCCCCTAGATAAATGGCGGAAATCTAATTGCTAATTACACGAATTTCCGGATCAAGCGGATTAAGTAATCGTATCCTTATTGAGTGCGCCAAATAAAATAATAAAAACTTGAAAAAGCGTGCCCGGCCGCCCGTGCTCGGCGTTCCCTGCGCCCGCGATCGGCGACCTCTCGATGCTCAAATACATAGAACGCATCCTCTTGCGGGTGCGATCATACAACGACACTAATGCACGGATCCCATGAACACGAAGTTAAAGCGTGCTTGGGAGAGGTAGTACTAGGATAGGTGACCCCTGAGGAAGTCCTCGTGTTGCACCCTCTTTTTACTTTTTCGTTTCTATCTTCTTCTTCCACTCGTTTTACGTCTCATCTTTTTCCTTTTTCGTTCCTATCTTCTTCTTCACTCGTTTCGTCTCTTTCGTGCATATCGTCGTCGCATCAACGTCCGTGCGGTTCCCCACGCGCCTCCTCCCGGCACTAATCGCGGATCCAATGAAAACTACGAATACCGTCATAATCCCTAGATAAATGGCAAATCTAATTGCTAATTACACGAATTTCCGGATCAAGCGGTTAAGTAATCGTATCCTTATTAGATGCATAATTAAAATAATAAAAACATGAAAAGCGTGCCCGGCCGTCGTACTCGGCGTTCCTACGCCAGCGATCGCGGTGATAGCGGATTTTCTAGGTCCGGTCGATCAAGTAAAAACTTCGGAAACCTTAGCAAAATCTACTTTCTAACGGCGGTGGACCGGGTCGATTGTAGGATAGTGCTTGAGGAGTTCAAGTCGAACCCACGAGAGATTGGTTTTTGAGTACCCGCAGTTGACTTGCTTTTCGGATTCGGAGTCAAGCAGATAGATATGAAGTTATACTATTGCATAAAGAAAGATTCGATGCTCGAAATTCTAAACAATTAAAAGAAGTATGGCGAACTGCACGATCCTCTGGGATTACTTTACCCTCAGAAAGATTGCCCGGGAGTGTGTCTTACTCTACCTTGCCGTCTAACGATAACTCATATGACAAACCCGTGTTGGGCCGGACTTGATGACTCGGCGCCAATCTAGTACGGGTAGGTGTCGGACTACCTTTCAAGCGCCAAAACTTCTACGGTCCCGAAACCCGTTCCTGCACGTCGCGCCCAACATACATTTATAAGCTACGTGTGTGCAACAATGAACAAGGTTGTCAATCTCATTCAAAGCTATTAAAACAATCAAAACAAGTTTCGTGATGTGGATTATCGATTAGAGCGTTAAATTACAGCTACTACTACCCCGGTTCATCTCTCTAATGGTGTTTCACCCGCATTCACGTGGTTCGACCATCGACAAATCTAGCTACTCATGTCGAATCTAAACAATACAAGCGGAAGAAAAACGTCACAACAATGGTAAAACAACAAGAAAACATACCCATTTCAATTACTTGAAGAACTACCAAATTCGAGCTCCAAAAGAACAAATCTTGTCACTTGAAATGTTCTGGATCGAAGCTAAAAGTTAGAGGTTCAAAGAAGATCGAAGAGGATTCTAATGATATATAACACTAATTCTAACTCTAAAAGCGAAGAAAATGCGCCCCAAATCGCCTAACCTATCTAATATTATCTCCCCTTATTTTACGCTTTCAATTTGTGAGAAATGAAGCGACTTTATATAGAAAGTCTTACATCGTGCGGATATCCGCCATGTCCGGCGGGTGATTCTTGATTTTCAGTGTCCAGACGGATGCATAGATGTCCGTCGGATGAAATGCTCTTGTCCTCGATGCTCAAATACATAAAACGCATCCTCTTGCGGTGCGATCATACCCGACACTAATGCACGGATCCCATCGAACTCCGAAGTTAAGCGTGCTTGGCGAGAGTAGTACTAGGATGGGTGACCCCACAGGAAGTCCTCGTGTTGCACCCCCTCTTTTTTTACTTTTTTCGTTCTATCTTTTTCTTCACTCGTTTTAGTCTCATCTTTTTCCTTTTTCGTTCCTATCTTCTTCTTCACTCGTTTACGTCTCTTTCGCGTGCATATCGTCGCATCAGCGTCCGTCACGGTTCCCACGCGCCTCCTCTCCCGCACTAATCGCGCGGATCCAATGAAAACTCACGAATCCCATCATAATCCCTAGATAAATGGCGAAATCTAATTGCTAATTACACGAATTTCCGGATCAAGCGGATTAAATAATCGTATCCTTATTAGTGCGCAATTAAAATAATAAAAACTTGAAAAAGCGTGCCCGGCCGTCGTACTCGGCGTTCCCTACGCCCGTGGTGGGTGGCCTCTCAATGCTCAAATACATAAGAGCATCCTCTTGCGGGTGCGATCATACCCGACACTAATGCACGGATCCCATCGAACTCCGAGTTAAGCGTGCTTGGCGAGAGTAGTACTAGGATGGGTGACCCCACAGGAAGTCCTCGTGTTGCACCCCTCTTTTTTACTTTTTTTCGTTCTATCTTTTTCTTCACTCGTTTTACGTCTCATCTTTTTCCTTTTTCGTTCCTATCTTCTTCTTCACTCGTTTACGTCTCTTTCGCGTGCATATCGTCGCATCAGCGTCCGTCACGGTTCCCCGCGCGCCCTCTCTCCCGCACTAATCGCGGATCAATGAAAACTCGAATCCCATCATAATCCCTAGATAAATAAAGCGGAAATCTAATTGCTAATTACACGAATTTCGGATCAAGCGGATTAAATAATCGTATCCTTATTAGTGCGCAATTAAAATAATAAAAACTTGAAAAGCGTGCCCGGCCGTCGTACTCGTTCCCTACGCCCGTGGTGGTGGCCTCTCAATGCTCAAATACATAAGAGCATCATCCTCTTAGCAGTGCGATCATACCAACACTAATGCACGGATCCCATCGAACTCCGAAGTTAAGCGTGCTTGGCGAGAGTAGTACTAGGATGGGTGACCCCACAGGGAAGTCCTCGTGTTGCACCCCTCTTTTTTTACTTTTTTTCGTTCTATCTTTTTCTTCACTCGTTTTAGTCTCATCTTTTTCCTTTTTTCGTTCCTATCTTCTTCTTCTTCTCGTTTACGTCTCTTTCGGCGTGCATATCGTCGCATCAGCGTCCGTCACGGTTCCCACGCGCCTCCTCTCCCGGCACTAATGCGCGGATCAATGAAAACTACGAATCCCATCATAATCCCTAGATAAATGGCGGAAATCTAATTGCTAATTACACGAATTTCCGGATCAAGCGGATTAAATCGTATCCTTATTGAGTGCGCAATTAAAATAATAAAAACTTGAAAAAGCGTGCCCGGCCGTCGTACTCGGCGTTCCCTACGCCCGTGGTGGGTGGCCTCTCGATGCTCAAATACATAAGCATCCTCTTAGCGGGTGCGCGATCATACCGACACTAATGCACGGATCCCATCGAACTCCGAAGTTAAGCGTGCTTGGCGAGTAGTAGTACTAGGATGGGTGACCCCACAGGAAGTCCTCGTGTTGCACCCCTCTTTTTTTTTTTTTTTCGTTCTATCTTTTTCTTTTTCTCACTCGTTTCGTCTCATCTTTTTCCTTTTTTCGTTCCTATCTTCTTCTTCCACTCGTTTACGTCTCTTTCGGCGTGCATATCGTCGCATCAGCGTCCGTCACGGTTCCCCACGCGCCTCCTCTCCCGACACTAATGCGCGGATCAATGAAAACTACGAATCCCATCATAATCCCTAGATAAATGGCGGCGGAATCTAATTGCTAATTACACGAATTTCCGGATCAAGCGGATTAAATAATCGTATCCTTATTAGTGCGCCAATTAAAATAATAAAAACTTGAAAAAGTGCCCGGCCGTCGTACTCGGCGTTCCCTACGCCCGTGGTGGTGGCCTCTCAATGCTCAAATACATAGAGCATCCTCTTGCGGGTGCGATCATACGACACTAATGCACGGATCCCATCGAACTCCGAAGTTAAGCGTGCTTGGCGAGAGTAGTACTAGGATGGGTGACCCCACAGGAAGTCCTCGTGTTGCACCCCCCTCTTTTTTACTTTTTTTTCGTTCCTATCTTTTTCTTCACTCGTTTTACGTCTCATCTTTTTCCTTTTTCGTTCTATCTTCTTCTTCACTCGTTTTTACGTCTCTTTCGCGTGCATATCGTCGCATCAGCGTCCGTCACGGTTCCCACGCGCCTCCTCTCCCGCCACTAATGCGCGGATCCAATGAAAACTCTGAATCCCATCATAATCCCTAGATAAATGGCGGAAATCTAATTGCTAATTACACGAATTTCCGGATCAAGCGGATTAATAATCGTATCCTTATTGATGCGCCAAATTAAAATAATAAAAACTTGAAAAAACGTGCCCGGCCGTCGTGCTCGGCGTTCCCTAGCCCCGTGGTGGGGCCTCTCTCATGCTCAAATACATAGAAGCATCATCTCTTAGCGGGTGCGATCATACCGCACACTAATGCACGGATCCCATGAAACTCTCCGAAGTTAAGCGTGCTTGGCGAGAGTAGTACTAGGATGGGTGACCCCACAGGAAGTCCTCGTGTTGCACCCCCTCTTTTTTACTTTTTTTCGTTCTATCTTTTTCTTCACTCGTTTTAAATCTCATCTTTTTCCTTTTTCGTTCCTATCTTCTTCTTCACTTTCGTTTACGTCTCTTTCGGCGTGCATATCGTCGCATCAGCGTCCGTCACGGTTCCCCACGCGCCTCCTCTCCCGGCACTAATCGCGGGATCAATAAAAACTACGAATCCCATCATAATCCCTAGATAAATGGCGGAAATCTAATTGCTAATTACACGAATTTCCGGATCAAGCGGATTAATAATCGTATCCTTATTAGTGCGCAATTAAAATAATAAAAACTTGAAAAAGCGTGCCCGGCCGTCGTACTCGGCGTTCCCTAAGCCCGTGGTGGTGGCCTCTCATGCTCAAATACATAAAGCATCCTCTTGCGGGTGCGATCATACCGACACTAATGCACGGATCCCATGAACTCCGAAGTTAAGCGTGCTTGGCGAGAGTAGTACTAGGATGGGTGACCCCACAGGAAGTCCTCGTGTTGCACCCCTCTTTTTACTTTTTTTTCGTTCTATCTTTTTCTTCACTCGTTTCGTCTCATCTTTTTCCTTTTTCGTTCCTATCTTCTTCTTCACTCGTTTCGTCTCTTTTCGCGTGCATATCGTCGCATCAGCGTCCGTCACGGTTCCCACGCGCCTCCTCTCCCGACACTAATGCGCGGATCCAATGAAAACTCTGAATCCCATCATAATCCCTAGATAAATGGCGCGAAATCTAATTGCTAATTACACGAATTTCCGGATCAAGCGGATTAATAATCGTATCCTTATTGAGTGCGCAATTAAAATAATAAAAACTTGAAAAAGCGTGCCCGGCCGTCGTACTCGGCGTTCCCTACGCCCGTGGTGGTGGCCTCTCAATGCTCAAATACATAAGAGCATCCTCTTGCTTGTGCGATCATACCGACACTAATGCACGGATCCCATGAACTCCGAAGTTAAGCGTGCTTGGCGAGAGTAGTACTAGGATGGGTGACCCCACAGGAAGTCCTCGTGTTGCACCCCTCTTTTTACTTTTTTTCGTTCTATCTTTTTCTTCACTCGTTTTAAATCTCATCTTTTTTTTCTTTTTTCGTTCCTATCTTCTTCTTCACTCGTTTACGTCTCTTTCGGCGTGCATATCGTCGCATCAGCGTCCGTCACGGTTCCCACGCGCCTCCTCTCCCGACACTAATGCGCGGATCCAATGAAAACTCTGAAATCCCATCATAATCCCTAGATAAATGGCGGAAATCTAATTGCTAATTACACGAATTTCCGGATCAAGCGGATTAAATGTAATCGTATCCTTATTAGTGCGCAATTAAAATAATAAAAACTTGAAAAAGTGCCCGGCCGTCGTACTCGGCGTTCCCTAAGCCCGTGGTGGTGGCCTCTCAATGCTCAAATACATAGAAACGCATCCTCTTGCGGTGCGATCATACCAACACTAATGCACCGGATCCCATCAGAACTCCGAAGTTAAGCGTGCTTGGGCGAGAGTAGTACTAGGATGGGTGACCCCCTGGGAAGTCCTCGTGTTGCACCCCCCTCTTTTTTACTTTTTTTTTCGTTCCTATCTTTTTCTTCACTCGTTTTCGTCTCATCTTTTTTCCTTTTTTCGTTCCTATCTTCTTCTTCACTCGTTTACGTCTCTTTCGCGTGCATATCGTCGCATCATCAGCGTCCGTCGGGTTCCCACGCGCCTCCTCTCCCGACACTAATCGCGGATCCAATGAAAACTCTGAATCCCATCATAATCCCTAGATAAATGGCGGAAATCTAATTGCTAATTACACGAATTTCCGGATCAAGCGGATTAATAATCGTATCCTTATTAGTGCGCAATTAAAATAATAAAAACTTGAAAAAGCGTGCCCGGCCGTCGTACTCGGCGTTCCCTACGCCCGTGGTGGTGGCCTCTCGATGCTCAAATACATAAAAAGCATCCTCTTGCGGGTGCGATCATACGACACTAATGCACGGATCCCATCGAACTCCGAAGTTAAGCGTGCTTGGCGAGAGTAGTACTAGGATGGGTGACCCCACAGGAAGTCCTCGTGTTGCACCCCTCTTTTTTTACTTTTTTTTCGTTCCTATCTTTTTCTTCACTCGTTTTCGTCTCATCTTTTTTTTTTTTTTCGTTCCTATCTTCTTCTTCACTCGTTTACGTCTCTTTCGCGTGCATATCGTCGCATCAGCGTCCGTCACGGTTCCCACGCGCCTCCTCTCCCACACTAATCGCGGATCAATGAAAACTCTGAATCCCATCATAATCCCTAGATAAATGGCAAATCTAATTGCTAATTACACGAATTTCGGATCAAGCGGATTAATAATCGTATCCTTATTAGTGCGCAATTAAAATAATAAAAACTTGAAAAAGCGTGCCCGGCCGTCGTACTCGGCGTTCCCTACGCCCGTGGTGGTGGCCTCTCAATGCTCAAATACATAAACGCATCCTCTTGCGGTGCGATCATACCAGCACTAATGCACCGGATCCCATCAGAACTCCGAAGTTAAGCGTGCTTGGGCGAGAGTAGTACTAGGATGGGTGACCCCCTGGGAAGTCCTCGTGTTGCACCCCCCTCTTTTTTTACTTTTTTTTCGTTCCTATCTTTTTCTTCACTCGTTTTCGTCTCATCTTTTTTCCTTTTTTCGTTCCTATCTTCTTCTTCACTCGTTTACGTCTCTTTCGCGTGCATATCGTCGCATCAACGTCCGTGCGGTTCCCACGCGCCTCCTCTCCCGACACTAATCGCGGATCCAATGAAAACTCTGAATCCCATCATAATCCCTAGATAAATGGCAAATCTAATTGCTAATTACACGAATTTCCGGATCAAGCGGATTAATAATCGTATCCTTATTGATGCGCGCAATTAAAATAATAAAAACTTGAAAAAGCGTGCCCGGCGTGCGTGCCGGCGTCGTACTCGGCGTTCCCTAAGCCCGTGGTGGTGGCCTCTCAATGCTCAAATACATAAAGCATCCTCTTGCGGGTGCGATCATACCGACACTAATGCACGGATCCCATGAACTCCGAAGTTAAGCGTGCTTGGCGAGAGTAGTACTAGGATGGGTGACCCCACAGGAAGTCCTCGTGTTGCACCCCTCTTTTTTTACTTTTTTTTTTTCTATCTTTTTCTTCACTCGTTTTACGTCTCATCTTTTTCCTTTTTCGTTCCTATCTTCTTCTTCACTCGTTTACGTCTCTTTCGCGTGCATATCGTCGCATCAGCGTCCGTCACGGTTCCCACGCGCCTCCTCTCCCGACACTAATCGCGCGGATCAATGAAAACTCTGAATCCCATCATAATCCCTAGATAAATGGCGGAAATCTAATTGCTAATTACACGAATTTCCGGATCAAGCGGATTAATAATCGTATCCTTATTAGTGCGCAATTAAAATAATAAAAACTTGAAAAACGTGCCCGGCCGTCGTACTCGGCGTTCCCTACGCCCGTGGTGGTGGCCTCTCAATGCTCAAATACATAAGCAGCATCCTCTTAGCGGTGCGATCATACGACACTAATGCACGGATCCCATGAACTCCGAAGTTAAGCGTGCTTGGCGAGAGTAGTACTAGGATGGGTGACCCCACAGGAAGTCCTCGTGTTGCACCCCCTCTCTTTTTACTTTTTTTCGTTCTATCTTTTTCTTCACTCGTTTTCGTCTCATCTTTTTTCCTTTTTTCGTTCCTATCTTCTTCTTCTTCACTCGTTTACGTCTCTTTCGCGTGCATATCGTCGCATCAACGTCCGTGCGGTTCCCACGCGCCTCCTCTCCCAGCACTAATGCGCCGGATCCAATGAAAACTACGAATCCCATCATAATCCCCTAGATAAATGAAAACGGAAATCTAATTGCTAATTACACGAATTTCCGGATCAAGCGGATTAAATAATCGTATCCTTATTAGTGCGCAATTAAAATAATAAAAACTTGAAAAAGCGTGCCCGGCCGTCGTACTCACCTTTCCCTGGCCCCGTGGTGGTTGGCCTTTCAATGTTCAAATACATAAAACGCATCCTCTTAGCGGGTGCGATCATACCGACACTAATGCACGGATCCCATCGAACTCCGAGTTAAGCGTGCTTGGCGAGAGTAGTACTAGGATGGGTGACCCCACAGAAGTCCTCGTGTTGCACCCCCTCTTTTTTACTTTTTTTCGTTCTATCTTTTTTTCACTCGTTTTTTCTCATCTTTTTTTTTTTTTCGTTCCTATCTTCTTCTTCACTCGTTTCGTTCGTCTCTTTCGCGTGCGTATCGTCGCATCAGCGTCCGTCGGTTCCCCCGCGCCTCCTCTCCCGACACTAATGCGCGGATCCAATGAAAACTACGAATCCCATCATAATCCCTAGATAAATGGCGGAAATCTAATTGCTAATTACACGAATTTCGGATCAAGCGGATTAAATAATCGTATCCTTATTAGATGCGCAATTAAAATAATAAAAACTTGAAAAAGCGTGCCCGGCCGTCGTACTCGGCGTTCCCTACGCCCGTGGTGGGTGGCCTCTCAATGCTCAAATACATAGAGCATCATCCTCTTGCGGGTGCGATCATACCGACACTAATGCACGGATCCCATCGAACTCGAAGTTAAGCGTGCTTGGCGAGAGTAGTACTAGGATGGGTGACCCCACAGGAAGTCCTCGTGTTGCACCCCTCTTTTTTACTTTTTTTCGTTCTATCTTTTTCTTCACTCGTTTCGTCTCATCTTTTTTTCCTTTTTCGTTCCTATCTTCTTCTTCACTCGTTTACGTCTCTTTCGCGTGCATATCGTCGCATCATCAGCGTCCGTCACGGTTCCCGCGCGCCTCCTCTCCCGGCACTAATCGCGGGATCCAATGAAAACTACGAATCCCATCATAATCCCTAGATAAATGGCAAAATCTAATTGCTAATTACACGAATTTCCGGATCAAGCGGATTAAATAATCGTATCCTTATTAGTGCGCAATTAAAATAATAAAAACTTGAAAAAGCGTGCCCGGCCGTCGTACTCGGCGTTCCCTACGCCCGTGGTGGTGGCCTCTCAATGCTCAAATACATAAAGCATCCTCTTAGCAGGTGCGATCATACCCGACACTAATGCACGGATCCCATGAACTCCGAAGTTAAGCGTGCTTGGCGAGAGTAGTACTAGGATGGGTGACCCCACAGGAAGTCCTCGTGTTGCACCCCTCTTTTTACTTTTTTTTTCTATCTTTTTCTTCACTTCACTCGTTTCGTCTCATCTTTTTCCTTTTTTTCGTTCCTATCTTCTTCTTCCACTTTCGTTTCGTCTCTTTCGCGTGCATATCGTCGCATCAGCGTCCGTCACGGTTCCCACGCGCCTCCTCTCCCGACACTAATCGCGGATCCAATGAAAACTCGAATCCCATCATAATCCCTAGATAAATAAAGCGAAATCTAATTGCTAATTACACGAATTTCCGGATCAAGCGGATTAATAATCGTATCCTTATTAGTGCGCAATTAAAATAATAAAAACTTGAAAAAGTGCCCGGCCGTCGTACTCGGCGTTCCCTAAGCCCGTGGTGGTGGCCTCTCAATGCTCAAATACATAAAGCATCCTCTTGCGGTGCGATCATACCCGACACTAATGCACGGATCCCATCGAACTCCGAAGTTAAGCGTGCTTGGCGAGAGTAGTACTAGGATGGGTGACCCCACAGGAAGTCCTCGTGTTGCACACCCCTCTTTTTTTCTTTTTTTTCGTTCCTATCTTTTTCTTCACTCGTTTTCGTCTCATCTTTTTTTCTTTTTTCGTTCCTATCTTCTTCTTCACTCGTTTACGTCTCTTTCGGCGTGCATATCGTCGCATCAGCGTCCGTCACGGTTCCCACGCGCCTCCTCTCCCGCACTAATCGCGGATCCAATGAAAACTACGAATCCCATCATAATCCCTAGATAAATGGCGGAAATCTAATTGCTAATTACACGAATTTCCGGATCAAGCGGATTAAATAATCGTATCCTTATTAGTGCGCAATTAAAATAATAAAAACTTGAAAAAGCGTGCCCGGCCGTCGTACTCGGCGTTCCCTAAGCCCGTGGTGGTGGCCTCTCGATGCTCAAATACATAGAGCATCCTCTTAGCGGGTGCGATCATACCGACACTAATGCACGGATCCCATCGAACTCCGAAGTTAAGCGTGCTTGGCGAGAGTAGTACTAGGATGGGTGACCCCACAGGAAGTCCTCGTGTTGCACCCCTCTTTTTACTTTTTTTCGTTCTATCTTTTTCTTCACTCGTTTTACGTCTCATCTTTTTCCTTTTTCGTTCCTATCTTCTTCTTCACTTTCGTTTCGTCTCTTTCGCGTGCATATCGTCGCATCAGCGTCCGTCACGGTTCCCACGCGCCTCCTCTCCCACACTAATCGCGGATCCAATGAAAACTCGAATCCCATCATAATCCCTAGATAAATGGCGAAATCTAATTGCTAATTACACGAATTTCCGGATCAAGCGGATTAAATAATCGTATCCTTATTAGTGCGCAATTAAAATAATAAAAACTTGAAAAAGCGTGCCCGGCCGTCGTACTCGGCGTTCCCTCGCCCGTGGTGGTGGCCTCTCGATGCTCAAATACATAAAGCATCCTCTTTGCGGTGCGATCATACCCGACACTAATGCACGGATCCCATCGAACTCCGAAGTTAAGCGTGCTTGGCGAGAGTAGTACTAGGATGGGTGACCCCACAGGAAGTCCTCGTGTTGCACCCCTCTTTTTACTTTTTTTTTTCTATTCTATCTTTTTCTTCACTCGTTTTAGTCTCATCTTTTTCCTTTTTCGTTCCTATCTTCTTCTTCCACTCGTTTCGTCTCTTTCGCGTGCATATCGTCGCATCAGCGTCCGTCACGGTTCCCACGCGCCTCCTCTCCCGCACTAATCGCGGATCCAATGAAAACTCTGAATCCCATCATAATCCCTAGATAAATGGCAAATCTAATTGCTAATTACACGAATTTCCGGATCAAGCGGATTAATGTCGTATCCTTATTGAGTGCGCAATTAAAATAATAAAAACTTGAAAAAGCGTGCCCGGCCGTCGTACTCGGCGTTCCCTAAGCCCGTGGTGGGTGGCCTCTCAATGCTCAAATACATAGAGCGCATCCTCTTGCGGTGCGATCATACCGCACTAATGCACGGATCCCATCGAACTCCGAGTTAAGCGTGCTTGGCGAGAGTAGTACTAGGATGGGTGACCCCACAGGAAGTCCTCGTGTTGCACCCCTCTTTTTACTTTTTTTCGTTCTATATCTTTTTTCACTCGTTTTCGTCTCATCTTTTTCCTTTTTCGTTCTATCTTCTTCTTCACTCGTTTACGTCTCTTTCGGCGTGCATATCGTCGCATCAGCGTCCGTCACGGTTCCCACGCGCCTCCTCTCCCGACACTAATGCGCGGATCCAATCAATGAAAACTCTGAATCCCATCATAATCCCTAGATAAATGGCAAAATCTAATTGCTAATTACACGAATTTCCGGATCAAGCGGATTAATAATCGTATCCTTATTAGTCACGCAATTAAAATAATAAAAACTTGAAAAAGCGTGCCCGGCCGTCGTACTCGGCGTTCCCTACGCCCGTGGTGGTGGCCTCTCAATGCTCAAATACATAAAGCGCATCCTCTTGCGGTGCGATCATACCAACACTAATGCACGGATCCCATCGAACTCCGAAGTTAAGCGTGCTTGGCGAGAGTAGTACTAGGATGGGTGACCCCTGAGAAAGTCCTCGTGTTGCACCCCTCTTTTTTTTACTTTTTTTCGTTCTATCTTTTTCTTCACTCGTTTTAGTCTCATCTTTTTCCTTTTTCGTTCCTATCTTCTTCTTCACTCGTTTTCGTCTCGTCTCTTTCGCGTGCATATCGTCGCATCAGCGTCCGTCGTGGTTCCCACGCGCCTCTCTCTCCCGACCGACTAATAATCGCGGATCAATGAAAACTACGAATCCCATCATAATCCCTAGATAAATGAAAGCGGAAATCTAATTGCTAATTACACGAATTTCCGGATCAAGCGGATTAATAATCGTATCCTTATTAGTGCGCAATTAAAATAATAAAAACTTGAAAAAGCGTGCCCGGCCGTCGTACTCGGCGTTCCCTAAGCCCGTGGTGGTGGCCTCTCAATGCTCAAATACATAAAGCATCCTCTTGCGGTGCGATCATACCAGCACTAATGCACCGGATCCCATCAGAACTCCGAAGTTAAGCGTGCTTGGGCGAGAGTAGTACTAGGATGGGTGACCCCCTGGGAAGTCCTCGTGTTGCACCCCCCTCTTTTTTACTTTTTTTTTTCGTTCCTATCTTTTTCTTCACTCGTTTTCGTCTCATCTTTTTTCCTTTTTTCGTTCCTATCTTCTTCTTCACTCGTTTACGTCTCTTTCGCGTGCATATCGTCATCATCAGCGTCCGTCGTCCGGTTCCCACGCGCCTCCTCTCCCGCACTAATCGCGGATCCAATGAAAACTACGAATCCCATCATAATCCCTAGATAAATAAAGCGGAAATCTAATTGCTAATTACACGAATTTCCGGATCAAGCGGATTAATAATCGTATCCTTATTAGTGCGCAATTAAAATAATAAAAACTTGAAAAAGCGTGCCCGGCCGTCGTACTCGGCGTTCCCTAAGCCCGTGGTGGTGGCCTCTCAATGCTCAAATACATAAAACGCATCCTCTTGCGGTGCGATCATACATACACTAATGCACGGATCCCATCGAACTCCGAAGTTAAGCGTGCTTGGCGAGAGTAGTACTAGGATGGGTGACCCCACAGGAAGTCCTCGTGTTGCACCCCTCTTTTTTACTTTTTTTCGTTCTATCTTTTTCTTCTTCGTCGTTTTACGTCATCTTTTTTCCTTTTTTCGTTCCTATCTTCTTCTTCACTCGTTTACGTCTCTTTCGGCGTGCATATCGTCGCATCAGCGTCCGTCACGGTTCCCACGCGCCTCCTCTCCCGACACTAATCGCGGGATCAATGAAAACTCTGAATCCCATCATAATCCCTAGATAAATGGCGGAAATCTAATTGCTAATTACACGAATTTCGGATCAAGCGGATTAATAATCGTATCCTTATTAGTGCGCAATTAAAATAATAAAAACTTGAAAAAGCGTGCCCGGCCGTCGTGCTCGGCGTTCCCTACCGCCCGTGGTGGTGGCCTCTCGATGCTCAAATACATAAAGCATCCTCTTGCGGGTGCGATCATACCCGACACTAATGCACGGATCCCATGAACTCCGAAGTTAAGCGTGCTTGGCGAGAGTAGTACTAGGATGGGTGACCCCACAGGAAGTCCTCGTGTTGCACCCCTCTTTTTTTTTTTTTTTTTTCTATCTTTTTCTTCACTCGTTTTACGTCTCATCTTTTTCCTTTTTCGTTCCTATCTTCTTCTTCACTCGTTTACGTCTCTTTCGCGTGCATATCGTCGCATCAGCGTCCGTCGGGTTCCCACGCGCCTCCTCTCCCGACACTAATCGCGGATCCAATGAAAACTCTGAATCCCATCATAATCCCTAGATAAATGGCGGAAATCTAATTGCTAATTACACGAATTTCCGGATCAAGCGGATTAATAATCGTATCCTTATTGAGTGCGCAATTAAAATAATAAAAACTTGAAAAAGCGTGCCCGGCCGTCGTACTCGGCGTTCCCTACGCCGTGGTGGTGGCCTCTCGATGCTCAAATACATAAAAGCGCATCCTCTTGCGGGTGCGATCATACCAGCACTAATGCACCGGATCCCATCAGAACTCCGAAGTTAAGCGTGCTTGGGCGAGAGTAGTACTAGGATGGGTGACCCCCTGGGAAGTCCTCGTGTTGCACCCCCCTTTTTTTTACTTTTTTTTCGTTCCTATCTTTTTCTTCACTCGTTTTCGTCTCATCTTTTTTCCTTTTTTCGTTCCTATCTTCTACTTCACTCGTTTACGTCTCTTTCGCGTGCATATCGTCGCATCAACGTCCGTCACGGTTCCCACGCGCCTCCTCTCCCGACACTAATCGCGCGGATCCAATGAAAACTCGAATCCCATCATAATCCCTAGATAAATAAAGCGGAAATCTAATTGCTAATTACACGAATTTCCGGATCAAGCGGATTAATAATCGTATCCTTATTGATGCGCAATTAAAATAATAAAAACTTGAAAAAGCGTGCCCGGCCGTCGTACTCGGCGTTCCCTACGCCCGTGGTGGTGGCCTCTCAATGCTCAAATACATAAAACGCATCCTCTTGCGGTGCGATCATACCACGACACTAATGCACGGATCCCATCGAACTCCGAAGTTAAGCGTGCTTGGCGAGAGTAGTACTAGGATGGGTGACCCCACAGGAAGTCCTCGTGTTGCACCCCCTCTTTTTACTTTTTTTCGTTCTATCTTTTTCTTCACTCGTTTTACGTCTCATCTTTTTCCTTTTTTTCGTTCCTATCTTCTTCTTCACTCGTTTCGTCTCTTTCGCGTGCATATCGTCGCATCAGCGTCCGTCACGGTTCCCACGCGCCTCCTCTCCCGACACTAATCGCGGATCCAATGAAAACTCTGAATCCCATCATAATCCCTAGATAAATGGCGGAAATCTAATTGCTAATTACACGAATTTCCGGATCAAGCGGATTAATAATCGTATCCTTATTAGTGCGCAATTAAAATAATAAAAACTTGAAAAAGCGTGCCCGGCCGTCGTACTCGGCGTTCCCTAAGCCCGTGGTGGTGGCCTCTCAATGCTCAAATACATAAGAAACGCATCCTCTTAGGTGCGATCATACCCGACACTAATGCACGGATCCCATGAACTCCGAAGTTAAGCGTGCTTGGCGAGAGTAGTACTAGGATGGGTGACCCCACAGGAAGTCCTCGTGTTGCACCCCTCTTTTTACTTTTTTTCGTTCTATCTTTTTCTTCACTCGTTTTACGTCTCATCTTTTTCCTTTTTCGTTCCTATCTTCTTCTTCACTCGTTTACGTCTCTTTCGCGTGCATATCGTCGCATCATCAGCGTCCGTCGGGTTCCCACGCGCCTCCTCTCCCCCGCACTAATCGCGGATCAATGAAAACTCGAATCCCATCATAATCCCTAGATAAATAAAGCGGAAATCTAATTGCTAATTACACGAATTTCCGGATCAAGCGGATTAATAATCGTATCCTTATTAGTGCGCAAATTAAAATAATAAAAACTTGAAAAAGCGTGCCCGGCCGTCGTACTCGGCGTTCCCTCGCCCGTGGTGGTGGCCTCTCAATGCTCAAATACATAGAAACGCATCCTCTTGCGGTGCGATCATACCGAACACTAATGCACGGATCCCATCGAACTCCGAAGTTAAGCGTGCTTGGCGAGAGTAGTACTAGGATGGGTGACCCCACAGGAAGTCCTCGTGTTGCACCCCTCTCTTTTTACTTTTTTTCGTTCTATCTTTTTCTTCACTCGTTTCGTCTCATCTTTTTCCTTTTTCGTTCCTATCTTCTTCTTCCACTTTCGTTTTTCGTCTCTTTCGTGCATATCGTCGCATCAGCGTCCGTCACGGTTCCCACGCGCGCCTCCTCTCCCGACACTAATCGCGCGGATCAATAAAAACTCTGAATCCCATCATAATCCCTAGATAAATGGCGGAAATCTAATTGCTAATTACACGAATTTCCGGATCAAGCGGATTAAATGTCGTATCCTTATTAGTGCGCAATTAAAATAATAAAAACTTGAAAAAAGCGTGCCCGGCCGTCGTACTCGGCGTTCCCTAAGCCCGTGGTGGGTGGCCTCTCAATGCTCAAATACATAGCGCATCCTCTTGCTTGGTGCGATCATACCAGCACTAATGCACCGGATCCCATCAGAACTCCGAAGTTAAGCGTGCTTGGGCGAGAGTAGTACTAGGATGGGTGACCCCCTGGGAAGTCCTCGTGTTGCACCCCCCCTCTTTTTTACTTTTTTTTCGTTCCTATCTTTTTCTTCACTCGTTTTCGTCTCATCTTTTTTCCTTTTTTCGTTCCTATCTTCTTCTTCACTCGTTTACGTCTCTTTCGCGTGCATATCGTCGCATCAACGTCCGTACGGTTCCCACGCGCCTCCTCTCCCCGCACTAATGCGCGGATCAATGAAAACTCTGAAATCCCATCATAATCCCTAGATAAATGGCGGAAATCTAATTGCTAATTACACGAATTTCCGGATCAAGCGGATTAAATGTCGTATCCTTATTGAGTGCGCAATTAAAATAATAAAAACTTGAAAAAGCGTGCCCGGCCGTCGTACTCGGCGTTCCCTAAGCCCGTGGTGGTGGCCTCTCGATGCTCAAATACATAAAGCGCATCCTCTTGCGGGTGCGATCATACCGACACTAATGCACCGGATCCCATCAGAACTCCGAAGTTAAGCGTGCTTGGGCGAGAGTAGTACTAGGATGGGTGACCCCCTGGGAAGTCCTCGTGTTGCACCCCCCTCTTTTTTACTTTTTTTTTTCGTTCCTATCTTTTTCTTCACTCGTTTTCGTCTCATCTTTTTTCCTTTTTTCGTTCCTATCTTCTTCTTCACTCGTTTACGTCTCTTTCGCGTGCATATCGTCGCATCAACGTCCGTGCGGTTCCCACGCGCCTCCTCTCCCAGCACTAATCGCGGATCCAATGAAAACTCTGAATCCCGTCATAATCCCTAGATAAATGGCGGAAATCTAATTGCTAATTACACGAATTTCCGGATCAAGCGGATTAAAATCGTATCCTTATTAGATGCGCAATTAAAATAATAAAAACTTGAAAAAGCGTGCCCGGCCGTCGTACTCGGCGTTCCCTACGCCCGTGGTGGGTGGCCTCTCAATGCTCAAATACATAAGAGCATCCTCTTGCGGGTGCGATCATACCCGCACTAATGCACGGATCCCATCGAACTCCGAAGTTAAGCGTGCTTGGCGAGAGTAGTACTAGGATGGGTGACCCCCAGGAAGTCCTCGTGTTGCACCCCCCTCTTTTTTACTTTTTTTCTTCTATCTTTTTCTTCACTCGTTTTAGTCTCATCTTTTTTTTTTTTCGTTCCTATCTTCTTCTTCCACTCGTTTACGTCTCTTTCGGCGTGCATATCGTCGCATCAGCGTCCGTCACGGTTCCCACGCGCCTCCTCTCCCGCACTTAATGCGCGGATCCAATGAAAACTCTGAATCCCATCATAATCCCTAGATAAATGGCGGAAATCTAATTGCTAATTACACGAATTTCCGGATCAAGCGGATTAATAATCGTATCCTTATTAGTGCGCAATTAAAATAATAAAAACTTGAAAAAGCGTGCCCGGCCGTCGTACTCGGCGTTCCCTACGCCCGTGGTGGGTGGCCTCTCAATGCTCAAATACATAGAAGCGCATCCTCTTAGCGGTGCGATCATACCGACACTAATGCACGGATCCCATCGAACTCCGAAGTTAAGCGTGCTTGGCGAGAGTAGTACTTAGGATGGGTGACCCCACAGGAAGTCCTCGTGTTGCACCCCTCTTTTTTACTTTTTTTCGTTCTATCTTTTTCTTCACTCGTTTTAGTCTCATCTTTTTCCTTTTTCGTTCCTATCTTCTTCTTCACTCGTTTACGTCTCTTTCGCGTGCATATCGTCGCATCAGCGTCCGTCACGGTTCCCACGCGCCTCCTCCTCCCCACACTAATGCGCGGATCCAATGAAAACTCTGAATCCCATCATAATCCCTAGATAAATGAAAGCGGAAATCTAATTGCTAATTACACGAATTTCCGGATCAAGCGGATTAATAATCGTATCCTTATTGAGTGCGCAATTAAAATAATAAAAACTTGAAAAAGCGTGCCCGGCCGTCGTACTCGGCGTTCCCTAAGCCCGTGGTGGTGGCCTCTCAATGCTCAAATACATAAGAAGCATCATCCTCTTGCGGTGCGATCATACCGACACTAATGCACGGATCCCATGAACTCCGAGTTAAGCGTGCTTGGCGAGAGTAGTACTAGGATGGGTGACCCCTGGGAAGTCCTCGTGTTGCACCCCTCTTTTTTACTTTTTTTCGTTCTATCTTTTTCTTCACTCGTTTTACGTCTCATCTTTTTCCTTTTTCGTTCCTATCTTCTTCTTCACTTTCGTTTACGTCTCTTTCGGCGTGCATATCGTCGCATCAGCGTCCGTCACGCGGTTCCCACGCGCCTCCTCTCCCCCGCTTAATCGCGGATCAATATGAAAACTCGAATCCCATCATAATCCCTAGATAAATGGCGGAAATCTAATTGCTAATTACACGAATTTCCGGATCAAGCGGATTAAATAATCGTATCCTTATTAGTCGCAATTAAAATAATAAAAACTTGAAAAAGCGTGCCCGGCCGTCGTACTCGGCGTTCCCTACGCCCGTGGTGGGTGGCCTCTCAATGCTCAAATACATAAAGCATCCTCTTGCGGTGCGATCATACCGACACTAATGCACGGATCCCGCCGAACTCCGAAGTTAAGCGTGCTTGGCGAGAGTAGTACTAGGATGGGTGACCCCACAGGAAGTCCTCGTGTTGCACCCCCTCTTTTTTACTTTTTTTCGTTCTATCTTTTTCTTCACTCGTTTTACGTCTCATCTTTTTCCTTTTTTCGTTCCTATCTTCTTCTTCTTCTTTCGTTTACGTCTCTTTCGCGTGCATATCGTCATCATCAGCGTCCGTCCGCGGTTCCCCACGCGCCTCCTCTCTCCGACACTAATCGCGGATCCAATGAAAACTCTGAATCCCATCATAATCCCTAGATAAATGGCGGAAATCTAATTGCTAATTACACGAATTTCCGGATCAAGCGGATTAATAATCGTATCCTTATTGAGTGCGCAATTAAAATAATAAAAACTTGAAAAACGTGCCCGGCCGTCGTACTCGGCGTTCCCTACGCCCGTGGTGGTGGCCTCTCAATGCTCAAATACATAGAGCATCCTCCTCTTAGCGGTGCGATCATACCATACAACACTAATAATGCGGATCCCATCGAACTCCGAAGTTAAGCGTGCTTGGCGAGAGTAGTACTAGGATGGGTGACCCCACAGGAAGTCCTCGTGTTGCACCCCTCTTTTTTACTTTTTTCGTTCTTCTATCTTTTTCTTCACTCGTTTTACGTCTCATCTTTTTCCTTTTTCGTTCCTATCTTCTTCTTCACTCGTTTACGTCTCTTTCGCGTGCATATCGTCGCATCAGCGTCCGTCGGGTTCCCACGCGCCTCCTCTCCCCGACACTAATCGCGGATCCATGAAAACTCGAATCCCATCATAATCCCTAGATAAATAAAGCGGAAATCTAATTGCTAATTACACGAATTTCCGGATCAAGCGGATTAATAATCGTATCCTTATTGAGTGCGCAAATTAAAATAATAAAAACTTGAAAAAACGTGCCCGGCCGTCGTACTCGGCGTTCCCTACCCCCGTGGTGGGTGGCCTCTCAATGCTCAAATACATAAAGCGCATCCTCTTAGCGGGTGCGATCATACCGACACTAATGCACGGATCCCATCGAACTCCGAAGTTAAGCGTGCTTGGCGAGAGTAGTACTAGGATGGGTGACCCCACAGGAAGTCCTCGTGTTGCACCCCTCTTTTTTTTACTTTTTTTTTCGTTCTATCTTTTTCTTCACTCGTTTTACGTCTCATCTTTTTCCTTTTTCGTTCCTATCTTCTTCTTCACTCGTTTCGTCTCTTTCGCGTGCATATCGTCGCATCAGCGTCCGTCACGGTTCCCACGCGCCTCTCTCCCACCTAATCGCGGATCCAATGAAAACTACGAATCCCATCATAATCCCTAGATAAATGGCGGAAATCTAATTGCTAATTACACGAATTTCCGGATCAAGCGGATTAAATAATCGTATCCTTATTAGTGCATAATTAAAATAATAAAAACTTGAAAAAGCGTGCCCGGCCGTCGTACTCGGCGTTCCCTACGCCCGTGGTGGTGGCCTCTCAATGCTCAAATACATAAGCATCCTCTTAGCGGTGCGATCATACCGACACTAATGCACGGATCCCATCGAACTCCGAAGTTAAGCGTGCTTGGCGAGAGTAGTACTAGGATGGGTGACCCCACAGGAAGTCCTCGTGTTGCACCCCCTCTTTTTACTTTTTTTTCGTTCTATCTTTTTCTTCACTCGTTTTACGTCTCATCTTTTTCCTTTTTCGTTCCTATCTTCTTCTTCACTCGTTTACGTCTCTTTCGCGTGCATATCGTCGCATCAGCGTCCGTCACGGTTCCCACGCGCCTCCTCTCCCGACACTAATCGCGGATCCAATGAAAACTCGAATCCCATCATAATCCCTAGATAAATGGCGGAAATCTAATTGCTAATTACACGAATTTCCGGATCAAGCGGATTAAATCGTATCCTTATTGATGTGCATAATTAAAATAATAAAAACTTGAAAAAGCGTGCCCGGCCGTCGTACTCGGCGTTCCCTACGCCCGTGGTGGTGGCCTCTCATGCTCAAATACATAAAAGCATCCTCTTAGGGTGCGATCATACCGACACTAATGCACGGATCCCATCGAACTCCGAAGTTAAGCGTGCTTGGCGAGAGTAGTACTAGGATGGGTGACCCCAGGAAGTCCTCGTGTTGCACCCCCCTCTTTTTTACTTTTTTTTCGTTCCTATCTTTTTCTTCACTCGTTTCGTCTCATCTTTTTTTCTTTTTTCGTTCCTATCTTCTTCTTCACTCGTTTACGTCTCTTTCGCGTGCATATCGTCGCATCAACGTCCGTCACGGTTCCCCACGCGCCTCCTCTCCCGACACTAATCGCGGATCCATGAAAACTCTGAATCCCATCATAATCCCTAGATAAATGGCGGCGGAATCTAATTGCTAATTACACGAATTTCCGGATCAAGCGGATTAATAATCGTATCCTTATTAGTGCGCAATTAAAAAATAATAAAAACTTGAAAAAGCGTGCCCGGCCGTCGTACTCGGCGTTCCCTAAGCCCGTGGTGGTGGCCTCTCAATGCTCAAATACATAGAAACGCATCCTCTTGCGGGTGCGATCATACCGACACTAATGCACGGATCCCATGAACTCCGAAGTTAAGCGTGCTTGGCGAGAGTAGTAGTACTAGGATGGGTGACCCCACAGGAAAGTCCTCGTGTTGCACCCCTCTTTTTACTTTTTTTCGTTCTATCTTTTTCTTCACTCGTTTTACGTCTCATCTTTTTCCTTTTTCGTTCCTATCTTCTTCTTCCTTCGTTTACGTCTCTTTCGGCGTGCATATCGTCGCATCATCATCAGCGTCCGTCACGGTTCCCACGCGCCTCCTCTCCCGACACTAATCGCGGATCCAATGAAAACTCTGAATCCCATCATAATCCCTAGATAAATAAAGCGGAAATCTAATTGCTAATTACACGAATTTCCGGATCAAGCGGATTAAATAATCGTATCCTTATTGAGTGCGCAATTAAAATAATAAAAACTTGAAAAAGCGTGCCCGGCCGTCGTACTCGGCGTTCCCTACGCCCGTGGTGGGTGGCCTCTCAATGCTCAAATACATAGAGCATCCTCTTGCGGTGCGATCATACCCGACACTAATGCACGGATCCCATCGAACTCCGAAGTTAAGCGTGCTTGGCGAGAGTAGTACTAGGATGGGTGACCCCACAGGAAGTCCTCGTGTTGCACCCCCTCTTTTTACTTTTTTTTTTTTCGTTCTATCTTTTTCTTCACTCGTTTCGTCTCATCTTTTTCCTTTTTCGTTCCTATCTTCTTCTTCTTCACTTTCGTTTACGTCTCTTTCGCGTGCATATCGTCGCATCAGCGTCCGTCGTCGGTTCCCCCGCGCCTCCTCTCCCGCACTAATCGCGGATCCAATGAAAACTCGAATCCCATCATAATCCCTAGATAAATGGCGGAAATCTAATTGCTAATTACACGAATTTCCGGATCAAGCGGATTAATAATCGTATCCTTATTGAGTGCGCAATTAAAATAATAAAAACTTGAAAAAGCGTGCCCGGCCGTCGTACTCGGCGTTCCCTACCCCCGTGGTGGTGGCCTCTCAATGCTCAAATACATAAGAAACGCATCCTCTTGCGGGTGCGATCATACCACACTAATGCACGGATCCCATGAAACTCCGAAGTTAAGCGTGCTTGGCGAGAGTAGTACTAGGATGGGTGACCCCACAGGAAGTCCTCGTGTTGCACCCCTCTTTTTTTACTTTTTTTCGTTCTATCTTTTTCTTCACTCGTTTCGTCTCATCTTTTTCCTTTTTCGTTCTATCTTCTTCTTCACTCGTTTCGTCTCTTTCGCGTGCATATCGTCGCATCAGCGTCCGTCACGGTTCCCACGCGCCTCCTCTCCCGGCACTAATCGCGCGGATCCAATGAAAACTCGAATCCCATCATAATCCCTAGATAAATGAAAGCGGAAATCTAATTGCTAATTACACGAATTTCGGATCAAGCGGATTAATAATCGTATCCTTATTAGTGCGCAATTAAAATAATAAAAACTTGAAAAAGCGTGCCCGGCCGTCGTACTCGGCGTTCCCTACGCCCGTGGTGGTGGCCTCTCAATGCTCAAATACATAAAAGCATCCTCTTAGCGGTGTGCGATCATACAACACTAATGCACGGATCCCATGAACTCCGAAGTTAAGCGTGCTTGGCGAGAGTAGTACTAGGATGGGTGACCCCACAGGAAGTCCTCGTGTTGCACCCCTCTTTTTTACTTTTTTTCGTTCTATCTTTTTCTTCACTCGTTTTAGTCTCATCTTTTTCCTTTTTCGTTCCTATCTTCTTCTTCACTCGTTTACGTCTCTTTCGGCGTGCATATCGTCGCATCAGCGTCCGTCGCGGTTCCCACGCGCCTCCTCTCCCGACACTAATCGCGCGGATCCAATGAAAACTCGAATCCCATCATAATCCCTAGATAAATAAAGCGGAAATCTAATTGCTAATTACACGAATTTCCGGATCAAGCGGATTAAATCGTATCCTTATTAGTGCGCAATTAAAATAATAAAAACTTGAAAAAGCGTGCCCGGCCGTCGTACTCGGCGTTCCCTCGCCCGTGGTGGTGGCCTCTCAATGCTCAAATACATAAGAGCATCCTCTTAGCGGTGCGATCATACCCGACACTAATGCACGGATCCCATGAACTCCGAAGTTAAGCGTGCTTGGCGAGAGTAGTAGTACTAGGATGGGTGACCCCAGGAAGTCCTCGTGTTGCACCCCTCTTTTTTTACTTTTTTTCGTTCTATCTTTTTCTTCACTCGTTTTACGTCTCATCTTTTTTTTCTTTTTTCGTTCTATCTTCTTCTTCACTCGTTTCGTCTCTTTCGGCGTGCATATCGTCGCATCAGCGTCCGTCACGGTTCCCACGCGCCTCCTCTCCCGACACTAATCGCGCGGATCCAATGAAAACTCTGAATCCCATCATAATCCCTAGATAAATGGCGGAAATCTAATTGCTAATTACACGAATTTCCGGATCAAGCGGATTAAATAATCGTATCCTTATTGAGTGCGCAATTAAAATAATAAAAACTTGAAAAAGCGTGCCCGGCCGTCGTACTCGGCGTTCCCTAAGCCCGTGGTGGTGGCCTCTCAATGCTCAAATACATAAAACGCATCCTCTTGCGGGTGCGATCATACCGACACTAATGCACGGATCCCATCGAACTCCGAAGTTAAGCGTGCTTGGCGAGAGTAGTACTAGGATGGGTGACCCCACAGGAAGTCCTCGTGTTGCACCCCTCTTTTTTTTACTTTTTTTCGTTCTATCTTTTTCTTCACTCGTTTTAGTCTCATCTTTTTCCTTTTTCGTTCCTATCTTCTTCTTCACTCGTTTTTCGTCTCTTTCGGCGTGCATATCGTCGCATCAGCGTCCGTCACGGTTCCCACGCGCCTCCTCTCCCGACACTAATCGCGCGGATCCAATGAAAACTACGAATCCCATCATAATCCCTAGATAAATGGCGGAAATCTAATTGCTAATTACACGAATTTCCGGATCAAGCGGATTAATAATCGTATCCTTATTAGTGCGCAATTAAAATAATAAAAACTTGAAAAAGCGTGCCCGGCCGTCGTACTCGGCGTTCCCTACCCCGTGGTGGTGGCCTCTCAATGCTCAAATACATAAAGCGCATCCTCTTGCGGGTGCGATCATACCAGCACTAATGCACCGGATCCCATCAGAACTCCGAAGTTAAGCGTGCTTGGGCGAGAGTAGTACTAGGATGGGTGACCCCCTGGGAAGTCCTCGTGTTGCACCCCCTCTTTTTTTCTTTTTTTTTCGTTCCTATCTTTTTCTTCACTCGTTTTCGTCTCATCTTTTTTCCTTTTTTCGTTCCTATCTTCTTCTTCACTCGTTTACGTCTCTTTCGCGTGCATATCGTCGCATCAGCGTCCGTCACGGTTCCCACGCGCCTCTCTCCCCCGACACTAATCGCGGATCCAATGAAAACTACGAATCCCATCATAATCCCTAGATAAATGAAAGCGGAAATCTAATTGCTAATTACACGAATTTCCGGATCAAGCGGATTAATAATCGTATCCTTATTAGTGCGCAATTAAAATAATAAAAACTTGAAAAAGCGTGCCCGGCCGTCGTACTCGGCGTTCCCTACGCCCGTGGTGGTGGCCTCTCGATGCTCAAATACATAAGAGCATCCTCTTGCGGTGCGATCATACCGACACTAATGCACGGATCCCATCGAACTCCGAAGTTAAGCGTGCTTGGCGAGAGTAGTAGTACTAGGATGGGTGACCCCCTGGGAAGTCCTCGTGTTGCACCCCCCTCTTTTTTACTTTTTTTTCGTTCCTATCTTTTTCTTCACTCGTTTTTACGTCTCATCTTTTTCCTTTTTCGTTCCTATCTTCTTCTTCCCTCGTTTACGTCTCTTTCGCGTGCATATCGTCGCATCAGCGTCCGTCGGTTCCCACGCGCCTCCTCTCCCGACACTAATGCGCGGATCCAATGAAAACTCTGAATCCCATCATAATCCCTAGATAAATGGCGGAAATCTAATTGCTAATTACACGAATTTCCGGATCAAGCGGATTAATAATCGTATCCTTATTAGTCGCAATTAAAATAATAAAAACTTGAAAAAGCGTGCCCGGCCGTCGTACTCGGCGTTCCCTGCGCCCGTGGTGGTGGCCTCTCAATGCTCAAATACATAAAACATCCTCTTAGCGGTGCGATCATACCCGACACTAATGCACGGATCCCATCGAACTCCGAAGTTAAGCGTGCTTGGCGAGAGTAGTACTAGGATGGGTGACCCCACAGGAAGTCCTCGTGTTGCACCCCTCTTTTTTTTACTTTTTCGTTCCTATCTTTTTCTTCACTCGTTTTAGTCTCATCTTTTTCCTTTTTCGTTCTATCTTCTTCTTCACTCGTTTTTACGTCTCTTTCGGCGTGCATATCGTCGCATCAGCGTCCGTCACGCGTTTCCCGCGCCTCCTCTCTCCACACTAATCAGTCGCGCGGATCCAATGAAAACTACGAATCCCGTCATAATCCCTAGATAAATGAAAGCGGAAATCTAATTGCTAATTACACGAATTTCCGGATCAAGCGGATTAAATAATCGTATCCTTATTGATGCGCCATTAAAATAATAAAAACTTGAAAAAACGTGCCCGGCCGTCGTACTCGGCGTTCCCTCGCCCGTGGTGGTGGCCTCTCAATGCTCAAATACATAGAAGCATCCTCTTGCGGGTGCGATCATACCCGACACTAATGCACGGATCCCATCGAACTCCGAAGTTAAGCGTGCTTGGCGAGAGTAGTACTAGGATGGGTGACCCCACAGGAAGTCCTCGTGTTGCACCCCTCTTTTTTACTTTTTTTTTCGTTCTATCTTTTTTTCTTCACTCGTTTTACGTCTCATCTTTTTCCTTTTTCGTTCCTATCTTCTTCTTCCTCGTTTACGTCTCTTTCGCGTGCATATCGTCGCATCAGCGTCCGTCACGGTTCCCACGCGCCTCTCTCCCGACACTAATCGCGGATCCAATGAAAACTACGAATCCCGTCATAATCCCTAGATAAATGGCGGAAATCTAATTGCTAATTACACGAATTTCGGATCAAGCGGATTAAGTAATCGTATCCTTATTGAGTGCGCAATTAAAATAATAAAAACTTGAAAAAGCGTGCCCGGCCGTCGTACTCGGCGTTCCCTAAGCCCGTGGTGGTGGCCTCTCAATGCTCAAATACATAAAAGCATCCTCTTAGCGGTGCGATCATACCCGACACTAATGCACGGATCCCATCGAACTCCGAAGTTAAGCGTGCTTGGCGAGAGTAGTACTAGGATGGGTGACCCCACAGGAAGTCCTCGTGTTGCACCCCCTCTTTTTTTACTTTTTTTCGTTCTATCTTTTTCTTCACTCGTTTTAGTCTCATCTTTTTCCTTTTTCGTTCCTATCTTCTTCTTCACTCGTTTACGTCTCTTTCGGCGTGCATATCGTCGCATCAGCGTCCGTCACGGGTTCCCACGCGCCTCCTCTCCCGGCACTAATCGCGGATCCAATGAAAACTCTGACGAATCCCATCATAATCCCTAGATAAATGGCGGAAATCTAATTGCTAATTACACGAATTTCCGGATCAAGCGGATTAATAATCGTATCCTTATTAGTCACGCAATTAAAATAATAAAAACTTGAAAAAACGTGCCCGGCCGTCGTACTCGGCGTTCCCTACGCCCGTGGTGGTGGCCTCTCAATGCTCAAATACATAAAACGCATCCTCTTGCGGGTGCGATCATACGACACTAATGCACGGATCCCATCGAACTCCGAAGTTAAGCGTGCTTGGCGAGAGTAGTACTAGGATGGGTGACCCCACAGGAAGTCCTCGTGTTGCACCCCTCTTTTTTTACTTTTTTTCGTTCTATCTTTTTCTTCACTCGTTTTTCGTCTCATCTTTTTCCTTTTTCGTTCTATCTTCTTCTTCCCTTCGTTTACGTCTCTTTCGCGTGCATATCGTCGCATCAGCGTCCGTCACGGTTCCCACGCGCCTCCTCTCCCGACACTAATCGCGGATCCAATGAAAACTCGAATCCCATCATAATCCCTAGATAAATGGCAAATCTAATTGCTAATTACACGAATTTCGGATCAAGCGGATTAAATAATCGTATCCTTATTGATGCGCAATTAAAATAATAAAAACTTGAAAAAGCGTGCCCGGCCGTCGTACTCGGCGTTCCCTACGCCCGTGGTGGTGGCCTCTCAATGCTCAAATACATAAAGCATCCTCTTAGCAGGTGCGATCATACCCGACACTAATGCACGGATCCCATCGAACTCCGAAGTTAAGCGTGCTTGGCGAGAGTAGTACTAGGATGGGTGACCCCACAGGAAGTCCTCGTGTTGCACCCCCTCTTTTTTACTTTTTTTTTTCGTTCTATCTTTTTCTTCACTCGTTTTACGTCTCATCTTTTTCCTTTTTCGTTCCTATCTTCTTCTTCCACTCGTTTACGTCTCTTTCGGCGTGCATATCGTCGCATCAGCGTCCGTCGCGGTTCCCACGCGCCTCCTCTCCCGACACTAATGCGCGGATCCAATGAAAACTCTGAATCCCATCATAATCCCTAGATAAATGGCAAATCTAATTGCTAATTACACGAATTTCCGGATCAAGCGGATTAAAATCGTATCCTTATTGAGTGCGCAATTAAAATAATAAAAACTTGAAAAAGCGTGCCCGGCCGTCGTACTCGGCGTTCCCTACGCCCGTGGTGGTGGCCTCTCAATGCTCAAATACATAAAGCATCCTCTTAGCGGGTGCGATCATACCGACACTAATGCACGGATCCCATCGAACTCCGAAGTTAAGCGTGCTTGGCGAGAGTAGTACTAGGATGGGTGACCCCCTGGGAAGTCCTCGTGTTGCACCCCTCTTTTTTACTTTTTTTTTTTCGTTCCTATCTTCTTTTTCAGTCGTTTTTGTCTCATCTTTTTTCCTTTTTTCGTTCCTATCTTCTTTTTCACTCGTTTTCGTCTCTTTCGCGTGCATATCGTCGCATCAGCGTCCGTCACGGTTCCCCACGCGCCTCCTCTCCCGACACTAATCGCGGGATCCAATGAAAACTCTGAATCCCATCATAATCCCTAGATAAATGGCAAATCTAATTGCTAATTACACGAATTTCCGGATCAAGCGGATTAATAATCGTATCCTTATTAGTGCGCAATTAAAATAATAAAAACTTGAAAAAGCGTGCCCGGCCGTCGTACTCGGCGTTCCTACGCCCGTGGTGGTGGCCTCTCAATGCTCAAATACATAAAGCATCCTCTTGCGGGTGCGATCATACCGACACTAATGCACGGATCCCATCGAACTCCGAAGTTAAGCGTGCTTGGGCGAGAGTAGTACTAGGATGGGTGACCCCCTGGGAAGTCCTCGTGTTGCACCCCCCTCTTTTTTACTTTTTTTTCGTTCCTATCTTTTTCTTCACTCGTTTTCGTCTCATCTTTTTTCCTTTTTTTCGTTCCTATCTTCTTCTTCACTCGTTTACGTCTCTTTCGCGTGCATATCGTCGCATCAACGTCCGTGCGGTTCCCACGCGCCTCCTCTCCCAGCACTAATCGCGGATCCAATAAAAACTCTACGAATCCCATCATAATCCCTAGATAAATGAAAGCAAATCTAATTGCTAATTACACGAATTTCCGGATCAAGCGGATTAAATAATCGTATCCTTATTAGTGCGCAATTAAAATAATAAAAACTTGAAAAAGCGTGCCCGGCCGTCGTACTCGGCGTTCCCTACGCCCGTGGTGGTGGCCTCTCAATGCTCAAATACATAAACGCATCCTCTTGCGGGTGCGATCATACCGACACTAATGCACGGATCCCATCGAACTCCGAGTTAAGCGTGCTTGGCGAGAGTAGTACTAGGATGGGTGACCCCTGCAGAAAGTCCTCGTGTTGCACCCCCCTCTTTTTTACTTTTTTTTCATTCCTATCTTTTTCTTCACTCGTTTTAAATCTCATCTTTTTCCTTTTTTTCGTTCCTATCT
Organism: Gentiana macrophylla; assembly: GCA_026214975.1. Classification (NCBI taxonomy): domain Eukaryota; kingdom Viridiplantae; phylum Streptophyta; class Magnoliopsida; order Gentianales; family Gentianaceae; genus Gentiana; species Gentiana macrophylla. The sequence continues at coordinate 42,093,562 of CM047811.1, read as the reverse complement.
TCTTCTTCACTCGTTTACGTCTCTTTCGCGTGCATATCGTCGCATCAACGTCCGTGCGGTTCCCACGCGCCTCCTCTCCCAGCACTAATGCGCCGGATCCAATGAAAACTACGAATCCCATCATAATCCCTAGATAAATGAAAGCGGAAATCTAATTGCTAATTACACGAATTTCCGGATCAAGCGGATTAAATGTCGTATCCTTATTAGTGCGCAATTAAAATAATAAAAACTTGAAAAAGCGTGCCCGGCCGTCGTACTCGGCGTTCCCTAAGCCCGTGGTGGTGGCCTCTCAATGCTCAAATACATAAAGCATCCTCTTAGCGGTGCGATCATACCCGACACTAATGCACGGATCCCATCGAACTCCGAAGTTAAGCGTGCTTGGCGAGAGTAGTACTAGGATGGGTGACCCCACAGGAAGTCCTCGTGTTGCACCCCCTTTTTTTTTTTTTTTTCGTTCTATCTTTTTCTTCACTCGTTTTACGTCTCATCTTTTTCCTTTTTTCGTTCCTATCTTCTTCTTCACTCGTTTACGTCTCTTTCGGCGTGCATATCGTCGCATCAGCGTCCGTCACGGTTCCCACGCGCCTCCTCTCCCCCGCACTAATCGCGGATCCAATGAAAACTACGAATCCCATCATAATCCCTAGATAAATGGCGGAAATCTAATTGCTAATTACACGAATTTCCGGATCAAGCGGATTAATAATCGTATCCTTATTAGTGCGCAATTAAAATAATAAAAACTTGAAAAAGCGTGCCCGGCCGTCGTACTCGGCGTTCCCTGCCCCGTGGTGGTGGCCTCTCAATGCTCAAATACATAAAGCATCCTCTTAGCGGGTGCGATCATACGACACTAATGCACGGATCCCATCGAACTCCGAGTTAAGCGTGCTTGGCGAGAGTAGTACTAGGATGGGTGACCCCACAGGAAGTCCTCCCTCGTGTTGCACCCCCTCTTTTTTTTTACTTTTTTTCGTTCTATCTTTTTCTTCACTCGTTTTACGTCTCATCTTTTTCCTTTTTCGTTCCTATCTTCTTCTTCTTCTTTTACGTCTCTCTTTTTCGCGTGCATATCGTCGCATCAGCGTCCGTCACGGTTCCCACGCGCCTCCTCTCCCGACACTAATCGCGGATCCAATGAAAACTCGAATCCCATCATAATCCCTAGATAAATGGCGGAAATCTAATTGCTAATTACACGAATTTCCGGATCAAGCGGATTAATAATCGTATCCTTATTGATGCGCAATTAAAATAATAAAAACTTGAAAAAGCGTGCCCGGCCGTCGTACTCGGCGTTCCCTAGCCCGTGGTGGTGGCCTCTCAATGCTCAAATACATAAAGCATCCTCCTCTTGCGGTGCGATCATACCGACACTAATGCACGGATCCCATCGAACTCCGAAGTTAAGCGTGCTTGGCGAGAGTAGTACTAGGATGGGTGGTGACCCCACAGGAAGTCCTCGTGTTGCACCCCTCTTTTTACTTTTTTTTTCTATCTTTTTCTTCACTCGTTTTAGTCTCATCTTTTTCCTTTTTCGTTCCTATCTTCTTCTTCCACTCGTTTACGTCTCTTTCGGCGTGCATATCGTCGCATCAGCGTCCGTCACGGTTCCCACGCGCCTCCTCTCCCGCACTAATCGCGGATCCAATGAAAACTCTGAATCCCATCATAATCCCTAGATAAATGGCGGAAATCTAATTGCTAATTACACGAATTTCCGGATCAAGCGGATTAAATAATCGTATCCTTATTAGTGCGCAATTAAAATAATAAAAACTTGAAAAACGTGCCCGGCCGTCGTACTCGACGTTCCCTCGCCCCGTGGTCGGTGGCCTCTCAATGCTCAAATACATAAGAACGCATCCTCTTAACGGGTGCGATCATACCAGCACTAATGCACCGGATCCCATCAGAACTCCGAAGTTAAGCGTGCTTGGCGAGAGTAGTACTAGGATGGGTGACCCCACAGGAAGTCCTCGTGTTGCACCCCTCTTTTTACTTTTTTTCGTTCTATCTTTTTCTTCACTCGTTTTCGTCTCATCTTTTTTTCCTTTTTCGTTCCTATCTTCTTCTTCACTCGTTTACGTCTCTTTCGCGTGCATATCGTCGCATCAACGTCCGTGCGGTTCCCACGCGCCTCCTCTCCCCCGACACTAATCGCGGATCCAATGAAAACTACGAATCCCATCATAATCCCTAGATAAATGGCGGAAATCTAATTGCTAATTACACGAATTTCCGGATCAAGCGGATTAAATAATCGTATCCTTATTAGTGCGCAATTAAAATAATAAAAACTTGAAAAAGCGTGCCCGGCCGTCGTACTCGGCGTTCCCTAAGCCCGTGGTGGGTGGCCTCTCAATGCTCAAATACATAAAGCATCATCCTCTTGCGGGTGCGATCATACCCGACACTAATGCACGGATCCCATGAACTCCGAAGTTAAGCGTGCTTGGCGAGAGTAGTACTAGGATGGGTGACCCCACAGGAAGTCCTCGTGTTGCACCCCTCTTTTTTACTTTTTTTTTTCTATCTTTTTCTTCACTCGTTTTACGTCTCATCTTTTTCCTTTTTCGTTCCTATCTTCTTCTTCACTCGTTTACGTCTCTCTCGCGTGCATGCATCGCGTCATCAGCGTCGTCCGTCGCGGTTCCCACGCGCCTCCTCTCCCGACACTAATGCGCGGATCCAATGAAAACTACGAATCCCATCATAATCCCTAGATAAATGGCAGCGGAAATCTAATTGCTAATTACACGAATTTCCGGATCAAGCGGATTAATAATCGTATCCTTATTGAGTGCGCATAATTAAAATAATAAAAACTTGAAAAAGCGTGCCCGGCAACAATCTCTTGAATTAACATTAATCGTATCAAAAGAAAGGTTCTCATATGAATATAATTCTCATTATAATTCAAACAAATAATCTGCTTTCATCAATCTTTCGATCTAACAAAACAAAACATTCAAAGCGTTCAATTGATAAAGAAATTACAATTCAAACTCACGAAATAATTGCTATTGGAACATCCCTTGGTTGTGATGGTGTTGAATTGGCTTCATCCCGTTGTCCCATCGCGAATCGCTTAGCCTTCGATCATCCTTGATCTCCAAGAATAAATTGAAGAGAAAAGACTCATCTTTTGTATGACAAAGCGCGGCTGCCTCTGGGTTTTATCTGCGTCAGTAATGTGTATGATGTTCTATGGCTTTCTCTCCGCATGGATGCTGTTTTTATAGGGATCGTGGCCGACATAGGAAGATCTAGAAGATAACGATGCGAAAATCCACCGACCTACCGAGCCGACACGTTCGGTCGACCGAGTGTCATGGCTCGGTCGACCGAGCCTACCAAATGCCCGTGTTCACACTGTGCTTCGTATAACGTGTTCCTCACTCCACTCTCTCGATCAGATTTGATTTATCCTTCTTTAATTGCTCCGAATATCTTCTTTATTTCTTGAGATTCTTTTGATTGAATAATATTTATCTTCCCAAAATAAAATCCAAATGATTGAATGAAATTGATCCTCTTGATTAAATAATATCACCCTCGCATTTCTTTATTTTTACGCAAAATGTTGTTACACCAAGTCATCGAATAATAATAATAATAAAATGTGTAACAAAAATAACAATTAAACCCATAATTTCCTCATAATTAAATTATAATTCCTCAATAACCATTATAGGAATTTAACGGTTAAAACACGCTTTTCTCATTTATTTCCCTTAAAAATAAGGTAAATTGTTTAGGGATTAAGCCCGAAAATATAGTAAAATATACCCTAAACAACTCCCCCACACTTAGCTTTTTGTTCGTCCCGAACAAAATAATCAAAACTGGCTCACTGTACATGTAATCCACATAGATTCCTGGCTCACGTAACAAAAGATACAACAACTATAGCAAGTGATACCAACATAGAGATAGATTCTGTGCATGTGTGACAAGCCCTTTTCAATCTTCACAATCCTCTCAAACAAATATCCTCTCAAATAATTTTAATGACTATCCAAGGTGTTGGCAGTAATCGTTCCACACAAAGTCTTCCCGCGCACTCAGTAGGATAATCCCTACAGCATATCATTCGGTTTATACTGGGTATAAGTTCAACGATAACAAAGTCTTTAGGTTTTTTTTCACTTTATTCTTCTTTTTTCCTTCTTGACGCACATCAAGATGAGCTCTTACCCGTCATAGTAGAATAGGATGTTTCGGGATAACACCCTACCTTACTCAAATCATAGGGTAGCTTTTCCTGACTGTCGTGAGCTTTTGGTCATCATAGTGGAATAGGACATTTCGAGATAATGCCCTACCGCACTCCAATCATTAACCAGCTTTCGACACACCCATTTATTTATTATTAACTCAACTTCTTTTAAAAAAACATTAGTTACGTTTCACTTATCACATTCAAACCTTAGATATTCACAGTGCACGTTCTGAACTTAGGTGTTACTTCACTGTTACTATTAAGAACAAATCTCTCTAAGATAAATCACTAAAATAGTGAAAGGATACAGTTCAAAATTATTGCTTCGATATCAAAGGCTTACGTGAATATGAAATGAATACTATCTCAAATCAGCAAGAGCATGCTATAATTATCTCTCAAAGTCACATAAAATCATTGTCAGGAAACTACAACTAGCAAGCCATTTGTTTCAATTACATGCTCAAGATTTACAATTATCCAAGTTACTTTGAAAATTTTTAAAATTGTCGAGAAAATCACATTTACTCATTCTCAGAAGATATAGCATGATAACATACCCAATTTAGACACCCCCCCACGCTTAAATCACATTATGTCCTCAGAATGTGCAAATAAAAGAAAAGAATACTTAGCTGGTTGTCAAAACGATTGTCGGGTCATAGGTTGGCAGAGGTCAGGCCGTAGCATGAACGTGCGGCGCAACTCATATCACGAATGACAACACTAAAGGAATAGCCGGCAACAACCGCTCAACGATATCTCAGAACACTCGACATAGCATATAATCTCGGGGACAAGGGGTATATGAGTAAACATGAATGCACACAGAAATGGGCAAATAAAGCATTCACAAATAGGACAGGGATAACCAACACACAAATCCCCAAGGTTTTATTCCTAATAACCTAAATACTTAAAAGACTAGGCTGCCTCCTAGTAGCGCTTCTTTTATGTCATTAGCTTGACAGAGTAAACCAAGTCAACCTGGATCAGGCCACTTGGGTTTGAGGCTAACCACTTCTCTGTCGATTTCGGAATGATTAGAACGAAATGGTTTTCGCCACAACAACAAGTCAAGTGTGCGAGTAAATCATGAAATTTTTCTCTCCAGACAACACTGACTCTTTTCTTCTTGTTCTTGTTTCTCAGATGTGGCTGAGGTATGCTAACAGGCTCAGGAACATTGACAGAGGGATCTGCAAGGATAGGGGTAATAAGGTCATCATCCACTCCAAAGAAGTCGGATGGAATCTCTTCACAAATAAACGACTCAACCGTTTCATTTCTCTTTTGAAAGTATAGTACTTCGGCTTTTTTCCTTAGGTTGCCCAAAGTACTTCTTAATCTGTGACCATTGACTTTGAACGGTTGATCGCCGTATCCTTTCAACGTAATGGCTCCACCAGGATGAACATCAAGAATCTCAAAGGGGCGAGACCATCTAGATTTAAGCTTACCAGCAAAAAGATGGAGCCTGGTGTTATACAGCAAAGCCATGTCTCCCACTTTGAATTCCGGTCTTTAATCTTAGCATCGTGGGCGCGCTTCGTTCTTTCCTTGCTCGACTTGGCGTTCTCGTAGGCCCCCTGAGTCCAATTCATCGAGCTCATGTAGTTGCAATAATCTTTTCTCCCCACGAGTTGGCTATCGAAGTTTAAGAATTTTATAGCCCAATAAGCTCTATGCTCCACTCGACCGGGTAGATGGCAAGCCTTGCCATAAACCATTTGGAATGGTGACGTGCCCATAGGGGTCTTAAACGCGCGGTCGATAAGCCCAAAGTCGTCGTCCAACTTCGCACTCGATTGGATCTATTCGAATTCACCGTTTTCTCCAAAATCCGCTTTTAGACTTCATACTCACCTCGACTTGGCCCACGGTCCTGGGGTGGTATGGTGTACCAATTCTATGCTTGACACCATATCTCTCAAGAGTTTTATCCAGTGGTGCATTACAGAAATGCGAACCTTCATCACTGATAAGGGCTCTAAGACAGCCAAATCTAGTAAAGATATTCTTTTGCAAGAATTTCTTAACAACTTTGTGATCATTGGTTTGGGTGGCTATGGCCTCTACCCACTTGGAAACATAGTCTACACAGACCAGAATATATTTGTTAGAGCATGATGATGGGAACGGTCCCATAAAATCAATGCCCCAGACGTCAAAGACCTCACATTCCAAGATAGGCCTCAAAGGCATCTCCATCCTATTACTGAGTCTCCCTACCCTTTGGCATCTATCACAGCCCTTGCAAAAGGCTTCAGCATCTTTAAACAAGGTAGGCCAGTAAAAACCAGCTTGAAGGATTTTTGTGACAGTCTTGGGTGCTCCGTAGTGTCCACCAGCGGGACCACTATGACATTGCTCTAGAATATCCAATTGTTCATGCTCCGGAACGCACCTTCTAAGCAACCCGTCCTTGCAGACTTTAAACAGATATGGATCCTCCCATACGAGATATTTTAAGTCACTGAAAAATTTCTTCCTTTCCTGATACGTCATCTCTTCTAAATGCCCACTTGCTAAGTAGTTGGCGTAATCAAGATACCACGGCCTCCCGGGTCTCTAGCTTCATTAATTGCTCGGTCCGGAAAGTCAATGCCTATCTCCTGTGGGACTTCGCCACCCTCATTCACTAGGCGAGATAAGTGGTCACTACAACATTATCACTACCCTTCTTGTCCTTAATTTCAAGGTCAAATTCTGTAGTATCGTAATCCATCCCAGAGTAACCTTGGTTTAGCGTCTGGCTTTGCCCATAAGGTAGCGTAGTCTTCGTGATCTGCCCACACCACCACTTTGGACCCTAAAAGATAACCACGAATTTGTCAATAGCAAAAGCATTGCCAAGAATTCCTTCTCAAGAGTGGCGTAATTGCATTGAGCCGGGTTCAAAGTCGGCTAGCATAGTAAATCGGCCTGAACTTTTTGTCAATTCTCACGCCTAAATCGCGCCCACTGCGTAGTTAGAGGCATCGCACATTAATTCAAAAGGTTTAGTCGATCGGGCGCGATTAAAATTGGGGCACCGGGTTAGCTTATCCTTTAAGCTATTAAAAGCTTTCTTACACCCATCATCAAACAAGAACTCCACTTCCTCTTTCAACAGGTTGGATAAAGGCTTTGCTATCGTCGAAAAATCTTTAATGAAACGCCGATAGAAGCCCACATGTCCCAGAAATCCTCGTACCTCCTTCACTGTCTTCGGGTACGACATTTTCTCAATGGCTTCTACCTTAGCCTTATCCACCTGAATACCATCACTGGACACCTTGTGTCCCAAAACAATCCCTTCTTCTACTAGAAAATGGCATTTCTCCCAGTTAAGCACTAGATTTTTCTCAACGCAACGTTGGAGTACCATATCTAGATTCTTTAAAATTTCATCAAAACTGTTGCCATAGACTGAGAAATCATCCATGAAGACCTCCATGCATTGCTCCACAAGTCCATCAAAAATGGCCAACATGCACCGTTGAAATGTAGCTGGTGCATTACATAAGCCGAATGGCATTCTGCGAAAGGCAAAAGTGCCCGATGGACAGGTAAAGTTGTCTTCTCTTGGTCATTAGGGTCGATGGCTATCTGGAAATAACCAGAATATCCATCGAGGAAACAATAATACTTATGACCACTCAGTCTTTCTAAGAAGTTGGTCAATGAAGGCAGGGGGAAATGATCCTTAGCAGTGACTTCATTTAATCTGCGATAATCAATGCAAACTCTATAGCCAGTCACAAGGCGTAAGGCAACTTCTTCCCCTTTTTCGTTCTTTTCCACGGTAATGCCTCCCTTCTTTGGCACAACTTGAGTAGGACTGACCCACTCACTATCAGCTATGGCATAAATAATTCCCATGTCAAGCCATTTGATAATCTCCTTTTTGACAACCTCCTGCATGTGCGGATTTAGCCTCCTTTGAGGTTGTCTAACCTTCTTTGCTCCTTCCTCCGTTCGAATCTTATGCATGCACACGTCTGGGCTGATTCCTCTGATATCGCCCACCTGCCATCCGAACGCGAGGATATGTTTCTCAAGCACTTTGATCAATTCTGCCTCTTGCTCCGGCTCGAGTTTAGAGGAGATGATCAAGGGCAACTTATCACCGTCCTTAAGGAAGATGTATTTTAGGTGCTGCGGAAGTGGTTTTAACTCTAAGTCAGTAGGTGGTTGCTCGATGCTAGATTTTAAGGGACCACCTTTTTCCTTGTGAGCTTGGACCGGTTGACTGAAAAACACCTCGTCTTCCTGAGGTGTAACCCCAGAAAGATATTGAATGACATCATCTAGAGGAATCCTCCTGTCAGCTTCCGTTTGTTCTTTCTTATGCTTAACCATCTTCTTAAGTTCTTCTTCTTCAAGCTCTTCTCGCAAAGTTCGCTCCCAATCATCCAACTCCCAATGAGTAGTTTCTTTCCGAAATTCTATTTCGTCCCAACTACCCATTAAAACTTCCTCTCTCTGCGAGGTTAAAGTCTGCTGGTTGAGCTCCTTCAAATCATTCTTTGCTCATCCCTCGAATATCCTGCATTTTCCGTTCACTCATAGGCTCGGTATCATAAGTTGTTGAGACAACTCTACGATGATTCCTGCTGTTCGTGAATTATAACATCCAGGGCTCCTATCTCCGTGAGTTCTTCATCGAGGTCGTCCATCTCCATAGATTGCTTCAATGAATGAGATCTCTGGCTCAAGCTTCCGCAGAACTTTTTCCTTGCTCGAGGGTAATGGAAGTGTCCCCTACTTTCGAGAGTGATTTGGCCGCCAAGTCAATGGTGGAGGCGTATGTTTAAGAAAGGCCGCCCCGAGTAATCGAGGGCATCTCCTTGTCGATCGGTAATCCAAGATGACCCGGTCGATTGGAAAAACTAGATGTTTAACATGGATAAGGGCGTTGTTAACACAACCGCTAAACGGCTGGATTGGTCCACCAATCGAAGAGAGGCGGGGCGCTCCTTTAGCCTTTTGTCCAGCCGAGACTCTTGCAGACGTTCAATGGCATCACATTAACAGAGGCCCCTGAATCGCATAAAACATTGTGGAACGTGTGGCCTTCAATCGTACAGGAGATTGAAGGTCGTCCGGGGTCACCTCGCTTGATTGCAACGCTCTGTGAAACCGTTGAACACTCTTCTCTTAGCACTTCTTCTGCCATTTCCTTTAGCTTCTTTTTACTTCCACATGCATCCTTAAGATACTTACATCACTTAGGCATCTCAGTTAATACCTCAGCAAGTGGCATAGTCACCATAGTATCTCTAAGCATTTTCCTCACTCCGTCATACTGTTTGTCAGAGTTTAGGGTATTCTCTCTTTTCTTTGCCGGATAAGGAAGGGTTTTCGAATGATTGATTATAGTTTGATTTTTAATGGCTTCGTCCTCCTTATCCTTCCATCTGACAAACTTCTCAGTTTTCTTTTTTAGTCGTGGGTTCAAATTTCTCCTCGACTTCTCTTTCAAAGATCCTCATCACTATCCCCTGGTATCATCACCACTCAGCTCTTCCTCACTGATGCTTTCTTTGGCATTTAACTTCTGATTGCCCCCTCCTGAACTTATGGCGTCAGGAGGGGCTACTCGTTTCCCGACATCTTTTCGGGTCCAATTACGCTTTACCGCTTCGAGGGTGATCGCATTCAACTCCTCATCTCCATACTCCCATTGAGGTGTGATGGCAAAGGTGCAAGCATTGATATCTCGCCTTAGGTTTTTATCTCAGATAACTCGGCGAGTCTTCCTTGAGGTCTGCTTGCTTGTTGATCGACCATCCGACTCAACTGCTCTCCATCGCCTTTTGACCGGTGGCTAGTGTTTTCACCATGTCAACTAGCTCATCGAATTTCTTCTCGAGAGACGTAGGTGGGCTGTTGATTTTATGTTTGGGCCCGCTTACCTTGGGGTCTTGGGTTATTGGATGCACCAGGCGGTGTATAATAACTATTCCGCGGATTTCCGAAAAGTTGCGGGTTTGAGTTTGACTTGATTGACCGTAATTTTGACCAAGCCTCAAAAGGTTGATTCGGTTCTCCATGGCTTGTACTTCCTCATTCATCGTATTCCCGGCCTGTATGCCCGAGTGATTCACATCTGCCGCCCTTCTTGTCGCTTCATTTGCATGTTGGCTAGTTGTTTGTTCATTATTTCCATTTGAGCAACAAGCGCTTTGTCTCTCGAGTCACTTAGAAGCGACCTCTTTTGCTTCCGCTAACACGGTCTTCTTTTGAGTTGCCCACATGTTATTCTTAGCTATCGCTTCGCTACCACCCTATAGGCAGCATCATCTCCTCCTCCTAAAAACGATCCATGAGCTGTGGAATCCAAGTAATCTCTATTGGGTTGCGTAACACCCTGATAGAATAATTCTAGAAGCTCATGTCGAGTATATCCATGGTTAGGGCATTTTCTCATTAACAGATTCAACCTCTCCCAAGCCTTTCCCACACTCTCCCCTTCTAGTTGCTCGAAAGTGGCTATATCTCTTTTACGTTCCATTATCGTTCCAGGTGAAACGAATTTCAGAGCAAAGGCTCTTTTAACATCAGCCCAGTTATGAAGAGAGTGATGGGGTAAAGACTTAAACCATCGATTTGCTTCACCCCTCAAAGCAAACGGGAAAAGTTTCAATTTAACAACTTCTGTAGGAACGCCAGGGTAGTGACCTGCTTCACAGATTTGCACAAAAGTAGACAAGAAGTCGTGTGGGTCTTCTGCAGCAGTGCCATGGAATGAACTATTTTGGACCATCCCCACAACTCCATTCTTAAGATCAAAATGCATTCCTCCCATCTCCGGAGGCCGGATTGGTCTATGCCCTTCCAAGAAGTCTTGATCAAGATAAGGCGCATAAGGGTCTTCTTGTGCACAACACCGCACAGCCGCGCTGGGTCATTTGGCCGCTGAACATTCTCGAGGTTGTTGTTGCATCTGGCCGGTTTATCCAGGCTTGTCAGCCGTTGTTGGTTCCGCAACATTTGCATCGTAATTTGGTTTAGTTGAGCGGGATCTTGGTTATTATTCCCTTGGTTCTCCGTTCGTCATCGCTAGAACCGTGTTCGCCATCTTGTCGTAACTTTGAAATAATCTTCTTTTGACAATGTCTCGCTTCGGGTTCGGGTTAAAGATAAGATTTCCTTCTTACTCCTGGTTTGCATAAACCAGAGAAGCGAATCAGAAGAAATCAACCGTGACTGTAGGTTGATGAGAACGAGTTTAGAAGATTGGAGGATTTAGAAAGAGAGAAGAGAGAGAAGAGACCAAAAGTGAAATTTTGAGGTCGAATCATGCGTTCGATGTAAGTGGACGCTAGTTCGTAGAGGATTCGGGAAGTGAACGCTGTTTGCAGCATCGAATCAAGCGCTCGTAAGATGATAGGATAAGCACGGGCGTTCAATATGGGTGAACGCTCGTTCAAAAGGTTTTTATTTTATTTTTTATTTTTTTTATTTTATTTTTTTTTTTTTTTTAAGAGAAACACCTAAAAAAAAAAATTACACCGATACAAAAAACTATACTAACAAATAATCCGACAACCGTTACCGATTCCCCGGCAACGGCGCCAAAAACTTGTTCGATAAAACTTGTTTTATATTTATTTTACCGGAACACCCCAAGTATAAGGATTGTAGTATAGGGTGTTACCGAGTCGTCCTAAGGGAATCGTACAATTATCGGATTAAAATATAGCTGTTATAAATAATGTCACAACTTATTGACTAAAATTAAATTTTATACTAATTATGATCTAAAAGGCAATGAACAAGAACGATGAACAGAATTTATGAATAGTAAATTTGCGTAAAAAACAAACAAAGTTGATGACTGAACGAATTGGTTTATCAAGTAATTAAAAGAACAAGAGAACGACACGAATCCACCAAACAACCACCACCCAACCAAGTCATGAATTGAATTATATTTCTTGGTATGATCTAACATAAATTCGATCTAGTTTCCTTAATCAAATTTACTTAGCTTTCGTTTTCTTTCTCAAGTAAAACAAAATTAACAATTTAAGAACATGATCACGAGTTCGTCTCCGAATCTCCTACCCAATTAACAATAAACAATCTCTTGAATTAACATTAATCGTATCAAAAGAAAGGTTCTCATATGAATATAATTCTCATTATAATTCAAACAAATAACTGTTTCATCAATCTTTCGATCTAACAAAACAAAACATTCAAAGCGTTCAATTGATAAAGAAATTACAATTCAAACTCACGAAATAATTGCTATTGGAACATCCCTTGGTTGTGATGGTGTTGAATTGGCTTCATCCCGTTGTCCCATCATGAATCGCTTAGCCTTCGATCATCCTTGATCTCCAAGAATAAATTGAAGAGAAAAGACTCATCTTTTGTATGACAAAGTGCGGCTGCCCTCTAGGGTTTTTTATGCGGCTGTAATGTGTATGATGTTCTATGGCTTTCTCTCCGCATGGATGCTGTTTTTATAGGGATCGTGGCCGACATAGGAAGATCTAGAAGATAACGATGCGAAAATCCACCGACCTACCGAGCCGACACGCTCGGGTCGATTCGAACAGTGTCATGGCTCGGTCGACCGAGCCTACCAAATGCCCGTGTTCACACTGTGCTTCGTATAACGTGTTCCTCACTCCACTCTCTCGATCAGATTTGATTTATCCTTCTTTAATTGCTCCGAATATCTTCTTTATTTCTTGAGATTCTTTTGATTGAATAATATTTATCTTCCCAAAATAAAATCCAAATGATTGAATGAAATTGATCCTCTTGATTAAATAATATCACCCCTCGCATTTCTTTATTTTCTGCAAAAATGTTGTTACACCAAGTCATCGAATAATAATAATAATAAAAATGTGTAACAAAATAACAATTAAACCCATAATTTCATAATTAAATTATAATTCCTCAATAACCATTATAGGAATTTAACGGTTAAAACACGCTTTTCTCATTTATTTCCCTTAAAAATAAGGTAAATTGTTTAGGGATTAAGCCCGAAAATATAGTAAAATATACCCTAAACACTCGCCCCGCGGTCGGCGGCCTCTCAATTCTCAAATACATAAGAACGCATCCTTTTAACGGGTGCGATCATACCAAAAGACTAATGCACCGGATCCCATCGAACTCTGGTTAAGCGTGCTTGGCGAGAGTAGTACTAGGATGGGTGACCCTGGAAGTCCTCGTGTTGCACCCCTCTTTTTTACTTTTTCGCTTCTATCTTCTTCTTCACTCCTTTCGCCTCATCTTTTTCCTTTTTTCGCTCCTATCTTCTTCTTCACTCGTTGCCTCTTTCGCATGCATATCGTCGCATCAACGTCCGCGGCGGTTCCCACGCCCTCTCTCCCAAAGACTAATGCGCCGGATCCAATGAAAACTATGAATCCCATCATAATCCCTAGATAAATGAAAACGGAAATCTAATTCCTAATTACACCGATTTCCGGATCAAACGGATTCGTAATCGTATCCTTATTGAGTACGCAATTAAAATAATAAAACTTCAAAACGTGCCCGGCCGCTATACATACTCGACGTTCCTCGCCCCGCGTCGGGCGGCCTCTCAATGCTAAAATACATAAGAACGCATCCTCTTAACGGGTGCGATCATACCAGCACTAATGCACCGGATCCCATCAGAACTCCGAAGTTAAGCGTGCTTGGGCGAGAGTAGTACTAGGATGGGTGACCCCCTGGGAAGTCCTCGTGTTGCACCCCTCTTTTTAACTTTTTCTTCGTTCCTATCTTCTTCTACACTCGTTTTCGTCTCATCTTTTTTCCTTTTTTCATTCCTATCCTCTTCTTCACTCATTTTCGTCTCTTTCGCGTGTATATCATCGCATCAACGTCCGTGCGGTTCCCACGCACCTCCTCTCCCAGCACTAATGCACCGGATCCAATGAAAACTACGAATCCCGTCAAAATCCCCTAGATAAATGAAAACGGAAATCTAATTGCTAATTACACCGAATTTCGGGATCAAACGGATTCGTAATCGTATCCTTATTGAGTACGCAATTAAAATAATAAAACTTGAAAACGCTCCCGGCCGTCAGACTCGACGTTCCTCGCCCCGGGTCGGGCGGCCTCTCAATGCTCAAATACATAAGAACACATCCTCTTAACGGGTGCGATCATACCAACACTAATGCACCGGATCCCATCAGAACTCCGTTAAGCGCGCTTGGGCTAGAGTAGTACTAGGATGGGTGACTCCTGAAGTCCTCGTGTTGCACCCCTTTTTTTACTTTTTTCATTCCTATCTTCTTCTTCACTCGTTTTCGCTCTCATCTTTTTCCTTTTTTTCGCTCCTATCTTCTTCTTCACTCGTTGCCTCTTTCACGCGCATATCGTCGCATCAACGTCCGTATGGTTCCCACGCCGCTTCCTCTCCCAAAGACTAATGCACCGGTCCAATGAAAACTACGAATCCCGCCATAATCCCTCTAGATAAATGAAAATCAAATCTAATTGCTAATTACACCGAATTTCCGGATCAAACGGATTCGTAATCGATCCTTATTGAGTACGCAATTAAAATAATAAAACTTGAAAACGTGCCCGGTCGCCGTGACTCGACGCTCCTCGCCCCACGGACGGCAAAACCCTCTCTCATGCTCAAATACATAAGAACACATCCTCTTAACGGTCCGATCATACCAAAGACTAATGCACCGGATCCCATCGTAACTCCGGTTAAGCGTGCTTGGGCAAGAGTAGTACTAGGATGGGTGACCCCCTGGGAAGTCCTCGTGTTGCTCCCCTCATTTTTACTTTTTTTTCGTTCATATCTTCTTCTTCACTCATTTTCGTCTCATCTTTTTTCCTTTTTTCGTTCCTATCTTCTTCTTTACTCGTTTTCGTCTCTTTCACGTGCATATCGTCGCATCAACATCCGTGCGGTTCCCACGCGCCTCCTCTCCCAGCACTAAGGCGCCGGATCCAATGAAAACTACGAATCCCTTCTTAATCCCTTAGATAAATGAAAACGGAAATCTAATTGCTAATTACACCGAATTTCCAGATCAAACGGATTCGTAATCGTATCCTTATTGAGTACGCAATTAAAATAATAAGAACTTGAAAAACGTGCCCGGCCGTCGTACTCGACGTTCACTCGCCCGCTTCATGGCGGCCTCTCACCTCAAATACATAAGAACGCATCCTTTAACGGGTGCGATCATACCAAAGACTATTGCACCGGATCCCATCGTAACTCCGTTTAAGCGTGCTTGGGCGAGAGAGTAGTACTAGGATGGGTGACCCTGAAGTCCTCGTGTTGCACCCCTCTTTTTTTTTTTCGCTCCTATCTTCTTCTTCACTCGTTTCGCCTCATCTTTTCCTTTTTTCGCTCCTATCTTCTTCTTCACTGCTGCCTCTTTCGCGTGCATATCGTCGCATCAACGTCCGTGCGGTTCCCACGCGCCTCCTCTCCCAGCACTAATGCGCCGGATCCAATGAAAACTATGAATCCCATCATAATCCCCTAGATAAATGAAAACGGAAATCTAATTGCTAATTACACTGAATTTCCGGATCAAACGGATTCGTAATCGTATCCTTATTGAGTACGCAATTAAAATAAGAAAAACTTGAAAAACGTGCCCGGCCGTCATACTCGACGTTCCCTCGCCCCGCGGTCGGCGGCCTCTCAATGCTAAAATACATAAGAACGCATCCTCTTAACGGGTGCGATCATACCAGCACTAATGCACCGGATCCCATCAGAACTCCGAAGTTAAGCGTGCTTGGGCGAGAGTAGTACTAGGATGGGTGACCCCCTGGGAAGTCCTCGTGTTGCACCCCTCTTTTTTACTTTTTCGTTCCTATCTTCTTCTTCACTCGCTTTCGTCTCATCTTTTTTCCTTTTTTCATTCCTATCTTCTTCATCACTCGTTTACGTCTCTTTCGCGTGCATATCGTCGCATCAACGTCCGTGCGGTTCCCACGCGCCTCCTCTCCCAGCACTAATGCGCCGGATCCAATGAAAACTATGAATCCCATCATAATCCCCTAGATAAATGAAAACGGAAATCTAATTGCTAATTACACCGAATTTCCGGATCAAACGGATTCGTAATCGTATCCTTATTGAGTACGCAATTAAAATAATAAAAACTTGAAAAACGTGCCCGGCCGTCATACTCGACGTTCCCTCGCCCAGCGGTCGGCGGCCTCTCAATTCTCAAATACGTAAGAACGCATCCTTTTAACGTGTGCGATCATACCAGCACTAATGCACCGGATCCCATCAGAACTCCGAAGTTAAGCGTGCTTGGGCGAGAGTAATACTAGGATGGGTGACCCCCTGGGAAGTCCTCGTGTTGCACCTCTCTTTTTTACTTTTTTTTCGCTCCTATCTTCTTCTTCACTGCTGCCTCTCATCTTTTTTCCTTTTTCGCTCCTATCTTCTTCACTCGTTTTCGTCTCTTTCGCATATCGTCGCATCAACGTCCGCGGCGGTTCCCACGCTTCCTCCTCCCAAAGACTAATGCGCCGTCCAATGAAAACTACGAATCACCGCCATAATCCCTCAGATAAATGAAAAGAAATCTAATTGCTAATTACACGAATTTCGGATCAAACGGATTCGTGAATCGTATCCTTATTGAGTACGCAAATAAAATAATAAAAACTTGAAAAACGTGCCCGGCCGCCGTACTCGACGTTCCCTCGCCCCGCGGTCGGCGGCCTCTCAATGCTCAAATACATAAGAACGCATCCTCTTAACGGGTGCGATCATACCAATACTAATGCACCGGATCCCATCGTAACACCGGGTTAAGCGTGTTTGGGCAAGAGAAGTACTAGGATGGGTGACCCCTGAAGTCGCCTTGTTGCACCCTTCACTTTTTTACTTTTTTTTCGCTCCTAGTTCATATCTTCTTCTTCACTCGTTTTGGCGTCTCATCTTTTTCCAGCCTTTTTCGCCAATCCTATCTTCTTCATTACTCGTTTCGTCTCTTTCACGTGCATATGGTACGCATCAACATCCGTATGCGGTTCCCACGCTTTTGCTTTCCTCTCCCAAAGACTAATGCGCGGATCCAATGAAAACTCTTTTGGCGAATCCCGTCTTAATCCCTGAATAAATGAAAACGGAAATCTAATTGCCAATTACACCGAATTTCTGGATCAATCAACGGATCAAACGGATGTAATCGTGATCCTTATTGAGTACGCAATTAAAATAATAAAAACTTGAAAACGTGCCCGGCCGTCACTCGACGCGTTCCCGCCTTCCAGCGATCGGGCGGCCTCTCAATTCTCAAATACATAAGAACGCATCTTTTTAACTGCAAGATCATACCAAAGACTAATGCACCGGATCCCATCGAAACTCCGGTTAAGCTGCGTGCTTGGGCGAGTAGTACTAGGATGGGTGACCCCTGGAAGTCCTCGTGTTGCACCTCTTTTTTACTTTTTTGTTCCTATCTTCTTCTTCACTCGTTGCCTCATCTTTTTTCCTTTTTCTTCCTATCTTCTTCTTCACTCGTTTTTCGTCTCTTTCGCGTGCATATCGTCGTCATCAACAGCGCGTGCGGTTCCCACGCGCCTCCTCTCCCAAAGACTAATGCGCCGGATCCAATGAAAACTATGAATCCCATCATAATCCCTAGATAAATGAAAACGGAAATCTAATTGCTAATTACACCGATTTCGGATCAAACGGATTCGTAATCGTATCCTTATTAGTCGCAATTAAAATAATAAAAACTTGAAAACGTGCCCGGCCGCTCATACTCGACGCTTCTCTGCGCCACGCTGTCGGCGGCCTCTCAATGCTAAAATACATAAGAACGCATCCTCTTAACGGGTGCGATCATACCAAAGACTAATGCACCGGATCCCATCGTGAACTCCCACGGTTAAGCGTGCTTGGGCGAGTAATTACTAGGATGGGTGACTCCATCTGAGAAGTCCCTGTTGCTTGCACCCTCTTTACTTTTTTTCGTTCCTATTTTCTTCTTCACTCGTTTTCGTCTCATATTTTTTCCTTTTTTCGTTCCTATCCTCTTCTTCACACGTTTTCATCTCTTTTGGCGTGCATATCGTCGCATCAACGTCTGTGCGGTTCCCACACACCTCCTCTCCCAGCACTAATGTGCCGGATCCAATGAAAACTACGAATCCCGTCATAATCCCCTAGATAAATGAAAACGGAAATCTAATTGCTAATTACACCGAATTTCCGGATCAAACGGATTCGTAATCGTATCCTTATTGAGTATGCAATTAAAATAATAAAAACTTGAAAAACGTTCCCGGCCGTCGTACTCGATGTTCCCTCGCCCCGCGGTCGGCGGCCTCTCAATGCTCAAATACATAAGATCGCATCCTCTTAACGGGTGCGATCATACCAGCACTAATGCACCGGATCCCATCAGAACTCCGAAGTTAAGCGTGCTTGCAGGCGAAGAGTAGTACTAGGATGGGTGACTCCACCGTGCATATCGGAAGTCCTCGTGTTGCACCCTAATGCGCCGGATCTTTTTTTACTTTTTTTCGCTCCGGATTCGTATCTATCTTATTAATCTTCACTGCGGCTCGTTTCGTCTCATCTTTTTCCTTTTTTCGTTACGAAGACAAATCCTATCTTCTTCTTCTCGTTTGCGTCTCTTCTCGCGTGCATATCGTCGCATCAACGCCAGTCAACGTCACGGTTCCCACGTACCTCCTCTCAAAGACTAATGCGCCGGATCAATAGAAAACTACTAATTGAATCCCGTCTTAATCCTAGATAAATGAAAACGCGGAAATCTAATTGCTAATTACACCGAATTTCGGATCAAAGCGGATTCGTAATCGTATCCTTATTGAGTGCATAGCATTAAAATAATAAAAACTTGAAAAGCGTGCCCGGCCGTCGTACTCGACGTTCCCGCCGGTCGCCACGCGGATCGGCGCCTCTCAAATGGCTCAAATACATAATTACGCATCCTCTTAACGGATTCGTGCGATCATGCACGCAAGATATGTAATGCACCGGATCCCATCTCGCCAGAACTCCGAAGTTAAAGCGTGCTTGGGTGCGAGAGTAGTACTAGGATGGGTGACCCCACGGAAGTCCTCATTTGCACCCCTATTTTTTCTTTTTCGTTCCTATCTTCTTCTTCTTTTTTCGCTCGTTTTACCTCATCTTTTTCCTTTTTCGTTCCACTATCTTCTTCTTCACTCGTTTTAAATCTCATGCATCTCCCTTTTTTCCTTTTTCGTTTCCTATCTTCTTCTTCACTGATTCGTTTCGTCTCTTTCGGCGTGCATATCGTCAACATCAACGTCCGTGCGGTTCCCACGCGCCTCTCCTCTCCAGACTAATGTCGCGGATCCAATGAAAACTACTGAATCCCGTCATAATCCCTCGAGATAAATGAAAACGGAAATCTAATTGCTAATTACACCGAATTTCGGATCAAACGGATTCGTAATCGTATCCTTATTGAGTATGCAATTAAAATAATAAAACTTGAAAACGTGCCCGCCCGTCGTGCTCGGCGTTCCTCACCCAGCGATCGGCGGCCTCTCAATGCTTTCAAATACATAAGAATCGCATCCTCTTAATCGGGTGCGATCATACCAAAATACTAATGCACCGGATCCCATCAGAACTCCGAGTTAAAGCGCTGTGCAAATACTGGAAAGTAGTACTAGGATGGGTGACTCCCAAAGTTAAGCTGGAAGTCCTCGTGTTGCACCCCTCTTTTTTTTTTTTTCGTTCCTATCTTCTTCTTCACTGTTTCGTCTCATCTTTTTTCCTTTTTCGTTCCTATCTTCTTCTTCATTTTCGTCTCTTTCGCATGCGCATCGTCGTCGCATCAGCGTCCGTCGGCGGTTCCCACGCGCCTCCTCTCCCAAAGACTAATCGCCCGGATCCAATGAAAACTACGAATCCCGTCATAATCCCATAGATAAATGAAAACAGAAATCTAATTGCTAATTACACCGAATTTCCGGATCAAACGGATTCGTAATCGTATCCTTATTGAGTACGCAATTAAAATATTAAAAACTTGAAAACGTGTCCGGCCGTCGTACTCGGCGTTCCTCGCCCCGCTGGTCGGCGTCGCACCTCTCGATGCTCAAATGCATAAGAACGCATCCTCTTAACGGGTGCGATCATACCAGCACTAATGCACCGGATCCCATCAGAACTCCGAAGTTAAGCGTGCTTGGGTGAGAGTAGTACTAGGATGGGTGACCCCCTGGGAAGTCCTCGTGTTGAACCTCTCTTTTACTTTTTTTTCTCCTATCTTCTTCCACTCGTTTTGCATCTTTTCTTTTTTCCTTTTTCGTTCCTATCTTCTTCATCACTCGTTTTCATCTCTTTCGCGTGCAAATCGTCAGCATCAGCGTCCGTCGGTTCCCACGCGCCTCTCTCCCAGCACTTATGCGCGGATCAAATGAAAACTACTGAATCCCGTCATAATCCCTCGCGCTAGATAAATTAAAACGGAAATCTAATTGCTAATTACACGAATTCCGGATCAAGCGGATTAAAAAACTAATCGTATCCTTATTGAGTACACAATTAAAATAATAAAAACTTGAAAAACGTGTGCCCGGCCGTCGTACTCGGCGTTCCTCGCCTAGCGGTCGCGACCTCTCAATAATGCTCAAATACATAAGAATGCATCCTCTTTACGGTGCGATCATACTCAAACACTAATGCACCGGATCCCATCGAACACGAAGTTAAGCGTGCTTGGCGAGAGTAGTACTAGGATGGGTGACCCCCTGGGAAGTCCTCGTGTTGCACCCCTCTTTTTTACTTTTTTTTCATTCTTATCTTCTTCTTCACTCGTTATCGTCTCATCTTTTTTCCTTTTTTCGTTCCTATCTTCTTATTCACTCGTTTTCGTCTCTTTCGCGTGCATATCGTCGCATCAACGTCCATGCGGTTCCCACGCGCCTCCTCTCCTAGCACTAATGCTACCGGATCCAATGAAAACTCTGAATACCGTCTTAATCCCTAGATAAATGAAACGGAAATCTAATTACTAATTACACGAATTTCCGGATCAAACGGATTCGTAATCGTATCCTTATTGAGTACACAATTAAAATAATAAAAACTTGAAAAAGCGTGCCCGGCCGTTGTTCGGTAAAAGCGAGTTTTACAATTTATAACGGGAAACACCCCAAAGTATAAGGTTACGTAGTTGTAATATTCGATTTTGGAAGAAAGAGCGAGACGTGTCTTTTTGCGAAACGAAATATTAGGTTCGTTTCCTTTTTATTTAGGAGTTAATTATTTTGGACGTTTTATATATATAATTTCGAGTTTATATGTATATACATGAGGAAATCCTTTTTTTGTATTAAAGGGCATTTAGGGAAAGGATTAACTCCTCTTAATGCTAAGACCTAAACATTTAATCAGAGATTTGATTCTCGGCCCTCCCTTTTCTTTTCCTTGTGCGTGTGAGAGAGAGAGAGAGCATAGGAGAGCCAAGAGTTCTTTTTCACAATTACGAGAGGAAGAGTTGTTTGTTTTTCGAATCGTTTCGGAAGCGGAAGCGTTATGAGAGAGCTTCGTTTGTGATCGGTTTGGTGGCAAGTCGCAGACTTTCCTCGAGGTTTCGGATCAGTTTTGGGGCTGCAATAGGTAAGAAGAACACGCCCTATGAAATCAATTCACGGTTATAGGGATTTGATCATGTTCTAGGACGTTTTGGTGTTAGAAAATTGAGTTGTTGCCTTGGTAAATGACTATGGATGTTATGGTATTGTTAGATGAGGTCTATGTGCTCATTGTGTTGTTTTTTCTGTTTTTGGCTGAAATACGATCCGGAGTTGAATGATGAAGAATTAGAGTTCGGTCGAACCCAGGTGGACGGCGTCGATACGCTATGGAAAGGCGTCCATCCTAGGTTCCACCACACTCGACGAGCGTCGGTTGTAATGGGCGAGCGTCCGAGGTGCAATTTTACATTCGAGATTGAATCTGTTTTTGGGTGGACGGCGTCCACTATTGTGGACGGGCGTCGATGCAAACTGAGCGGGCGTCCAAGCCTTTAGCGGGCGTCGCTTTGTATTGCCTCACTTCTATTGCTAATTGTTGTTCAGCCATATATACATGCTTTACTTACTTGAAATCCATATATATGATATGTTAAACATGGTATAACTTAGACAAGCCTGAATTGAGCCACGATTTGCTCGGTTAAAACACCGAATGTACTCTTAAAGGGAGTTGAAGTTCGGATCCGTCGGAAGAGCATGATAGGCTTGTGCTTTGATGAATTAGGATTCATCATTGGCTGTGTATGTGCTAGGACTTGTCCGTGTCTAGTAGTCTAGGAAGAAAGTAGTATGTGTGAGGAGATTATTTGAAAACACTTAGGCTGGCTAGTTAATAACTTAATAGACAAAACGTATATGACTAGTAAAAAGATTAAACAACATGTCTCTCTTGGCTAGGCACCGAGGCTAAATCGCGATGCATGTGCTACCTCTGAAGGTAGTAGAGGAACTCCGTGGTCCAAGGACCCTAAGTGCGGAGGGATTACTGGCTGAGACGCGTGCTATCGGAGTCTACCTTTTCTAGACTTCGTGGATATTGGTGTGATCCACTAATATGTTGCAAAAGAGTGTCCCCGAGGTGGAAGAACTCAGAGGGTCAGCCAAAACCCTAAGTAATGGAGGGATTACGCTGGGGTGGATGCGGCGTAGTGCCCCACTTGAGTGCGGTTGTAACATAGATAGGTTAAGTTAGAAACAGTTAGTCACAACATGTTGATGAGCATGAAGTGAACCTAGATTGAGTCGATCTCATATAAACAACAAATCAAATTAAGTATCTTTTCACTTATAAATTGTAGTTGATGTCATAGCTTCTCTTTCTTATTAAGTCGTTGTACTTACCTCAAATGCATTGTTTTCTATGTGTTTGGGGATGAGAAGAGGCAAACAGTGTTTTCGAGGAGGAGTTCGGCGGCGACGTTTGTGGCGCTCGTTGAAGACTTTTATTCTACCGCTTCACGTATATTCTTGGATTATTTTTGATAATCATTGGAGGTAGACTTTTGGCCTTCGAGACGCATAGTACTTTTCTTTTGGGATTTTAAGTATTTTCTCAAATGTAATAAATTTACATTTCCGCTTTTAGATTCCCTTTTCTATTCTTAAACATTTAGAAATTTTATACCCGAGTTTTTGCTTCCGTTTGCTTTAATTTGATCTGACGTAGTAGAGGCTTACGTATAAAGTGAATTTACTTTATTTTATACGTGCGAGCGTTTATTCCGGATAAGGACTCGGTGTCCGAAAGCAGGCGTTACTGATTGGTATCGTAGAGAAGCGTCCTTTAGACTTCCTTTCTTTTAAGATAAGCTTTTTAGATCTTTTAGTAACGCCTGGTTTTCTTGATCATCAGGGATGGTGTTCACGAGGACTGGAGGCGGTGCGAGTCTTCCGAGTTCGAGGGGAAAGTCCCGTTACCGGTTGTAGGGGTGGTGTAGTGAGACCGATACCCTAACCCGGTGAGTTTATCACCACCACCTCATACAGCGACACCGTCACCGAGGTCTCATCGAGCTTGTCACCCCGACCACATCAGAACGACCTCCACGATGGCACGTGGGAAGTTCGGCTCGATTCACCATGGTAAGTGATATCCCGGTGGCTATGTACCACCACCTGTGGCTAGCGTGTACCCTCCACCAACAAGTGTTTATCCACCTGTATCCTCGGCGACAGCGGAGCCTTTTACCCTCCTCACAGTAGGGCATGCTCCTCAACCTACCGTACCACCTTCACCACGCCTTGATCATCAACAAGGTATTGGTTACCCACTTTTGGTTTTAAAGAACCCCAAGTACCCTCACGGCCTCACTCGGTTTTACCCTCCGAGGATACTATCCTTACGGCTGTATCTCCACGCGTATCCGACTTACTCCTCGACTCAGCAACATGATACCCACACGGATGCCTTATGGTTACCCACCCGGTTTACCCACCCGTCGGACCGGCTTTTGAGCAAGCACAGATTGTAGATTGGTACACAAGGCTAAGAAGGAATCGGGTTGAGAACTTCATGAAATGTGGAGCATATGAAGGCGTAAGAATGGTGAGAGGTTTTGAAAAGGCTTGCGGAATATACATGTTCGGAGGCAGAAATGGCACGCTTAGCGTCGATTTCCTCTTAGCTAAAGCAGAAGCATGGATCGATGCCATTCAAAGCGATGTGGGAAGATTACGGTGAGGAAGGTTTTAAGGCTATGTTTTACAACGAATACTTTCCGAGCTACGGTGCAAGCGTGATAAGGCAAGTCGGTTTTGAAATTTAAGCAAGGTACTCGGTACCACGGTGACCCAGTACACCAATAAGTTCAACGGGTGGGGCGGTTCTACCAGAGTTGATGAAAGTGGAGGAAAGAAAGATGGCTCTTTACAGGAAGGCTTGGCTATATGAAATCCAATCAGGCATGTTGGGATTTACTGACAAAGAATATGGCGAGCTCTTGAATAAAGCTTTGGAAGTCGAGACCTTTGAAAGAGGGGCTACTGATAGTTGTTGGGAACAAGAGAAACTTTGGGACTAGTCAAAGCGATTATAGGGAGCACCACAACAAAATGTCAAGAAAGCGGCGGCTCTACGGCAGCTAAGGCCCCGGCGGATTGCACCGCTTTGCTCTAAGTGCAGCAAATCACTCGAGGAGTGCAGGGCGAGAACAATACCGGTTGCTACATCTGCGGAGAGCAGGACACTTTTTCTAGGCGTGTCAAACGGAGGGAACAAGGGTAGTTCGAGTCAAGGAAGCGGAAAAGATGCGTAGACCCGACCGGTTCGAGTTTTTGCGATTGATGCTAATTTTGTGGAACCAGAGGATGACGTTATTTCGGGTACCATGTTGTTGTCTTGTTCTTTTGTTAAGATATTTTATAAGCGTGTTTGTTCATGTTGTAACTATATTTAAATAAATGAATATGCATCCTAGAATGCGATAATGTTAAAAACTTAGTGGTCAAGGCTTTGTTTGACACGGGAGCGTCAAATACTTTTGTGTCAACCAAGGTAGCTAAGAAATTGAACTTACCTTGAACCTTTAAGGAATACTTTGGAAATAACTACACCGTTAGGAAGGTAACAAAGGTGACTAGGGTAATACCTCAAGTGGAAGTTCGAGTTGGACCTTATCGATGCAAAACGACTTCACGGGTTTTGGACTTCTCATTTTGATGTAATCCTCGGAATAGATTGGCTATCAGAGAATTATATTCACTTGAATTTGTAGGAGAAGAAAGTGACTTTTAAGTACACTGGAAAATCGGACAAGGCGTATCAAGGGAATGTGTACAAGCCAGTGAAGCGACACCCGATCATCTCGGCGATTAAGGCCATCGGGGGGCTTGTCGAGAAGGGTTGTGAAGGCTACTTGTTTGTTATCACGGTGGATGTAGAACAAGTAAAGCCAAAGTTAGAAGAAACTCCTATTGTAAGAGAGTACCCGAGGTGTTTCCGGAAGAGCTACCGGAAACATGCCGGATAGGAAATCGAGTTTGAGATCAAGTTGGTACCGGGCGGCACCGATTGCTAAGGCACCTTATAGGATGGCACCGGCTGAATTAAAGGTTAAAAGCTCAACTTAAAGAGATGCTTGAAAGGAACATAATTCAGCCCGACCTGCCTGCTTAGCAGGGAGCCCTGTTTTGTTCGTGAAGAAAAAGGATGGTAGCATGCGGATGTGTATCGATTACGGCTACCTGAATAACCTTACCATCAAGAATAAGTACCTCTTACCAAGGATAGACGATTTGTTTAACCAGGTTGCAAGGCAAGAGTATTCTCGAAGATTGACTTGAGATCTCGGTTATCATCGAATGAAGATTAAAGTGGCGAGATATACCCGAAGAGCGGCTTTCGGTACAAGATATGGACATTATGAGTTCCTTGTCATGCCATTTGGACTCACTAATGCTCCATCTGCATTCATGGATTTGATGCAACGTGTCTTCGTGCCGTATTTGGATAAGTTCGTGATAGTGTTCATAGGCGATATCTAGTTTACTCTAAGGATGAGAAGGAACACGAGAACACTAAGGATAGTGTTGGACACCTTTGAAGAATCGATTGTATGCAAAGTTTTCAAAGTCGACTTTTGGTTGGATCGGAGTTAGTTTCTTGGGTCATGTGATTTACGGAGATGGTATTCAAGTTGATCCAGGTGAAGATCGGCGATTGAGAATTAGCCTGAACCGACCCACCGTTTGAAGTAAGAAGTTTTCTTGGGTTGGTGGTTTACTACCGGAGTTTGTACAAGATTTTTCAAAGATAGCTACTCCGCTCACCAAGTTAACACGGAAGAATGTGAAGTTTGAATGGATAGAGAGTGCGAAATAGCTTTTCGATCTTGAAGAAGAAGAAGTTGACTACGGCCCAGGTGTTAGCGATTCCGGAGATCTTTGATAATTCACGATGTCTACGGATGCTTCGGGGCGGGGTTTGGGTTGTGTGTTGATGCAAGGAGGAAAAGTGATAGCTTATGCATCTAGGCGAGTTGAAGGTGCATGAGAAGAACTACCCGACGCATGATTTAGAGTTAGCGGTAGTTTTGCCTTAAAGACTTGGAGGCATTACTTGTAAGGAGTTAAAGCAAGGATTTTCACCGACCATAAGAGTTTAAAGTATTTCTTCACCCAAGAGAATGAATATGAGACAAAGGAGGTGGTTAGAATTTGTGAAGGACTACGATCACGGATATTCAGTACCATCCGGGAAAAGCAAATGTAGTGTGAGATGCTTTGAGTAGAAACCGTGTTTACGACTTCCAGTGTTGAGGTAATGGCGAGAGAGGTTAGATAAAGCACACCGTCGAAGCTTTGATCGGATCGAGACCCGCGGTCTGTGGCACCGTTATTAGCAAGATCTGAGTTGATGGGCGACATCCGGGAGAAGCAAGGCGAAGATCCGGTTTTGTTGGACTTGAGCGTGTTGCTGAGAGAGAAGCCCTACGGTTGGTTACGTGTTGGATTAAAGTGGAAATCGTGGTATCGAGGATCGTCTATGTGTACCTAATGTTGGCGACTGAGGCAAGAGAGTTATGGAAGAGGCACACAGAATTGCTTTTGCGGTTCATCCAGTGCTACTAAAATGTACAGATTTAAAGGAAAGATTTTGGTGGCCTCGATGAAGTTGGAAATAGCCAAGTTTGTGGCAGAGTGTGATGTTTGCGAGAAGGTTAAAGCAGAACATAGAAGACCCGGGGGAATGCTTAAGCCATTGGACATCCCTGAATGGAAGTGGGATAAGATTACGATGGATTTCATCACCGGATTACCTAGGACAAAGGGAGGGCATGATGCAATTTGGGTAATTGTGGATAGATTGACCAAATCTGCCCATTTCTTGCCATACAAAGTTGACATGCCATTGAAGAAGATAGCGACACTATATCTGGATAATATAGTGAAGCTACCACGGAGTCCACTATCTCGATAGTTTCGGATCGTGATTCGAGATTTGTCGATCGGTTTTGGAAGAGCTTACAAGAAGCCTTTGGAACTAAGTTGGATTTAAGCCTGGCTTTTCATCCTCAGACGGATGGACAATCCGAGAGACCATCCAAACACTTGAAGACATGTTAAGAGCTTGTGTTTTGGAGGTAGGCGGATCATGGGATGATTTACTATCGGTAGCGAGTTTGCCTATAACAACGATTTCCATGCAAGCATAGGCATGCCGCCCGTTTGAAGCGTTGTATGGGAGAAGATGCGGGCCATGCATGTTTTGGGATGAAGTCGGAGAGGCGGATTCACAGGGCGGAAATGATTGAACAAGCAAAGGAAAGGGTTCGATTGGTCAAGAAGAATTTGAAGGCGACTCAAGGCGAGGCGAGAAAAGTTGAAGTGATGTTAGAAGACCTCTTGAGTTTGAAGTCGGTGATAAAGTTTATCTACGAGCCTCACCGATGAAGGGGTGGCGCTTTGGGCCGAGAAAGAAAGCTAAGTCCAAGATATGCCGGACCTTTTCGAGATCTTAGAAAGAGTTGGAGCGTTAGCTTATAAGCTTGATTGCGGAATCGATGTCGAGAGTTCTACAGCGTATTTCACGTTTCGATGTTGAAGAAATGTCGGCGAAGAACGATGTTGAAACTACGGTTGATCGAGAAATTCTACGAGATAATCTAAAACTACGGACGAAAAGACCTATCAAGATTTTAGACCGGAAGGAAAGGCGATTAAGAGGCGGATGATTCCGCTTGGTGTTAGTTCGATTGGATAATCACTCACCCGAGAGGCAACTTGGAAGTGAAGCGACATGATCAATGAATTCAAGAGTTTGTTGATCTACCAGGTATGTTCTAGTTTAGAGGACGAAACTCGCTTTTAAGGGGAGAATGTAATATTCCGATTTTGGGAAAGAGCGAGGCGTGTCTTTTTGAAAGCGAAATATGGGTTCGATTTCCTTTATTTGGAGTTAATTATTTTGGGCGTTTTATATATATAATTTGAGTTTATATGTATATACATGAGAAATCCTTTTTTTGTATTAAAGGGGCATTTAGGGAAAAGGATTAACTCCTCTAATGCTAAGACCTAAACATTTAATCAGAGATTTGATTCTCAGCCCTCCCCTTTTCTTTTCCTTGTGCGTGTGAGAGAGAGAGAGCATAGGAGAGCCAGAGTTCTTTTCACAATTCCGAGAGGAAGAGTTGTTTGTTTTGAATCGTTTGAGAGCGGAAGCGTTGTAAGGAGGGCTTCGTTTGTGATCGGTTTGGTGGCAAGTCGGCTGACTTTCCTCGAGGTTTGGATCAGTTTTGGGCTGCAATAGGTAAGAAGAACCATCTATGAAATCAATTCACGGTTATAGGATTTGATCATGTTCTAGGGCGTTTTGGTGTTAGAAAATTGAGTTGTTGCCTTGGTAAATGACTATGGATGTTATGGTATTGTTAGATGAGGTCTATGTGCTCATTGTGTTGTTATTTTTCTGTTTTTTGGCTGAAATACGATCCCGGAGTTCGAATGATGAAGAATTAGGGTTCGATAACTCGAACCCAGGTGGAGCCAGCGTCGGTATTATGGAGCGGCGTCCATCTAGGAATTCCACCCTGAGACGAACGTCTGGTTGTAATGGACGGCGTCTCCGAGGTGCAATTTTACATTCGAGATTGAAGCTGTTTTGGGTGGGCGGCGTCCCACTATTGTGGACGGGCGTCCCATGGCGAAGACGGCGTCAAGCCTTTAAGCGGGCGTCAGTTTTGTATTGCCTCACTTCTATTGCTAATTGTTGTTCAGCCATATATACATGCTTTACTTACTTGAAATCCATATATATGATATATTAAACATGGTATAACTTAGACAAGCTGAATTGAGCTTACGATTCGTTCGATTCGAAACACGAATGTACTCTTAAAGGGAGTTGAAGTTCGGATCCGTCGGAAGAGCATGATAAGGCTTGTGCTTTGATGAATTAGGATTCATCATTGGTCACATGTATGTGCTAGGACTTGTCCGTGTCTAGTGGTCTAGGAAGAGAGTAGTATGTGTGAGGAGATTATTTGAAAACACTTAGGTGGCTAGTTAATAACTTAATAGACAACGTATATGACTAGTAAGATTAAACAACATGTCTCTCTTGGCTGGGCACCGAGGCTAAATCGCGATGCATGTGCTACCTCTGAAGGTAGAGGAACTCCGTAGGTCAAGGACCCTAAATGCGGAGGGATTACTGGCTTGAGACAGCGCGTGCTATCGGAGTCTACCTTTTCTAGACTTCGTGGATATTGGTGTGATCCACTAATATGTTGCAAAAGAGTGTCACGAGGTGGAAGAACTCCGTGGGTCAGCCAAAACCCTAAGTCACGGAGGATTACGCTAAGGTGGATCTTGGCGTAGTGCCCTTAAGTCGCGGTTGTAACATAGATAGGTTAAGTTAGAAAGCGATTAGTCACAACATGTTGATGAGCATGAAGTGAACCACTAGATTGAGTCGATCTCGCATATAAACAACAAATCAAATTAAGTATCTTTTCCTTATAAATTGTAGTTGATGTCATAGCTTCTCTTTCTTATTAAGTCGTTGTACTTACCTCAAATGCATTATTTTCTATGTGTTTGGGGATGAAGGCTAACCAGGAGTTTTAGGAGGAGTTAAACGGCTTGACGTTTGCGGCGCTTCGTTGAAGACTTTTATTTCTTGCTTCACGTATATTCTTGGATTATTTTTAATCTTTGTTGAGGTAGACTTTTGGCCTTTAAGGGCAGCGTAGTACTTTTCTTTTGGGATTTTCGTATTTTCTCAAATGTAATAAATTTACATTTCCGCTTTTAGATTCCTTTTCTATTCTTAAACATTTAGAAATTTTATACCCGAGTTTTGCTTCCGTTTGCTTTAATTTGATACGACGTAGTAGAGGCTTACGTATAAAGTGAATTTACTTTATTTTATACGTGCGAGCGTTTCATTCCGGATAAGGACTCGGTGTCCGAGGAGCAGGCGTTCTGATAGTATAGGATGTTAACGGTGCGTCCTAAGAAGTGGAATGTTTATCGGATCAAGGAACAATTATTCTATCGATTATGTCACGACTATTAACTAAACTAGGGTTTAAACTAATTATGAGCAGTAAAAGCGGCGATGAGCGAGTAACCCGATGAATAGTAAATTTGCGAAAATTAACAATTAACAACTAGAATTTAAAACAACTAACTTAGCAATCAACGATTTATACTAATGATTCGATTTATCAAGTAATTAAAACAACGGCAAGGCAGCGAGGATCCACGATCAACCAACCCAACCCAACTAGGCGGCAAGCTAAAGATATAATTTTTAGTAACGATCAATCACGAATTAGATTAAATTTCTCTGGCGAATTCTAGGGTTTCGTTTTCTTTTTCAAGTAAAACAAAGCGACATGCAAAACACGATCACGAGATTATTTCTAATACTCTTACTCAAATAATTATAAACGATCTCTCGAATTATAATTAAGTGCATCAATTGAAAAGATCACAACTTTGAACAATATTTTCATATAAATTCAAATCAAACGATAGTTTCATCGATCTCTCGATTCGAATAAAACATAAGCAATACAAAACAAATTCTAATTGTCGAAAAACGATAACTCTACTCACTAAACATGTAGCAAAAATCTCTCTAGTTGGTGTTGATGTTGATCGGTTTCATCCGTTGTCCCACCGCGATGTGCTTAGCCAATAATCATGTTGTTAACCATGATTATTGGGTTGGAGAAATTCATCCCTAATTAGGCTTTGGTGCCGCTGGAAAATAATTGCGGCTGCTGCTTTTGCGTCTATGATGTGGCTGTAAAAAAAATTGTGTTCTTAGGGTTTGATTTGCTGCCATTTAAATAGATATGAGAGGCGGCTGCTTTTTAATTTAAGTCGGCTGAATAATTCTTTTTTAGGAATGAAACTTCAAAATTCATATCTTGAGTTGTAGACCTCCAAAATTATGATCCGAATGTCATAATTAAGCTCTCGGGAAAACTCTACAACTTTCATTAAGGACTCTTCTTCAGAAAATGCGTTTTGACTAGCCCGTCGTATTCGAGTATATTTGGGATTTTCCACTTACCCAAATTGATTAGCCACTTGATCACCATTTGAGTTGTAGAAGTCCGATTGGCGTAATTCAAAGTGCGTTGGAAAGCTCTTTCAAAGATCTACAATTTTCATGAAGAAGTCCTCCCCTGAAAATGCCTCTAAGCTGGGTCAAATCTCGAGTCGAAAATATGTAACGATTTAAGTACTTAGGAAAACTTGCTCCGTTGAACTCGTAAACTTGTGGCATCTTCTTCTAACCCTCTAAGCACCTCTTTTAGACCGAAGATATGCATCTACAAGATATCAAAATATTGCAAAGTGTAACAACATCCAAATAAACATAAAACCAACGATAAGAACACATAAATCATATGCTTTTGCAATTTATTATCTTTAAAACTCATTTGCTCGGTTTATCCTTTTGGCGAGTGATTTTCTATAAAAATCACTAAAACCACAGGAGATAATGTTCACGAAACAACTCGATAAAAACCATAAAATTAGTAAGTAAACGGCCGTCGTATTCGGCGTTCCTAAGCCAGCGATCGGCGGCCTCTCCGATGCTCAAATACATAAGAGCGCATCCTCTTAGCGGGTGCGATCATACCAACACTAATGCACGGATCCCATCGAACTCCGAAGTTAAGCGTGCTTGGCGAGAAGTAGTACTAGGATGGGTGACCCGTGAAAGTCCTCGTGTTGAACCCCTCTTTTTACTTTTTTTCGTTCTATCTTCTTCTTCACTCGTTTCGTCTCATCTTTTTCCTTTTTTCGTTCTATCTTCTTCTTCACTTCGTTTCGTCTCTTTCGGCGTGCAAATCGTCGCATCAGCGTCCGTCACGGTTCCCGCGCCCTCCTCTCCCGCACTAATCGCCGGATCCAATAGAAAACTACGAATCCGTCATAATCCCTAGATAAATGAAAATGGAAATCTAATTGCTAATTACACGAATTTCCGGATCAAGCGGATTAATAATCGTATCTCTTATTGAGTACGCAATTAAAATAATAAAAACTTGAAAACGTGCCCGGCCGTCGTGCTCGATGTTCCCTGGCCCAGCGATCGGTGGCGGCTCTCGATGCTCAAATACATAAGAACATCCTCTTGCGGTGCGATCGTACCCGAGCACTAATGCACGGATCCCATCGAACTCCGAAGTTAAGCGTGCTTGGCGAGAAGTAGTACTAGGATGGGTGACCCCACAGGAAGTCCTCGTGTTGCACCCTCTTTTTTTTACTTTTTTTCGTTCTATCTTCTTCTTCACTCGTTTCGTCTCATCTTTTTCCTTTTTCGTTCCTATCTTCTTCTTCACTCGTTTTCATCTCTTTCGCGTGCATATCGTCGCATCAGCGTCGTCGCGGTTCCCACGCGCCTCCTCTCCCAGCACTAATCGCGGATCCAATAAAAACTACGAATCCGTCATAATCCCTAGATAAATGAAAGCGGAAATCTAATTGCTAATTACACGAATTTCGGATCAAAGCGGATTAAATAATCGTATCCTTATTAGTACGCAATTAAAATAATAAAAACTTGAAAAAGCGTGCCCGGCCGTCATACTCGGCGTTCCCTACGCCCAGCGATCGGCGGCCTCTCAATGCTCAAATACATAAGAACGCATCCTCTTGCAGGTGCGATCATACGACACTAATGCCGGATCCCGTCGAACTCCGAAGTTAAGCGTGCTTGGCGAGAGTAGTACTAGGATGGGTGACCCACAGGAAGTCCTCGTGTTGCACCCCTCTTTTTACTTTTTTTCGTTCCTATCTTCTTCCTTCACTCGTTTTCGTCTCATCTTTTTCCTTTTTCGTTCCTATCTTCTTATTCACTCGTTTTACGTCTCTTTCGCGTGCATATCGTCGCATCAATGTCCGTCGCGGTTCCCACGCGCCTCCTCTCCCGACACTAATCGCGGATCCAATGAAAATTACGAATCCCGTCTTAATCCCTAGATAAATGGCGGAAATCTAATTGCTAATTACACGAATTTCCGGATCAAGCGGATTCGTAATCGTATCCTTATTGAGTACGCAATTAAAATAATAAAAACTTGAAAAGCGTGCCCGGCCGTCGTACTCGGCGTTCCCTGCGCCAGCGATCGGCGACCTCTCAATGCTCAAATACATAAGAGCATCATCCTCTTAGCGGGTGCGATCATACCGACACTAATGCACGGATCCCATCAGAACTCCGAAGTTAAGCGTGCTTGGGCGAGAGTAGTACTAGGATGGGTGACCACCTAGGAAGTCCTCGTGTTGCACCCCTCTTTTTACTTTTTTTCGTTCCTATCTTCTTCTTCACTCGTTTTCGTCTCATCTTTTTCCTTTTTTCGTTCCTATCTTCTTCTTCACTCGTTTCGTCTCTTTCGCGTGCATATCGTTAGCATCAACGTCCGTCACGGTTCCCACGCGCCTCCTCTCCCGGCACTAATGTCGCGGATCAATGAAAAACTACGAATCCCGTCATAATCCCTAGATAAATGGCGGAAATCTAATTGCTAATTACACGAATTTCCGGATCAAGCGGATTAATAATCGTATCCTTATTGAGTCGCGCAATTAAAATAATAAAAACTTGAAAAAACGTGCCCGGCCGTCGTATTCGGCGTTCCTAAGCCCAGCGATCGGCGGCCTCTCAATGCTCAAATACATAGAAACGCATCCTCTTAGCGGTGCGATCATACCGACACTAATGCACGGATCCCATCGAACTCCGAAGTTAAGCGTGCTTGGCGAGAGTAGTACTAGGATGGGTGACCCCTGGAAAGTCCTCGTGTTGCACCCTCTTTTTTACTTTTTTTTTTCCTCTTCTTCTTCTTCACTCGTTTCGTCTCATCTTTTTCCTTTTTCGTTCTATCTTCTTCTTCACTCGTTTCGTCTCTTTCGGCGTGCATATCGTCGCATCAACGTCCGTCACGGTTCCCACGCGCCTCCTCTCCCGGCACTAATCGCGCGGATCAATGAAAACTAAGAATCCGTCATAATCCCTAGATAAATAAAGCGGAAATCTAATTGCTAATTACACGAATTTCGGATCAAGCGGATTAAATAATCGTATCCTTATTGAGTGCGCAATTAAAATAATAAAAACTTGAAAAATGTGCCCGGCCGTCGTACTCGGCGTTCCTAGCCCAGCGATCGGCGGCCTCTCAATGCTCAAATACATAGAAACGCATCCTCTTAGCAGAGTGCGATCATACCCGCACACTAATGCACGGGATCCCATCGAACTCCGAAGTTAAGCGTGCTTGGCGAGAGTAGTACTAGGATGGGTGACCCCACAGGAAGTCCTCGTGTTGCACCCTCTTTTTACTTTTTTTTCGTTCTATCTTCTTCTTCACTCGTTTTTCGTCTCATCTTTTTCCTTTTTCGTTCTATCTTCTTCTTCTTTCGTTTTACGTCTCTTTCGCGTGCATATCGTCGCATCAGCGTCCGTGCGGTTCCCACGCGCCTCCTCTCCCGGCACTAATGCGCGGATCCAATGAAAACTACGAATCCCGTCATAATCCCTAGATAAATGGCGGAAATCTAATTGCTAATTACACGAATTTCCGGATCAAGCGGATTAAATAATCGTATCCTTATTAGTCACATAATTAAAATAATAAAAACTTGAAAAAGCGTGCCCGGCCGTCGTACTCGGCGTTCCTAAGCCAGCGATCGGCGGCCTCTCAATGCTCAAATACATATGAACGCATCCTCTTAGCAGGTGCGATCATACCAGCACTAATGCACCGGATCCCATCAGAACTCCGAAGTTAAGCGTGCTTGGGCGAGAGTAGTACTAGGATGGGTGACCCCCTGGGAAGTCCTCGTGTTGCACCCCTCTTTTTTACTTTTTTTCGTTCCTATCTTCTTCTTCACTCGTTTTAGTCTCATCTTTTTTCCTTTTTTCGTTCCTATCTTCTTCTTCACTCGTTTTCGTCTCTTTCGCGTGCATATCGTCGCATCAACGTCCGTGCGGTTCCCACGCGCCTCCTCTCCCAGCACTAATGCGCCGGATCCAATGAAAACTACGAATCCCGTCATAATCCCTAGATAAATGGCGGAAATCTAATTGCTAATTACACGAATTTCCGGATCAAGCGGATTAAATAATCGTATCCTTATTGAGTGCGCAATTAAAATAATAAAAACTTGAAAAAGCGTGCCCGGCCGTCGTGCTCGGCGTTCCCTGCGCCCCGCGATCGGCGACCTCTCAATGCTCAAATACATAAAACGCATCCTCTTAGCGGGAGTGCGATCATACCAGCACTAATGCACCGGATCCCATCAGAACTCCGAAGTTAAGCGTGCTTGGGCGAGAGTAGTACTAGGATGGGTGACCCCCTGGGAAGTCCTCGTGTTGCACCCCTCTTTTTTACTTTTTTTCGTTCCTATCTTCTTCTTCACTCGTTTTCGTCTCATCTTTTTTCCTTTTTTCGTTCCTATCTTCTTCTTCACTCGTTTTCGTCTCTTTCGCGTGCATATCGTCGCATCAACGTCCGTGCGGTTCCCACGCGCCTCCTCTCTCCGAGCACTAATCGCGGATCAATGAAAACTCTGAATCCCGTCATAATCCCTAGATAAATGGCGGAAATCTAATTGCTAATTACACGAATTTCGGATCAAGCGGATTCGTAATCGTATCCTTATTGAGTGCATAATTAAAATAATAAAAACTTGAAAAGCGTGCCCGGCCGTCGTACTCGGCGTTCCCTAAGCCCAGCGGTGGCGGCCTCTCGATGCTCAAATACATAAGAACGCATCCTCTTGCGGTGCGATCATACCAGCACTAATGCACCGGATCCCATCAGAACTCCGAAGTTAAGCGTGCTTGGGCGAGAGTAGTACTAGGATGGGTGACCCCCTGGGAAGTCCTCGTGTTGCACCCCCCTCTTTTTTACTTTTTTTTTCGTTCCTATCTTTTTCTTCTCTCGTTTTCGTCTCATCTTTTTTCCTTTTTTCGTTCCTATCTTCTTCTTCACTCGTTTACGTCTCTTTCGCGTGCATATCGTCGCATCAACGTCCGTGCGGTTCCCACGCGCCTCCTCTCCCGACACTAATCGCGGATCAATGAAAACTACGAATCCGTCATAATCCCTAGATAAATGAAAGCGGAAATCTAATTGCTAATTACACGAATTTCCGGATCAAGCGGATTAATAATCGTATCCTTATTGAGTGCGCAATTAAAATAATAAAAACTTGAAAAAGCGTGCCCGGCCGTCGTACTCGGCGTTCCTAAGCCCCAGCGGTCGGCGACCTCTCAATGCTCAAATACATAGAACGCATCCTCTTAGCGGGTGCGATCATACCCGACACTAATGCACGGATCCCATCGAACTCCGAAGTTAAGCGTGCTTGGCGAGAAGTAGTACTAGGATGGGTGACCCCTGGGAAGTCCTCGTGTTGCACCCTCTTTTTACTTTTTTTTCATTCCTATCTTCTTCTTCACTCGTTTTCGTCTCATCTTTTTTCCTTTTTTCGTTCCTATCTTCTTCTTCACTCGTTTTCGTCTCTTTCGCGTGCATATCGTCGCATCAACGTCCGTCCGGTTCCCACGCGCCTCCTCTCCCAGCACTAATGCGCCGGATCCAATGAAAACTACGAATCCCGTCATAATCCCCTAGATAAATGAAAACGGAAATCTAATTGCTAATTACACGAATTTCGGATCAAGCGGATTAATAATCGTATCCTTATTAGTGCGCAATTAAAATAATAAAAACTTGAAAAAATGTGCCCGGCCGTCGTACTCGGCGTTCCCTACGCCAGCGGTCGGCGACCTCTCAATGCTCAAATACATAAAACGCATCCTCTTAGCGGGTGCGATCATACCGACACTAATGCACGGATCCCATGAACTCCGAAGTTAAGCGTGCTTGGCGAGAGTAGTACTAGGATGGGTGACCCCACAGGGAAGTCCTCGTGTTGCACCCCTCTTTTTACTTTTTTTCGTTCTATCTTCTTCTTCACTCGTTTCGTCTCATCTTTTTCCTTTTTCGTTCTATCTTCTTCTTCACTCGTTTTCGTCTCTTTCGGCGTGCATATCGTCGCATCAGCGTCCGTGCGGTTCCCACGCGCCTCCTCTCCCGGCACTAATCGCGGATCCAATGAAAACTACGAATCCGTCATAATCCCTAGATAAATGAAAGCGGAAATCTAATTGCTAATTACACGAATTTCCGGATCAAGCGGATTAATAATCGTATCCTTATTGAGTGCGCAATTAAAATAATAAAAACTTGAAAAAAACGTGCCCGGCCGTCGTACTCGGCGTTCCTAAGCCCAGCGGTCGGCGACCTCTCAATGCTCAAATACATAAGAGCATCCTCTTAGCGGTGCGATCATACCCGACACTAATGCACGGATCCCATCGAACTCCGAAGTTAAGCGTGCTTGGCGAGAGTAGTACTAGGATGGGTGACCCCACAGGAAGTCCTCGTGTTGCACCCCTCTTTTTTACTTTTTTTCGTTCCTATCTTCTTCTTCACTCGTTTTACGTCTCATCTTTTTCCTTTTTCGTTCTATCTTCTTCTTCACTCGTTTTAAATCTCTTTCGCGTGCATATCGTCGCATCAGCGTCCGTGCGGTTCCCACGCGCCTCCTCTCCCGACACTAATCGCGGATCAATGAAAACTACGAATCCGTCATAATCCCTAGATAAATGAAAGCGGAAATCTAATTGCTAATTACACGAATTTCGGATCAAGCGGATTAATAATCGTATCCTTATTGAGTGCGCAATTAAAATAATAAAAACTTGAAAAAGCGTGCCCGGCCGTCGTACTCGGCGTTCCCTACGCCCGCGATCGGCGGCCTCTCAATGCTCAAATACATAGAAACGCATCCTCTTAGCAGTGCGATCATACCGCACTAATGCACGGATCCCATGAACTCCGAAGTTAAGCGTGCTTGGCGAGAGTAGTACTAGGATGGGTGACCCCACAGGAAGTCCTCGTGTTGCACCCCTCTTTTTACTTTTTTTCGTTCTATCTTCTTCTTCACTCGTTTTACGTCTCATCTTTTTCCTTTTTTAGTTCTATCTTCTTCTTCACTCGTTTTACGTCTCTTTCGCGTGCATATCGTCGCATCAGCGTCCGTGCGGTTCCCACGCGCCTCCTCTCCCGCACTAATGCGCGGATCAATGAAAACTACGAATCCGTCATAATCCCTAGATAAATGAAAGCGGAAATCTAATTGCTAATTACACGAATTTCGGATCAAGCGGATTAAATAATCGTATCCTTATTAGTGCGCAATTAAAATAATAAAAACTTGAAAAAGCGTGCCCGGCCGTCGTACTCGGCGTTCCCTGCGCCAGCGATCGGCGCCTCTCTCGATGCTCAAATACATAAAACGCATCCTCTTGCAGGTGCGATCATACCGACACTAATGCACGGATCCCATCGAACTCCGAGTTAAGCGTGCTTGGCGAGAGTAGTACTAGGATGGGTGACCCCACAGGAAGTCCTCGTGTTGCACCCCTCTTTTTTACTTTTTTTTTCGTTCTATCTTCTTCTTCACTCGTTTTACGTCTCATCTTTTTTCCTTTTTCGTTCTATCTTCTTCTTCTTCACTCGTTTTACGTCTCTTTCGGCGTGCATATCGTCGCATCAGCGTCCGTCGCGGTTCCCGCGCGCCTCCTCTCCCGACACTAATGCGCGGATCCAATGAAAACTCTGAATCCGTCATAATCCCTAGATAAATGAAAGCGGAAATCTAATTGCTAATTACACGAATTTCCGGATCAAGCGGATTAAATCGTATCCTTATTGATGCAAATTAAAATAATAAAAACTTGAAAAAACGTGCCCGGCCGTCGTACTCGGCGTTCCCTAAGCCAGCGATCGGCGACCTCTCAATGCTCAAATACATAAGAACGCATCCTCTTAGCAGGTGCGATCATACAACACTAATGCACGGATCCCATGAACTCCGAAGTTAAGCGTGCTTGGCGAGAGTAGTACTAGGATGGGTGACCCCACAGGAAGTCCTCGTGTTGCACCCCTCTTTTTTACTTTTTTTCGTTCTATCTTCTTCTTCACTCGTTTTAAATCTCATCTTTTTCCTTTTTCGTTCCTATCTTCTTCTTCACTCGTTTTAAATCTCTTTCGGCGTGCATATCGTCGCATCAGCGTCCGTGCGGTTCCCACGCGCTCCTCTCCCGACACTAATCGCGCGGATCCAATGAAAACTACGAATCCCGTCATAATCCCTAGATAAATGGCGGAAATCTAATTGCTAATTACACGAATTTCGGATCAAGCGGATTAAATGTCGTATCCTTATTGAGTGCGCAATTAAAATAATAAAAACTTGAAAAAGCGTGCCCGGCCGTCGTACTCGGCGTTCCCTAAGCCCAGCGATCGGCGACCTCTCAATGCTCAAATACATAAAAACGCATCCTCTTAGCAGGTGCGATCATACCCGACACTAATGCACGGATCCCATCGAACTCCGAAGTTAAGCGTGCTTGGCGAGTAGTACTAGGATGGGTGACCCCACAGGAAGTCCTCGTGTTGCACCCCTCTTTTTTTTTTTTTTTTTCGTTCTATCTTCTTCTTCACTCGTTTTTCGTCTCATCTTTTTCCTTTTTCGTTCCTATCTTCTTCTTCTCTCGTTTTAGTCTCTTTCGCGTGCATATCGTCGCATCAACGTCCGTCACGGTTCCCACGCGCCTCCTCTCCCGGCACTAATCGCGGATCAATGAAAACTCACGAATCCCGTCATAATCCCTAGATAAATGAAAGCGGAAATCTAATTGCTAATTACACGAATTTCGGATCAAGCGGATTAATGTCGTATCCTTATTGAGTGCGCAATTAAAATAATAAAAACTTGAAAAAGTGCCCGGCCGTCGTACTCGGCGTTCCTAAGCCAGCGGTCGGCGGCCTCTCAATGCTCAAATACATAAGAATGCATCCTCTTAACAGGTGCGATCATACCAGCACTAATGCACCGGATCCCATCAGAACTCCGAAGTTAAGCGTGCTTGGGCGAGAGTAGTACTAGGATGGGTGACCCCCTGGGAAGTCCTCGTGTTGCACCCCTCTTTTTTACTTTTTTTTTCGTTCCTATCTTCTTCTTCACTCGTTTTCGTCTCATCTTTTTCCTTTTTTCGTTCCTATCTTCTTCTTCACTCGTTTTCGTCTCTTTCGCGTGCATATCGTCGCATCAACGTCCGTGCGGTTCCCACGCGCCTCCTCTCCCAGCACTAATGCGCCGGATCCAATGAAAACTACGAATCCCGTCATAATCCCTAGATAAATGGCGGAAATCTAATTGCTAATTACACGAATTTCCGGATCAAGCGGATTCGTAATCGTATCCTTATTAGTGCATAATTAAAATAATAAAAACTTGAAAAACGTGCCCGGCCGTCGTACTCGGCGTTCCCTAAGCCAGCGATCGGCGGCCTCTCAATGCTCAAATACATAAAACGCATCCTCTTAGCGGGTGCGATCATACCGACACTAATGCACGGATCCCATGAAACTCCGAAGTTAAGCGTGCTTGGCGAGAGTAGTACTAGGATGGGTGACCCCAGGAAGTCCTCGTGTTGCACCCTCTTTTTACTTTTTTTCGTTCTATCTTCTTCTTCACTCGTTTTCGTCTCATCTTTTTCCTTTTTTTCGTTCTATCTTCTTCTTCTTCACTCGTTTTCGTCTCTTTCGCGTGCATATCGTCGCATCAGCGTCCGTCACGGTTCCCACGCGCGCCTCCTCTCCCGGCACTAATCGCGCGGATCCAATGAAAACTACGAATCCCGTCATAATCCCTAGATAAATGAAAGCGGAAATCTAATTGCTAATTACACGAATTTCCGGATCAAGCGGATTCGTAATCGTATCCTTATTGAGTCGCAATTAAAATAATAAAAACTTGAAAAAGCGTGCCCGGCCGTCGTGCTCGGCGTTCCCTAAGCCAGCGGTCGGCGGCCTCTCAATGCTCAAATACATAAAAATCATCCTCTTAGCAGTGCGATCATACCGACACTAATGCACGGATCCCATGAACTCCGAAGTTAAGCGTGCTTGGCGAGAGTAGTACTAGGATGGGTGACCCCAGGAAGTCCTCGTGTTGCACCCCTCTTTTTACTTTTTTTCGTTCTATCTTCTTCTTCACTCGTTCGTTTCGTCTCATCTTTTTCCTTTTTCGTTCCTATCTTCTTCTTCACTCGTTTTACGTCTCTTTCGGCGTGCATATCGTCGCATCAGCGTCCGTCACGGTTCCCCACGCGCCTCCTCTCCCGGCACTAATCGCGCGGATCAATGAAAACTACGAATCCGTCATAATCCCTAGATAAATGAAAGCGGAAATCTAATTGCTAATTACACGAATTTCCGGATCAAGCGGATTCGTAATCGTATCCTTATTGAGTGCATAATTAAAATAATAAAAACTTGAAAAGCGTGCCCGGCCGTCGTACTCGGCGTTCCTAAGCCAGCGATCGGCGGCCTCTCAATGCTCAAATACATAAAAACGCATCCTCTTAGCGCGGTGCGATCATACCGACACTAATGCACGGATCCCGCCGAACTCCGAAGTTAAGCGTGCTTGGCGAGAGTAGTACTAGGATGGGTGACCCCACAGGAAGTCCTCGTGTTGCACCCCTCTTTTTACTTTTTCGTTCGTCTTATCTTCTTCTTCACTCGTTTTACGTCTCATCTTTTTCCTTTTTCGTTCCTATCTTCTTCTTCACTCGTTTTAAATCTCTTTCGCGTGCATATCGTCGCATCAACGTCCGTCACGGTTCCCACGCGCCTCCTCTCCCGACACTAATCGCGGATCAATAAAAACTACGAATCCGTCATAATCCCTAGATAAATGAAAGCGGAAATCTAATTGCTAATTACACGAATTTCGGATCAAGCGGATTAATAATCGTATCCTTATTGAGTACGCAATTAAAATAATAAAAACTTGAAAAGCGTGCCCGGCCGTCGTACTCGGCGTTCCTACGCCAGCGATCGGCGGCCTCTCAATGCTCAAATACATAGAAACGCATCCTCTTAGCAGTGCGATCATACCGACACTAATGCACGGATCCCATGAACTCCGAAGTTAAGCGTGCTTGGGCGAGAGTAGTACTAGGATGGGTGACCCCCTAGGAAGTCCTCGTGTTGCACCCCTCTTTTTTACTTTTTTTCGTTCTATCTTCTTCTTCACTCGTTTCGTCTCATCTTTTTTCCTTTTTCG
The DNA here is from genome assembly GCA_026214975.1 of Gentiana macrophylla. Lineage (NCBI taxonomy): Eukaryota > Viridiplantae > Streptophyta > Magnoliopsida > Gentianales > Gentianaceae > Gentiana > Gentiana macrophylla. The sequence goes on along the minus strand of CM047811.1, from coordinate 42,050,628 downwards.
TTCCTATCTTCTTCTTCACTCGTTTTCGTCTCTTTCGGCGTGCATATCGTCGCATCAACGTCCGTCACGGTTCCCACGCGCCTCCTCTCCCGACACTAATGCGCGGATCAATGAAAACTACGAATCCCGTCATAATCCCTAGATAAATGGCGCGGAAATCTAATTGCTAATTACACGAATTTCCGGATCAAGCGGATTAATAATCGTATCCTTATTAGTCGCGCAATTAAAATAATAAAAACTTGAAAAAGCGTGCCCGGCCGTCGTACTCGGCGTTCCCTAAGCCCGCGATCGGCGCGGCCTCTCAATGCTCAAATACATAGAACGCATCCTCTTAGCGGTGCGATCATACCCGACACTAATGCACCGGATCCCATCAGAACTCCGAAGTTAAGCGTGCTTGGGCGAGAGTAGTACTAGGATGGGTGACCCCCTGGGAAGTCCTCGTGTTGCACCCCTCTTTTTACTTTTTTTTCGTTCCTATCTTCTTCTTCACTCGTTTTCGTCTCATCTTTTTTCCTTTTTTCGTTCCTATCTTCTTCTTCACTCGTTTTCGTCTCTTTCGCGTGCATATCGTCGCATCAACGTCCGTGCGGTTCCCACGCGCCTCCTCTCCCAGCACTAATGCGCCGGATCCAATGAAAACTACGAATCCGTCATAATCCCTAGATAAATAAAGCGGAAATCTAATTGCTAATTACACGAATTTCCGGATCAAGCGGATTAATAATCGTATCCTTATTGAGTGCGCAATTAAAATAATAAAAACTTGAAAAGCGTGCCCGGCCGTCGTACTCGGCGTTCCTAAGCCCCAGCGATCGTGGCGACCTCTCAATGCTCAAATACATAGAAACGCATCCTCTTAGCAGTGCGATCATACGGCAACACTAATGCACGGATCCCATCGAACTCGAAGTTAAGCGTGCTTGGCGAGAGAGTAGTACTAGGATGGGTGACCCCACAGGAAGTCCTCGTGTTGCACCCTCTTTTTTACTTTTTTTTTCGTTCTATCTTCTTCTTCACTCGTTTTAGTCTCATCTTTTTTCTTTTTTTCGTTCTATCTTCTTCTTCACTCGTTTTTCGTCTCTTTCGGCGTGCATATCGTCGCATCAGCGTCCGTGCGGTTCCCACGCGCCTCTCCTCTCCCGGCACTAATCGCGGATCAATGAAAACTACGAATCCCGTCATAATCCCTAGATAAATGAAAGCGGAAATCTAATTGCTAATTACACGAATTTCCGGATCAAACGGATTCGTAATCGTATCCTTATTGATACGCCAATTAAAATAATAAAAACTTGAAAAACGTGCCCGGCCGTCGTACTCGACGTTCCCTCGCCCCGCGGTCGGCGGCCTCTCAATGCTCAAATACATAAAACGCATCCTCTTGCGGGTGCGATCATACGACACTAATGCACGGATCCCATCGAACTCCGAAGTTAAGCGTGCTTGGCGAGAGTAGTACTAGGATGGGTGACCCCTGGGAAGTCCTCGTGTTGCACCCCTCTTTTTACTTTTTCGTTCTATCTTCTTCTTCTTTTTCTTCGTTTTTCGTCTCATCTTTTTTCCTTTTTCGTTCTATCTTCTTCTTCACTCGTTTCGTCTCTTTTCGCGTGCATATATCATCGCATCAGCGTCCGTGCGGTTCCCCACGCCTCTCTCTCCCCGACACTAATCGCGGATCAATGAAAACTACGAATCCGTCATAATCCCTAGATAAATGGCGGAAATCTAATTGCTAATTACACGAATTTCCGGATCAAGCGGATTAATAATCGTATCCTTATTGATGCGCAATTAAAATAATAAAAACTTGAAAAAGCGTGCCCGGCCGTCGTACTCGGCGTTCCCTCGCCCCGCGATCGGCGGCCTCTCAATGCTCAAATACATAAAACGCATCCTCTTAGCGGTGCGATCATACCCGACACTAATGCACGGATCCCGTGAACTCCGAAGTTAAGCGTGCTTGGCGAGAGTAGTACTAGGATGGGTGACCCCACTGGAAGTCCTCGTGTTGCACCCCTCTTTTTACTTTTTTTCGTTCCTATCTTCTTCTTCACTCGTTTTTCGTCTCATCTTTTTCCTTTTTTCGTTCTATCTTCTTCTTCACTCGTTTCGTCTCTTTCGGCGTGCATATCGTCGCATCAACGTCCGTCATGCGGTTCCCACGCGCCTCCTCTCCCGGCACTAATGCGCGGATCCAATGAAAACTACGAATCCCGTCATAATCCCTAGATAAATGAAAGCGGAAATCTAATTGCTAATTACACGAATTTCCGGATCAAGCGGATTCGTAATCGTATCCTTATTGAGTCGCAATTAAAATAATAAAAACTTGAAAAACGTGCCCGGCCGTCGTACTCGGCGTTCCCTAAGCCCCAGCGATCGGCGGCCTCTCAATGCTCAAATACATAAAAACGCATCCTCTTAGCAGGTGCGATCATACCCGACACTAATGCACGGATCCCATCGAACTCCGAAGTTAAGCGTGCTTGGCGAGAGTAGTACTAGGATGGGTGACCCCACAGGAAGTCCTCGTGTTGCACCCCTCTTTTTACTTTTTTTCGTTCTATCTTCTTCTTCACTCGTTTTAGTCTCATCTTTTTCCTTTTTTCGTTCCTATCTTCTTCTTCACTCGTTTTTCGTCTCTTTCGCGTGCATATCGTCGCATCAGCGTCCGTCACGGTTCCCACGCGCCTCCTCTCCCGAGCACTAATCGCGGATCAATGAAAACTACGAATCCCGTCATAATCCCCTAGATAAATGAAAGCGGAAATCTAATTGCTAATTACACGAATTTCCGGATCAAGCGGATTAATAATCGTATCCTTATTGATCACGCCAATTAAAATAATAAAAACTTGAAAAAGCGTGCCCGGCCGTCGTACTCGGCGTTCCCTACCCAGCGATCGGCGGCCTCTCAATGCTCAAATACATAAGCAACGCATCCTCTTAGCGGTGCGATCATACCAGACACTAATGCACGGATCCCATCGAACTCCGAAGTTAAGCGTGCTTGGCGAGAGTAGTACTAGGATGGGTGACCCCTGCAGGAAGTCCTCGTGTTGCACCCTCTTTTTTACTTTTTTTCGTTCTATATCTTCTTCTTCACTCGTTTTACTCATCTTTTTTCCTTTTTCGTTCCTATCTTCTTCTTCCACTCGTTTTACGTCTCTTTCGGCGTGCATATCGTCGCATCAACGTCCGTCACGGTTCCCACGCGCCTCCTCTCCCGACACTAATCGCGGATCCAATGAAAACTACGAATCCCGTCATAATCCCTAGATAAATGAAAGCGGAAATCTAATTGCTAATTACACGAATTTCCGGATCAAGCGGATTAATAATCGTATCCTTATTGAGTCATAATTAAAATAATAAAAACTTGAAAAGCGTGCCCGGCCGTCGTACTCGGCGTTCCCTAGCCCAGCGATCGGCGACCTCTCAATGCTCAAATACATAAAGCATCCTCTTAGCGGGTGCGATCATACGACACTAATAATGCACGGATCCCATCGAACTCCGAAGTTAAGCGTGCTTGGGCGAGAGTAGTACTAGGATGGGTGACCCCCTAGGAAGTCCTCGTGTTGCACCCCTCTTTTTTACTTTTTTTCGTTCCTATCTTCTTCTTCATTCGTTTTCGTCTCATCTTCTTTCCTTTTTTCGTTCCTATCTTCTTCTTCACTCGTTTCGTCTCTTTCGCGTGCATATCGTCATCAGCGTCCGTGCGGTTCCCACGCGCCTCCTCTCCAGCACTAATCGCGGATCAATGAAAACTACGAATCCGTCATAATCCCTAGATAAATGAAAGCGGAAATCTAATTGCTAATTACACGAATTTCGGGATCAAGCGGATTAAATAATCGTATCCTTATTGAGTGCGCAATTAAAATAATAAAAACTTGAAAAGCGTGCCCGGCCGTCGTGTACTCGGCGTTCCCTAAGCCCAGCGATCGGCGGCCTCTCAATGCTCAAATACATAAAAACATCCTCTTAGCGGTGCGATCATACCCGACACTAATGCACGGATCCCATCGAACTCCGAAGTTAAGCGTGCTTGGCGAGAGTAGTACTAGGATGGGTGACCCCTGGGAAAGTCCTCGTGTTGCACCCCTCTTTTTTACTTTTTTTCGTTCTATCTTCTTCTTCACTCGTTTCGTCTCATCTTTTTCCTTTTTTTCGTTCCTATCTTCTTCTTCACTCGTTTCGTCTCTTTCGCGTGCATATCGTCGCATCAGCGTCCGTCACGGTTCCCACGCGCCTCCTCTCCCGACACTAATCGCGGATCAATAAAAACTACGAATCCCGTCATAATCCCTAGATAAATGAAAGCGGAAATCTAATTGCTAATTACACGAATTTCCGGATCAAGCGGATTAAGTATCGTATCCTTATTAGTGCGCAATTAAAATAATAAAAACTTGAAAAAGCGTGCCCGGCCGTCGTACTCGGCGTTCCCTACGCCCCAGCGATCGGCGACCTCTCAATGCTCAAATACATAAAAGCGCATCCTCTTGCGGGTGCGATCATACGGCACTAATGCACGGATCCCATCGAACTCGAAGTTAAGCGTGCTTGGCGAGAGTAGTACTAGGATGGGTGACCCCACAGGAAGTCCTCGTGTTGCACCCTCTTTTTACTTTTTTTTTCGTTCCTATCTTCTTCTTCACTCGTTTTCGTCTCATCTTTTTCCTTTTTTCGTTCCTATCTTCTTCTTCACTCGTTTTCGTCTCTTTCGCGTGCATATCGTCGCATCAACGTCCGTGACGGTTCCCACGCGCCTCCTCTCCCGGCACTAATCGCGGATCCAATGAAAACTACGAATCCCGTCATAATCCCTAGATAAATGAAAGCGGAAATCTAATTGCTAATTACACGAATTTCCGGATCAAGCGGATTAATAATCGTATCCTTATTGATACGCAATTAAAATAATAAAAACTTGAAAAAGCGTGCCCGGCCGTCGTACTCGGCGTTCCCTAAGCCCAGCGGTCGGCGGCCTCTCAATGCTCAAATACATAAGAACGCATCCTCTTAGCGGGTGCGATCATACCGACACTAATGCACGGATCCCATCGAACTCCGAAGTTAAGCGTGCTTGGCGAGAAGTAGTACTAGGATGGGTGACCCCTGGAAGTCCTCGTGTTGCACCCCTCTTTTTTACTTTTTTTCGTTCTATCTTCTTCTTCACTCGTTTCGTCTCATCTTTTTCCTTTTTCGTTCCTATCTTCTTCTTCACTCGTTTTAGTCTCTTTCGCGTGCATATCGTCATGCATCAACGTCCGTCGGTTCCCACGCGCCTCCTCTCCCGGCACTAATGCGCGGATCAATGAAAACTACGAATCCCGTCATAATCCCTAGATAAATGAAAGCGGAAATCTAATTGCTAATTACACGAATTTCGGATCAAGCGGATTAAGTAATCGTATCCTTATTGATGCGCCAATTAAAATAATAAAAACTTGAAAAAGCGTGCCCGGCCGTCGTACTCGGCGTTCCCTAAGCCAGCGGTCGGCGGCCTCTCAATGCTCAAATACATAAAACGCATCCTCTTAGCGGGTGCGATCATACCAACACTAATGCACGGATCCCATCGAACTCCGAAGTTAAGCGTGCTTGGCGAGAGTAGTACTAGGATGGGTGACCCCTGAGGAAGTCCTCGTGTTGCACCCTCTTTTTTACTTTTTTTCGTTCCTATCTTCTTCTTCTACTCGTTTTAGTCTCATCTTTTTCCTTTTTTCGTTCCTATCTTCTTCTTCACTCGTTTTACGTCTCTTTCGGCGTGCATATCGTCGCATCAGCGTCCGTCACGGTTCCCACGCGCCTCCTCTCCAACACTAATCGCGGGATCCAATGAAAACTACGAATCCCGTCATAATCCCTAGATAAATGAAAGCGGAAATCTAATTGCTAATTACACGAATTTCGGATCAAGCGGATTAAATAATCGTATCCTTATTGAGTGCGCAATTAAAATAATAAAAACTTGAAAACGTGCCCGGCCGTCGTACTCGGCGTTCCCTGCGCCCAGCGATGGCGGCCTCTCAATGCTCAAATACATAGAGCATCATCCTCTTAGCAGGTGCGATCATACCCGGCACTAATGCACGGATCCCATCGAACTCCGAAGTTAAGCGTGCTTGGCGAGAGTAGTACTAGGATGGGTGACCCCACAGGAAGTCCTCGTGTTGCACCCCTCTTTTTACTTTTTTTTCGTTCCTATCTTCTTCTTCACTCGTTTCGTCTCATCTTTTTCCTTTTTCGTTCCTATCTTCTTCTTCACTCGTTTTCGTCTCTTTCGCGTGCATATCGTCGCATCAACGTCCGTCCGGTTCCCACGCGCCTCCTCTCCCAGCACTAATGCGGATCCAATGAAAACTACGAATCCGTCATAATCCCTAGATAAATGGCGGAAATCTAATTGCTAATTACACGAATTTCCGGATCAAGCGGATTCGTAATCGTATCCTTATTAGTCGCAATTAAAATAATAAAAACTTGAAAAAGCGTGCCCGGCCGTCGTGCTCGGCGTTCCCTCAGCCCCAGCGGTCGGCGGCCTCTCAATGCTCAAATACATAAGAAGCGCATCCTCTTAGCAGGTGCGATCATACCCGACACTAATGCACGGATCCCGTCGAACTCCGAATTAAGCGTGCTTGGCGCGAGTAGTAGTACTAGGATGGGTGACCCCTGGAAAGTCCTCGTGTTGCACCCCTTTTTTTACTTTTTTTTCGTTCTATCTTCTTCTTCACTCGTTTTAAATCTCATCTTTTTTCCTTTTTCGTTCTATCTTCTTCTTCACTCGTTTTTAGTCTCTTTCGCGTGCATATCGTCGCATCAGCGTCCGTCACGGTTCCCCACGCGCCTCCTCTCTCCCGACACTAATGCGCGGATCAATGAAAACTACGAATCCGTCATAATCCCTAGATAAATGAAAGCGGAAATCTAATTGCTAATTACACGAATTTCGGATCAAGCGGATTCGTAATCGTATCCTTATTAGTCACATAATTAAAATAATAAAAACTTGAAAAAGCGTGCCCGGCCGTCGTACTCGGCGTTCCCTAGCCCAGCGATCGGCGACCTCTCAATGCTCAAATACATAGAGCGCATCCTCTTAGCGGGTGCGATCATACAACACTAATGCACGGATCCCGTGAACTCCGAAAGTTAAGCGTGCTTGGCGAGAGTAGTACTAGGATGGGTGACCCCACAGGGAAGTCCTCGTGTTGCACCCTCTTTTTTACTTTTTTTCGTTCCTATCTTCTTCTTCACTCGTTTTACGTCTCATCTTTTTCCTTTTTCGTTCCTATCTTCTTCTTCACTCGTTTCGTCTCTTTCGGCGTGCATATCGTCGCATCAGCGTCCGTGCGGTTCCCACGCGCCTCTCCCGACACTAATCGCGGGATCCAATGAAAACTACGAATCCCGTCATAATCCCTAGATAAATGGCGGAAATCTAATTGCTAATTACACGAATTTCCGGATCAAGCGGATTAAATAATCGTATCCTTATTGAGTGCGCAATTAAAATAATAAAAACTTGAAAAGCGTGCCCGGCCGTCGTACTCGGCGTTCCCTCGCCAGCGATCGGCGGCCTCTCAATGCTCAAATACATAGAAGCATCCTCTTGCGGGTGCGATCATACCAGCACTAATGCACCAGATCCCATCAGAACTCCGAAGTTAAGCGTGCTTGGGCGAGAGTAGTACTAGGATGGGTGACCCCCTGGGAAGTCCTCGTGTTGCACCGCTCTTTTTTTACTTTTTTTCGTTCCTATCTTCTTCTTCACTCGTTTTCGTCTCATCTTTTTTCCTTTTTTCGTTCCTATCTTCTTCTTCACTCGTTTTCGTCTCTTTCGCGTGCATATCGTCGCATCAACGTCCGTGCGGTTCCCACGCGCCTCCTCTCTCCCGACACTAATGTGCGGGATCAATGAAAACTACGAATCCGTCATAATCCCTAGATAAATGAAAGCGGAAATCTAATTGCTAATTACACGAATTTCCGGATCAAGCGGATTAAGTAATCGTATCCCTTATTGATCACGCAATTAAAATAATAAAAACTTGAAAAGCGTGCCCGGCCGTCGTACTCGGCGTTCCCTAGCCAGCGATCGGCGGCCTCTCGATGCTCAAATACATAAGAACACATCCTCTTGACGGGTGCGATCATACCAGCACTAATGCACCGGATTCCATCAGAACTCCGAAGTTAAGCGTGCTTGGGCGAGAGTAGTACTAGGATGGGTGACCCCCTAGGAAGTCCTCGTGTTGCACCCCTCTTTTTTACTTTTTTTTCGTTCCTATTGTTGGACTTATTTCTATATTTTGATGATGAGTGCCAGACTAGCTGTTATAGTGCAAAGGCAAAAAGATGTCTAGATCAAATGTATAGGCTTATTAGAGTTTGATTCATAAATAGGTTTGATCAAAGAAGCACTGTAAAGGGCTGCTTGTTTATATCAGCAGACTGGTCCATTTCATTAGGGTAGATAGGTCAGTAGACTAGTCAGGAACCTCTTTGAAGGCGAAGGTGAGGCTCAAACTTCGATTCTGAAAGGCTAAGGGATCAAACTTAGTAATTTAAGTCAAGGATATGGAATCAGAATTTAGGCAAGTCTGTGATGACCTAAACTGACTACATATACCTTGTGAAGAAGGTCTGAGTTCCATAAGTTGGATGATGTTTGGAACTTGGTTATAATTAAAAAGGTGTAATCTAACTTCACGAGATAAAGTTAGATAAAAGAAGTCATTTGCTTGTATTTTATACACGACAAATTGCGATTCAATGATGATTAGTATCTCAATGATGATGAACATAGCGATGATATACCTCGATTAATTCAAGATTATATTGGAAGATTACATGGATAAGGACAGCCAACTACCTCGACTTATGAAACAAATCAAGAGTGAGATTAAACAAATGTTGGGATGATTGATTATTATCCAATGGATATAAGTCAAAGGGTGGACACTGCTTGCCTTTGCCAAAAAGGAATTACGACAGGTGTCGATCCCCATGAATAGTGATAGAATGCAAATCGGATGGGACAAAAACAAGGCAGTTACATTTGAATTTCAAATACAAGTCACATGCATTCTTGCCTATAAATAGAGGACTTTCAACTCGAAAACAAGATGATGATTTATGAAATTTGGATAAACTAAAAGAGGCAACTCGGTGAAAAACACCTGCTTGAACTTCTTTGAACTTCCAAATACAGTCAGAGAAATTCTTCCAAGTGTATTACGCATTCAAGCTACATCAAGTATACACACTTGAAGGCTGCCAAGTCTTGATTACATCATCCTAATCAAGTCTTTACTGCAGCTGAATCATTTATTTGATTCAATCTTTATTTTATAAAGAACCTGCTTGAAGGCAGTGAAACCGCGGTTGTGTGAGAAGGCTGTTGTTTGTGGTGGAGTTGGTGAAGAGGCAATTCTACCCTTCGGGACCAGTGGAAGACTCGGGAAGCGACAATCCTACATGTTCCCGTTTTCGATTTGTGAAGCCATAGTTATTGGTGAAGGATAAGCAACTTAGGAATCTTTGTAAAAGCTACATCAAAGATCTCTAGTGAATTTCCTCCAACATCACGGAGAAGAAGAGTGGTGTGATTACACCACACGGAACCACTATAAAATCGCCTATTTACTTTCGGCTTTTACATTACTACACTTAGTTTATTTTACACATCAACCTCTTGAATCTAGCAAGCGAAATCACACCACGAGAAAACTCTTGAGTATCTAATAAATAGTATCATATTTAACAACAAGTATTAAGGCTTAATTTTGATATAATTCCATTTGCACAAATTCAGCAAACTCAACTATCGATGAACTCTTTTTTATCGGCCCTCTTTCTTGGTATCGACAGATTCTTTGAGGTATCGTAATTCTTTGAAGTTGCAATTATTAACTCCAAAAGTTTTAAGTGTTAAGTTTATTCACCCCCCACCTACAAATTTAACCAAAGCCTTTTCAAGGGACCAACAATTGGTATCGGAGCGGTGCTACATTACGAAGAAATCCTACTTGTTGTGCTTGTGAAAATTCTTTGAAACTTTCTTTCAAGTTCTTGATTTTCAAAGACTTGCATCATGGATAACACACACTATGCTAGAACTATCTTTGATGTGTTCTAGATAGATTTGATGAGTATAAGCGTCGAATCTTGAGGCTTACCTTCTGCGCAACTCATGATGAGATGATGGATGTACTAAGCGATGGACCATTTGGAGATTACCAAGGCAATATGGTGGTGATACAAGCTGAGTACATTCCTAAACCAAAGAGAGAATGGAATCTGAGAAGATAGGAAGAGAGCAAACCTCAACAACATTGCTATTGATATCATTCTGAACCTTGGATAGCAATATGTACATGAAGGTTAAAGATTGCAAAGCGCAAAGGAACTTTGGTACAAGATATGATTGATGTGAAGAGTGCGATGCAATGAAGAAGAATAAAATCGGTGTGGTCAAGAAGAGGTTTCAAAATTCAAGATGCAACCAAATGAAACCATTGAAGCGAGATGGAATCAAGATTTAATGCAATCTGGATGAACTCACTCTGCTGAGTGTAAGCTACACAAAGAGGAAATAAACACAAAAATCTTGGAAGCTCTACACGCAAGGATGTTTGGAAAATGAAGGTATTTGCAATAGAAGAGATGAGAAAATTTGCATGAAGACACCTTCAAGTTATTTTGAGATCTTAAGGCTTATGAATTTAGCAAAAGCTTGTACACGAGGCCTGAAAAGAAGAGCCAAAGACCCTTGCATTGGGCTGCTTCACATCAAGAAGAAACATCGAGGAGGACAGGATGATCTGGATGGATGAGATGAAGCTGGTTGCCCTCTTGAGCAAGAAAATCGGGATGATGAAAGTGGAAAGGCCCCTGAAGAAATTTCACAAAGAGGCCCTCTTGAAAGAAAGAAAGAAGAATCAAAGAAAGACAATGACTATCATGTGCTTTCATTGCAGAAACCAGGACACTTCAAACCTGATTGTCTGAGTTAAAACAAGGCAAGGAACCCGATTATCCTTGCTTCAAGCGCAAGCTTTGGACATTTTAGACACGATTGTCGGACCTCTCATTGAAGACCAAGAGTCAACAAAGAAGACATGGCAAGAAGGCTATGGTTCTTTGAAGATGAATCGGCGTATGAAGTGGAATACGAAAAAGGAAATGAATCGGATGACACAAGCCAGTTCTTGATATGGAAGATTATGCTTTGATGGCCAATATGGATGGCGAGGAGGTATACAACCTTTGTATCTATCAATACTCCTGCTTTGGAAGTGATTGTGAATGAACTTGTGGTTCAAATCCTAGAAATTACGATAATAATGAGACTTTGGATGCCATCCTTAATCAATCGAGATAATACAATCTAGTTATGAGATTGTGAAGGCTGAAAAGAAGCTCTTGAGTTAGAAGTTGGAAGATTGAAAATTTGAATTAAGAGTTCTCAAAGGAAAGGAAAAGATGTTGGGCGGAATCGGTGTAAGCTTCTTGCTGAAAATCCAGCCCCGACCTACAGAATACTGCTCAACCATCTTTGCTCCACTACATCGCATACAAATCTGGAAAGCATTATGGTGATAGAGCAGGGCTTGGATTTGGAACTCGGCAATCCAAAAGAGTGGATCCGGCAAGGTCATGAACTGAGTACCAGAATTTGTCCTAAGTTTGTACTGCACAGATCCAACTCCAAGTAAGGTTCTTTGAGGCGGTAAAACCTCACGAGAATACTTCAAGGAAGCAAATCGAGAAGTCAAAGAAGTCATGACTCTAATAAAAGAACAAATCTAAAAATAGAATTTGCTTTGGAACTTCTGAGACCTCTTGATAGCGGACACCGCTACCAAGTCTATTTGGACCACAAAAGGTAAAGGTCGGAAATATTCAAGGATAAGAATCCTAAATCTAAAAATGTTAATCATTCAGAGGATACTTATCTCGGGAAAGGTGAGTTGATTCCCTCTTGATGATGATTGGAACATTCTGTACCATTACTTGATAGAAACAATCAAGTATAACCATCTTTGCTAGAGTAAAACCTAAGCAATAGAATCGTGAGAGACTCGGAGAGGACTTATAAAAGGCCTCAGCGGGGACCTCGGCCAGACTACATACTATAGAGTGCATTCTAACAGACTGACAAACAAATGGTTATACTTATGCTTTCAACACCAAAAGTCACTTCAACAGACATTATAAACAAAAGGCCGAAAAAATATATGTGAATTCTACACAACCTCTTTGTTAGAACTTATGGTTGTGTGGAATACATGTATGAACCAAAGTAGGACACTTTCAGGAGAAGACCTTATGGAAACTTACCAAGGGTCATGCTTACTCTCGACCACTATGGACCCAAAGCAGGTTTGGGTACCTAAAATGTATTAACTTTGTTTTGTAGGGTGTACAGTACTTTGTGGGTGGATGTTCGGACATATGACAAAGAATAAGCCTTTGTTTATCAAATTTTGTGGCAAAAAGATGGTCAAAGGTTTAATTTTGGCAACAAGAATACACTGGATACACAAGAGGATATGGCACACTTGTCGAGAAATGGACTTATAATCAAGAATGTTGCATATGTGGAAGGATGGACTACAACTTACGAGCCTTTGGACAATTACAGCGATATGGGATACAAGGTCACTTTTGACAAAAAAATGTATTGTCATTAGTGAAAGAGGTGATCAAGTTGTCTTGGTGGTAGAAGACAACGAACATGTATGTTGTTGATTGGTCTCTGCGATTCTAGAAACTTTGATTGTGCATACCAAGTCGAACTTAATTGGTTATGGCACAAGAAGTTGAATCATCTAAATTTTGATGATATCAATTATTTGGTGAAGAAGAAGTTTGGTGATTGGTTTTACACGAGATCACATTCAAGAAGGATGCTATATGTGATGCATGTCGGCGAGATAAGCAGATAAAGTCAAGTTTCAAGTCAAAGACTAAACAATCAACTAATAGATTGTTGGAGTGATGCATATGGATCTTTTGGACCAATTACTCAACATGTGTAACGGAAAGAAATACACCTTAGTGGTTGTGGATGATTATTCAAGGTACACTTGGGTGATTTTATGAACAAGAAAAAGTGAAACACTCAAAAGCATGCCTAATCTCTTGAAGAGATTACTGAGAATGAGAAAAGTTTACTTGATAATAAAGATAAGATCGGATCGAGTCTTGAATTTCTCAACAAAGTTATAAGAGAATATTGTGAGCAGAATGGTGTACTACATCAACTTGTGCTTTTTGGTACACCTCGACAAAATAAGGTTCTTTGAAAGAAAAATGGACTTTAAAGGAAGCGGGAAGGACAATGATTTGTGAGGCATTGCTACTTGAAAGATATTGGGCTGAAGCAGTCAATACAGCATGCTATACACAAAACAGAACCTCAGTGAACAAGAAGCTGTTGAAGACACCTTATGAGATTTGGAATGGAAGGAAACCAAATATATCCTATTTCCACCCATTTGGAAGCAAATGTTTTATCCTAAATCACAAGGTTCATTTGAAGACATTCCAACCAAAGTCGAGATGAAGGAATCTTCTTTGGATATTCTTGATCGACAAGGCATTCGAGTCTTGAACAAGAGGTCAACAAAACATGAAGAAACAATCCATGTTGTGTTTGATGAACCTAAGTTCAGCTGGTGTGGAAGATGAAGATTGTGAACTGCGAGAATGAACAAGTCAGATCCAGTTGTGTTGATGTTTTGGAAAGATTCAATGACTTAAAAGTTTACGTCTGAGACCTGCTTGAACACCTGCTTTGGTAATGTTCTTGATGCAACAAGCTGAAGCAACTCAAGGATCTGCTGAACCCCTGTTGTTGAAGAAGCTCTGACAGAACTTAATGAAGATGAGGTTCCTGATAACTAAACTAACCAGAATCCACAATGGTTAAGGAATCACTTGTGAACAAGTTATTGGCAATGTCTGACAAGGTGTTAGGACCAGAAGACAACTGGAAGCCATGTTTACTTGTTTTCTATCTCAAATGGAACCAAAAGTTATTGAAGAAGGAATTTCAGATCCAGATTGGATAATAGCTATGCAAGAGGAATTGAATGAATTTGAAAGAAATCAAGTTTGGACACTAGTTGAAAAGCCAAGTCATGCAAATATCATTGGTACTAAGTGGGTATCTGAAATAAACTTGATGAATGCAGTACCATTGTAAGGAATAAGGCCGGACTAGTTGCAAAAGGCTATTCTCAAGCAGAAGGAATAGATTTTGATGAAACTTAGGCACCTGTTGCAAGATTGGAAGCTATCAGACTATTCTTGGCACATGCTGCATATAAGAACTTCAAGGTTTATCAAATGGATGTCAAAAGTACATTTCAGAATGGCATTCTAGAGGAGGAAGTGTATGTACAGCAACCTCCTGGATTTGAAGTTAAAGATCAAGAGGATAAAGTGTATAGACTCAATAAAGCACTTTATGGATTGAAACAGGCACCAAGAGCTTGGTATGAGACTTTATCTCAATTTTTGGTGGACAATGGTTTTACAAAAGGCACCATTGATAAAACTCTTTTCAGAATCAATGAGAAGAGCGACACCTGTTTGATGCAGATATATGTTGATGACATAATCTTTGGTTCTGAAAATGATCTACTTTGTGAAAAGTTTGCAAATCTAATGAAGAGCAAATTCCAAATGAGCATGATGGGAGAAATGAATTACTTTTTGGGGTTGCAAGTCAAACAAATGAAAGATGGAATCTTCATTCATCAAACCAAGTATACCAAGGAGTTGCTGAAGAAGTTTGGTATGGAAAACAGCACCAAAATATCAACTCCAATGAGTACAAACATCAGATTGGATGAAGATAAAGAAGGCAAAGATGTTGATCAGACCTTATACAGAAGGATGATAGGCGATCTCTTTGTACCTTCTTGCTTGCCAGTGGACATGATATATCCTTTCTTTGTAGGTGTTTGTGCAAGATTTCAATCTAAACCTAAAGAAAGTCAATTAGGTGCGAGTCAAGAGAGTTCTCAAGTACCTAAAGGAGACTTTAGGAGTAGGGATATAGGTATTCCAAGGATGGAAGCTTCAAAGTTATATCTACTCGGATTACGATTATGCTTGATGCAAGATTGATAGAAAAAGCACTACAGAACTTTGTCAATTAATGGGAAGTAAATTTGGTCTCCTGGTTGACAAGAAAAAGCAATTCAATATCAACTTCCACTGTTGAAGTTGAATATATAATTTCTTTGGAAGTTCTTTGTGCCTAAATACTATGGCTAAGACAACAATTAAGGGATTATGGAATTGAAGAAAAGGAAATTCCAATTATGTGTGACAACACAAAAGTGCAATTACAATCACTTGAAAATCTGTTTTGCACTCAAGAACCAAGCACATTGATGTGAGACATCATTTTATAAGAGACCATGTTGAGAAGAAAGATGTTGTGGTTCTATATATCCTCTTGAAAATCAACATCTTGATATTTTCACTAAACCACTTGATTGTGAAAGATTTTCCAAATTAAGGTTTGAACTTGGAATTATAAAGTTGACTGATATTCGACAATGTCTTGGAATTCACCAAGGATTAGTCTTTGCTATTTTGGGTGAGCTCACTTAGCCAGATTAGTCATTGGTATCAATAATTCCATGTACTTATGTTTGGACAATTGAGCAAATGAGGTTGCCAAAGTTGGTCTTTGTCATGTTGGGTGAGCTCACTTGCGGATCGGTCATTGGTATTAAACTTCATCTTGTATTATCAATTGAACAAAACAAGAAGAAATCAAGGATCGAGAGTCACTTTATCGAAATTTCTTTGAAGTGCCTTTATCGGCCATTTGTTGAGCCAACCTGGCGGACGACAACCTCTACCGAATGGAACATTATTCAGTCAAACTTTACTAA
This sequence comes from Gentiana macrophylla, assembly GCA_026214975.1. Taxonomy (NCBI): domain Eukaryota; kingdom Viridiplantae; phylum Streptophyta; class Magnoliopsida; order Gentianales; family Gentianaceae; genus Gentiana; species Gentiana macrophylla. The sequence continues at coordinate 42,034,687 of CM047811.1, read as the reverse complement.
AGTCAAAAAGCAGAATTGGCGGGATATTTATTCTATCCTTTATTACCACATTTAACACGATCTAATGGTTATCAGACGTTATGGAAGAGTTATGGAACACGTGTCAAGCCAGCATTTATTCAGATTAATCATGGTTAACATCGATGTACGTGCAATGACAGTTGCAACTACTCACTGTCTATATATTCAGATTGTTACACAGCAGATTCTCTACTTGCAAAATCTGCTTTATCACTGCGAATTTCACACTGTGTGAACACAGATTCATAATCCATATTCTTCATCACTTTATTCTCATAAAAATGGCGGAAAAGATTGATGTCAGTTGAATCAAGCCCAGTGTTAGAGGTTTTGTTGTGGATGCAAAGCAGGCCCGAATTGGCCATTAATATTGGTAGGAGAATCGGGAGGTTTGCGAGTTTGGAGAATATACTCGATGTCGGGTTAGAAACAATTTCATACACCAATGTTATTGATTTACGGAAGAACATGGTTGTGGAAGAAGGCCGCTGAAGCATTCAAGACAAGCTGTGAATCTTTGAGGAGATTGAAGTTTCACCTGGTCTCTTGAGGGAAGTGTTTGGATTTGAGGAAGTAGTGGATGGTCCAGTAAATCCTGAAGCAATGGGACTATCCAAGATGGCTTTTGTTGATCAAATCAAAACAAATCAAGCCACCAAATCTGTTCGAGGATCTATTATGAGACATATTGGGAATGATGCATGATCTCTGTGAGCAAACTCATTGCAAAGAACATACTTGGGTGGTTGGAAGTATGGACACTCTATCTGGACCCAAGATAGAGTTGATGATTATTATTTGCAGGAGCATGAAGTTTGATTGGGCTGGTTACTTCATTCATTACATGAAGAAGGTAGCCAAGGAAGAAAAAGAGGGAAAAAGGAAATCCAAGGCCTTGCCCTTAGGACTAATGGTTCAGACCATGCTGAATCACTTGGAGGTTCCTGATCTTGAACTGAGAAGATTAATCGATCTAGATACAAGAAGGAAATTGATTATGTTATTCTGGTCTGAATGATGATGAAGATGTTCTTGACCACTCACGATGATGATAGTGATGGTGATGGTGATGGTGGTGGTGAGCGCGAGTCCGAGCAAACTAAGAAGAAATCACTAAACATCTTTGCACCAAAAGGCTGCCGAGAAAAGAAAGGCTGCGAGAAACAAGAAAGATTCTTTGAAGTGTTAAAGCCTAAAAGAACAAAGAAGCAAACAGCCTGGTTGTTGAGTCTCTTTGAGGTCCAGTGAATCTGAAAATCTTGACCTTGTTGTTCTTTGCAAGAAGAAGCTGTTGTTGAGATTACGAGGAACAACATAAGGAAGCCCGATAGAAAGAGGAAGTCTCTTGTGGTTGAAGAAGATGATGAGCCACTTTCCAGAGAAGAAAAAGAAATTATCCAAAAGAAACATGGAAAGGGAAAGAATTAAATAACTTGGAAGCACAAAGAGTCCAAGAAGCGACATCGATAGAAGAGGAAGAAGAGGCTTGTTGAGGTCGAGCCCTTAACTATCATCAAGCTGTGGAAATTACGACTCCTCACCAGAAAAGGTTGTTAAGTCTACTGAAGCTGAACAGATTGTTGTTGAGCAATTTGTTGGAGATATATAGCGATCTCGACACTAAGCTGCTTGCAGTATCTCACGAAGACCCATGACAAACCACCGAACTGAACTCCTTTGTGGTAGTTGAAGAATTGGTTGAAGACCACCTGCAATTGTTGCAAGAACTCGGGGGAAGAAGCGTCTGTTTGCTAACCCTACTTGATGAGCATGTAAGTCGGGGGAACCAAGTATTGTCTGAGATGGAAGTAGTTGGCACAAATATACAACCTCGGCCAACCTCTGACTTTGGAACATCATTGAAGAAACCATGAATCTACTTGTTGAGACCTTTAGAGGTCAAAAGGCCTTTGAAAGAGCTCCCGAGAAGATCTTTCATTCCCTTTGAAAGGCATGTGAAAGAAAGGAATAAAAGCGAGAAGAGTTTGTAGATCCCAAACTTGACAAATTCTTGACTATTAACAATGGTAGTTTGGTTTCTACAAGAGACAAAAAAAGCAATTTCTTGAACCTATGGCTGGACTTTGAGGAATGGGCTTTTAACAAGTTGGGAGTAGAAAATTTGTTGGACCTGGTTGATACCACTCTATTTGCAATCAGTTGATGGACTTATTTGATGAACAACGAGAAGAGGAGGGTATCAAGTTTAGGGATCAAGAGATGGCAATGATGACTCATCCTCATCATCAGATTCTAAAGGAGATTTCCCTCTCGGACCGGGAGGAACCGGTGGGGCTATTTGCAATACTAATAGAACCTTACACAGCATGCCCCAATCTTGGTAAGTCGAGGGCCAAAGTGATTTGGAGAAATGGATGAGGATCTACAGATCTCACCATGGATGATCTGGAAGCATTGATCAATGAAGGAATTAATTTGAGTCTTTGGTAGGCTAGGTGATGAATCTTCTACATTCCATGTTGTGAGCCCTCTTGCACAACTGGTGAGCAGTGAGAATTTGGATAAAGAGATATTCTTGATTTGATGAACCTAGTGCCACTCGAGAGGCATCTATTGAATATCAAGATGGATTTGACTTTGAGGGAATTCTTACTAAAATTTCCATCATTCTAACCAAAATTGGTCATGCTGAAGGATTCCAAGTGGATAATGAGGCCATATTCAATCCACAGAGAGTTGAAGAGGAGGTACAAGTTCTTTGAGTTACAAACGACACTGGACACGAGGTTGGAGCAGGAGAGTACAGTGCTGAGTCTCAAGCGACTTTGGACAAAGGTTGGAACCTAATTTGGGTTTGGAGGAAACCCCTGCTTTGCTATTCTAGAGGCTTCTTTGTGAGTGGAGCCTCTTGGAGACAAGACCACTTAAAGGAAAGATGGTCGTGAGATCACATTAATGAGGATGAGCATTTCTTTGGACTATGACTTTAGTGATGAGGAGTTTCAAATGCACGAAGAAGAAAATGTTGAAGTTGATCCTCCACGAGGCATTTGTACCTATTTTGAAGAACCGACCATTGATCCTATCTTAGAAGAATCTCAAGGACCTAATCCTGCTGGATTAGATAGGAGTTGGGCAATGGTTGTGAGCAATCAGAGGCCACAATATAATATGGAAAAGCCTGCTGATGCAACTACTGGTGAAAGAATGACTGGTGAGGTACCAGTAGAAGTGTTGAATGAGTTGAGGACTGTGAGTCATGACATGCAACAGTTAAGGACTCAACTGGATAGACAAGAACAGAGATTTGAAGAGCTGATGAAATTGGTGAATGAAAACAGACAATCTGCTGATACAGTTGCTTCAAATTTCACATCTACTCAAAATGCTGTGAATAATATGATGCTAGATGTGAGGGGAATCAAGCAAGGGAATACTTTGAAGGAAATGTTTTTGAAAGATCAATTTACATCCATTCAACAAAAACTTGACAAGCTTGTCAAAACCCTGAACCTCTTTGAGCTTTCTTCTTTGCACAACAACCTACTATGCTTGATCCTAAACTTACTGAGAGAATAACCCTGCTGGAGCAAACAGTGCAAGGAAGGATCACAAAAATTGATACTAGGACTGAAATCATAGAAGGACAACTGAGCAACCTAGTTATCACACAAGAGAATGTGCATGGCTCTTTGTCCCGTTTGTTGATGATGTCAATAAGGGGGAAGAGGCAACAGCAGGCTGAAACAAAGAAGGCGCGAGAATTTTTGCAAAGAAGAGATGGGAAGGCGATACAAATGCTTTCGGACAACCCGACTGGCGGACTTCCACTCACTGATGAGCTTCTCCAACAATACAAGAAGGTATACAATAACAGACATAGACCCTATCATGACAAGGGGTTCCATTAAGGTCTGAACTTATTTTTGGGACTAAAGTTTTGGGAAGCAAGAATCAAATCCTTGAGGGCCAAACACAGAGGTGGTAGAAGTGGCATAGGTATACCTACCACAAAGGCAAAGGACTCAGTGAATGAATTTAAAGAAGTGTGTATGAGGTTAGGCTTCAGGGTAAATCAAATATCCCTTACTCTACCTGAAGCATGGCATTGGTGGAAACATGTAAATCCTCATATTGACTTCTCTCTGATTGAAAATGATTGGATGAGAGATATGGTGAAAGAAATCTGAGAATACCAAGAACAAGCTGAGAAAGCCAGACAAGAAAGGGAGAGAAGACAGTAGATCAGCATACTTTAACTGCATTATATTTTTTTTGCTGATTCTAGGCTGTAATATCTTTGAACAAATGATTATAATGAAAGATGACTATATATGTTCTGTTTTTGTTTTATCTCTTTTTGCTTTGCTGTTAGGTGAGGGTATTGGCATCATCACCAAAAAAGGGGAAATTGTTGGACTTATTTCTATATTTTGATGATGAGTGCCACACTAGCTGTTATAGTGCAAAGGCAAAAAGATGTCTAGATCAAATGTATAGGCTTATTAGAGTTTGATTCATAAATAGGTTTGATCAAACAAGCCTTTGTAAAGAGGTTTCTTTGGTTTATATCAGCATTTGGTCCATTTCGATGGGGTAGATAGGTCGATGAGACTAGTCGGGAACCTCTTGAAGGCGAAGGCGAGGGCTCAAACTTCGATTCTGAAGGCTAAGGGATCAAACTTAGTAATTTAAGTCAGGATATGGAATCGAAATTTAGGCAAGTCTGTGATGACTAAATCGACTACATATACCTTGTGAAGAAGGTCTGAGTTCCATAAGTTGGATGATGTTTGGAACTTGGTTATAATTAAAAAGGTGTAATCTAACTTCACGAGATAAAAGTTAGATAAAAGAAGTCATTGCGCACCGTATTTTATATACAACAAATTGCGATTCGGCGATGATGATTAGTATCTCGATGAGTGATGAACCTCTTGATGATATACCTCGATTAATTCAAGATTATATTGGAAGATTACATAGATAAGAGACGACCAACTACCTCGACTTATCAAACAAATCAAGAAGTGAGATTAAACAAGCGTTGGGATGATTGATTATTATCCAATGGATATAAGTCAAAGGGTGGATGTGCCCTTGTCAAAAAGGAATTCTGACAGTGTCAGTCCTATGAATAGTAACAGAATGCAAATCAGATGGGACAAAAACAAGGAATGGTTACATTTGAATTTCAAATACAAGTCACATGCATTCTTGCCTATAAATAGAAGACTTTCAACTCAGAAACAAGATGATGATTTATGAAATTTTGATAAACTAAAAAGAGGCAACTCTGAGCTGAAAAACACCCTGCTGAACTTACTGAACTTCAAGCTACTGATCCAGAGAAATTCTTCAAGTGTATTCTGCATTCAAGCTACATCAAGTATACACACTTGAAGATGCAGAAGTCGCTCTTGATTACATCATCCTAATCAAGCTGCTGCAACTGAATCATTTATTTGATTCAATCTTTATTTTATAAAGAACCTGCTGAAGACAGTGAAGCACAGTTGTGTGAGAGACTGTTGTTTGTGGTGGAGTTGGTGAAGAGGCAATTCTACCCTTCCAGGACCAGTGGAAGACTCAGGAGCAGCAATCCTACATGTTCCCAGTTTTCAGTTTGTGAAGCCATAGTTATTGGTGAAGGACAAGCAACTTAGGAATCTTTGTAAAAGCTACATCAAAGATCTCTCGTGAATTTCCTCAACATCACGGAGAAGAGTGGGTGGCGAGATTACACCACACGGAACCACTATAAAATCTCGCCTATTTACTTTCAGCTTTTACATTCTGCACCTAGTTTATTTTACACATCAACCTACTGAATCTAGCAACTGAAATCACACACAGACACTACTGAGTATCTAATACTTAGTATCATATTTAACAACAAGTATTAAGGCTTAATTTTGATATAATTCCGCTGCACAAATTCAGCAAACTCAACTATCAGTAGACTCACATATCAATTTATCAACGACCCTCACGAGGTATCGTGGACTATTGAGGTATCGGAGACTCACCGAAGTTGCAGAATTTGTTAACTCCAAAAGTTTTAAGTGTTAAGTTTATTCACCCCCCCCCCTCTAAACTTAACCAAAGCCTTTTCAAGGGACCAACACCTATCTTCTTCTTCACTCATTTTCGTCTCATCTTTTTCCTTTTTTCGTTCCTATCTTCTTCTTCACTCGTTTTCGTCTCTTTCGCGTGCATATCATCGCATCAACGTCCGTGCGGTTCCCACGCGCCTCCTCTCCCGACACTAATGCGCGCCAGAGCCAATGAAAACTACGAATCCCGTCATAATCCCTAGATAAATGAAAATCGCTAAATCTAATTGCTAATCTTATTGAGTACGAATTTCCGGATCAAGCGGATTAATGTCGTAATCGCATCCTTATTAGATACGCAATTAAAATAATAAAAACTTGGGTGAAAAGTCGTGCCCGGCCGTCGTGCTCGGCGTTCCTCGTTTTACGCCCGTGGTCGGCGGCCTCTCAATGCTCAAATAAATAAGAACGCATCCTCTTAAATGAAAACTGCGATCATACCAACACTAATGCACCGGATCCCGGATTACTGAACTCCGAAGTTAATAAAAACGTGCTTGGCGAGTAGTACTAGGATGGTGACCCCTGGAAGTCCTCGTGTTGCACCCTCTTTTTACTTTTTTAGTTCCTATCATCTTTTTCACTCGTTTCGTCTCATCTTTTTCCTTTTTTCGTTCCCTATCTTCTTCTTCACTCGTTTTCATCTCTTTCGCGTGCATATCATCGCATCAACGTCCATCACGGTTCCCACGGCGCCTCCTCTCCCAATTAACTAATTTGCGGATCCAATGAAAACTATGAATCCCGTCATAATACCTAGATACATGAAAGCGAAAATCTAATTTCTAATTACACCGATTTCGGATCAAGCGGATTAATAATCGTATCCTTGTTGAGTACGCAATTAAAATAATAAAAACTTGAAAAAGCGTGCCCGGCCGTCGTAATCGGCGTTCCCTGCCCCCGCCAGAGCGATGGTGGCCTCTCAATGCTCAAATACATAAGAACGCATCTCTTAACGGTGCGATCATACAAACACTAATGCACCGGATCCCATCGAACTCCGAAGTTAAGCGTGTTTGGGCGAGTAGTACTAGGATGGGTGACCCTCACAGGAAGTCCTCGTGTTGCACCCCTCTTTTTACTTTTTTCGTTCTATCTTCTTCTTCACTCGTTTTTCGTCTCTTCTTTTCCTTTTTTCGTTCCTATCTTCTTCTTCACTCGTTTTGTCTCTTTCGCGTGCATATTGTCGCATCAACGTCCGTCACGGTTCCCACGCGCCTCCTCTCCCGATACTAATCGCGGATCAATGAAAACTACGAATCCCGTCATAATCCCTAGATAAATGAAAACGGAAATCTAAATGCTAATTACACGAATTTCCGGATCAAACGGATTCGTAATCGTATTCTTATTGATACGCAATTAAAATAATAAAAACTTGAAAAACGTGCCCGGCCGTCGTACTCGACGTTCCCTCGCCCCGCGGTCGGCGGCCTCTCAATGCTCAAATACATAAGAACACATCCTCTTAACGGGTGCGATCATACCAGCACTAATGCACCGGATCCCATCAGAACTCCGAAGTTAAGCGTGCTTGGGCGAGAGTAGTACTAGGATGGGTGACCCCTTGGGAAGTCCTCGTGTTGCACCCCTCTTTTTTACTTTTTTTTCGTTCCTATCTTCTTCTTCACTCGTTTTCGTCTCATCTTTTTTCCTTTTTTCGTTCCTATCTTCTTCTTCACTCGTTTTCGTCTCTTTCGCATGCATATCATCGCATCAACGTCCGTGCGGTTCCCACGCGCCTCCTCTCCCAGCACTAATGTGCCGGATCCAATGAAAACTACGAATCCCGTCATAATACCCTAGTTACATGAAAACGGAAATCTAATTGCTAATTACACCGAATTTCCGGATCAAACGGATTCGTAATCGTATCCTTATTGAGTACGCAATTAAAATAATAAAAACTTGAAAAACGTGCCCGGCCGTCGTACTCGACGTTCCCTCGCCCCGTGGTCGGTGGCCTCTCAATACTCAAATACATAAGAACGCATCCTCTTAACGGGTGCGATCATACCAGCACTAATGCACCGGATCCCATCAGAACTCCGAAGTTAAGCGTGTTTGGGCGAGTAGTACTAGGATGGGTGACCCCCTGGGAAGTCCTCGTGTTGCACCCCTCTTTTTTCATTTTTTTCGTTCCTATCTTTTTCTTCACTCGTTTTCGTCTCATCTTTTTTCCTTTTTTCGTTCCTATCTTCTTCTTCACTCGTTTACGTCTCTTTCGCGTGCATATCGTCGCATCAACGTCCGTGCGGTTCCCACGCGCCTCCTCTCCCAGCACTAATGCGCCGGATCCAATGAAAACTACGAATCCCGTCATAATTGATGAGCTTGAATTTACCCCTCGAAAATACATTTATAAAGACTCAGCGTGGGTAAACTAACTCTCAACAATGAGTACCGGTCGATTGTTAGGATAGCTACAGGAGTACGAGGTCGATCCCACAGGGAAACGTGGTTGTGAGTACCAAAGTGAACGTGTTTCTTAGTCTAGGCGATCAAAGTTTTTGGATTGTTTTTATACTAAAACGATGCTAAAGATAGAAAAGAAAGAAAATTAAACTATTTGGTTTTAAAAGACATAGCCGAACCATGATCAAAATAGCTAATTTCAACCCCACGGATAGACAAAACTGGAAGTGTGCATTATAACAAATGAACTCTCACATTCAATCTCACGGGTGCGTGCTCCTAATTCTGATGTTAAGATCTGAACAACTCTCCTTCAACATCCTATGTGAGCTTAATTAATTCTCTTTTTAGAAAACCGATTATCCTAACATGATTAAGTGCTGTGAGACGCTTGATATAACCCTCGTTATGGAAACAAGTCCAAAAATTACTCGGTCGAAGTTACTACCGATTCATACTCACCAACATACTACACCAAACATCTTAACGCCGAATGTGTCAAAGAAGAAAACCAAGTATTACCTAATCCATGGTCTACCCGAAAGACTCCGTGAAACAACTTGTCATCGTTGGCTCAAGAACCACCCGCACTTCATAGTTCAACCCTGGGGTCTAACACTAAACTACACTAATCTAGACTACCACATTCAAGTTATTATGTTGATAATAATACATTGATGGCGCGCAGAGCTGAATTCACGACCTAAAACCCCGGTATGTTTTACCGCCCGGTCTTGAACCCTTTTTCACACCATTCTCTCTGAACACTCTCAAGAATGATGTGTGTGATTTTGACCTAGGTAGCTAATCTAGTCCAAATCCGTTATAACAAGTTATAAGGCGTGAAATATGTGAGATTCAACAATAAAAGCACAACACTCCCAATTTTATCTTCCAAAGGTTGATTTCACCAAATTTTACATGATTCGGCTATGATAAGTTTAGCTATTCATATAATGGAAAGGAAAATATACTATATATATACATATACATAGATATATATAAGTGCATAAAAGTAAATATATATATATATATATAAGTGCGTAAGTAAATGCAAGTAAATATATATATATATATATATATATATATATATATATATATATATATATATATATATATATATATATATATATAAGTATAAGTAATATATATATATATATATATATATATATATATATATATATATATATATATATATATATATATATAAATAGTAAGTAAATATATATATATATATAAATACTACATGCTACTACGAAAAGGAAAAAAAAAAAAAGGAGACAAAGAGAATAAAAGATAAGGGGACAAGGGGACAAGGGATATATATATATATATATGGGGACAAGGGGACAAGGATATATATATATATATATATATATATATATATATATATATATATATATATATATATATACAAAAAGCAAAAAGAAATAAAGACAAGAAAATAAAAGAAACAAAAGGAAATATATTTATATCTATATATGTTATATTACATAACAAGAAATAAAACAAAACAAAATAAAAAGAGAAGGCGTGCAAGGTGAAGGGAGTTGGGAAGAAAAGAAAGTGTTTGAAGAAAAGAAAGTGTTTGGGGAAAAGAGAAGATGGAAGAAATTAGGAGATGGAAGTTTGGGAAAAGAAAATGGAGAAGAAGAAAGGAGGAGAGGCGAAAATGGGGAAGGGAGGAAGGGAAGGTGCCTGTTTCTTCATGAAAGGAAGGTATATATAGGGAAAAAGGAAGGTTGTATCTATGTATGGGAGAGGTGATATAAGGGAGGTAGTTATTGGGGAAGTTTGTATATGGGATGGAATTTAGCATGTGGGAGGGAATATTTATCATCATTGCTAATATTCCTCATAATAACATCCATGTGAGCAAGCTAGCTCCTAAAATATGCAATTTGTTTTGCACCACTCGAATCGGGATTTATCCGTTCGAGCCAGGATTTCAGCTGTTCGGTAAAACGCCCATATCTTGAGTTGTAGACCTCCGATTGGCGTGATTCAAAATCGTTGGAAAGCTCATTTGAAGATCTAAAACGTTCATGCAGAACACTTCCCCTGAAAATGCCTCTAAGTCGGGTCTCATATTTATCGAAGTATGCAGAAAAACCGACCCGTTGAACTTGTAAGCTTGTGGAACATTCTTCCGTCCTTCAAAATACCTCTTTTAAGCCTCAAAACGTGTCGTCACTCGAATTTTGGTCAACCTATAATTCTGCAATAAACCACCAAAATACCAAACGTAAATCCGACATTTACACTCCGGTTACTAAACCGGTACAAAATCTACAAAAACATGATAAAAATACGATATTTTATAAAATAACTACTACTTATATATTTGGATGAATCTAAGAATTAATGACTTGAAATGATATAAAAGTGCTCAAAATGATATTAGAAACGGGTAAAAGTTATAAAAATAACTATGAATTTTTCCCTTATCAACAACCCCACTTAGCTTTTGGTCGTCTCGAGGCAAAACAAGCGATAAAACAAAATGAATGAAGGAAAAATTCATGCAAAGATAAGATAATAGGGACAACCAGACGATATAACCATTAGAATTACAACCAGGCGTTAACCTCAATATAAATGTATAGCAGTGTGTGTGTGACAAGCCTTTTCAATTTCCACTATCCTCTCTTGAATAATTCAAGCAATACGCACAAATATCCATTCGAGATAGTCCTAATGACTTTCCTAGGTATAAGCGATATGATTTCCACACAAAGTCCTTCCGTGTACTTATTAGGATAATCCTAAAAGCATATCATTCAGTTTATCTTTTGGGATAGTCGAAAGATAACTAAGTTTTCAACCATGCTCTTTTTTTTTTTTTTTTTTTTTTTTTTCACATTTGTAGCATATGCCTTCATTCCCAAAGAATAGGGCGTTTCGTGATAACCCCTAGCATTGGACTACTTTCATCGGGTAGTCGGGAGCTTTTAAACCTCATAGTGATATAGGGCGTTTATTGATAACGCCCTCTGCACTCAAATCATTGGTAGCTACAACCGACATATATATAGTTCATCTTAATTTGGTATTTTCTTTTCATTCCACTTAACTTATATCCTTTCTATCACATTCAAACCTTGAGATATTCACAAGATTCATTCAAAATTAGGTACTAAGTTACTGCAATTATCTCTAGAATAACCACTAGGATACTGAATGGATACACTTTAAAATTTTCGCTTCAATATCAAAGGCTTACGTGAACAATGAATTCATGTTACACAAATAAATTTGGGGTTAAAATGCACTTACGGTTCACTTTGGTTATATACATCCAAGTCGATCATTACATTATCAAATCCATGAAATATATACCTTATACAATTTATTTTAATCAACTAAATAATGCTCGAAAAAGATCGAAAACTAAGGGATTTTCTGATACAAAACAAGCACTAATGCCATTGCTAGACCAACCACGACTCTACCCCACTTACGAACTTGCGGTGTCCTCAATGCATAGTGAGGTAAATAAAAGTGGTTGGAAAAATAATGGTTCACCAAAACAATTCAAATAATTACCAAGATGATATAAAGGGTGTGTGGGTGGGTCAAAGTTATGACCATTGTGTGTAGAAATAAAATAAAAGTGTGTGGAGTGTAACAGTGTAGTAACAAAAGGTAGATAAACACACCACATGAACTTTTATTGATTTAAAACACACAATATTACATAGTAGTTGAACTAATACATAATAAGAAAGATATGTCACACATTATTGAAAACAGACTAGATTATAAAATGAAATGTGCGGCAAAGTATTAAGGAAGACTTAGCTTATAAACCCGGAAGAAAGGCGCTATCGAATCCCGTAACAGCCTCGTGTAAGCACGACCCGAATCCCTATATCAACGTAGACAGAAAACAACAAAAAGCATACACGGGACATAGTCCTGCGTGCGAAATATAGAATAGGGATATGGGGTATACAATGTTAAGGCAACGCTCGCATTAAAAACTCGATCATAATATACAACACATCTAATGGATTGCTATAGATGGATAAATATCTGAACGGGTAAAGTCTGTAACATCTAAGCATAAAAGAAAAACCACGAGAGGCATATAATAGAAAAACAATATCCATAGTGCGTAGTCAATCATCATCCAGGTAAAAGCAAGTATCACTTACTCATATACTCCTAAGTCCAAGAAATGATGCATTTGAATTTTCTTTGTTCTCCTCGGGATTTCGGATACCCACCTAATCGTTCCCTTAATTACATTCAAACTTTCATCCTAAGACTTAGTTGTACTTTGTGTTAATCTTCCATTGTGTTCATTTTTTTCACAGATTCTTCATCTCATTAAGGCTAGTCTTATTATTATTATTATTATTAACGGCTTGCCTCCGGTGGCGCTTTTGTTTTAACGTCGTTGGCTCGACAAGATGAATTATCACGGTGCCAACTTTTTCAAAGTTATACTATTGGCAATTGGCGAGGAAAAGATAGAAAAGGCGAAGGATGGGTGAAAGATTAAGCGAGTCAAAGTTTATAGTCCGTGACAAGACTTGCATGATTTGTCACAAGGGACAGGATCCTCGAGAGTCACTATCTCTAAAGCTTCATCATAAGGTAACCGTGCATACTTTTTCAACCTTAAGCCGTTTGGGGTAAAAGTACCAAACTTAGGGTGGGTGATCTTGATAGCTCTGACGGAAATACTTTTTGACACTCACGTGGGACCGGACCACCTAGATTTTAACTTCCCTTGGAAAAGATGGAGACGGGTGTTGTAGAATAAGACTTCATCGCCCTCATTAAAAATTAGAACTTTGATCAACTTATCATGGATCAACTTAGTCCTTTCCTTATACTTCGTCAAAAGATCATAAGCACGAAGGCGGAATTCATCCAATTCATTCAATTGAGCCATCCTCCTCTCACCAATTAAGGTGTCATCTAAATTTAGCATTTTTATTGCCCAATACGCCTTGTGTTCAACTTCCACGGGGAGGTGACACGACTTTCCATAGACTATCATGTAAGGTGACATGCCTAGCGGTGTCTTAAAAGCTGTCCTATGGGCCCAAAGAGCATCATCTAGTTTCAAGGACCAACTCTTAACATTCATATCTACCGTCCTTTCCAAGATACGCTTAATACCCCTATTTGTGACCTCAACTTGGCCACTCGTTTGGGGATGGTAAGCGGTTCCGAGTTTGTGCTCCACCCCATACTTTTCTAAGAGTTTATGAAATGGCTTGTTGGCAAAATGGCTACCATTGTCACTAATTATAGCTCGGGGCACCCCAAACCTACAAAAGATGTATCTTTTAAGAAAACGGATAACAACCTTCCTATCGTTGGTAGGTGAGGCTAAGGCCTCAACCCATTTTGACACATAATCGCAAGCAACTAGGATGTATTTGTTACCACACGAGGATGGATAGGGTCCCATGAAATCAATGCCCCAAACATCAAAGACTTCACAAATGATCATTGGATTTTGAGGCATCTCATTCCTCTTAGAAATACGACCGGATCTTTGACAAGCGTCACATAATTTCACATAAGCATGTGCATCTCGAAATAGAGTGGGCCAATATAGCCCACTTTGTAACACTTTCAAAGCGGTCCTCTCCCCCGAAAAGTGGCCCCCGACCTCTTTATCATGACAAAACAAAAGCGCGCTTACGATCTCACTATCGGGGATGCACCTTCTCAGGATGCCATCCGGGCACAATCGATACAAATAGGGATCCTCCCACACATACTTACCCACTTCACTAAGAAACTTACGTCTTTGATTCGAATCAAAATCAGGATCTACGAAACCACACTCATGGTAGTTGACAAACGGTGCAAACCACGGGCTACCTTCCTTACCAATTTTTAGAAAGTTTCCTTTCTTAACTGATAGGATGGTGTCGATAGCATAAAGTTGCTCATGAGGGAAAACATCATTTATCTCTCTTTGTGCTTTAAACAACTCCTCACTAAGCTCTAAACGATTTAAGTGGTCCGCTACAACATTCTCACACCCTTTTCTATCACGAATCTCAAGGTTAAACTCTTGTAAGAGCAAGATCCACCTCAAAAGGCGGGGTTTGGCATCTTGTTTGGCAAAGAGGTACCGCATAAGCGGCATGATCCGTATGGACAACTACACGAGAACCAATAAGATAAGATCGAAATTTATCGAACGCAAAGACAACTGCTAAAAGTTCTTCAACTGTGGTGGTGTAGTTTTGTTGGGCAAGATTCAAGGTATAACTCGCATAGGCAATGGGCTTGAAAATTTTATCAATCTTTTGACCGAGCACCACACCAACCGCGGTGTCACTCGCGTCACACATCAATTCAAACTCTTGGTCCCATTTTTGAGCAACTAAGATCGGAGCGGATACAAGCAATTGCTTGAGCAACATGAATGCCTTAATGCAAGCTTGGTTGAAATCGAATGGGACGTCTTTTCCAAGAAGAAGAATAAGAGGGCGGGCTATTTTGAAAAATCTTTGATGAACCTCTGATAGAACCCCACGTGACCTAGAAACCTCTAAGAGTTTTTAGGTTGTTGGGTGGAGGAAGTTTATCTATCGCCTCAACCTTAGCCCAATCGACTTACATACCCTTTACTAGATATCTTATGACCTAAGACTATCCCCTCCAGAACCATCAAATGACACTTCTCCCAATTTAACACTAAGTTCGCTCTCTCACATCTACCCAACACTTTCTCTAAATTGTCGAGACACTCATCAAAGGAATCACCAAATACGCTAAAATCATCCATGAAAACTTCTAAAAACTTTTCAATCATATCCATAAAAAATGGCAATCATGCATCGTTGGAAAGTCGGTGGGTGCATTACACAACCCGAACGGCATCCTACGGAAAGCAAAAGTGCCATAAGGACAAGTATAGGTGGTCTTCTCTTGGTCTTCTAAGGACACATGTATTTGATAATATCCACTAAACCCATCAAGAAAACAATAAAAGCATGACCACTCAATCTTTCAAGCATTTGATCAATAAAGGGAGGAAATGGTCTTTTCGAGTTTGATCATTCAACTTCGGTAATCAATGCAAATTCGTGACCACTTACCAACCGCATAGGCACCGCCTCACCTTTTCATTGATTTGAATAGTCATACCTCCCTTCTTGGCACCACTTGAGTGGGACTCACCCACTTGCTATCGAAATGGCATATATGATCCCAAGCTTCAACATGGTGACCACATCCTTCTTCACCACCTCTTGGAGATGTGGATTAAGTCTTCTTTGAGGTTGTCTTCTTGGCTTTGCCTCATCTTCTAATATGATCTTGTGTTGGCAAATTGTGGGGCTTATACCACTTGAGATCACACATCTTCCACCCAAAAAGCACACTTGTGCTTTTAAGCATGTTTACCAATTGTTCTTCCTGCAAGGATGTTAGTGTAGCGTAAATAATCAAAGGAAGTAATTCATCATTTTCAAGAAAACATACTTCAAGTGGGGTGGAAGTGGCTTCATCTTCAAATCTTTGGGTGGGTCTTCAATTGATGGTTTGTCTAGGTCCCCTTGAGACCAAGATCGATCTTTTCACTCCATTGCTTGCCCACGTAAAGCTTGGTCTCTTCAAGATCCAACTCTTTATTCTCATCCATCACCTTGCTTTCTCTTACTATACATTCATTGGATTTGTCTTTATACTCCTGCATGTCAATATATTCAAAACACAAACATCTACAATATCAATGGAAAACAGTCCTCCAGTACTCTCATAGGGTGTTTCATAGACTTATACACATTCACCGTGATTATTTCTTCTCCAACTCTCAAAATTATCTCTCCACTGTCAACATCTATCAAGGTCCTTCCGGTGTTTAAAAGGGACGCCCTAACAACAAGGGTGTTTTGGAGTCCATCTCCATGTCTAAAACCACAAAATCCACCGGAAAGGCAAACTTATCAACTTGCACAATCACATCCTCTATCACACCCATAGGTTCTCTAATGGACCTATCCGCCATTTGAAGGGTCATCCCCGTTGGTTCCAACTCTCTAGGTCAAGACTTTCATATATAGCACGGGGCATCAAGCTTACACTAGCCCCCAAATCGCATAAAACACTAGGAAAATGAGTCGTACCAATTGTATTTGGAATAGTAAAACTACCTTTGTCTCTAACCTTCGGGGGAATTCTAGATTTAGCATTGAAAATAGCAGAACATTCTTCATTTAAGCACACAACTTCTTCCAATTTATTCTTGTTAGCTAGCAAACCCTTTAAGAACTTACAATAAGAGGGCATGTTTGCAAGTGCTTCAAAGAAAAGTGGATATTTAAATCAATTTTCCGCAAAATTTCAATGAAACGAGTTTGTGCTTTGTTCAAACAACTTTGCCTATGATTTTGGGGGAAAAGGAGAGTGCTCAAATCAAAATCGGAGGAGGAGGAATTATACCTTTTTACCTTTCGCTCGTGGGGAAGATGGCTCTTTTATTGGCTCCTTTCCTTTCTTTCTCGTAGTTCCTCCTTTTTTATATCAAGCACCACAAAGTCACCTCTAGCTTGTGCCTCTTTTCTCTCAACTTCCTTCCTCTTGGCAAACTCTTCATGATTGACATTATCCTCAACTTCATCAATATCACCATCCATGGCTCCCGCCGGGTCTCAATAGAAGCTTTTCTATCTTTGTCCTCCCGTAGGACTCTTTTCTCACCACTTGTGCCCAACACTTTACCACTCCGAGTTGCAATGGCGCTTACATTCCTTGGATTTTTCTCGGTGTTGCTTGGTAAGCCGCCTTCTAATTGTACATGTTCCACTATTTGACCAATTTGAGTCTCAATATTTTTATAAGCGGACCCATGTTTGTAATTCATTTCGACCATGTCCTTTCTTCATCTCTTTCATCTCCACAAGAACTTTGCTTACTTGTTCCGCTAGGACATCGGTTGCACTCTTTTGAGGTATAGGTGCCAAAGGTGGAGGGTTTTGATATGTGTTAGTACCTTGTTGGTTATACCCTCCTTGTAGTTGCCTTTGGTGTGGTGGTTGGTAAAATTGCCATTGAGAAGAGCATCCCTGGTTTGGGCCTTGTCGATAGCCTTGGTTTTGGTTTCGGTTCCAACCTTGGTTGTTGTTATTCCTCCATAAACCATCACCTTGATTTCCAAAATTTCCTCCTTGACCTTGCCCTACATAGTTCACATCTTGAGGCTCCTCAAACGGTGGTGCACCTTGTTGGTCTCTTACAGATTGGCCTTGCAATTGGTTTTGAAATTGAGGTCCCACATTCCATTGCTCCATCGAGCAAACACTCATCATTCGCTTTGCCAATTCTTCCATATTGATTTGAGGTACATTGCTAGATTGCCCCTGATTCGAAGATTGTGGATAAGCCATGTTTTGAGCTTTTGTTGTCATCCTACAATCATTTGCCGAGTGCGATCCACTACAAATTTGGCACAGCTTAGCATTTTCCATCTCTTTCTGAAACCTTCCCAATTTCTGTTCCATTGCTTGAACTTGGGCATGATATTGATAGCTTGATTCCACTTCTTTCACTTCTACCAAAGCCCAGGCTTCTTACTCCTTGCCCTCTTCTACTTGAAGAAATGTATTGCCTCGAAGTCTCCGAGATCTTCTCTATTTGATTCATGGCTACCTCGGGCACCATACTCATGATATCACCATTGCACGAAGCATGCAAGGTACTTTGGTGAACTTGATCTAAACCTCGGAAGAACGCATGAACTACCTCATAGGATCTCAAACCGTGTCCCGGGCACTCCCTCAATAAAGCTTTAAATCGGTCCCAAGACTCATGTAGTTCTTCTCCTTCATTATGCATTGAATGACATGATAGCTTCTTTCATGTCCATGGTCTTTGATGGGGATAGTACTTGAGTAGAAAAGTTTTGATCACGTCCTCCCATGAGTGTAGAGAATCGTTGAGGCAAACGAATCATACCACCTCTTAGCTTGATCCTTCAAGGCAAATGGAAAAAGCATAAGTTTAAGTGCTTCATCACTCACTCCATTGATCTTTGTTGAGTTGATCACTTGGAGAAAATGATCAATGAACAAGTGAGGATTTTCCATGGCGGTTCCCACAGAATATGGCATTATCTCCCCAACGGATGTATGATGTTTCGATTCAACTCCAAATTATTTGCGGCCACCGGCGGCATTGGATTGGACTATGCCCCATTATTGCCGTGAATTGCCATCACAAAGTCTCTACATGTCATACCACCTTGATTTTTCTCTTGTTGTCCATTAAACCAATGCGGCATTGCATTTGCACCACTGGTTTTGAGCTTGAGGTTGGTTTTGTAAGCGGATTCCTCATCCATGCATTAAAGCATTTGCATGACATGGGGATCCATTTGATTTTCTTGTCCATCCCCACCCCCTTGTGCATTGTTATTGTTAGGCGGTGGGTTTTGATTTTGGCCTCCATTATTTCCATCAAAAACTTGTTCACCGTTGTGTGCCATAACAGAACTTTCTCCCAACTCACCCAAACTACTCTCTTCAAAGTCCGGTTTTGACTCCCCTAACAGACGACCTCTTCTTCTCTGACTATTCCTTTGTCTTGCGTAGGCTTCAATTCCGTCTATGTATGGTTCGAGTGGTGTTTGAGAGCTCCTGGTCATGCACTACAAAAAGCAAACAACAAGAAAACAATAAAATAAAACCTAGGCCCAAGCCTTCGGCTCACTTACAAGATATCACAAATAGCACACTTGTCCCCGGCAACGGCGCCAATTTTGATGAGCTTGAATTCACCCCTCGAAAATACATTTATAAAGACTCGAAACTGTGGGTAAACTAACTCTCTAACCAGCAGAGTACCGGGTCAGATTGTTAGGATAGCTACAGGAGTACGAGGTCGATCCCACAGGGAAACGTGGTTGTGAGTACCAAAGTGAACGTGTTTCTTAGTCTAGGCGATCAAAGTTTTTGGATTGTTTTTATACTAAAACGATGCTAAAGATAGAAAAGAAAGAAAATTAAACTATTTGGTTTTAAAAGACATAGCCGAACCATGATCAAAATAGCTAATTTCAACCCCACGGATAGACAAAGCGAAGTGTGCATTATAACAAATGAACTCTCACATTCAATCTCACGGGTGCGTGCTCTAATTCGATGTTAAGATCTGAACAACTCTCCTTCAACATCCTATGTGAGCTTAATTAATTCTCTTTTTAGAAAACCGATTATCCTAACATGATTAAGTCTTGTGGGGCGCTTGATATAACCTCGTTATGGAAACAAGTCCAAAAAATACTACTCGGTCGAAGTTACTACCGATTCATACTCACCAACGTCTTACACCAAACATCTTAACGCGAATGTGTCAAAGAAGAAAACCGAAGTATTACCTAATCCATGGTCTACCGAAAGACTCCGTGAAACAACTTGTCATCGTTGGCTCAAGAACCACCCGGCACTTCATAGTTCAACCCGAGGGTCTAACACTAAACTACACTAATCTAGACTACCACATTCAAGTTATTATGTTGATAATAATACATTGATGGCCTTGGAGCTGAATTCACGACCTAAAACCCGGTATGTTTTACACTTTGGTCTTAGAACCCTTTTTCCCACACATTCTCTCTGAACACTCTCAAGAATGATGTGTGATTTTTGACCTAGGTAGCTAATCTAGTCCAAATCCGTTATAACAAGTTATAAGGCGTGAAATATGTGAGATTCAACAATAAAAGCACAAAACACTCCCAATTTTATCTTCCAAAGGTTGATTTCACCAAATTTTACATGATTCGGCTATGATAAGTTTAGCTATTCATAACAGCGGGAAAGGAAAATATACTATATATATACATATACATAGATATATATAAGTGCATAAAAGTATATATATATATATATATATATATATATAAATAAATAAGTATATATATATAAGTATAAGTAAATATAAGTAAATGCGTAAGTAAATAAATATATATATATATATATATATATATATATATATATATATATATATATATATATAAATACTACATGCTACGAAAAGGAAAAAAAAAAACAAAAGAAGACAAAGAGAATAAAAGATAAGGGGACAAGGGGACAAGGGATATATATATATATATATATATGGGGACAAGGGGACAAGGACATATATATATATATATATATATATATATATATAGTACTACAAAGCAAAAAGAAAGAAAGACAAGAAAATAAAAGAAACAAAAAGGAAATATATTTATATCTATATATGTTATATTACATAACAAGAAATAAAACAAAACAAAATAAAAAAGAGAAGGGGCGGCAAAGGTGAAGGGAGTTGGGAAGAAAAGAAAGTGTTTGAAGAAAAGAAAGTGTTTGGGGAAAAGAGAGAAGATGGAAGAAATTAGGAGATGGAAGTTTGGGAAAAGAAAATGGAGAAGAAGAAAGGAGGAGAGGCGCGAAAATGGGGAAGGAGGAAGGAAGGTGCCTGTTTCTTCATGAAAGGAAGGTATATATAGGGAAAAAGGAAGGTTGTATCTATGTATGGGAGAGGTGATATAAGGGAGGTAGTTATTGGGGAAGTTTGAATATGGGATGGAATTTAGCATGTGGGAGGAATATTTATCATCATTGCTAATATTCCTCATAATAACATCCCATGTGAGCAAGCTAGCTCATAAAATATGCAATTTGTTTTGCACCATTTCGAATCGGGATTTATCCGGTTCGAGCCGGGATTTCAATTTGTTCGTAAAGCAGCCATATCTTGAGTTGTAGACCTCCGATTGGCGTGATTCAAAATGCGTTGGAAAGCTCATTTGAAGATCTAAAACTTTCATGAAAACATTTCCCCTGAAAATGCCTCTAAGTCGGGTCTCATATTTATCGAAGTATGCAGAAAAACCGACCCGTTGAACTTGTAAGCTTGTGGAACATTCTTCCGTCCTTCAAAATACCTCTTTTTAAGCTCAAAGCGTGTAAATCACTCGGAATTTTGGTCAACCTATTATTCTGCAATAAACCACCAAAATACCAAGCGTAAATCCGACACGACACTCCGGTTACTAAACCGGTACAAAATCTACAAAAACATGATAAAAATACGATATTTTATAAAATAACTACTACTTATATATTTGGATGAATCTAAGGAATTAATGACTTGAAATGATATAAAAGTGCTCAAAATGATATTAGAAGCGGGGTAAAAGTTATAAAAATAACTATGAATTTTCCTTATCAATAATCCCACTAGATAAATGAAAGCGGAAATCTAAATGCTAATTACACGAATTTCCGGATCAAACGGATTAAATAATCGTATCCTTATTAGTACGCAAATTAAAATAATAAAAACTTGAAAACGTGCCCGGCCGTCGTACTCGGCGTTCCGCGCCCGCGATCGGCGGCCTCTCGATGCTCAAATCGTGAACGCATCCTCTTGCAGGGTGCGATCATACCCGACACTAATGCACGGATCCCATCGAACTCCGAAGTTAAGTGCGCTTGAAGCGAGTAGTAATAGGATGGGTGACCCCACAGGAAGCCCCTCGTGTTACACCCTCTTTTTTACTTTTTCGTTCTATCTTCTTTTTCACTCGTTTTCATCTCTTTTGCATGCATATCGTCGCATCAACGTCCGTGCGGTTCCCACGCCTCTCTCCCGACACTAATCGCGGATCAATGAAAACTACGACTCCGTCATAATCCCTAGATAAATGAAAGCGGAAATTTAATTGCTAATTACACGAATTTACTGGATCAAGCGGATTAAATAATCGTATCCTTATTGAGTCACGCAATTAAAATAATAAAAACTTGAAAACGTGCCCGGCCGTCGTACTCGGCGTTCTCTCGCCAGCGATCGGCCGCTTCTCAATGCTCAAAAACATAAGAACGCATCCTCTTAACGGGTGCGATCATACCAGCACTAATGCACCGGATCCCATCAGAACTCCGAAGTTAAGCGTACTTGGGTGAGAGTAGTACTAGGATGGGTGACCACCTGGGAAGTCCTCGTGTTGCACCCCTCTTTTTTACTTTTTTTTTCGTTCCTATCTTCTTCTTCACTCGTTTTCGTCTCATCTTTTTTCCTTTTTTCGTTCCTATCTTCTTCTTCACTCGTTTTCGTCTCTTTCGCATGCATATCGTCGCATCAACGTCCGTGCGGTTCCCACGCGCCTCCTCTCCCAGCACTAATGCGCCGGATCCAATGAAAACTACGAATCCCGTCATAATCCCCTAGATAAATGAAAACGGAAATCATATCTAATTACACCGAATTTCCAGATCAAACGGATTCGTAATCGTATCCTTATTGAGTACGCAATTAAAATAATAAAAACATGAAAAACGTGCCAGGCCGTCGTACTCGACGTTCCCTCGCCCCGCGGTCGGCGGCCTCTCAATGCTCAAATATATAAGAACGCATCCTCTTAACGGGTGCGATCATACCAGCACTAATGCACCGGATCCCATCAGAACTCCGAAGTTAAGCGTGCATGGGCGAGAGTAGTACTAGGATGGGTGACCCCCTGGGAAGTCCTCATGTTGCACCCCTCTTTTTTACTTTTTTTTTCGTTCCTATCTTCTTCTTCACTCGTTTTCGTCGCATCTTATTTCCTTTTTTCGTTCCTATCTTCTTCTTCACTCGTTTTCAACTCTTTCGCGTGCATATCGTCACATCAACATCCGTGCGGTTCCCACGCGCCTCCTCGCCCAGCACTAATGCGCCGGATCCAATGAAAACTATGAATCCCGTCATAATCCCCTAGATAAATGAAAACGGAAATCTAATTGCTAATTACACCGAATTTACGGATCAAACGGATTCGTAATCGTATCCTTATTGAGTACGCAATTAAAATAATAAAAACTTGAAAAACGTGCCCGGCCGTCGTACTCGACGTTCCCTCGCCCCGCGGTCGGCGGCCTCTCAATGCTCAAATACATAAGAACGCATCCTCTTAACGGTGTGCGATCATACCAGCACTAATGCACCGGATCCCATCAGAACTCCGAAGTTAAGCGTGCTTGGGCGAGAGTAGTACTAGGATGGGTGACCCCCTGGGAAGTCCTCGTGTTGCACCCCCCTCTTTTTTACTTTTTTTTCGTTCCTATCTTTTTCTTCACTCGTTTTCGTCTCATCTTTTTTCCTTTTTTCGTTCCTATCTTCTTCTTCACTCGTTTACGTCTCTTTCGCGTGCATATCGTCGCATCAACGTCCGTGCGGTTCCCACGCGCTTCCTCTCCCAGCACTAATGCGCCGGATCCAATGAAAACTACGAATCCCGTCATAATCCCCTAGATAAATGAAAACGGAAATCTAATTGCTAATTACACGAATTTCGGATCAAGCGGATTAAATAATCGTATCCTTATTGAGTACGCAATTAAAATAATAAAAACTTGAAAACGTGCCCGGCCAGTGCGTTGCTCGGCGTTCCTCCCGTGGTGGTGGCCTCTCAATGCTCAAATACATAAGAATGCATCCTCTTAACAGGTGCGATCATACCGGCACTAATGCACCGGATCCCATCAGAACTCCGAAGTTAAGCGTGCTTGGGCGAGAGTAGTACTAGGATGGGTGACCCCCTGGGAAGTCCTCGTGTTGCACCCCCCTCTTTTTTACTTTTTTTTCGTTCCTATCTTTTTCTTCACTCGTTTTCGTCTCATCTTTTTCCTTTTTCGTTCTATATTCTTCTTCACTCGTTTTACGTCTCTTCCGCGTGCATATCGTCGCATCAACGTCCGTGCGGTTCCCACGCGCCTCCTCTCCCAGCACTAATGCGCCGGATCCAATGAAAACTACGAATCCCATCATAATCCCTTAGATAAATGAAAACGGAAATCTAATTGCTAATTACACCGAATTTCCGGATCAAACGGATTCGTAATCGTATCCTTATTGAGTACGCAATTAAAATAATAAAAACTTGAAAAACGTGCCCGGCCGTCGTACTCGACGTTCCCTCGCCCCGTGGTCGGTGGCCTCTCAATGCTCAAATACATAAGAACGCATCCTCTTAACGGGTGCGATCATACCAGCACTAATGCACCGGATCCCATCAGAACTCCGAAGTTAAGCGTGCTTGGGCGAGAGTAGTACTAGGATGGGTGACCCCCTGGGAAGTCCTCGTGTTGCACCCCCCTCTTTTTTACTTTTTTTTCGTTCCTATCTTTTTCTTCACTCGTTTTCGTCTCATCTTTTTTCCTTTTTTCGTTCCTATCTTCTTCTTCACTCGTTTACGTCTCTTTCGCGTGCATATCGTCGCATCAACGTCCGTGCGGTTCCCACGCGCCTCCTCTCTCAAAGCACTAATGCGCGGATCAATGAAAACTATGAATCCCGTCATAATCCCCTACAGATAAATGAAAGCGGAAATCTAATTGCTAATTACACGAATTTCGGATCAAGCGGATTCGTAATCGTATCCTTATTGAGTACGCAATTAAAATAATAAAAACTTGAAAAGCGTGCCGGCCGTCACTTCGACGTTCCTCACCCGTGGTCGGGCCTCTCAATACTCAAATACATAAGAACGCATCCTCTTGCGGTGCGATCATACCAGCACTAATGCACCGGATCCCATCAGAACTCCGAAGTTAAGCGTTCTTGGGCGAGAGTAGTACTAGGATGGGTGACCCCCTGGGAAGTCCTCGTGTTGCACCCCTCTCTTTTTTACTTTTTTTTCGTTCCTATCTTTTTCTTCACTCGTTTTAAATCTCATTTTTTTCCTTTTTCGTTCTATCTTCTTAACTTCCGCTCGTTTTACGTCTCTTTCGCGTGCATATTGTCGCATCAATCGTCCGTCAGCGGTTCCCACGCGCCCCCTCTCTCCAATACTTGTGCGCGGATCAATGAAAACTACGGAATCCCCATCATAATCCCTAGATAAATGAAAGCGGAAATCTAATTGCTAATTACACAATTTCCGGATCAAGCGGATTACGTAATCGTATCCTTATTGAGTACGCAATTAAAATAATAAAAACTTGAAAAACGTGCCCGGCCATCGTACTCGGCGTTCCCTCGCCCCGTGGTCGGTGGCCTCTCAATGCTCAAATACATAAAACGCATCCTCTTAGCGGGTGTGCGATCATACCAAAGCACTAATGCACCGGATCCCATCGAACTCAAGTTAAGCGTTCTTGGCGAGAAGTAGTACTAGGATGGGTGACCCCACCAGGAAGTCCTCGTGTTGCACCCCTCTTTTTACTTTTTTTCGTTCCTATCTTTTTCTTCACTCGTTTCGTCTCATCTTTTTCCTTTTTCGTTCTTCTTATCTTCTTTCACTCGTTTCGTCTCTTCGGCGTGCATATCGTCGTTATCAACGTCCGTGCGGTTCCCATAGCGCCTCTCTCTCCCCAAAGACTAATCGCCGGATCCAATGAAAACTATGAATCCCATCATAATCCCTAGATAAATGGCAAATCTAATTGCTAATTACACCGAATTTCCGGATCAAGCGGATTAAGTAATCGTATCCTTATTAGTGCGCAATTAAAATAATAAAAGCTTGAAAAGCGTGCCCGGCGTCGTGTTTCGGCGTTCCTACGCCCCGTGGTTGTTGGCCTCTCCGATGCTCAAATACATAAGAACGCATCCTCTTACGCGGTGCGTCATACCACCACTAATGCACGGATCCCATCGAGAACTCGAAGTTAAGCGTGCTTGGGCGAGAATAGTACTAGGATAGGTGACCCACAGGAAGTCCTCGTGTTGCACCCTCTTTTTACTTTTTTTCGTTCTATCTTTTTCTTCACTCGTTTCGTCTCATCTTTTTTCCTTTTTCGTTCCTATCTTCTTCTTTATCATTTACGTCTCTTTCGTGCGCATATCGTCGCATCAACATCCGCGGATCGGGTTCCCACGCCTCCTCTCCCAAATTTCCGCACTAATGTCGCCAGGATCCAATGAAAACTATGAATCCGTCATAATCCCAGATAAATGAAAGCGGAAATCTAATTGCTAATTACACGAATTTCCGGATCAAACGGATTCATGTCGTATCCTTATTGAGTGCGCCAATTAAAATAATTAAAACTTGAAAAGCGTGCCCGGCCGTCGTGCTCGGCGCTCCTGCGCCCGTGGTCGGTGGCCTCTCAATGCTCAAATACATAAGAAGCGCATCCTCTTAACGAGTGCGATCATACCCGAGCACTAATGCACCGGATCCCATCGAACTCAAAGTTAAAGCGTGCTTGTCACGAGAGTAGTACTAGGATGGGTGAACCCACAGGAAGTCCTCGTGTTGCACCCCTCTTTTTTACTTTTTTTCGTTCTATCTTTTTCTTCACTCGTTTTCGTCTCAACTTTTTTTCCTTTTTTCGTTTCTATCTTCTTCTTCACTTTCGTTTCGCCTCTTTCGCGTGCATATCTTCGCATCAACGTTAGTGCGGTTCCCAGCCTCCTCTCCCGAATAATAATCGCCGGATCCAATGAAAACTACGAATCCCATCATAATCCCTTAGATAAATGAAAGCGGAAATCTAATTGCTAATTACACGAATTTCGGATCAAGCGGATTCGTAATCGTATCCTTATTGATACGCAATTAAAATAATAAAAAAAATTGAAAACGTGCCCGGCCGTCGTGCTCGGCGTTCCTGCGCCCGTGGTCGGTGTCCTCTCAATGCTCAAATACATAAGCGCATCCTCTTAATGGTGCGATCATACCAAACACTAATGCACGGATCCCATCGAACTCCGAAGTTAAGCGTGCTTGGCGAGTAGTACTAGGATGGGTGACCCCTGGAAGTCTTCGTGTTGCACCCCCTCTTTTTTACTTTTTTTTCGTTCCTATCTTTTTCTTCACTCGTTTTACGTCTCATCTTTTTTTCCTTTTTCGTTCCTATCTTCTTTGTTCCACTCGTTTCGTCTCTTTCGGCGTGCATATAGTCGCATCAACGTCCGTCACGGTTCCCAGCGCCTCCTCTCCCGACACTAATCGCGCGGATCCAATGAAAACTCATGAATCCCATCCATAATCCCCTGATAAATGAAAGCGGAAATATAATTGCTAATTACACCAAATTTCCGGATCAAGCGGATTCATGTCGTATCCTTATTAGTGCGCAATTAAAATAATAAAAACTTGAAGCGTGCCCGGCCGTCGTACTCGGAGCGTTCCTGCGCCCGTGGTGGCGGCCTCTCAATGCTCAAATACATAAGAAACGCATCCTCTTAATAAGTGCGATCATACAACACTAATGCACGGATCCCGTCGAACTCCGAAGTTAAGCGT
Organism: Gentiana macrophylla; assembly: GCA_026214975.1. Taxonomy (NCBI): domain Eukaryota; kingdom Viridiplantae; phylum Streptophyta; class Magnoliopsida; order Gentianales; family Gentianaceae; genus Gentiana; species Gentiana macrophylla. Next base: position 42,006,967 of record CM047811.1, on the reverse strand, counting down.
GCTTGGGCGAGAATAGTACTAGGATGGGTGACCCCACTGGAAGTCCTCGTGTTGCACCCTGCTTTTTACTTTTCTTCTTCGTTCCTATCTTTTTTCTTCCTCGTTTCTCATCGTTTTTTCGTCTCGTCTTTTTCGTTTCGTCTTTTTTTCCTTTTTTTCGTTCCTATCTTAATGCTTAACTTCACTCGTTTAAATGGCAATCTCTTACGTTTCCGGATCAAGCGGATTAAGTCGTAAATATCTTATGCGTATGCTCGGCACGTAGCATCAACGTCCGTCATCAGTGCGGTTCCCACTAATGCACGCGCCTCCTCTCCCGGCCTGAGAATCCTCATCGCGGATCAATGAAAACTTAACACCTTCTGAATCTACTACGTCATAATCCCATCAGATAAATGAAATGCGGAAATCTAATTGCTAATTACACGAATTTCCGGATCAAAGCGGATTCATGTCGTATCCTTATTGAGTACACAATTAAAATAATAAAAACTTGAAAAGCGTGCCCGGCCGTCGTACTCGGCGTTCCCTACCCCAGCGGTTGGGTGGCCTCTCAATGCTCAAATACATAAGGCGCATCCTCTTAGCGGGTGCGATCATACAACACTAATGCACGGATCCCATCGAACTCGAAGTTAAAGCGTGCTTGGGCGAGAAGTAGTACTAGGATGGGTGACCCCTGAAGTCCTCGTGTTGCACCCCTCTTTTTACTTTTTTAGTTCTATCTTTTCTTCACTCGTTTTAGTCTCATCTTTTTTCCTTTTTTTCGTTCTATCTTCTTCATTCCACTCGTTTACGTCTCTTTCGCGTGCATATCGTCAGCATCAACGTCCGTCGCGGTTCCCAGCGCCTCCACTCCCAACCACTAATCGCGGATCCAATGAAAACTACGATCCCATCATAATCCCTAGATAAATGGCAAATCTAATTGCTAATTACACGAATTTCCGGATCAAACGGATTAAGTGTCGTATCCTTATTGAGTACACCAATTAAAATAATAAAAACTTGAAAGCGTGCCCGGCCGTGCGTGCTCGGCGTTCCCTCGCCAGTAGTCGGTGGCCTCTCGATGCTCAAATACATAAGGCATCCTCTTAACAGGTGCGATCATACCAACACTAATGCACCGGATCATCGAAACTCCGAGTTAGCGTGCTTGGGCGAGAGTAGTACTAGGATGGGTGACCCCACAGGAAGTCCTCGTGTTTATCACCCTCTTTTTACTTTTTTTCGTTCCTATCTTTTTCTTCTACTCGTTTAGCGTCTCATCTTTTTCCGACTTTTACGATTTTCCTATCTTCTTCTTCGTCACTCGTTTAAAGCGTCTCTTTGTCAACTGCGTGCATATCGTCGCATCAGCGTCCGTACGGTTCCCTCGATGTAAATACGCCTCCTCTCAAGCACTAATCGCGGATCAGGATCAATGAAAACTACGAATCCCGTCATAATCCCACAGATAAATGAAAGCGGAAATCTAATTGCTAATTACACCCGCTATTTCCGGATCAAACGGATTAAATGTCGTCGTATCCTTATTGAGTGCGCAATTAAAATAATAAAAACTTGAAAATGATTGCCCGGCCGTGCGTGCTCGGCGTTCCTATTGAGCCAGCGGTGGTGGCCTCTCGATGCTCAAATACGCTCTCAGACGCATCCTCTTGCGGTGCGATCATACCGGCCACTAATGCGGATCCCATGAACTCCGAAGTTAAGCGTGCTTGGCGAGTAGTACTAGGATGGGTGACCCACAGGAAGTCCTCGTGTTGCACCCCTCTTTTTACTTTTTTCGTTCTTTATCTTCTTCTTCACTCGTTTTAAGTCTCATCTTTTTCCTTTTCGTTCGTTCCTATCTTCTTAACTTCACTCGTTTCACGTCTCTTTCGGCGTGCATATCGTCGCATCAACGTCCGTGCGGTTCCCACGGCGCCTCCTCTCCCAAAGACCTAATGCGCCGGATCCAATGAAAACTATGAATCCCATCATAATCCCCTAGATAAATGAAGCGGAAATCTAATTGCTAATTACACGAATTTCGGATCAAGCGGATTCGTAATCGTATCCTTATTGAGTACGCCAATTAAAATAATAAAAACTTGAAAAACGTGCCCGGCCGTCGTGCTTTCGGCGTTCCCTCGCCAGTGGTCGGCGGCCTCTCAATGCTCAAATACATAGAACGCATCCTCTTAATGGGTGCGTCATGCCCAAAGCACTAATGCACCGGATCCCAAGTGAACTCCGAAGTTAAAAGCGTGCTTGGCGAGAATAGTACTAGGATAGGTGACCCACAGGAAGTCCTCGTGTTGCACCCCTCTTTTTACTTTTTCGTTCCTATCTTTTCTTCACTCGTTTTTCGTCTCATCTTTTTTCTTTTTTCGTTCCTATCTTCTTACTTCACTCGTTTTACGTCTCTTTCGCGTGCATATCGTCGCATCAACGTCCGTCACGGTTCCCACGCGCTCACTCTCCCGGCACTAATCGCGCGGATCCAATGAAAACTTCATAATCCCATCATATCCCCTAAGATAAATGAAAGCGGAATCTAATTGCTAATTACACCGAATTTCGGATCAAGCGGATTCGTAATCGTATCCTTATTGAGTACGCAATTAAAATAATAAAAACTTGAAAACGTGCCCGGCCGTCCGTACTCGGCGTTCCTACGCCAGTGGTCGGCGAGCGCTCTCAATGCTCAAATACGCCGAAGCGCATCCTCTTGCGGTGCGATCATACCAACACTAATGCACGAGGATCCCATCGAACTCCGAAGTTAAGCGTGCTTGGGCGAGAGTAGTACTAGGATGGGTGACCCCACAGAAGTCCTCGTGTTGCACCCTCTCTTTTTACTTTTTTTCGTTCCTATCTTTTTCTTCACTCGTTTTGTCTCATCTTTTTCCTTTTTCGTTCCTATCTTCTTCTTTACTCGTTTAACGTCTCTTTCAGCGATTGCATATCGTCGCATCGTCGTCGATGCGGTTCCCATCGCGCCTCCTCTCCCAAAGACTTGTCGCGGATCCAATAAAACTATATGAATCCGTCATAATCCCCAGATAAATGAAAGCAGAAATCTAATTGCTAATTACACGAATTTCGGATCAAAGCGGATTACGTGTCGTTATCCTTATTGTGATGCGCAATTAAAATAATAAAAACTTGAAAAACGCGCCCGGCCGTCGTACTCGGCGTTCCACCGCCCGTGGTGGCGGCTGGCCTCTCAATGCTCAAATACATAAGAAGCATCCTCTTGTGGAGTGCGATCATACAACACTAATGCACGGATCCCATGGAACTCCGAAGTTAAGCGTGCTTGGCGGGAAGTAGTACTAGGATGGGTGACCCCTGGAAGTCCTCGTGTTGCACCCCTGCTTTTTTACTTTTTTCGTTCCTATCTTTTTCTTCACTCGTTTTACGTCTCATCTTTTTCCTTTTTCGTTCCTATCTTCTTAACTTTCGTTTTACGTCTCTTTCGCGTATATATCGTCATCAACGTCCGTGCGGTTCCCACGCCCTCCTCTCCCACGACTAATGCGCGGATCAATGAAAACTACGAATCCCATCATAATCCCTAGATAAATGAAAGCGGAAATCTAATTGTTAATAATTACGAATTTCGGATCAAGCGGATTAAGTAATCGTATCCCTTATTGAGTCACGCCAATTAAAATAATAAAAACTTGAAAAGCGTGCCCGGCCGTCGTGCTGCGACGTTCCTAACGCCCGTGGTGGCGGCCTCTCGATAACTTCAAATACATAAGAGCGCATCCTCTTAGGTGCGATCATACGACACTAATGCACGGATCCCATCGAATCCGAAGTTAAGCGTGCTTGGGCGAGAGTAGAACTAGGATGGTTGACCCCAGGAAGTCCTGCGTGTTGCACCCTCTTTACTTTTTTCGTTCCTATCTTTTTCTTCACTGTTTTACGTCTCATCTTTTTCCTTTTTACGTTCCTATCTTCTTCTTCACTTTCGTTTTAAGTCTCTTTCGGCGTGCATATCGTCATCATCGCGTCAAGTCAGTTTCCCCATGCGCCTCCTGTCCAACACTAATGTCGCGGATCAAATGAAAACTCATGAATCCCATCATAATCCCTAGATAAATGAAAGCGGAATCTAATTGCTAATGCACCGAATTTCCCAGGATCAAACGGATTGTGATCGTATCTTATTGAGGCTTGCCAATTAAAATAATAAAAACTTGAAAACGTGCCCGGCGTCGCATGCTCGGCGCGTTCCCTCGCCCGTGCGGTCGGCCTCTCAATGCTCAAATACATAGAACGCATCCTCTTTAGCAGGTGCGATCATACCAACACTAATGCACAGGATCCAGTGAACTCTAGAAGTTAAGCGTGCTTGGGCGAGAGTAGTACTAGGATAGGTGACCCCACAGGAAGTCCCTCGTGTTGCCTCCCTACTTTTTACTTTTTTATTCCTATCTTTTTCTTTTCGTTTTAGTCTCATCTTTTTTCCTTTTTTCGTTCCTATCTTCTTCTTCACTCGTTTCGTCTCTTTTAGCGTGCATATCGTGGCATCAGCGTCCGTCACGGTTCCCACGCGCCTCCTCTCCGGCTAATGTCGCCGGATCCAATGAGAAACTCACGAATCCCATCATAATCCCCGATAAATGAAAGCGGAAATCTAATTGCTAATTACACGAATTTCCGGATCAAGCGGATTAAGTAATCGTATCCTTATTGAGTGCGCAATTAAAATAATAAAAACTTGAAAACGTGCCCGGCCGTCGTGCTCGGCGTTCCGCGCCCCCGTGGTCGGTGACCTCTCAATGCTCAAATACATAAGAGCGCATCCTCTTGTAGGTGCGATCATACCAACACTAATGCACCGGATCCCGCCGAACTCCGAAGTTAAGCGTGCTTGGCGAGAGTAGTACTAGGATGGGTGACCCCTGGGAAGTCCTCGTGTTGCACCTCTTTTTACTTTTTTCGTTCCTATCTTTTTCTTCACTCGTTTCGTCTCATCTTTTTCCTTTTTCGTTCCTATCTTCTTCTTCACTTCGTTTACGTCTCTTTCAGCGTGCATATCGTCGCATCAGCGTCCGTCTGCGGTTCCCACGCCGCGCCCTCATCTCAAGACTAATGTCGCCGGATCCAATGAAAACTACGAATCCCATCATAATCTCTAGATAAGCTGAAAACGAAAATCTATTTGCTAGTTACACCAATTTCCGGATCAAAGCGGATTACGTAATCGTATCCTTATTGAGTAGATGCAATTAAAATAATAAAACTTGAAAAACGTGCCCGGCCGTCGTAATCGAGTTTCCCTCGCCAGTGGTCGGCGGCCTCTCAATGCTCAAATACATAAACGCATCCCCTCTTAACGGGGTGCGATCATGCAATGACTAATGCACGGATCCCATCGAACTCGAAGGAAGTTAAGCGTGCTTGGCGAGAGTAGTACTAGGATGGGTGACCCACAGGAAGTCCTCTTGTTGCACCCTCTTTTTTACTTTTTCGTTCCTATCTTAACCTTCACTCGTTTCGTCTCATCTTTTTTCCTTTTGTTTCTATCTTCTTAACTTCACTTTCGTTTTCGTCTTTTACGGCGTGCATATCGTCGTCATCAGCGTCAAGTGCGGTTCAGCGCGCCTCCTCTCCGGCACTAATGTGCGGATCCAATGAAAACTACTGAATCCCATCATAATCCCAGATAAATGGAAAACGGAAATCTAATTGCTAATT